>CM060108.1:46686180-47886180 GCA_030522415.1 Channallabes apus | reverse complement strand
CGGCGAATAGAAAGGCTTGCAGTTGATGAAATATGCCTCTAGATCAGGACAGCACATCTTCTTCAATGGTGTCACATTTGTACACCAACTTTCGTTGATGTAAAAGCATGTCCCGCCGCCTCGCGATTTCCCCGATGATTCTGTGTCGCGATCCGCTCTGAACAGCTGGAAGCCCGGCAGGTGTAGCGCGTTGTCCGGGATGGCTTCATTCAGCCAGGTTTCCGTGAAACACAGCGCGGCAGAGTTTGAAAAGTCCTTATTTTTCCTGGAGAGCAGGAAAAGTTCGTCCATTTTGTTGGGTAGAGAGCGGAGATTCGCCAGATGTATACTCGGCAGCGCAGTTCTAAAGCCGCGCTGTCGGAGCTTGACGAGCGCACCGGCTCTCTTCCCCCGCCTGCGCTTCTTAAAGCATTTAAACAGCGCAGCTGCTCCGCCGGTTACAATGTTCAGTAAAACGTTTGAAAAATCAAAAAGTGGTTGAAAATTGTGTGATGTGTCCTGCTGAACGTTCAGCAGTTCATCCCTGGTATAAGTTATTACGTTTGAGAAACAAAAAACAGGACAAACTAACAAAAACAGTAAGACTAATGGAGAGCTCCACACTGAGGCAGCCATCCGCGGCGCCATCCTGAGAGAATACCTGCTGTTATACCCCTATCTCACATATGTGGTTTGACTTGCGATGAAAAGCGGTATAAGTCTCTGTGAGCCGCCGTAAGTGACCGCCCGACGTTCCGTGAAGATCTGCAAGGTCTGCGAGGACCAACAGATGGAAACGTAATCACAGCGGTGGATCATGATGAACCGTACTTACGGCCACTGCGCGAAACCGCGTAGGTGAGATAGTGGTATTAGCAGTTAACAGATTATGGGCCAAACTTCGCTGAGTGATGATGATAGAATAATTATAAAGGTCTTGACTAAATCAACATGCATGAGGAAATACAAAGGAGTTTTCATTTTCTGCAATGGAAAAGTACAACTACAAATCGCATTTCCAAAAAAGTTGGGACACAACTTATTGCTACTTGTCCCAACTTTTTTGGGATTTGTTGACACCATGACATTTTGATTCACCATATTTTTCCTTTAAAATTATAAATTTTATCGGATTAAACTTTTGATCTGTCATCTATGTTCTATTCTGAATAAAATATTGACATTTGCCATCTCCACATCATTGCATTCAGTTTTTATTTACAATTTGTTTAGTGTCCCAACTTTTTTGGAATCCGGTTTGTAGTTACTTTTATCAGAAAGTAACGATGTAATGTAACTGATTACTTTTTAAAGACAGTAATTTTGTAAAGTAATTAGTTACTTTAAATGTAACATCCAACATTAATATCAAACTAAAACACGTTTTATCCACCATGATTACGCATTTGTCTTTAAATGTAGAAATTCAAATTAATATTAGAATTAACCATGTCAGTTCCCTTGCCCCCCCTCCCCTCTCTATCACACACATGGACATGGCAGTGGACAGTGGCAGTGTTAGAGATGTGAGAACATAGATGACTTGGCTGTTGCAAATTCCTTCAGTAGTGTTTAAAGTGAAAAAGGGGAGGAGGTTTGCGTTGTGAGAGACATGACATACTCAAAACTGTAGACTGCAAATATGGTGAACAGATATAACTCCACTAATATTTCCTGTGCTGTGACAATGGCAAAAAGTGCCCAAACCACAGTAGCTATTTTATTCATATGTTTACCCTATGTCAAAAATGAAGTGAATGACTGCATTGTAGAAGCGTCTGGAGACAAAGTTTATATACATTCTTAAGCAAAAGTTTAGTTATTTAGTTATTGATAAATAACAGATTTTGCTGATCTTTTAAATTGGAAATATGTTAACACAGTCTCTCTTGGAAAAGGAAAAAAATGCACAATATTTTCAGCAAACATTGATGCATAGTTACAGTGGGGCAAAAAAGTATTTAGTCACCCACCAATTGTGCAAGTTCTCCTGTAATTTCCATCATAGGTATACCTCAACTGTGAGAGACAAAATAAGAAAAATAATCCAGAAAATCACATTGTAGGATTTTTAAAGAATTTATTTGCAAATTATGGTGGAAAAAAAGAATTTGGTCACCTACAAACAAGCCAGATTTTTGGCTTTCACAGACCTATAACAACTTCTTCTGAATCGGCAATAGGTAAGCAGTTTGGTGTCAAGAAATTAAGTGTGGGAGCAATTATTAGAAAATGGAAGACATACAAGACCACTGAATCTCCCTTGATCTGGGGCTCCATGCAAGATCTCACCCCATGGGGTCAAAAAGATCACAAGAACTCTAAGCAAAAATTCCATAACCACACGGGGGACCTGGTGAATGACCCGCAGAGAGCTGGTACCAAAGTAACAAAGGCAAATCCTGCAGTCCCAGGCGTGTCCCCCTGTTTAAGTCAGTATATGTCCAGGCCCGTCTGAAATATGCGAGAGAGCATTTGGATGATCCAGAAGAGGATTGGGAGAATGTTATATGGTCAGAAGAATCCAAAATAGAACTTAGCTGAGTTGCATCCAAATAACATCATACCTGCTGTGAAGCATGGGGGTAAAAATCTAAAGGAAAAAATGGGGCCATGTATCATGAGATTTTGAGTGAAAACCCCCTTCCATCAGCAAAGGTATTGAAGATGAAACATGGCTAGGTCTTTCAGCGTGACAGTGATCCCAAACACACAACACGGGCAATGAAGGAGTGGCTTCGTAAGAAGCATTTCAAAGTCCTGGAGTGGCCTAGCCAGTTTCCAGATCTCAACCCAATAGAAAATCTTTGGAGGGAGTTGAAAGTCTGTGTTGCCCAGCGACACCCCCCAAAACATCACTGCTCTAGAGGAGATCTGCATGGAGGGATGGGCCAAAATACCAGCAACGGTGTGTGACAACCTTGTGAAGACTTACAGAAAATGTTTGACCTCTGTCATTGCCAACATATATAGGGTATATAACAAAGTATTGAGATGAATTTTTTTATTTTATTTATTTTTTCTTATTTTCCACCATAATTTGCAAATAAATTCTTTAAAAATCCTACAATGTGATATTCTGGATTTGTTTTCTTATTTTGTCTCTCATAGGTAAGGTATAGCTATGATGAAAATTACAGGCCTCTCTCATCTTTTTAAGTGGGATAACTTGCAAACTTTTTTGCCCAACTGTACTTTTATGTCATAAATGGAACAAAGATAAAAACTAAAAACATTATTGTGGCACTGTGCAAAAGTTTGGGCACCCTATATAATCAGTACTTAGTAACACCTCCTCTGACAGATATCACAGCTTGCAAACACTTTATATAGCCAGCTAAAAGTCTTTAAATTCTTGTACTTGGGATTTTCTACCATTCTTCCTTGCAAAAGTTTTCTAATTCTGTAATATTCTTTGGTTGTCTTGCATGCACAATTTTCAATGATGTTTAAATCAGGGGAAAGTGATAGCCATGCCAAAACCTTCAGCTTGCGTCTCTTGAGGTACTCCATAGTAGACTTTGAGGGATGTTTAGGATCATTGTCCTGTTGTTGAAGTCATCTTCTTTTCAGCTTCAGCTTTTTTACAGATGGTGTGATGTTTGCTTCGAGAATTTTCTGGTATTTAGTGGAATCCATTCTCCCCTTCACCTGTGCAATGTTTCCTGTGCCACTGGCTGCAACACAACCCCAAAGCATGATAGCTCCTCCCCCATGCTTAATAGTTGGCAAGGTGTTCTTTTCATGAAATGCTGCTCCTTTTTTTCTCCAAACATGTCTTTGCTGATTGATTCTATTTTAACTTCATCAGTCCACAGCATTCGTTTCCATGCATCAGATTTCTGTAGATGTTCTGTTGAATACTTCTGACATTGGATTTTATGATGGGGATGCAGGTAAGGTTTACTTCCTTGAAGGTCTTGTCTGTGCAAGCATCGCTGCACAGTGGAACAGTGCACCACCACTCCTTAATCTGCTAAATTTTCCAAATTTTTGGCAGTCAATGAGGTTTTAATTTGTCTTTCTGACCAGCGTACGACATCTCATCTTGACATCCAAAGTTCCCCTAAACTGCCATCTCTTAATTACATTTCTCACTGTGGAAACTGCAAACTGACAATGCTTTGCTATCTTCTTATAGCCTTCTCATGCATTGTGGGCATCAACAACTTTCATTTTCAGAGTCTTACACAGCTTCCTATAGGAGCCCATGGTTGTTGAGTGTCTGCATGTGTATGCACAAGGTCTGAGTCAAAGTAGTTGTAAAGCTTTGAAATTGGAATTTACTAATGATAGCTCTTCCAGATCTACAGTAATGAGCTGATTAAGGTCTGAAAACTTATAAAAAGAATCTGAGACTTTTAGAGTGCCCAAACTTTTGCACAGTGCCATAATAATGCTTCTGATATGATGGCTTCATTGAGAGAGCCTGATGCACAAAGCTAAAGCAATATAATTGAATTTCCAATTTTCAACCTTGACATTATCTACTGAACCAATGTTAGGGCAATCTGTCTTTGGCCCCGCCAATAGGCCAACAATGCGCCCATGGACAAAAAGACATTGGGCCAACCACTGATGCCAACATGGGCCCAAGATATGCACTGCCATTTGCCCAACTTTGGCCTGTCATCAGAGCACTGACAAAAGGTTGCCATAATTTTGACAAAAGGTTACCATAAGATGTTGTGCCTACAAAGCAATGCTATCAAGGTCTCATTTCATTTCTATGCCAATGACATCCAATTATATTTACCTCTAAATCCAACTTCACCCAGTTTACTTAATCCCTGACCAGCTGTTTAACTGACATTAAACATTGGTTGGCTATGTTTAATGTCAGTTATAGATGGAGATTTTTTTTAATTAAAGAAGAAATGGAAGAGAAGAAGAGATGGAGAATTTCCTCATCATAACATGCATTGTATTGTTTGTAATCACTCCATACACAACCCATGGTTTTTTATCCTATCTTACAAATGGAATAATTTTCTTTGGTATTTTATAGAATATTTTAATTTAATATTTTATAAAAAAAAATGGACCAGCTCTGGTAGTGGTCCATTTCTATAAAATATAAAATGTTAATGTTCTATAAAAAATTACCAAAGGAAATGATTGTGTATAGAGTGATTAAAAACCAATACAATGTGTCATGATACATGCCCTGTGTGCCTGTTTTTTTCCCACACTGTCACTTTTTCTTTCCCATGTCCCACATTTGTTTTCTTGTTTTCTCATCTCCTGCCTCTCAATTCAGATTCTCTCTTTGCTGCTTAATTTCTTGGGTTTGATCTCTCACTTCCCTGTTTTTGACAATGGGGTTTGCGTTTCATGGATAGTCGCTTTGGTGCTTATTTTCCTGGTTACCGATCTAATGCTTTCTCTTTTGACTATGGGTCTCATTTTTTGCGATTTGGCTCAGACGCTACGCCGACTGATTCCCCAGTGTTTGACACTCTACATCAGGAGCAAACCCTCGCTGACGTCACAACCTAACTCCGACGGCTCCAACTCTTTCTGGCGCGAGGTAGGGGCTCCTGCATGCAATGTAAACCATGCCCCGACACCCCCACCCCCGCACCCCCAACCAATGAAGGAGATCCAGGCACCTGTCGCTCCTTCATTTCTCAGTGCATGCTGATATTTGAGCACCAGTTCTCCACATTATCCACTGAACGTTCCAAGGTCGCGTACGTGATAACGCTCCTTTCAGGATTGCCTCGGGAATGGAGTACTTCACTCTGGTATGCTCACGACCACAGCTGCTCCAACTACGAGGACTTTGCTAAGGAAATGAGGATGTGCTCCATCATTCATGTCACAGCAGGGAGGCAGGTCACAAGCTGTTAAAACACTGCCATGGCTCCTGCTCAGCCTATGACTATGCCACAGAGTTACAGACTCTAGCTCTCTCAAGCAGGTGGAATGGTCGGGGCCTGAGTGACACAAATTCCGAAAGACTGACGGAGCCACTCCAGGATGTGCTAATCTCCCAAGAACTACCCTTGTCACTCCAAGATCTCATACTGTAGATCTGGCCCGCCGAGTGGATTCATATCTCTGCCTTTGAAGCTTGGCCAGACTCTCCCTCCTCCCTGTGAACCAACCCCCAGGAAGGGCCCATACGGCTGGACAGAACCCGCATCTCTCCTGAGGAAAGACAACAACGCTGAGTAGAGGGTGCCTGTTTTAACTGTGGGAGATCTTTTCATCAAGTCAAGAACTGTTAAGATAGAGGGAGGCACCCTCTAGTCCAGCTGGGAGGACTGGAGGGCATGACTCCAGGAAGACTCCCAGACCAACGCCGACTGCATCCACCAAGGTTTTTTTCATCCACTTACAAAAGACCTACCTGGTGTAGGCACTGATTGATTCAGTGGCATCAGCCAAGGCTCTGAGAATACCCGCTCTACCCTTGGACACCCACCTCAAGGTTCAGACCCTCAACAGCAGCCTTCTCCCACCTGCACCCTCCCTGGTGCTGCAAAGACTGTTAGAGAACAATCTGTTTGTCAAAGTGGAGTAGTGCAAGTTTCACACAACTACCACATTTCAGGCATTTAAATGGAGCCTGCTGAGTTCCAAGCAGTCACAAATTCCCCATGGCCACCACAAAACAGAAACTTCAGAGATTCTTGGAATTTTACAACTTCTACTGCTGCTTCATCTGGGGAAATAGTTCCATTGCTGCCCCCTTAACAGCCCTGACTTCACCCAAGACGTGTTTCTGGAAAAGCCATCTCAGAACTCAAGAAATGGTTCACGTTTGCCCCAATCCTTACCATTACTGATCTGTCATGTAAGTTTGTCGTGGAAGTTTACGCCTCCAGCACAGGGGTAGAAGGTGTCCCAGAGAGCTGCGCACAACAACAAGCTACACCCGTGCTCTTTTTTCTCACACCGCTTAACCCCTGCCATGGTAAGCTTCAGTACAAAGCATGAGAGGAACTACCAAAGTCCTGTGATCAACATGAGCTTAGTGGAGAGAGTGGACAGTGGCTGATCTACTGAGGGTTGTGCAATCGGCTAAGCACATCATCCGTACGAAGTGACCTAACCTGCACTCAGTCTATAGCATGCAGTGCTGGACCAAGGCCAGGAAAATAGTCAAGGACCTCAGCCAACCCAATTAGTCAATCCTGGAGTACAATGATGAAAAAATGCTGTCCTGTAATACTGTCCCAATGGTGAGTAATCCAGTTTTGATGTATCCACAAAGAAACAGAAATCACAGATGCACTGTCTTATGCAGTGCTGGGAAAAAATTGTGACTGGTCATATGCACATAAACAACACTGGAGCATGAGCCTCATGCCTTCCCTTTAAACATGGTCAGCTGACCTCCCTGAATCACTGGGATTCCCCTCGTGAGTTCGAAAGAAATTCTCGCGAGAGTAAAAATACAAACCCAAAACAACTGCTGAGGTAATACATCTTATGGGAACATCTTATAGAATGCAACAGAAAAAATTATCAGCAGCTTTAGAGAAACCCATTATGTGGCTGTGCTACATATTATCAAGGGTGGCATGAAAAAGAAAACAGAGCTACTTTCAATTTCGTTTTTAAAGCAGCCAGTGCCAAGATCCTTTCATTCATCTTCTATAATGCTTTATCCTGTATTAGGGTCGCGGGGACCTGGAGCCTATCCCAGGAGACTCTGGGCACGAGGCAGGGTACACCCTGGACTGCATGCCAATCCATCGCAGAGCAAGAGAAATTATAAATTAAGGTTAAGTGAGATATTCATTGCATATTTTACCTCATTTACATGTCTTTTTTAAACATTTGGATTATAATTAATTTTTTGCATATAAAACAATTTTGGAAATTGGTCATATTGAAAATATTTTTGGGTGGCTGGTATAGACCTCCTGAATCTACATTATTTCCCATGGAAAAATGCATTTTGCAATATGAATTTTTCACCTTAAGAACTTGCCATTGGAACAGATTCAGTTTTTATGCCAAGGTATGTGTGTGTTTATATGGTCCATGTTCAATTTCTGCCTCAGATCTGTGTGTATAAAGTGCAGTAGGTCTATTGCTAAAATAAGAAGTTGATATGCAAATTCCCAGATACCTCAATAGTAGTTCCAGAGCATTAGTTCCTATGTTTTCATACATAGTTGAGTTGCTTAGCATTGTTTCCAGGTCTGCTGCAATGGAAGAATGTGTTACCAGTGTTTGATTCCTGCCGCAGGTCTTTGTGTATAGAGTTTGCATGTTCTCCCTGTGCTTAATAGGTTCCTCCAGTTTAAAATGATAAAAAAATGATAGCAAACATGATACACAAACAAACATGAATACAGAAACTGTGGCTATAAACTAGAGCTAGTATGCTTATACACACAAGATACAAACTGTGAACTCTGAGCTGGATCTTGGCACGGGCACTGGGTCTGAGCAATAGGTGCTGCTTATTGGGCCTTTGAAAAAAGGTTGGCGCCAGTAAAATGTCTAAAAAGACAAGTTATGGTGCCAACATGGTGTCCCCAAAGCCAGGAGATGACAACAGCACTGTGTCCCCAAAAACAGGCGGTGGCAGTAGTATGATGACCCCAAAGTCAGGAATTGACAGCAGCAAGACTCCCCTGAAGCTGGGCAGTGATAGCAGAACAGTGTCCCTGAAACCGGGTGGTGGAAGTACTAGTGTCTCCCTGAAGTTGAATGGTGAATGCACACTGTCCTCACACACAGCAGGTAGGATGAGTAGCGCATCCTTGGCACCAGAGGACATAAAACAATTTTCAGAAATTTGGAGATGATTGTAACATTTCCTTTGCACAGTGAATTTATAAACAAAATCTGTCCACTAGATGTCAGTACAATGAGCTCTTAAATTAAGTTTTATGGACTGGGAAGCCTGAACACCTAAATGAGGTATATTTTTGCCAACACTGCAGAACAGACTGACCAAAGTAGCACAGAACAGACAGATCAGATGCAAGTTAAATAAATAAACTCAAACAAGAGCTATATGTAAAATATCTAGTCAATTTAACAAGGCACAGGTGATAACAACAACATGGCTGATGTTGGCTGATATATATATATATATATATATATATATATATATATATATATATATATATATATATATATATATATTTTATTTATTTTTTATTTTTTTTTCTCTTTGAATATGTACCATTGGAAAAAAGATATTCTATTACAGTAGAGTTTGATTGTGTTTAATTATTACAAACATTGTCTTAATTTGAAAAAACAAATTTCATAGAATCCAAATTAAATATAAATATTAAATATAGAAATGCCAAACATGATAACCATCTCTATCTCTCTCTCTCTCTCTCTCTCTTTCTCTCTCTCTATATGAGAAACCAGGAAGTGGTAAGGCTAACACAGACCACTGCTCAGTCATTCAGTCATTATAAAGACAGGATGGAGCTCAGTGCTCTCCCTTTGATGCTCTGTAAGTAAATGTTCCCTTTGTGTCTCCATTAAAGTGATTGGTGGGGAAAAGTTGTTAATCTGCACTAAGTAATGAGCTTATTGTATGATTGGGACATTGTGTGGACTTCAGCATGACTGCACAGGTGAATCTGTTATGAGATGGGTTTAGTCTGATGTGTAACTACTCTCAGTAACTATGATAGTTCAACAGGCAAGAGTAAAACACAGTGTTTAAATAAACTAATGAGTGTAAATAAGTCTGTACTTGGATTACTTTTTTGATGTATCAAGTAATCTAATGCGTTAGGTCCGCCATTTAAGTACTCAGTTATTTAGTTATATTTTCAAAAATGTAATCCATTATTCAGACAATTTATGTAATCCGTGAGCCAGACAGCAGTCATTCTGTTATTGTGTGTGTGAAAGTCGTCCTACTAGCCCCTCCCACAATAACCTCCCCCTCCCCCTCTGTTTTTCCTGCTGTTATACCTTTATCTCACCTACTGTATGTGGTTTGACTCGCGATGAAAAGCGGTTTTAGGCTCTGTGAGCCACCGCGAGTGATGTTCCACGAAGTTCTGCAAGGTCTGCGAGGACCGACGCGCGGAAAGATGGAAGCGCCAAAACTCTTGGTGAATCATGATGAATCGTACTTATGGCCACTGCACGAAACCACGGTAAAATGGTATGGAAAAGTACTCTACAGAAAGTAATGCTGTAATGTCACTGATTACTTTTTAATGACAGTAATTTTGTGATGTAATTAGGTACTATAAAAAGTAATGTTCCCCAATATTGTATCTCACCTATGCGTTTTGACTATGCGAGGACCGACGTGTGGAAAGCTGGAAACATAATCACAGCGCCAAAACTCGCGGTGAATGATGATGAACTGTACTTACAGCCACCGCAAGAAACTGCGTAGGTGAGATAGGGGTATTAGTAGTTAACAGATTATGGGCCAAACTTCGCAAAAGTCTTGACTAAATCAAAATGCATGAGGAATTACAAAGGAGTTTTCACTTTCTGCAATGGAAAAATAGTCTAACTAGTTACTTTTATCAGAAAGTAATGCTGTAATATAACTGATTCCTTTTTAAAGACTGTAATTTTGTAATGTAATTAGTTACTTTAAAAAGAAATGTCCCCCAACACTGTTTATATCAAACTAAAACATATTTTATTCACCATGATTAGCTATTTGTCTTTAAATCTAGAAATTCAAATTAATATTAGAATTAACCATGTCAGTTTCCTTGATGCCACCCCCGCCCCCTCTCTCTCTATCACAAACAAACACACACACGGACATGGCAGTGGACAGTGGCAGTGTTAGAGATGTGAGAACATAGATGACTTGGCTGTTGCAAATTCCTTCAGTAGTGTTTAAAGTGAAAAAGGGGAGGAGATTTGAGTTGTGAGAGACATGCAAATATGGTGAACAAATATAACTCCACTAATATTTCCTGTGCTGTGACCATGGCAAAAATTGCCCAAACCACAGTAGCTATTTTATTCATATGTTTACCCCATGTCAAAAATGAAGTGAATGACTGCATTGTAGAAGTGAAGTCTGGAGAAGTCTTAAGCAAAAAGTCTTAAGCAAAAGTTTAGGTAACCCTTGATAAATAACAGATTTTGCAGATTTTTTTAATTGAAAATATGTTAACACAGTCTCTCTTGGAAATGGAGGAAATGCACAACATTTTCAGCAAACATTGATGCATAGTTACTTTTATGCCATACATTGAACAAAACTAAAAACAATATTGTGGCACTATGCAAGAGTTTGGGCACCCTGCATAATCAGTAATGCCTCCTCTGGCAGATATCACAGCTTGCAAAGTTTTTTATAGCCATCTAAAAGTCTTTCAATTCTTGTACTTGGAATTTTCTCCCATTCTTCCTTGCAAAAGGCTTCTAGTTCTGTAATAGACTTCTTGCATGCACAGCTCTTTTAAGATCTACTGACAAATTTTCAATGATGTTTAAATCAAGGGACTGTGATGACCATACCAAAATCTTCAGCTGGCGTCTCTTCAGGTATTCCATAGTGGACTTTGAGGTATATTTAGAATCATTGTCCTGTTGTAGAAGCCATGTTCTTTTCATTCATTCATTCATTCATTCATTTTCTATACCGCTTAATCCTGTGTTCAGGGTCGCGGGGACCTGGAGCCTATCCCAGGAGACTTCGGGCACTAGGCGGGGTACACCCTGGACAGGGTGCCAATCCATCGCAGGGCACACACACATACACACACTCACACACCCAATCACACACTACGGGCAATTTGGGAACGCCAATTAGCCTAACCTGCATATCTTTGGACTGTGGGAGGAAACCGGAGTACCCGGAGGAAACCCACCAAGCACGGGGAGAACATACAAACTCCATGCACACAGAGACGGGAATCGAGCCTGGCCGGGGAATCGAACCCGGACCCTGGAGGTGCAAGGCGACAGTGCTAACCACTACACCATGTTCTTTTCAGCTTCAGCATTTTTACAGATGGTGGGTTGTTTACTTCCAGAATTTGCTGGTATTTAGTGGAATCTATTCTTCCCTCCACCTGTGCAGTGTTTCCTGTGCCACAACACAATCCCAAAGCATGATTGATCCACCCCCATGCTTAATAGTTGGCAAGGTGTTCTTTTCATGAAATTCTGCTCCTTTTTTTCTCCAAACATGCCTTTGCTGATTGTGGCCAAAGAGTTCCGTTTTAACTTCACCAGTCCACAGCACTCATTTCCATGTATCAGGCTTCTGTAAATGTAAGAGAATAAAAAAAAATTGTGACTAGCAATACTAATATTTGTGTTGATTTAAATATATTTTAAAATATATAACAATAATAAAATATATCAGTGATAAAATATGGATTACTATTAAGAGCAATGTATTAAAAGCAAGAATATGTGCATGTTACATTCTCATTCCTCCTAAGGTCTGATCCTAGAATTGCCACTGCAGTCCCTAAATCTAAATGTAAATAATAGTAACTAAAATTACTTGTTGCATACTAGTGACATTGGATTTTATGAAGGGGACGCAGGTAAGGTTTACTTCCATAAAGGTCTTGTCTGTGCAAACATCGCTGCACAGTGGAACGGTGCACCACCACTCCTGAATCTGCTAAATTTTCATGCAGTTTTTGGCAAATGAGGTTTTGATTTGTCTTTCTGACCAGTATACAAGCAGTTCTCTCCGAGATTTTTCTTGGTCTTCCAGATCTCATCTTGACCTCCAAAGTTCAAAGGATTGAAGAGTCGAAGTAGTTGTAAAGCTTTGAAATTTGCATTTATTAATGACATGTGTCCCAATGCATCAGATCTAATGAGCTGATTAAGATCTGAAACCTTATAAAAAGAATCTGAGACTATCAAACTCTTAGAGTGCCCAAACCATTGCACAGTGCCATAATAATGCTCCTTATGTGATGGCGTAAGCATATTTTAATTAAATGTATTTGTGCATGCAGTAATATTACAGAAAACTATTAATCTTATCTTATAGAAGTGAGGTACGTAAGGAGAGAAGATTTGAGTCAAGGACACTGTGAGGTCACAGTAGCAAAGACATCATGTGATGATGTTCAGTATGCAGTATGCACCCAACGAACTTTAGACTTGCAGCCATCTTAGATATGAGCTGTACATTATGTCATAGTAAACCTAGACCTTAACTGTGATGTAACAGGTATTGGATACACAAGCAACATGTCAAATTAAATAACTAAAAGACACACAGACACACACTCAGTTATATGAATAATAAGTTTAATAAGAGTAGATTTGGCACAGGCGCGGGAGGAAAATCTGTTTGGATACCAACAGACACTTTAACATAGCGTCTGGGTGCCAGAGACAGGATGGAGCTCAATCTACTCCCTGTGATGCTCTGTGAGTAAATGATCTCTTTTGTCTTCAATAGAGTGAGTAGGGGGTATAACGTTGTTCATATGCAGTCTGACTTGTTATGTGATGAGGATCTTGTGTGTACTTGACTGCTCAGGTGGATCAGTGTATCCATATCTGTTATGAGAAGAGTTTAGTTTGATGTGTAACTACTTTCACTAACTATGATTCAACAGGTAAGAGTTTAAGGGTTTAAATAATCTAATGAGTTTTAATAAGTCTGTTTGGACTAGATGGTGTTTTTACTTGAACAAATGGAACTTGTGGTTGTGACTGAAATGTCTTCAGCTGCTATGAAGGTGCCTTTGATGGTGTTTCCTATGAACAGATAAATGTTAAAACCATGTTTGCATTTACTAGACTTACTTAGTACTATTATTTACATTTAGATTTAGGGACTGCAGTGGCAATTGTAGGATCAGACCTTAAGAGGCATGAGAATGTAACATGCATATATTCTTGCTTTTAATACATTGCTCTTAATAGTATCACTGATATATTTTATTATTTTAATATTTTAATCAACACAAATATTAGTATTGCTAGGTAGTATTTTTTTTATTCTCTTACCTGACCTGATCTAATTTTTCTATAAATAATCATTAATTAATCATTAGACTTATTAAGATTTGTTCAGCTTGGTTGGGTGACAACTCCTGATTTCCTCTTCCATCATATTTTTCCTTAATATGTCATCTTTTGGAAAATTCATGTTTCTATCTGTTCATGTTTCTATGTGTGAGTTGGTTTCCTTGGTTTTGATGGGTGATTTGGCACGTTCCACTTTTTGACCAGATTCTCTGTGATATTCCATCAGATCACTTCTTTACATTTCAATCTTTCCTTTAAACTTTCACCACAGTATATGAATACTTTAGGCGTCTGATTTTACTCTTATTGGCCTGTGGTGTGTGTGTTATGCCTTATGATTTTTTGGAGTACTGTAACAATTAACAATTAATCACATTTAATTGTGATCATTAATTCTGATTCTAAACTGTCCTACATAATCCTACTCTAATCCTAATAGCCCTAGAAGTCTTAATCCCACCTCACCTGTGATTATGTTAACAATTCTGATGACTAATTTATTACTCATTTATTTGCTGTCTTCTTTCTAAAAAGTGGAAGTCAGCCCATCTGTGGGGCATTTCCTGCTTTGTGCTGAATAGTTCTGAGCAGATAATTTGATCTTATTTTGTACATTTTGTGCATTGAGGTTACATGTTGTCTGGATTAAATTCTTCTTTTTGCTAGCCCTATGTCTCACTTCCCTAAAACATTCTGGGCCTCAGTCCAGAGCAGCTGATTGTCTGGTGCAGTCATAACAACTTGGAGCTGAACACACTCAAAACAGGAGAGATCACTGTGGACTTAGAAGTAGAAGAAACCCTCCTACACTTTCCCTATTTACCATTGTGAACAGCACGGTGGCAGCGGTGGAGTCATTTCGGTGCACCACCATATCTCAGGACCAGAAGTGGAACAATTACATTGAATCTATTCTTCTGTTAAAAAAGCCCAAAAGAGGTTGATTTTCCCTCACCAACAAAGTAACTTCAACCTGCCACAGGAGCTTTTATTCTGTTCTACTCAGTTCTCTCGTCCTGTGCACATGTAGCAGTGTGTTATCTGTGCTGTGTCATGCGATAAACTGTCACCTCAATACCGAAAGAACTCAATACACCAAAATTTTTGCCATCATGTCGCCATTTATCGCATCTTTCCAACACAAACAGGCAACCTGAGGACTTGTGCAGCAATTAAAAAAGCACATGGCAGCAATTACCAATATGCATGCAGGTGCTGTGAAATCATATACAATCACATTCATTAAAGGATGGGTCTCAAACACAAATTGGTTGGGGGCCACTGTTGTGATTGGCATCACATAGGAGGGTCATTTTAACATTCAAGCACAACAAGAAAGCTCAATATTTCTGTAAATTTTCTGTACTTACTTAGACATTAGCTCTAATTTAATTTTAATTATATTACTAACATTTTTTCTTATACTGTCAAACAAAAAATGTAAACAGTGTTTCTACATTGTTTTATATATTAGTTTTTAACAGTTTGCAAATCCTTTTCCTTACTTTATTTTAACTTTAACAACTTAACAAAAGCCTTGGTGAGACGGCGCGGTGGTGTAGTGGTTAGCACTGTCGCCTTGCACCTCCAGGGTCTGGGTTCGATTCCCCGGCCAGGCTCGAATCCCGTCTCTGTGTGCATGGAGTTTGCATGTTGCTTGGTGGGTTTCCTCCGGGTACTTCGGTTTCCTCCCACAGTCCAAAGATATGCAGGTTAGGCTAATTGGTGTTCCGAAATTGCCAGTAGTGTGTGATTGGGTGTGTGTGTATGTGTGTGCCCTGCGATGGGTTGGCACCGTGTCCAGGGTATACACCGCCTAGTGCCCGAAGTCTCCTGGGGATAGGCTCCAGGTCCCCCGCGACCCTGAACACAGGATTAAGCGGTATAGAAAATGAATGAATGAATGAAACCTTGGTGAACTAACAATCTTGCACTGAACAAATGCAATCTTAAATGCATGCAATTCAAAATGCAATGAATACATTTGCACATTATTTTATTTATTGCCAGACACCTGGCAGCACTTAAAGATCGGCATCACTAAGCCTGCACTTGTACTTGCATTTATTGAAGACAGATGTGTGCTTCTAAAAGGCATATTACCCGACTGAAGACTTTGGACAGCTCTGGGAAGCATGAAGGTAATTCTCTCAGGAACTGTTCAGTCTTGTCTCCTTTTCCTTGTGCCACTCTGAGTTCTTAGCTCTTAGGGGGTAATGCCTACCACTCTGTTCCACAAATAGCCGTGAAGACGAGGTGTGAAAGTGGATGTGCGAAAAAAATTACTCACACTTCACTTTTTAACTGTTAATACAGAGGGCAAACTTAACTTCAGTTGAAACAAGTAGAAACACATTCAGTAGATTTCTGGACACAATACTATTGGTGTTCCTGGGTACATTATAATATTATTATAATAGTGCACAAAATAGCCTGTTAAATCAATAAATAAAATCAGTTAGCATTTTCTTTTACAAAAACAAACAGAAAAAGAAAGCAATGGGCAGGCTGAAAAGTTATAAGAAAACAATAGTGTCCTCTCTTTCTGGACATACACGGTGGGGGAGTGTGAGTAGCATGTGAGAGCGATTGCAGTTCTGCCATTTTTTTCCCACATTTTTCCACAATTTTTTTCTACATCTGCTTTTGAAAAAAAACATCTTAGATTAACTTTATCTTTGGATGCTAGTGAGTGTGTGTGTGTGTGTGTGTGTGTGCGTGTGCGTGTGTGTGCGCACGTGTGTGTGTGTGTGTGTGTGTGTGTGTGTGTGTGTGTGTGTGTGTGTGTGTGTGTGTGTGTGTGTGTGTGTATGCAACGTACTGCGGGAGCATGATGACTCCAAGCAGGCAGCTGTGTGACAGTTTGGCTCACCAGTAGTGTGAAAGTGGTGTGCACAGCGAGTGTAGAAGAATGTTGTTTAGTGGTTGGAGAGGGCACAAGAATATTGTCACTGCCTCCCACATGATCAGTGCTATTGTGATTTTTTTTAAACCATGTTAAGAATGTCAGAACATTAATATGTGTCTAACATCCCTATATTAATTTCGGTGAAGTGATTGGTCTTCCCATAAAGAAAATCCCTCTATGGTGTAACTCTAAACTAATGAAACACCTGGTGTCTTTTAGGAGAGTCATTTTTATGATTCTTAAAGATTGTTTAGAGGATCTGAATGTAGTTTTTAAGTTTAAGATTGAAGGATTTGACTACTGCATCTTTGTGTTCTCTGATGCTAATATGAAATGTTTAAAATGTGGTAAACCAGGTCTTCTAAAACGGGCCTGTCCAGAGAGTCAGGATGACCCTAGCAGTTATGAGCAACCGGGGTGGGATGCAGTTGAGTGTGCTTGGGTCATTCCCCCTGCAATGACGTCGCTTGCCCTCAGGGAGCTCTGTGGGTTGCTATGCTGAAGGACAAGCTTGGCCAAGCCAAGCCCATTTACATGGGCTCTCCCATGTCTTCCAGCTCAAGTTCTTCTTCAGGCTCTAAATCAGGGACCAGATATGAAGCCTCAGGCTCTGTCTCCATGGGCAGAGGTGAGACTCCACGCCTATAGCAGGGAAGCCTCCGTATAGGTGGATGGAGAGACTTTTGTGGGGTGAAGGAGATGTCCCCCCATCTGGAGCTGCTGGAACGTGCGGCCTGATGCTCACAAAGGCAGTTATCCACCTGCATGGCTAGCCTATAAAACTCCATCAGATCCTGTGGAGGATCATGTATGGCTAGCTCATCCTTGAGCTGCTCGGTGAACCCTTGTTTGTACGCAGCCATAAGGACTGCGTGATTCCACCCTGAACTGCCGACCTGAGTGTGAACCTCAACTGTGTAGACAGCTACTGATCGCCCCTCTTAACGAATAGAAAGGAGGGGCAACACTACACTGCTTGCCGCATGCGGATGATGGAAAGTAGCCCTAAATGCATCAACGAAAGCCGAGTTTCCGACACCAGAGGGGGTAGTTGAGTGACTTGCGACCAGATTTAAACCTGGAAGTGGCTTGTGCCTCGAATGCAGGGATCAAATGTCTAATAATGTTTGACTTTAATTTTTTGTGTCTACAGAAGACATGGCAATACCACTATATGCAGCCTAAACTTTTCGCACTGATCAGTTGGTCAGTTGGTTAGATCAGCAATTTTATGTGGCAATAAAATTAAGTCAGCTGACTACCTGAATGTACTGAATGGTCATCTACAGTGTTTTTTTACCCCTGATGGCATGACCATATTCCAGGACCCAGACTCTTTCATGTGAAAGAGTATGAATGTAAAATATAAAGTTAAAATAAAACGAAATAACCTGCACTTTACCTTTGAAAAATGTAATAATGCAGAGCCGACAGTTCTGTAACTTATGCTATTATTGACAACAACAGAAAGGCATGAAATAATTATAACAAAAACTAATGACACATGCTCTCTGCTTTCCACATTCTTTTTGAACATCCAAATCCTTACCATTACTTAATACTGCTATCTAGTGAATAGGTGAACCATAAACTTTACTAAAAAAAGAATCCTAGATGCAGTGATTGAGACCAGAGAGAGGAGAGGGGAAAGGGGGGTATATGTAAGTGGCGGCTGCTCTAAGACTACAAGGGAAGCTCCGCTTTCTCTACTATGTCAGAAAATAAATGTCATATTTATATTGGTTTTAATAAAAGTGCTCTAGAACGCGTTCAACTTCATGAATAGCTCGTTCAGAATCGGGTACTTATTATAGATTGTTTGACGCAATTTTCTTGTCATACATTTCCGTGCAGCACAGCGTGTTAAACCCTTCTGAAGCCCAGCTTCACTGGAGCTCTATGGGCAGCACAGAGGAGCTTTTTTCACTGCAGAAAAGCTGGACAGTAATTGGATAAATGCACCAAAATCGTCACTTCCAGGGAAGCTCAGCTGGGAGTGAATGTAGCAGTGGGAGGGCCATGATCCTGGGCTGCTGCATTATGATTGGAGAAGCTGTTTAAAGGGCGGAACCCCTTTTTTAATTGACAGCATGTCTTAAGTATACATTAGCGCTACAGAGATTCGAGTTCAGTCCCATGTGGATTTGATGGTGAAGTGGTACAATGAACTGCTGCACTCTGTATTGTTTGCTGGTGATATAAACCATTTTATAGATGAAACCATGCTGTCCTGGCCATTGAGAGGAAAAAGACGTCCCTGGAAAAGACGACCAATTGGTACGACAGGGTCACAGACCATTTTCTGCAAAAGGAACGGAGGCCAGAATTTACGTACAAATAACATAATGAATTTTATGATGAAGGTGTAATATGAGCTTCCCCTGTTTCAAAAGCTAGCATTATATTATTCATAAGCAGAAAGGTGACTGTTGTATTTCTTAAAGGATGCAGATTAGATTATCTGAATGAAAATGAACCTTGTGTTTGAATGTCTTTGCATTCATAAAAATAATTATTTTGATTATATTACTAATCTTTTCTGTTTTTCTTCCCCTCTTTAGTGCTGATTTCGCTTGTACCAGTGGCCCATGCTCAAGGTGATTTATGATTCATCCTGCTGCTTTCTCTCTTTCCCGTTCTTTCTCTTTCTTTGTGATGTCAATCAAACCATAAGTAAAAAGTCAAATAGAGAATTTATTATTAATAAACTTGCATTTAGTCCATATTGATTCATAACATTTTTGGATTGTTGGATGGTGAGTTTCTGTGGGCATTTCAGGGAGGTAACAGTATTTTGAACTTACAGACCTGGCCATTAAAAACGCATGTTTAGAGAAAAGGGATCCCACAACTTGCCGCAGATGTGCGCGGCAAGCTGTGAAAATGCCCTTCATTGCCTGTAGGGGGCAGTCGTGTTTCAGTGTGAAGTTTTGTGTGTCTACTGAAGCCGAAAAATGTGTTATGCTTCTTAGGTGCCCATTGACAGCAAGCGACAGAGCTCATAAACGTGTCAAGCTCAAACTTATATGTATTTATTTTTCATTTTCTTCTCTCCTTCAATGATGGTACTTCTTTGACTGTGCTTTCGCCATTCAGAATTATTATTATTAGTAGTAGTAGTCCCCTGAATTTATTATTGTTATTATTATTCTTCTTATTGTAATGCACCCGCGCGTGTGTGCAAAAAGACTACAAAGATGTATGATATTTTACCCTAAAACATTATTGTTTTATTTTGTTTATGCGCTTTAAATATACACTAAACAATAAACACTGCCTTGTGAAAAGTGAAAGTGAGTTGTGTGTGGGGCTTTTTGATCAAAAGGCTGATAAACGCATGCGCAGATATGAGCAGATTTATCGATAAAACTACAGACATGAAATTAAACAAACACAAAAATATATGCTACTCGCTTACTCTGGCTTTGACTGCGCTTCCTCCAATCATTAGTACTGTAGTAGTACACTAAAAAAATGCTGGGTTTCTGTAAACACATCGTTGGGTTATTTATGCTGGGTCAAAATTCTTTAATCACACTGTTGGGTTGCTTTTGCTATGAATACTAAAAGTGCTTCATGATTAATCTCAATTAAAAAAATGGAAAAAGAAACTTCTCCTCCCTTTTGTTCCGGGGTATATGAAGTAAACCCATGGGTGAACACGATGATTTAAGAATTTAATTAAACATATTAAATTTAATTAAATATATATGTATATATATAACTGGCATTTTAATTCAAATCCAACAATTTACTGGTTCGTTATTGGTGCATGGGCGTCAACTCACACGTTCTGTAATAAATGAATAAATAGCTTTAAATGGTACTAGTGTAATGGTACACGTAGTAAAAGTGTACACTGGGTGCACAAGCAGTATGTGACTTTTACCGTCATGGCCTACGGCGATAGCATTAGGGTTTGTGCGTTTGCTGGCTTTTACTGCTGAGTGGCGCTATATAACTATAGACTGACGCCTCAGGCATCAGTTCATTCTCTCCAGGCTTAATGAGGCGCAGGTCGTCCACAGCCGCACGTCGTTGCAGATAAAATAAAGTGAAACATTGTAATTAAACGAATTCATAATCACAGTAGTAACATTACAGTTCAAATTTATAATAAAAATAAAATTCAGTATTTTTAGGATCAAATTTAAGGAACGTAAACGTTAACACATGGAGCCTTTCGATTTTATTATGTGTAATTAGAAAAGCTACACATGTAGGGTCTTGTGTCATCTTATATTTTGTGTTCTTTAAATTTGTAGCCTTTATCAGACTCTACTTTTATTTAGGTGCACTCACAATGACGCAAAAACTTTTTTTGTTAAATAAAGAAAGTAAACGGGGTTCTGTATTGATTTTGGTGAACTCACAGACATGAAAAATATACTGTATACTTATAGAAAGCGAAATATCTGCTTTTATATAAACTAATGAAAAAAAATATTAGATTATGTAATTCGTATGAAAAGTGAATTATAGGTGCACTCACTGCTGCGGAGACAACGAAATGGAAGAGATAGAAAGTTTCCTCATCATAACATGCCTTGTATTGTTTAATCACTCTATACACAACCCGTGATTTTTATGCTATGTTAGAGATGGGAAATACAAATGGAATCTTTTTTGTGTTTTCTTTTTCTTTTTTTTTTTTTTTATAAAATATTAACTTTCAATATTTTATAAAAAATAGCAAAGAAAATTATTGTGTATAGAGTGATTACAACCAATACAATTTATGTTATGATAAGGAAAGTCTATTTCTTCTATTCCAGTAAAACAGTAATAATGTCGATTTTAGAATCTAGAATCCAGAAGATGAAATTTGCAGAAATTTAAAAAGAGGCCTGAACTGCAGGTCTTCAAAATCCAGGTCTTAAAGTGGGGAGGGGTGCATTCATTCCAGTTTTACCTGAATGTATAGGTGAGAACAGCTGAGTCACACCTGGGTAGGGTGAATTAATTTGCATTCGAATGTTGCCTGCCTTTGTAAAGCACACACAGTAACATTAAAAGAACAACATCCTAGGACAAATAGGAATAAGAACCCCTGATTATACGGCATAAATATTATTAAATATTACAACAAAACTCCTCTGCGCAGGTAAACTTTATGCATGCGTGTGTGTGCTGATTAGACTTTGTAGGGAATTAAAGAGGAGACAAACAACAATAGCCCACGTTTAGAAAAGCAGTTTTATTTAGACTATATAAAATAATCCTGCATTTATTTTTATGCATTTATGATATTAGACTACGTAGGAGGTTAAAGACGAGGATCACGATATGTCACGGCGTGCGCCTGTGATGGGCGTGTGCACAAATCTATCGCTCCTCGCTCACTCTCTCTGTGTAGGCTCCCTAGATAGGCGGCAGGTATGTAAAGGGACGGAGCCGCCTATTCGGGCCGGAGTTTAGTTCGGGAAGTAGGTGATGTGGTGGAGCAGGACAGAGTGGCATGCTAGTGGGGCGATGTGACGTGCCCCAGGGACTTTAAACAGGACACTGGAATTCCGCCATTTGATCCTTGCGCTCCCGCGGCGCCTTCACTCCATGCAGGTGCACTGCCTCCGCATGCTGTGTTCTGCCACTCTGCACACCGCCACCTTTTGCCAGCTTTGTGCCCGCATGTCATCCCTTCCCCTTTTTTTATCCTCCCTCCTTTAATCCTTTCCTTCCCTATTTTACCTGAATAAATGATCCCTTTTTCTGTAATACCTTGTCTCGTGTCCGTGCTTCATGGTGCCACCCGTGCAAATAGACTCGAACCCGTTACATATACCAAACCCTGAGCACAAACCTCATTTAAAATAAATTAACAAATATTGTAAGTAAACAACAATAGCCCAATTTTGAAATTCTTTCCGAGCCTGTGTTGGGCCGGTGTTATGTGCAGAGCACCGGGAGAATTACACTTGTACACAATAACAATAATATTTCAAACATTTTGCAGGCTGCTGTTTGGAGAAAACAGAGAATAAAGAATAAACCAGTTGTTGGGTTAAAGTACCCAGATAGCAAGGTGACATTGATTCAATGTTGAAATTTCATCAGAATCATCATTTTGGTTGAGGTTGATTTTTCAATGCTAAATAATGTTGAATCAATGTTGATAATTCAATGCTTTTCTGTGTTGAAAAGACAAACATTGAATCAATGTTGATTTTTGGGTTTGGAACCCATCCTCATTCAACAATGTAAGGCAAATTAAATTAACTAAGTGCATTTCTATAAAAATGTGTATGCATGTGTGTGTGTTTAAAACAGGTTAAAAAATTGACTACGAGAGATTTGCCATGGTGCTTAAAAAAATTAAATAAATAAATAAATAATAATAATTAAAAAAAAAATATATATATATATATATATATATATATATATATATATATATATATATATATAGTTATTGAGGAAAAAAAATATTTGACGGTAAGTTTTGTGTATTTACCTTGCTGTCTAGTTTACTCACTTGAGAGCTTAATTCCTGTTTGCTGTTCAAAAGTACTCAATTTTCGGCTCGCATTTAACATCGGAGGGTGTTTTTACACTGTTGCCACGTCATTATAATACACTCTACAGGCATGAGAATTCAATATGTTGTAGTCTGGAAGTTCCTGCCACTCACGGTGAAAGGATTTTGGCAATGCGACCTACGGTATTCTGTTGGGAAGCATTTGTTTGAGAGCTTAGTTCCTGTTTCCCGTTGTCTGTGTCTGACCCACAGCAGTGTGCGTGCCCCACATGGAAAGAACCTATATGAGGATATATGCGCATATATGAAACCTATATGCAGTATATATGCGCATATAACCGCACCTATATGGGGCCAGGTAGCTCAGTGGTTAAGGCATTGGACTATGGTTCGGAATATCCCAGGTTCAAACCCCACAACCACCAAGTTGCCACTGTTGGGCCCTTGAGCAAGGCCCTTAACCCTCAACTGCTCAGATGTATAATGAGATAAAAATGTAAGTCGCTCTGGATAAGAGTGTCTGCCAAATGCCTAAATGTAAATATGAGGATATATGCGCATATATGAAACCTATATGCAGTATATATGCATATATATGATAATATATATGCGTATATATGCCACATGTAGGCAACATTGAGGTGCATATATGTGCATATACAGGCCATATAGGTCTCCTGTATTGCTTCTTTATATCCACATATAAGCCCTGTATGTACATACAAGATATGTCTCCTATGGCAGGATCTGGTCATTTTAGCTCATATCTCACTTTGGCAACTGTCATACATGATGCCTAGCTCATATTTTCTATTATTAAGGCAATAACTAAGAACTAACAAAAAAAAATGCAAAAAACTAATCCTAATTGGCTACATACAGTATATGAGGATATATGCACATATACTGTATGAAACCTCAGTCTCCGTGAAAATCTTTTTGAAACACGTCACTAAAGTTAACTGAAATGAGAAATATATCTATATAAAGCTTAAAGTGTCTACTTTTAAATGATGCAAGTCACATTGAAAACAAATATTCTCAGTTTATGTAATCCGTATGAAACCAAGGAGAGGCACAGAATTTCTGTCACACTTATATGCTAATGACCCGAGGCAGGACACGCCCACGCGCCAATCACACGGAAATCAGTCCGGGTAATTTACATACTAGACCACGCCCCCGGACACCGGCATGAAAAAACGAACACAGAGAGACAGGCTTGAAAATACTCAGATTCAGTGAGTTTTCTGCACGTTTTGGAAGATGGCATGCGCTTACACATCCGAGGAAACTCTTCAGAATGTTCTGGAAAGTTTACATTTACCTCAGAAGAAGACTGTGTGACTCCGACGACGAACGGGAGCATTTTGAACAGAGAATAGACCCATGCTACACTGGGTAAGTTATTAAGTCTTATATAACTCTTATTCTGATAATATTAAACTAATATTAGTAAATATTTTCCTCACTACAGCTAGCTCTTGTCAGCTTGTGTGACACATTGGCTTTCAATGCCATTTATATAGTTTAGGTAAATCATGCTAACATGCTGCCTCATGTAGCACAAACATGATATTTCCCGGTGGCTAAGCTAATGCCTTATGGAGTTTACAGATGTTTATATTCACCTTTTTTTGGATAGCTTTAGATTATGGTTGCTAATGTGTATTTGGCTCCATTTTGGTTAGCTTATAACACTGCTATCGGTAATGTTATTTAGCACAAACAAGCTAGTTCCAGGTGGCTAAAATACTGCCTTAAGTAGGACATTTCCTTGTCCTGTGACTGCGTACAACCAGCACATGGGGAGTTGATCACTCTGATCAGCTATTACAATACTATACTACACAGCACAAAACAATGAAGTCGTACAGAAATATTTTTCTACACTGCTTGGACATTGCTCCCACCAATGCTTACCCTGCATGTATGTTTTGTACAGTTTTTTTTTTTATCTTGCACTGTTTTACTCCGAATGTCCGTCTGTTTTCAGTTTTTATTTTGCACTGTTCCTGTTGCAGTTTTACCCTGCATGTATCTTTATCATTAATCTGCATTTATACATAAAATCCTATTAACTATTGGGAAGCTAAACATGAGAATCAGTATGAAACATGAAAAGTTTCTAAAAGTTGCCAATAAATTAATATTGTGATGTGAAATAATTTTTCAGATTGAAGTTATAAAGGGCTCTGGGGTGTTTTGCCAGGCAGAAGCGTGCAGAGCAGCCCACCTTGCCACCTCTGCTACTGCCATGGTACGGAATCTGCTGCTGGGCTCCTTCAACTTGGAGACTTGACCAAATTAAAAAGGTAGCCATTATTGGTGAGTAAATGCATAATGCGTTGAGAAGGGAAAAAAACATTTCAGGCTTTATAAGTTCACCACTTTAACCATAGCCTACATGTATCAATGTTTATTAGCCATCAATGGAGACTGCATAAGGTAGGGCACCCATTATTGTTACTGTATCTGCTTGGGACCTATAATACTAATTCATCACTTGCTCACTTCTTAATCCTACTGTACCTTTCCTCTTCTAAAGCCACATTATATTGCGCTGTACGGTGTGTAGTCCTCTATTTTGTAGAACATATAGTGTTGCAAATAACCTCGTGGCACTAATTGTTGTTGTCTGAAGTTTTAATAAATAATCATAATGCTGTCAAAAATAATGTCATAAATAGATTTTCTTTATCAATTAACTTCTATTAATTAAATAAAAATTTTAATGTAAATTTTTAAAGTTTAATGGAATGGCTGTGTGAAAGATGCTGAAGCTGATGTGCCACTGGTCTTTTATATTAATGTTGTTCGGAAGCCTGTGTAATGATGTAGTTTCGACATCTATCGACTGAACAGCGTTTTTTCGACTTGTTTTCATGTTATTGTTGTTCAGCAATGGCATGGACGTGATGTTTTGGCAAAAGAAGGGTGGGGTGGTGGGATAATTTTTTGAGAGGGATTTTGGGTTTTAATGAGCTGTATGCCACAGTCATCAATATTAAAACAATAAAAGGCTTGAACTACTTCAGTTGTGTGTAATGAATCTAAAATATATGAAAGTCTAATGTTTATCAGTACATTACAGAAAATAATGAACTTTATCACAATATGCTAATTTTTTTAGAAGGACCTGTATATTAAAAAAAATCTAATGTGTGCAATGTATCTATGGAAGATTGTAGGACATTTCAAAACATATGTTGCATATCTGTACATTTGTAAAAGTCACATTTCCAAAAATTTAGGACCCACCTTCTGTCATTCATAAACAACTACCACTCCAAGTTTTTAGAGCATTGTATAGTTCTAACCTTTTGTTTGTTTTTCATTCTTTAGATGCACTACAACAACAACAGCTGAAAGCTGAAGAAAAGGAGGCCACAGAGTTTCTTTGCTTCAATAGTTCAGAAATGGCTTCGTTATGCCCCAGAACGGCTGGGGGGAATTGCTCGTGGTGGAAAACCATAAGTTCAGACTCGTGTCTTATTATCTGTTTTGCTGAGTAAATACATTTCTGACTTGGTTGTTTCTATTTGCATTTGACTGAATTTTGCTGAGGCAGGCTGCCATTTTTATATTATGGTTTTCCAGTCTCTGCTCTTGGCAGTTAGATTCTGTTTTATGAATTCAGAATTAACAATCTCTTCTAATAGTTCTCTTCTAAAAAGTAATTTTGTCATCCAGTTTATAATAATTTGTATGTAAGTTGTAGTGTGTTTTATTATATAGTTGTTTTATTGTAATTGTGATGTTACTTCCTGTTTAAATGGGTATGGAGCATAAATAAATAAATATGTTTACATGTAAACTGAAGGATGTTTAAAAAAAAAAAAGCCTTTCAGCCCTACATGGTCTCTGATTTAAAGAAATAAATCAAAACGGACATGATTTACTGTCATAGAATCTTGCTGTTCATAAAGCAAGACTAAACTATAATTGCTTCAATGTTGATTCAATGTTGATTCAATGTAAAATAAGTGATTGAATTTACGTTGAACAAACATTGATTTTATGCCCATCTTGATCTATTTTTCATCATTGAAATAACATTATTTCAAGGTGCAAACCTGATGAAAAATCAACATTTAACATTGAAATTTCAACATTGATTCAATGACAAGTTGGTTGATGCTTTAATGTTGATTCAACGATGATTCAATGTTGTTCTGCTATCTGGGTAAGTAGTAAACTTAGTATAATAAACACTGCCTTTTGCAAAATAACCCAAACAGGTGTTCATTTGTAAATGACTCACTACATCTCATAATGACCCAACATGAGCAATACAACAATGTGTTTAAAGTACCTGAAATAACCCAGAATTTTGACCCAGCATAAACCACCCAACGATGTGCTTACAGAAACAACGCAGCATTTTTAGTGCGTCTTTTTTGAGTTATTGTAACGTTTTATTCTGAAGGGCTATTTTACTAGATTTTTCTATATTTAAAGTTTGATATATTTTGAATTTATTTCTTAAAATAACTGCATAGAGTGAAAAATGTCACTTTGCGCCACCTGGCGGATATTTCACGAATGACTTTAAAATGCAACTGATTTATTTAGCAGTCTGGTTGTCCACCTACTGTAAGTCATGAGTGTAAGAGCCATATTTCATTTCCATGATTCTGTTGTTGTGTTTATTTTAACTTTATTAGCTAAGCATTCATTTATGATAATCATAAGTTGTTGTGTGATGTCATTCCATAGTTGAGTAGTTCCATGAATATTATGCACGGTAGAAGTTAAGATACGGAAGTTGTGGAGAACACAAGCTTTTGACCGTAATCTAAAACCGTAATAAGATACAGCAAATAAGTTGTTGTAACCATAGTAGATTTATACAGGAAAACTGTAAGAAGTGTTGAACGTTTGACGTTAAAAATAAACGAAGAGACAAAAGAATTCATGGACATCCGAGTCATGAGTAAACCAGGGCCCGGTTTCTCGATAACGCAAACTATTCGCGCGCTAAGAAGACTCTTAAGATATATCTTACGTTAAGTGATAACTTTTCTAAGAGTATTTCTCGAACTGTCTCTTAGGAGTCTTCTTAAGTCGCTGCCTCTTACGTCCGACGTTACGCGGCGCTGTCTACAGTGAAGGTCCTGAATTAGCGGACATCGGTGGCTCTGGAATCGATTTTTCACTCCTTTTGCATGACAGTGTTAAGAAAGATGGCACTTTCTATGCAAATTAAACATTGCACTAAATTCTTTTAATTTAGCGTTTATTTCGACATGTGTTAACTTAACAATAACATGCCATAATAGACAAATATATAAATTAATATTAATTAATATAATAATATAATATATAATATTTTCATGTAACATGTGGCCGTGAAACGAACGGGGTTTTACAATCATAGTTGATGGACAAACAGCGGATAACACTCTTCACCAGCTTCAGAAACAATGTGAAGTGTCAGTTGTTGGGGTTGTATAGCGCACTTATGGAATGAATACGATGAGATGACAGAGAGGAGGTTTAATACCCCTATCTCACCTACGCGGGGCCGTAAATGCGGTTCATTATGATTCTGCGCGAGTTTTGATGCTGTTATTACGTTTCCATTTTACCACGCAAAAAAAATAAACATGCGGAAGCTCGCGGACCTGGCAGATCTTCGCGGACCGTCGGGCGCCGGTCACTCGAGGCAAATCACGGTGTCTAATACCCCTCTCTCACCTGTGTGGCCGGACTCATCTCCGTGAGCTGCCGCGATTGCCCACGACGTTCCTTTAACATTCCGCGACGTTCTGCAAAGTCTGCAAGCTACCGTGAGGACCAGCAAAAAATTTAACGTTGAATTTTTCACGCGGAAAGATGAAAACGTAATCACAGCGCAAAAACTCGGGGTGAATCATGATCAAGCCTACGGCCACAGCGCGAGACCGCGCAGGTGAGATAGGGGTATAACACACCGCATCTCACAGCGAGCCAAACCGCATGAGTGAATACTGTAGGGGTATTAAACATTACAATCACACAGAAACATGAATGGATGCGGGGTTTGAAACTCCCATGGTTATTTTCTCATTTAACTAAATCAAATTTCATAAAAATAAAACGTGTCAAAAGAAAAACCCATAAAGTCATGGATAATGGCTAATGATCAATGAAACATATTTTAAACAGAAAGCAGCGAGCAGCTGGACATCGGGACGGGGAGTGTACAGTACAGTAAGTACAGTAAAGTATGACGCGTTGGTCTGGCACGCGCAGTTCTGAGCAGCTCAAGAAGCTCCATAATCTGTTGCCTTGAAAGGCAAAACGTTTATTTTATATATTTTTTAATAACGACCACGGGGAAAATATGAAAAGGGCTGAAGTTTTGTCTAAAGGAAAAATGTACATGACCCACACGGCTCCACGGACGGCGCTGTCTTCAGTTTAACACAACACCGCGCTGTATCGCTGCCTAATTGTTCGCCACCTGTTTAATATTAATTGTGATTGGCAATTTTAATGCGTTAGTCACATTATGAAATAGGCTAATTAAAAGTCACTCTATTAGTTCTGATATCAAATAAAATAATATTCTTAAACAGGTCTACAGTATATTCCATCATTAATACGACTTTGATAACGTGCCATAATGTGTTTGCATACACCGCTGATTTATAAAGACTGCTGCTCAGTGGCGGCGACTAGCGTCTTGAGCTGAAACTACGCTAAGTATGAGTTAAGGTTGGTCCAGACCAACCTTACGAACGTCTGACTTAGCTAAGAGATACTTAGCGTAAGAACGTTTCGAGAAATGCGCCATAAAGTTAAGAGAGAGGTTAAGGTACGACTTAAGAACTACTTAGAGATAAGAAGCTTTCGAGAAACCGGGCCCAGTTCAATAAGAAAGATACGCATCAGAACTTGTGGAAGAACATGCCCGTACAATGAGTTTATATATATATATATATATATATATATATATATATATATATATATATAAATATTATTTATAAAGAAAATATAATTTATACATTCGTGTTTAATCATATTCTTAACATTTTAATGGTTAGTGATTGTTGCAGACATTCACACTATTTTTAGGGGAAGGGATTGGCATGTACAATCGGCGCCCCGCTGTAACAGCAGATCAAAGGAGCAGTTATCGGCTATGACACGTAGCCTTCTGAGTTTGGAAGGCCAGGGTTGGTTGGTTGGAAGCACGTTTGAAGTAGAAGATAACGTTACAAACACACACACAAACTCTCCGTGCATACACACCTATAGTATGAGACATGCACGCGGACACACACACTCTCTCCGTGCAGATACACTGTGCAGAACTGAACAACAGGTCTTCACTTCATAATACACCTGGCCATAAATAAAAATGAATATTTAGGCTTAAAAAGATGATTTAAAATTAATCTAAAATTCATTCATGGGCGTGTATAAACCCGCAGCCTTAACAAAGGCAGCGTTTTGATCAAAAGGATGATAAACGCGTGCGAAAAAATGCAGACATGAAGGACTATACTCGACAAGAATATAGAGAATAAGAAGCATGTTTATAATAAGATAATTAATTAAATACTAAAATTGTATCAAATGAGAACTTTATCTAAAAGCCAGACCGACCAAATTAATCATTCACTGCTGAAGTAGTTAAATATGCTTATACTGTAGATACGGTGGTTGCATTTTAAAAGTACAATCGAAAGTAAATTACAAACTGCATCCAATGTTGTAAAATATGAATAAAACAGTATTAGACACAAATATACTGTATGAATGGCGGCACGGTGGTGTAGTGGTTAGCACTGTTGCCTTGCACCTCCAGGGTCTGGGTTCGATTCCCCGGCCAGGCTCGATTCCCGTCTCTGTGTGCATGGAGTTTGCATGTTCTCCCCGTGCTTGGTGGGTTTCCTCCGGGTACTCCGGTTTCCTCCCACAGTCCAAAGATATGCAGGTTAGGATAATTGGCGTTCCTAAAATTGCCCGTAGTGTGTGATTGGGTGTGTGAGTGTGTTTATGTGTGTGTGCCCTGCGATGGATTGGCACCCTGTCCAGGGTGTACCCCACCTAGTGCCCGAAGTCTCCTGGGATAGGCTCCAGGTCCCCCGCGACCCTGAACACAGGATTAAGCGGTATAGAAGATGAATGAATGAATGAATGAATATACTGTATGATTTGGTAGTATATGCAATGAAAAGTCTATTTACACATGCTTTAATGTAAAGCAAACGCAATTATTGATTTATTGTGTATATTTAACTTCATTCAGCCATTTAAGTTATATGAAAAATAACGTTAGCAGACTGCTGGTCTGCTAAACACCTGACTTCAGTTAGCATACCAGGAATCTTCTTAAGAAAATGAGTTTGGAGGTGTGAACTACTCCAAACTTTAACTGATAAAAACCTCTCAAATGTTTTGATTTTGCTCTGCTTACTAAAAAGAATATTAATGCATGCCTAAAATGAGCAAAAAATCACATTGACACTGCACAGTGGTACTGGCAAAATGTTTTGTGCACTGATGAAACTAAGATTGAACTATTTGGAAAGAGCATGCAGCGCTATCTGGCATAAAAAGGGCAATGCATATCATTATGAAAACATCATCCCAATCATAAAGTATCATGGAGGAACCATCATGATTTGGGCCTGCTTTACTGCATCAGGTCCTGGCCAGCTCGCAGCCATAGAGCGGAGGATAAATTCCCAAGCGTATCAAAAAATTCTTCCCGAAAACAGGAGAATGTCTGCACATCAGCTGAAACTGTTTAGAAATTGGGACTCAAAAATACACCAGAGCAAGTTCACAACAGAATGGCTTCACAACAACAAAATCCACCTTTTGGAGTGGCCAAGTCACGGCCTGGACATCAACCCAATCGAGATCCTATGGAATAAATTGAAGAGAATCATACACATGAGGGATACAAAGAGTATGACAAAGATAATGCAGTTTTGCCAGCAAGAATGGGCAAATATTTCTATTTATATTAGTCTATATATTAATATTAATATTTATCTATTAATATTTCTCTCTATATATATATTAATCAGTCTTATCACCTTATCATATTCAGCTGAACCTAATTCTGTACATGTAATGGAAAATGTAGATGCAGATTCCAAATGTATAAATACGCAGCGCCCCCTCAATTAAATGTCTGCACATGTTAATATACTCACAAACTGAATATAAAATCTAAGCTAAGCGTTACATTTTTAAGTTCTTGTCCTGTTGACAGGAATCCACTATAGTAAAAGCCTACAGTAAATTTGACTATATCCATTTACTTAGAGCTGTGCATTTACAAAAAAAAAAATGACAAGAAAAAAAACAAATATAAAAAACATAATATGATCTGTTCTGTAGCCCATCTTTTTTTTATCGTAAATGAACAGCTCTCTCTCTCTCTCTATGTAGTACAGTATATAGTTACTGTCATGAACTCGATGGTGGCGTGGCATAAATGCAGAGAAGAAGCAGGAGTGGAGTTCAAGTCCTTTTATTGATCTCTTAAATCAAAAAACACAAAATCTCTTGTTGAAGAGTACTTAGAATTCTTGGATATAACCGTAAACCAAACATCACAAAAAACATAACTATAACAAATGCTTGACGCCTGACTGAGCTCCAGTCAGGCTATTTATACAGAACTTAATGAGCTATCTCGGCTTCAGGTGAGTGCTCCCCTCACCTGACCGAGGTGCACCATGGGAAATGCAGTTCATAAACTAAACACAACTTAACCTACAAAAAACATAACTAAAACACAAACCAAAAGGGGGCGTTTGTCGCCCTCTAGGGGTTAACCCTTACAGTTACAGTGTGAGTTGAGAATTAGAACATCTAGCTAAGATAAATGTTATGTTGTTGAAATAAATAAATAAATAAATAAATAAAAAAGTGGTGGATCACTTCCGGTTCCGGTGAGAGTACGCTGTGCACGTTTGGCTGCTGCTTATTGCTGGAACGTTTCTCGTGTTTGTGTTTGTTTTCTCTGTTTGAGTATGTTGTGTGCGGATTGTGTTGTTTTATTCGAACATTTACGTGTCTGTTTTAGTTTTGCCGCGTTTTGCCGCATTCTCCTTCCCGTCCATTTTCTCCTCTCCTCCTCTCACCATCTGGACTGTTTATGGCCCAACTGTTGTTATCTCACTATGGATTATAACTCTAATTGATCGCCCTGCTACATCTCCTTTCCTGGACACCTGACTCTGCTGGATTATTGTTTATGACTCTACTGTTGTTCTTTCACTGTGGATTATACTCCGACTGGATTGCCTCTACCCATTGCTAGCTACCTGCACCACTCTGCTCTGCTCTGCTGCCTGTCGGCCTTCGCGCTCCTTCGGGCCTCCTACATAGCTGACGGGTGAGTCTCCACTCCTTCTTCTATCTATCGTGGACAGTATATCGGATGGTCAGGCACGCCCCCCCCCCGACATCTGATTTGACTGATAAGGGACGTATTGCGCTAATCATTCGGCCACAAGTGTGTTGCGGCTCTCCTGAATTTTATTGTGAGAGAAGTGTGTTCCTCATCTGTCGGTGATGTTGTGCTTTCGCATCTAACCATGTCTCTCACTGCTCGCAAAGTTCCCGTACATGCTTTGCTCAGAGTTTTAACACTGGGCTTATTACTTGGCTGTGTTGTTGTCATGGCACTCAGCTACTCGCTATCTCAACTACGAAGCCTGAATTCACACCCTCGTCTTGACGAATCTACATACAGGCTCGGCAAGGAACTTGGGATCACTAGATGGCCGCGCTACGTTCGTCGTTCCGGTCGCCACTATCTCTCATCGCGCTGTGTGACATCCTCGTCTATTCCTTCTATTTGGTCCAACCGTTCGGATATACGCTATTCTATGCTGCCGGCCAACCACCGTGGTATCAATCGTACTGCATTAATTACTGTATCTCCGTCTCCATCTGCTCTACAGACACGCAATGATTGCGCGCTTCATCCTGCATTAGCGCTGTTCAACTGCCGCTCACTTACTAACAAGGCTACTGTGCTCTCCGCGCTATTAACCGATAAAGACCTGGACTTCTTGCTGCTTACTGAAACATGGCAAATACCAAATGACTATTTCCACCTAAATCTTCTCACCCCCTCTGGATACAGCTACATGACCAAACCCCGTCTTACATCGAGGGGCAGCGGTCTGGCTGCCGTCTATTGTAGTAACATTCCTGTTAAAACCATTGACTTTCATGCAACTTCAACCTTTGAGTACCTAGTTCTCAAAATCTCTGGTACATTTCCTATGATTGCAATTCTCTTGTATCGTCCACCCAAATCAATGTCAAATTTTTTCACTGAAATGCATGAGCTATTAACCCTTACATGTGCGATGTCTTCTTCTATAATCTTACTTGGTGATTTCAACATACATGTTAACAAACATTGTGCAGTCTCCCGTGAACTCATGTCTGTTTTTGAATGCTTTAATCTTGTACAGCACATTAATTTTCCTATACATCTAAAAGGTCACACACTGGATTTAATTTGTACAACTGGTCTACGTAATGTTTCTGTATATGGATCTCAGATTGGACTTTCTGATCACCTTCTCATTGAACTCAGTTGTGAAATTCCTCTCCCTTGCCTCAGGGTAAAATCAACCATTACTTTTCGTAAAATTACTTCTGTTTATCATTCACTGTTTACTGATTCTGTACAGGCACATCTTTCAGATATTACTGAACACAGCTCTGCTCTTGATATTCTTGACAAATATAATAACGCTCTTTCTACCGCCCTTAATATTCACGCCCCACTCAAATGCAGAATCGTACCTTCTACACATATATCACCCTTGTTTACCCCCTCACTTCGCAAATTGAAAACCACTGGTCGTCGCCTGGAACGCCTTTATAGGAAAACTGGCTTGACCATGCATCTTCTTGCATACAAGGATCACATTCAGCTATATAAATTATCTTTAAATAACGCACACTCCAGCTATTATTCTACTCTGATCACAAATGCATCTTCCCATCCTAAAACACTGTTTTCTGTAGTTAACAAACTCACTAGCCCTCCTGCCCCTCTTATGACCAACTCTATAGATCTATGCGAGTCATTCTTACATTACTTCCAAAATAAAATAACTCGTATACATTCTCTCTTTTCAACAGTATACTCCCCTATTCACTCAAATGACTTCCCCACGGACTTTGCAACTGGTATTTTTACTGATTTCGATCCTCCAAATCCTGCTTTTATTTCTGAATTACTCAGTAAAGTCAATCCTTCTTTCTCTCACCTTGATCCTGCCCCTACGTCCCTGCTTAAATACTCTGCACCTGTTATTTCACTGCCTATTTCACTTCTCATTTCTAAAACCGCCCAATTTCAAATCTTCCTCTACTCTCAAAAATACTTGAAAAAGTTGTTGCTGTTCAACTACAGACCTATATGTCATCTCATAATCTGTATGAATGTTTCCAATCTGGCTTTCGCCCTCACCACAGTACAGAGACAGCATTTCTTAAGGTTGTCAATGACCTTCTTATGGCTCTGCTAGCATTTTGATCCTGTTAGATCTTTCTTCTGCATTTGATACTATATTTCACAGTATTCTCATCTCAAGACTCTCTGCTCTTGGTATTTCTGGAAAAACACTATATTACTATCCGCCAGTCTAAATCTTCTACCGCTCCTGTTTCTCATGGTGTACCGCAGGGCTCTATTCTTGGCCCACTACTGTTCATCATCTACATGTTTCCTCTAGGTAAAATCATCCGCCGTCATGGTTTCAATTTCCACTGTTATGCAGACGACACTCAACTCTATACAAGTTTTTGACACTACCATCCCTTTCCCATTAACTCCGTTTCAGATTGTATTGATGACATAAATGCTTGAATGACTAGTAACCTTCTCAAGCTCAATAATGATAAAACAGATTTTTTACTTGTTGGTTCACCTAAAACCGTTGCACCATTGCAGCTCTCTGTACTGATACTGTTAACATTTTCGGGACCTTGGTTAGATCTTCCACCACCGTTAAAAATCTGGGTATAACTTTTTGACTTTAGAAAGGAAAGTATAACTTTCCTTTCTACCTCACATTTCTTCACTTACTAAATCTGCCTTCTATCACCTCCATAATATAGCTCGTCTACGGCCCTTCCGTAGACATCCTCACACATCACTCCCATCCTACACAAACTTCATTGGCTACCAATTCGCTCCCGCATCCAATACAAGATTCTCCTTATCACCTTCAAAGCACTCCATGGTCTTGCCCCTCCATATATCTCGGATCTTATTCATACTTACTCCCCTGCTCGCACACTCCGATCTGCAGATGATGGTCTACTGGTAATTTCTCGTCATAGATTAGCATCATTTGGAGGATGAGCATTTAGTATTTCTGCCCCCACATTCTGGAATTCTATTCCCAAACACATCTTTCTTCATTACAGGATTTCAAAACCCACCTTAAAACATATCTTTTCTCGTCCAGTTTTTCCACTCTTTGAATATGTGTTAGATAAATACTACCGGTTTTCATGTTTATCTATATTTTGTTCTGACGTCATTCAAATGTCTCTTTCTATGTGTTATTGTAAAGCGACCTTGAGTCTCTTGAAAGGTGCTATATAAAATAAACCTATTATTATTATTATTATTATTATTAAATATCACCTTCCCCCTATAGGTGTGATCACAACCCCCTCCGAACGACCACCTCAGAAGTTCCCGTCAATGTATGCTGAGCTATAGGGTATATATATATAGAGCATGCATAATTATACATTTGTAATCTGCATCTACACTTTCTGTTACATGTATGGAATTAGTTTCAGCTAAATCAATGATCAATGTTGTTGGGTTAGTTACAGTATGTTGTGATGAATAGTTTAATAATAATAATAAAAAAAAAACTAACCTGGATGTTCTAATTCTCAAAAACGTTGATAAACAATTCTCAAAAAAGGGACGTTGTTCAGCTGTTTAGTGTCACTATGTCATAAACAGTGAAACAAAATAAAACATACTTAATCCAGATTTCATCAATCAACGACATGACATTTATCTTAGCTGGATGGTCTTGTCACACTGTAACTAGAATATTTACAAAACTGAAAGGTTGTCTTATGAATAAAAAAAAAACCTAAGTTAAAGCAGATATTTAGATTTAGGTTTTTTTTTGTAATTTTTTTTTGCGTAAATGAACAGCTCTAAGTAGATGGATATTGTCAAATTTACTATAGGCTTTTACTATAGTGGATTCCTGGCAACAGGACAAGAACTTAAAAATGTAACGCTTAGGTTTGGTTTATGATAATCTTATAGTAGAAAACACGAAGTAAATTAGACTATATTCATTTACTTAGGCGTTTACTATAGGCTTTACGTATAGGGGTCTGTCAGACAACGGTAATTTGTCTTCAGTTTGTCGAATTCAGCGGACGTGGACTCATCGCTTTGCTTGTTGTAACTGAAAAAACTGCAGGTGTGTGTGTGGGTACATGTGTCTGCGTGTGTACGTACTTCTTGTACTGTTATAAAAATTCAAAATGTAAGCAAAGAAAATACAGCTTTTTTTTCTCAGAGGTGAACGGAAAAGTGAACCACGGTCCCGCCGATTAGGCGGGTGGTCCGTTGCCTAGCAACACTGGAAAGAGGCATACTCATGGTGTTTGCTTCGGTTATGACATAGCATAGTTTATTGTAGATAGATAATAAACTATGCTATCTGATTTATTCAAATTTAATATTGTTTTACCGATAATTTCACGGAAGTGTGTTCAGAACTAAATCGCTGCTCCTGCTCCATCAGAGACGTTCAGAAGCTTCAAATAGAATGAACGAACTAATGAATTTTCTCAAAACTATATAAAATCAATTATAGCTAAATCCCTAAATCTCCTTATAAAATATCGCTGATTATCAATGCGGGAATGAATGGCGAATTGTCGATATTTCACGGAAGCATATGCATATGGGGGAGTATGTCTGCAGTTTTATCGATAAATCTGCTCATATCTGCGCACGCGTTTATCAGCCTTTTGATCAACGGCACTCACTTTCACTTTGCCAATGGCAGTGTTTATTGTTTACTGTATTATTTATATATTTATTATAATCATTATCGAGGACATCATATGAATAGGACACAATAATTTACATTTCAAATTAATTTAGAAACCCTTAGCATTATTGTTGTTGGTCACCGGCTGGGAATCGAACCCGGGTCTCCCACATGGCAGGCGAAACACATACCCCCGGAAACCCTTAGTATTATATAGCATACATCTTGTAAATCAATCGAATCATTTTCGATAAGTTATAAACGTTTCAATAAGTTATATATTTTATAATGGTATTAGTTTTTGTTTCAATATATATTCTATATTTAATATCAGTAGCGTAATATTTCCACAGCAGCAGTGACAGGTATCCGTGGTGCTTATGTTACCATACCGGAAAAGTGAAGTTGTTCAGTTTGTGGTAGATCTGATTTAATCAAACACAATAATAAAGCTTTATATCCTCAGTCACTGTCACACAAAAAAAAACATCCGAGATGTTCAGAAGCTTCAAATAGACTGAACGAACTAATTAATTTTCTTAAAACTTTATAAAATTAACTAGAGCTAAATCCCTAAATCTCCTCATAAAATATCGCTGATTATCAATGCAGGAATGAATGGCGTGTGACGGTTAACCCCTAGAGGGCGCCTAACGCCCGTTTTTGGTTTTGGTTTGTAGTTTTGTTTGTGTTTGATATTTGACTTCAGTTCCCAGTTTGCACCTCGGTCAGGTGACGTAGAAGCTCACCTGAACCGAGGGAAGTGAATGAGTTGATTTTAGTTTATGTTTAGTATAAATAGCCTGGCTGAAGTTCAGTCAGGCGTCTAGCTTCCGTTGCATTAAGTTTCGGTTTGTGTTTGGAAGTTTGTTTGCCTTTATTATGTTTAATGAAAGGACATTGAAAAACCGTCAGCTCGCCTCCTCTGCGATCATGCTACGCACACATTCCAGACGCAGACAGCAGAAACGTGACAGGCGAATTGTCGATATTTCACGGAAGCATATATATATATATATATATATATAAACTGCATATATGGAATGAAACCTGAGATAGTTCCATATACTCACTGAATGACGCATAGATAGTATGCATGATCCCTTGCGCCATCTGCTGAGAGAAATGAGAATCGCAGGTTGGAAAAGGCAGGAATTTCACCTAAATAAGAGCAAAATAGCTTTATACTGGCTTTTACTGGTGCGATTTAGAAAATTTAAGCATGCAGGGTGATTAAGCTCACAGATCTAGGAAAAGTCATGAGAGGATGGTCCTGGATTTTGATCGAGTGTGAAGTTTTTTTTTTTCCCCCCATTGCGGTCAGAATGATTGTGCTCAGCGCTTCTAGTGTTAAGTTGAATCATTTGCAACTTAACATCACCAAAACAAACAAGATGGTTATTGACTTCAGAAAGAGCCCTCAGTCTCTTGTTGCTATTGAGGGTGAGGATGTGCAGGTAGTCAGCAATTACAAATAACAGGGGGTGCATTTGGATGACAAACTGGACTGGAGCACAAATACGGTGGCTGTATACAAAAAGGGACTGAGTCACTACTATTTCCTGAGACTCAGGTCCTTTGGTTTGGCAGAACACTTTTGAATGTTTAATGCTGTGGTTTGCTGGTGCAATGGTATAAGTGTGGAAGATGCCACTAGGCTTGATAAGCTTCTCAGTAAAGAAACCTCTGTATCGCAGCTGGACTGGACTCACTAGATCAAACAAAGCACATTTAGAAAAATACAAACCAAATCTCTCATTTCCTCCCTCAAACACTCAGGTTTCCAAATGGATCTAAGCATATCTGATGGGCATCTCATCCTGGATGACAGCTCAACAAGCTTTTCTGCAGCTGATCCAGAATTCAAAGTCAAATTCAAATTTGGGACATAATTATTTGTCACATACAGAGTCATACACAGTATGGTATCCAGTGAAATGCTTGTTTGAATGCCCATGACCTAAAAAAAAAAAAAAAAGGAAATAGAGTATTTAAAATAAAATATAAAATAAGAATATAATTATGAATAAGAAAAAATATATATTATAATAATAAAATAAAGAATATAAAATATGAAATAAGAGTAAAATTATAAAAATTACACAAATATAGAATGTATAGAAAACTATTAGTAAAATTTACCCTATGTACAAGTAATAAAATGGAACTGAAATATAAAAGCAATGTCCAGTCATGAGCAGAACAATGTGCAACGTTTCGGGTGTGCAAAATATTGATCAGGTGCAAATGTGAGTAAAATGTACAAATGTGCAACATGATCAGTGGTCTATGAATAAGAAGAGTATTATTGTGCTATTGTTGAGAGAATTAAGAAAGCAGATCAGAGAGTTTAGTCCTGTGTAGAGTTATGTTGGAGGATCTCATCAGTCTTTTTCTGTTGGCCTTCAGGAAGCGGAAGTGCTTTCCTGAATACAACAGAGAGAACAGTTTATTGTTAGGGTGGCTGAGGTCCTTCATGATCTTCCTGGTCGTGGTCCAGCACCGCTTGTTATAAATTGAGTGCAAGTCAATCCAAGCCCAGCGCCATTTATTCTTTATGCCTTTATCGATATCTTTAATGTCTTCCCCTGGCTTCATAAACATAGCCATGACTTACAGTTTGAGTTGCCAGTATGAGACACACAATTGTACAGTATGGGAGCTAAAAACACCTTCGCGCATGGAGCATTGACTTAACCTGTATCAATCTATTTGACAAAGACACAAGGCCCGCCCCTTACCTACTTCTGATTGGCTCATCGGCTAGTATGTGTATTGTTTGAGTCGTTGAGCGTTAAAGCTGCTCTCTGACCTGCGCATCTCAGATCTAGAGAAATGACAGATCAATATCTGCTAACCTGATTTTTTTTTTCCGCAGCCGCAGTATGCCGGAAATCCGGCGTGGTGCCGGAACGCTATCACCCCTGTTGTATACCAATAGAAATAAGAATATGGTAAAAAATGAACTGGTTTAAAGTTAGCGTAAAAGATAAAAAACAAAGAAAAAGAGGTCAGAGCAGTCGTGATGGCAGCTGACCTCACCGGTGCCATCTTGGGTGCAGAATGTTTCTGCATGACTTGTTTTCAACGTTTCTAAATTCTCCACACAACGACACTTCTCTACTCCCTCCATTGGCTTACTGTAGCTGCCTACATCAAATTCCAAACATTGATGCTTGCCTTAAAATCTAAAATCAGCTAAGCACCCACTTACCTCAAAGCTTTAATCTGCACCACGTTCCCTGAGAGCCTAAAGAACTGTGTGACTGGTCCCACATTCTTTCAAAGATTAAAGAAGAACGGCATCTAGATTGTTTTCGGTCCTAACTCCTAGATGGTGGAATGAAATTTCTCTAGACATCCATACAGCTGAGTCACTGCCAATCTTTAAATAATGACTAAAGACCTATCTGTTTCTTAGGTATTTGGGCACTCTGCACTTGTGCACTCTTAATAAGAGTGTCTGTAAATGTAACAATATTGAAAAATTCAGCACATTCAGTAACTGATTCAGACACGTTTGCTGCACTAAGGAGTGGTATGGGAGGTCATTTATACCTGCAGCCAGTAGGATCTTTAATGATTGTCTGCAGGGCCGGGCTATTGTTGACCTCCTTGATGGTGATGAGTAGTGAATTGCCACTGTATACTGTATATGTTTATTTTCGCAACTGCTGGACAATCTTATACATGATACTGTATGTGCAGTATTTATACAAATGACTTTTATAGACTACCCCACTGTGTATACAAGTGTATATATTTATAAACAGTACTTTTGTGTGCTTGGTCCATTTTACCTTATTGTACATTTTATTTGTTGCTCCTTTCGCTAAGTACTTGTGTATGTTTTAGTCTGTGCTTTTGTCTGAGCTGCTGCAGAACTGAAATATCCCTTAGAATTAATAAAGATTTCCATCCATCCATCCATCTAGGAACCTACTGTATATAGTCCAACCCGGGACCAAATATGTATTCATATTGTGTACAACTATGGTAGGATTTTCAGTCAATATTTGCACACTACAGGCAATTTGGGAACTCCAATTAGCCTAATCTGCATGTCTTTGGACCTTGGGAGGAAGACAGAGAACCCGAAGGAAACCTAGCAAGCATGGGGAAAACATGCAAATTCTAGGCACACAGACCCGACATGGGAGTTGAACCCAGGAGCTGGAGGTGCAAGGTGACAGTGCTAACCAATATACCACTGTACCACTAATAAAGATTCGATTTATCTCATCTCATCTTAATGTGTGAAGGAATTAATGTTACGTACAGTATGTAACATAAAAAGTAGCGTGGACAAGGCATCCAGATTTGGTACAAAATGTACCAAAACTTTACACTTGTAAAAAATGCCATTGCTGTCTATTTGTTGTTTGTCTCTGTCCAACTCTGTGTACTTTAGAATCTTATTCATGTAAATGTATTTTAACAATCGTTCTATAGGCAGTCATAAAGCTGTGGTGTCCATGAAGCCTGCTACACATGTGTTCATTGGAGAACGCCTTACTCTCAGATGTGACATACAGGGGGGAGGAGGCACTCAGTGGACATACAGATGGTATAAGAATAATAATAGACTCCATCAAAATGGAAAATCATTTACTATCTGGCTTGTTACAAATTTTGACAGTGGAGACTACACCTGCAAAGGAGGATATTCAAACATCAGTGATGCAGTTAAACTCACAGTATCAGGTGAGTCTGTCGGATTGTTTTTGTTTGTAAAACCATTATTTGATGTTACGTTTTGGATTTTGAGTTGTCAATATCTGAGGTTTGATCAGTGTTGATTTTTGCTTCTTCATGTAATGTGCTTATTTATTTCAAAAGAATAAGCATGACTTGCAATAACACTTACTCATTTGATTACACCTGGGCTTTATATTATATTCTATTTTTATAGTTATCAAATGAATCATGTACATAATTACATATGTACATTTGATGTTACTCTCATTAACAAAAGCTAAACGCTAAATCCTAATTAGCACATCCCATAAACAGCAATGACATTCAGTGCAAGAGAAACATATAGAACCCAATAAAGCAAATGACGCTGTATGTGATACTTGGGGGTTGATAAGTTTTAGGCCAATGCCACCATTGTGCATAGTTACAAACGACTACACAGTAACGACAAAATTGCTAATCTTTTATAAAGATGTCTAGATCTATATGGAAACAGAAATACTAGAAGATTATATCTTATATTATACCTTATGCTTATGTGGCATGCCTCCATGTAACTCCAGTGTACTCCTAAATTATGATAAATATCATCAAAAGATTTTTCACTTTTGTGTTGAAATCTGGGCATTATGCTCTCTTTGTTCGCCTGCTGCATCATTGTAGCAATCTTGCTTTCTCTCATTAACAAATGCTAAATGCTAATTAGCACACACACCATAACAGGAATAACATTCAGTGCTTGAGAAACATATAGAACCCATTAGAGCATATAACTCTGTACGTGATACTCAGTGGTTGATGATTTTTATTCCAGTGCCACCTTTGTGCTTGTATGTAAAAATTCTCAGTCATTCAGGTGACCAAAGGGTTATCTGGAAATCTTCTCTGATGACTTTAATATTTGAGTCATTTACTGTATGTTAATAATACCACATACACATACAAGTTCACTTCAAACCGACTAAGACTCGCCCACCCTTAAGACTGGAAACTGAAAAGTGCAATATAATATACTATATGCAATCCAATACAGTGAAGAGTGTTCAGAACACACATTCATTGCATTAATCCATGGCATTTGAAGGGTGTTCCTTATCCCAAGTGACTTAGATTTCAATGTTATTGTGGCGTGGGCGGGGCTGGCGACCGCCGGTTTGGGCCAGCATTCTGTTAATGTTCACCCTGGGTGGGACATTTGTTTTAGGTTAGTGGGTTCGGCCAAGTTTAAGCATGTGTATGTGTGTTTGACCTGTGTGTTTATGCTTGTGCTGTATTATACTCCCAGTCATTACATTGGGTAGCCACCAAGCTCACTCGTCCTCCAAGATCCCTGCTAGCGTTGAAAAACGCAACATTGGTGTCAGAAGTGGGATGGAGATGTCCGAGTTGGAGCGAACGGCGGAGGAGCTGAAGAAAATCAAAGAGGGCCGCAGAGTGGCAGCAGAACTCCTACAGAGAAAACACCTTCCAGACGGTGCTAGCACCAAAAAGGCAGAGGCAGAGCGGCGAGATGAGGGTCCCGGCACTGGATCTCGGGGTGGAGCTTCCCACAGACCAAGCCCCGGCTCCGGGCACCGCTAACCGGCGAGGCGACTTACAGCTGTGCCTTCCTTTCTACAACGGCGCCGTCGAACCCTACGCATTTTATGCGCAGGTAGAGCTCGCCGCCGACCTCGCGGGCTGGTCCCCAGCAGAAATCGCGGTCCGCGTAGCACTCTCGCTTGAGGGTGACGCTCTCCGAGTGCTCAAGGACCTCCGGGACGAGGAGCGGAAGGATTGGGCGAAGCTGCGGGAATCGCTCCGTTTCCGGTTCGGCGCGAGTGACCGCAGGGAAGCGGCTGGCGAAGAGCTCGCGGTCCGCGAGCGGCGTGCTTCAGAGCCACTGGGCGCGTTTGCTATGGACGTGCGATGCCTCGCGCGGCGGGGCTATCCTGACTTCGGGCACGACCAGCAGGAAGAGCTAGCTCGTCGTGCATTCCTCCGGGGGCTCCGACCACTGCGGCTCCGCGAGCACATTCGGTTGGCGGCACCCAGTTCTCTGGCCGAGGCACTGCGCGAGGCCGAGCGCGCTGAACCCATCATGGTCGAGCATGGCGGCGAAAGAGCCGAGCTACCTCATGACAACGTACCCCAGCAGCCGTTAAACTAGGACCGTGAGGCAGCGAGGGGAAGCCACCTCCCGTGGCCGATTCTGTTTCCCCAATTGGCGGAGTCGATCTCCGTTCGGTACGTGGGCGGAACTTCCGGAGGCTGCGCCACACAAACATCCGGTACACGACCAATCGAGCATACTAGACGAGCTTTTGAAATGTAGCAGCTCGGGGTTGAATTTGATACAGACCGACACCTTGAGATCGTTCCTTAATGAATTCGCGGATGTTTTCGCGGTAGACGAGCGCGATTGCACCCATACCAATCTCGTGCAGCACAAAATTAATATGGACTCATACCCGTTGCCGCGGATAGATGATGCGCTGGAGCATGTCGCAGGCTCGGCTTGGTTTAGCTCATTGGATCTGCGTAGCGGATACTGGCAAGTAGAGCTCGCTCCGGAAGACCGCCCTAAAACCGCGTTCTCGATCGGGCAAGGGCTATGGCAATTTCGGTCGGGCAAGGGCTATGGCAATTTTCTGGGCCCGAGCGGAATTATTGCGTCACGCGGCGCGAGCTGTTAGCTGTCGTCGCGGCGCTAAAACACTTCCGGCCATATTTATACGGGCAAACCTTCTTGCTGCGGACCGATCACGCTTCGTTAGTTTGGCTGCTTAGCTTTAAAGAACCTGAGGGGCAGGTAGCGCGTTGGCTGGAGCGCCTACAGGATTATAGCTTCACCATTCAACACCGAGCCGGGAAGCTACACGCTAACACCGACGCGTTGTCGCGCCGACCATGCAGCGAAGCGCGTTGTCGGTACTGCGAGCGGGTCGAAGAGCGTGGTTGCGACGTAGGCCAACCTCCGGAACCACTGACGCATAACTTCCCTTCCGTTCAGTCCCCCGGACCCCCCGGGGGTGATCAGCCGACCGTTCCAGCGTGCAGCCGAGTCACTGCCGAGTCGAGGGCACCTCCCACAGTCATCTCACCTGTGCCACAGCTGGACAGTGAACAGCTCGCGGCCGAGCAGGAGAGCGATCCGGTTCTGCATCAAGTTCTGGGTTGGGTTAAAGCGGGCCGGAGACCGGATTATACTGCAATCACTCACCTGGGGTTAGAGGCAAAAGCTCTGCACTCACAGTTTACCCGCCTAGCATTGCGGCAAGGGTTACTCTACCGTCGCTGGGAGCGGCCGTGCGGCGCTGGCGAATGTTTCCAGCTTCTGGTACCAAAAACTTTGCGGGCATGTGTGCTGGGGTTGGTTCATGGGCATACGGGTTCAGGACACTTCGGTGTGACAAAAACTCTGCGGCGGTTGCGCGCTCGCTTCTACTGGCCGGGCTGTCACACTGATAGTGAACTCTTTGTTCACAGATGCGACTCCTGCACGGCGAAGAAGGGCCCTACCCAGCTCTCGCGAGCCCCGCTGCAGGACTTTCGGGTGGGGGCACCCATGGAGCGTATGGGCGTGGACATTCTTGGACCGTTCCCCGTTTCCGATCGGGGTAACCGTTATGTGCTGGTCGTTGTGGATTACTTCACCAAGTGGCCGGAGGCTTTCGCTGTGCCTGATCAGAGCGCCTCCACCACGGCCCGAGTACTAGTGGATGAGGTGTTCAGCTGGTTCGGCGCTCCAGAGCAGTTGCACAGCGATCAGGGGCGCAACTTCGAGGCGGAGGTGTTTGCGGCGGTGTGCGAACGCCTCGGGGTAAAAAAGACCCGCACCACGCCGCTTCATCCACAAAGTGACGGCCTCGTGGAGTGCTTTAATCGGACGCTCACCACACAACTCGCCCTACTTACCAGCGATCGGCAACGTGATTGGGACGAACATTTGCCGCTCGTTTTTTGGGCATATCGCACAGCAGTACAGGAGTCATCGCAGCTAATGCCAGCTGTTCTCATGTTTGGCCGCGAGCTGCGCACTCCAGTAGACCTTGTTTTCAGACCACCCCCACAATCTATTGTGACCATTTACCCACGGAACCGGGGTTGGATTATTTTTGTTCTTTAAAAGAAAAACTGTTCCGGGTTCACGAGTTAGCGCGCAAACACTTGGCGGACGCCGGTGTTAAGCAGCGCCGGGTTTATGACACTCACAGCCGGGGGCGAGACTTTGAGCCGGGAGAGCAGGTATGGGTTTATTCCCCGAGAAGGAAGAGAGGGCTATCACCCAAACTTATGTCCCACTGGGTGGGACCCTGTACGGTGCTCGCTCAGCTTTCGGATGTCGTCTACCGGGTGCGGCTGGCGGGGCGGGCGCGGATGATTGTGCTTCACCGAGACCGTCTTGCTCCCTACCAGCCGCATGCCGGCGAGACGTCAACTGTTGCGGAGGCCGGACTGCCTCAGGTGAATGTTCACGTTTCTTCTACAGCAGGGCTCCGGCGTTCACAGCGCCAGCGCCGACCGCCTGCACGCCTCAGAGACTGAAGAATTAGGGGTGACCGGGGACGGTCACAGCTCGGGTGGGGGGCAGTGTGGCATGGGCGGGGCTGGCGACCGCCGGTTTGGGCCAGCATTCTGTTAATGTTCACCCTGGGTGGGACATTTGTTTTAGGTTAGTGGGTTCGGCCAAGTGGCAACACCTTAACCACTAAGCTACCCCTACCCACATGTTTGAAGATGAGAATGTACAAATTTGAGACAGAGAGAATAGATGGTTTAAGACACAGTAAAAGAAGCCATCTGTGCAAGTGCAAAATCCTTCTATCCGCAGAGATGGAGGTCTTAGGTGCAATCTGTCTCCTATTTTTTTTTCATAACAAGCCATTTCAGACCTTTGAGGATTCAAATATGAGCAACTTACCAACTTCCATCAGACTAAAGAAGCTACTTGGATGAGTAGTGAAATGTATTTACCTAACAAGAAAGAAGTCTAGTTGACATGACTCCACTTCCAGACATACTTGTGCTTGTCAAATTCAAATTCAAATTTTATTGGTCACATACACAGTATAATATGCAGTGAAATGCTTTATACGACCGACAGTGACCTTAAAAAAAGAAAATAAAAGCTTGTACGTAAAATAAATAATCAATAAAAAGTAAATACTAAAGAAATAATTTTAACTAGTAAAATTAACTGTGCATAAGGACATAATAAAATATTGCAAAAATATATGATTAAAGTGTCAGTGGTTGTGCAAATATGCATGGAGGTGACATGTGCAATTGTCCAGATGTATGAGTATTTAGTGCAAGTGTGTATGAATGTGTCCATGATTGTTCAGTCAGTGTTGTGAGCTTAAAAGATGTTATTAGTCCTGTGTGGCGTAGTGATGATTGAGAGACCTTATCGCCTGCGGGAAGAAGCTCCTCCTCAGTCTCTCTGTGTTGGCCTTTAGGGAGCGGAATCTCTTCCCAGACCGCAACAAAGAGAACAGTCCATTACTGGGGTGACTGAGGTCCTTCATGATCTTCCTGGCCTTAGTCCAGCACCGCTTGCTGTAGATGGAGTGTAGGTCAGGGAGCTCAGTGCGGATGATGCGCTCGGCTGATCGCACCACCCTCTGTAGAGCTCGTCTGTCCTGCATGGTGCTGTTCCCGAACCAGGTCGTGATATTTCCCGTCAGGATGCTCTCTATGGTGCAGGAGTAGAAGTTCCTGAGCACCTTGGAGGGCAGTCTAAAGTCTCTCAAGCGTCTGAGGTGGTAGAGACGCTGCCGGGCTTTTTTCACCACGGTGCTGATGTGACAGGACCATGATAGGTCCTGTGTGATGTGAACACCGAGGTATCTGAAGCTGTCCACTCTCTCCACTGGGCTCCTGTTGATGACGGGGGTCTGGTAGTTCCTCTCCTGCTTTGTACTAAAGTCCACTATCAGCTCCTTTGTCTTACTGACGTTCAGGAGGAGATTGTTCCTCTGGCACCAGTTCTCCAGATTTCCAATCTCCTCTAAGTAGACTCATCATTGTTGGTGATCAGTCCGACCACGACGGTGTCGTCAGCAAACTTGATGATGGAGGTGGAGTTGGTAGTGGCCACGCAGTCGTGGGTGTACAAAGAGTACAGCAGGGGGCTCAGAACACAACCCTGGGGGGCTCCAGTGCTAAGAGTGAGTGTGGCTGAGACATGTCCGCCCATCCTTACTGCCTGTGGTCTGCCAGTCAGAAAATTGGAGATCCACTGACATATAGATGAGCTCAGTCCCAGGTGCTCCAGCTTGGTGGTGAGTGTGGAGGGAATTATTGTGTTAAAAGCAGAGCTGTAGTCGATGAAGTGCATTTTAACATAATTCCCTTTCCTAGTGTCCAGGTGAGTGAGTGATGTGTGGAGGAGATGAGAGATTGCATCTGTGGAGCGGTTCTGACGGTATGCAAACTGTAGTGGGTCCAGTGTGTCGGGTAGTGAAGAAATGATGAAGTCTCTGATAAGGCGTTCAAAGCACTTCATCACTACTGAGGTGAGAGCTACAGGTCGATAGTCATTGAGAGAAGCAGGATGTGGTTTCTTTGTAACAGGAACAATGATGGACTCTTTGAAGCATGTGGGGATCACCGACTGAGATAAAGAGATGTTGAATATCTCAGTGAACACAGGTGCTAGCTGGTCTGCGCAGGCTCTGAGAATACGACCTGAGATGCCGTCTGGTCCTGCTTCTTTCCTGGTGTTCACTCTCTTGAAGGCTCTCCTCACGTCGTGCTCGGAGATGATGAGCGCGTTCCCGGTGCTGGCTGTGTCTTCCTGTCTGCAGCCATTAGCGCCGCTAGCATTAGCGCCGTTAGCATTAGCGCCGTTAGCATTAGCATTGCTAGCGTCTTTAGCTGCAGCCTCGAAGCGAGCATAGAAGATGTTGAGCTCATCTGCCAGAGTCGCGTCCGCGTTCGTCATACCGGATGCTGGTGCTTTATAGTCCGTTATTGTTCTCAGTCCCTGCCACAGGCTCCTAGAGTCACTCTGTTGAAGCTGTGACTCTAGTTTTCTCCCGTAGCGCTGCTTCGCCTCTTTCACCGCCTTCCGGACGTTATATGACGCAGCCTTGTACGGTTCCATGTCCCCCGACGCAAGTCCCGTGTTGTAGGCAGCTGTGCGAGATCTCAGAGCGTCGCAGATGGTTTTATCCACCCACGGTTTCTGGTTGGGAAACGTTCTGATAGTCTTTTTCTCTACCGTATCGTCTACCAGCTTTTCAATAAATCCCACAACCGCTTCCGTAAACACGCTGACGTCATCATCAGAGCTGTTTCTGAACATGTCCCAGTCTGCGTCATCGAGTGCGTCCTGTAACGCGGCCACCGATTGGTCCGTCCAGCGCGCGACCTCCCTCTGGACCGGAACTTCCTGTTTCAGCCTTTGTTTATATTTTGGCATGAGGAAGATGGCGGCGTGGGAGGATTTACCAAACGCTGGACGAGATTGTGCCTTGTAACCGTCTTTGACCGTGGTATAACAGTGGTCCAGTGTCCTTTCGCCCCTGGTGGGGCAGGTGATCTGCTGATAAAAGTTTGGCGCTGCGCGTTTGAGGTTGGCATTATTAAAATCCCCCGCCACAATGAGCGCAGCGTCCCGGTGTTGTGTCTGGTGCTGTGTGAGCGCCTCATGCAGCTCGCATAAGGCAGTGTTAGTGTCTGCTTGTGGAGGAATGTAAACGGCACTGATTATGACCGATGGGAACTCCCGTGGAAGATAAAATGTTCGACACATGATGGACAGTAGTTCCAGGTTTGGTGTGCAGGAGCGTGTAAGAGGAACAACGCTCGCGCTGTTGCACCAGCTGTTGTTCACCATTAAGCACACGCCGCCTCCCCTTGACTTCCCCGAGTCCCGCGTCCTGTCCATGCGGTGAACCGAGAAGAACTCGGCCTGCTGTATGGCGTGGTCTGGCACCGCTGGGTTCAGCCATGTCTCGGTGAAGCAGAGGAGATTGCAGTCCCGAATGTCTCTCTGGAACTTTATCCTGGCCCTGAGGTCATCGAGCTTGTTCTCCAGTGACTGGACGTTGGCGAGCAGGATACTAGGCAGAGGTGTGTGGTGTGCACGGGCACTGAGCCTGTTCCTCACACCAGCTCGTTTCCCTCGGGTTCGTCGCTTCGCATCGCGTCCATTGTTCTCCCTCAGGATCTCACTCGGCCAGCTCGGATCCGGAGTTAAAACTGTCGAATTGTGAGTACATTGTATACCAATAGAAACAAGAGTGTATCTATCATACCTAATGTACTCAATGGTGGTGATTTTGCCGATTTTAAAACACTGAAAACTAACTTAAAGAACAAAAATAAAGAAAAGGTGGTCGGAGCAGTCGTGACGGCAGCCGACCTCACCGGCGCCATCTTGTCTGACAGAGTCATAATGTATCATAATGTAACATATCTTAAATCATGTTTATATATGCGTTATGACAAATTCATTATGTACAGTTTATATGTTTTATTATTCTAGAGCAAGGCCTAAACCTATCATCCTTAAATCATAATAATTAGGAGTTGACACTAAAGCTTTAATAGGTATGATTCTGCAACAGTCCTGAGTAGAACAGTCTTTCACCTGTAAAGGAGCAGATGTACGATGCGTGATTGTGTGAGTTTGTTTGGTGCCACTTTATAATGTGGAGTTAGACATTCTTAGATATAATTGATACGTATATACTGTATATATAAATTGATCATTTTGTATTTCCCGTGTAACAGAGAGACCACAGGCAGTACTGAGTGTATCACCACAGAGCTGGATGACTGAAGGAAACTCAGTGACCCTAAGCTGTAAGGTTACAAACTCCTCTACAGACTGGACATTCAGCTGGTATATAGCTATTCCATACAGAGACAATTTAACTCAAATAAAAAATAATCAAGGTTATATCATGTATGTCGAGCTCCTCTCAGACAGCAGCAGAGGATCTGGAGGCTCCTACACTCTCAGTCCTGCTGCTCTTAATCACACAGGAGTTTATATGTGCAGAGGAGAGAGAGGAGAACCAGCCGTTCACACACAGTACAGCAACATCCAGCCACTATGGATCACTGGTGAGGGAAAAATAACAATATATGTTAAGATACTGTAGGATATACTGTAGTTGTGTGAATGGTAATTAATGGGATGTTTATTTATTATTGGAAACATAGAGGACATTTTGGAGAAATTGCCATTGACAAAAAGATAGGAAGCAGACCTGACAATGCTGTGATTTGCTTTGAGAGTGACAAAAATGAACAAAATTAGGAGGGAGTATATTATTGAAAAAGTGCAGGTTTGGGGACAAAATTAGAGAGTCCAGAATAAGATTTTGTGCAGAGGAGGGATGAATGTTAGAAATGGAGCTGGAGGAAAAGAGGAAGACTTAAGAGGAGGTTTATGGATGTAGTAAGTTGGAGTGACAAAGAAAGATGTAGTAGAACGAGTTAGATGAAGAAAAATGGTCTGCTGTGGAGACCCTTAACAGCAGCTAAAAGAAGAAGATAGAGCACTAGGGAGGTTACTATGGAACGAGATTCTATGGAAACATGACTTATTTATTAAAACCAGAAGACCAGATCAAGCCTGGAGATTTAACTGACTATGAATATATATCAATCAGCCATAACATTCAGACCAATACACACACAGGTGCATGATAACGACAAGATAACAACATGATAATGACAAGTGGATAACACTGATTGTTTCATTACAATGGCACCTGGAATTGTGTGTGTGTGTGTGTGGAGCGTATATTAGGCAGCAAGTGAATAATTGTTCCTGAAGTTCATGTGATAAAAGAAAAAAAATGGACAATTTCCTCCCACAGTCCAAAGACATGTAAATTAGGTTAATTGGTGTTCCCAAATTTTCAATACAGTGTGTGTGTGTGTGTGTGTGTGTGTGTGCGGGCGTGCATGCGTGTGTGTGTGTGTGTGTGGCCTGCGATGGATTGGCACCCTGTTCAGGGTGTACCCCGCTTCATGCCCTAAGTCTCCTAGGATAGAATCCAGGTCCTCGCGACCCTGAATGCAGGATAAAACGGTATAGAAGATGAAGTAATGAAGTCTCAACAGGGCAGTGGCAATTGAAAAACTGAAGATGGCTTTGAAGTTTGAACTGTGTAAATGCATGCTGTCCTAATGTATTTTACAATAAATAAGTGACCTGGAAGTGGTGGATATATATATATATATATATATATATATATATATATATATATATATATATATATATATATATATATAGTTGGAAATGCTACATAACACACATGCTATTGTATCCTTTTGTACTACATTTTTGTCCCTTTTTTGTTTTTTACATATCTCTCTTTCGTGTTTAAGGTGAATCTCCTCCAGTCTCTCTTATTATGAATCCCAGCAGAACTCAACACTTTGCTTATGACTCTCTTTCACTGAGCTGTGAGGACCAGAGTCACTCTACTGGATGGATAGTGAGACAATACACACATGATAACAGAGTGTCAGATTGTTTAGGGTGGGGCTCAGTTACAGAATCTAAATGTAAAATCACCTTCTACTCCACATCCTACACTGGAGTTTACTGGTGTGAGTCTAAATCTGGTGAAAACAGTAATCCTGTCAACATCACAGTGCATGGTGAGTCTTCATGTCGTCTGTTAAAATGTGATGTGATGTGGATTTTTTTATTTATTTTTAAATGCTTGTCAGTATAATCCACCTAATTTCTGCAATTCTGATAATTAATATGTTTATGCTATTGTTTTCCTAGACTGAATGCAAGTATGAGTACATACAGTACTTAATATTACATATTATCCATGGTAATATTTTTAAACACAGATGAATAAGAGGTGCCATTTATATTGTATGTGTCATTTCCTGTGTTCTAGATGGTGATGTGATCCTGGAGAGTCCTGTACATCCTGTGACTGACGGACATCCTCTGACTCTACGCTGTTTATATCGCAACACAAAGCCCTCAAATCTCCGAGCTGATTTCTATAAAGATGGATCAGTTTTTCAGACACAGACTACAGGAGAGATGATCATCCAAACTGTCTCGAAGTCAGATGAAGGTTTCTACCACTGTAAACACTCAGAGAGAGGAGAGTCACAAAAAAGCTGGGTCTCAGTCAGAGGTGAGAAATTATTTAATCTCTTTAAACTTATAGTGATTAGTTTATGTCTCTGTATAGTACAAACCGGATTCCAAAAAAGTTGGGACACTAAACAAATTGTGAATAAAAACTGAATGCAATGACGTGGAGATGGCAAATGTCAATATTTTATTCAGAATAGAACACAAATCACGGAACAAAAGTTTAAACTGAGAAAATTTATAATTTTAAGGTAAATATGGTGAATCAAAATGTCATGGTGTCAACAAATCCCAAAAAAGTTGGGACAAGGCCATTTTCACCACTGTGTGGCATCTCCCCTTCTTCTTACAACACTCAACAGACGTCTGGGGACCGAGGAGACCAGTTTCTCAAGTTTAGAAATAGGAATGCTCTCCCATTCTTGTCTAATACAGGCCTCTAACTGTTCAATCGTCTTGGGCCTTCTTTATCGCACCTTCCTCTTTATGATGCGCCAAATGTTCTCTATAGGGGAAAGATCTGGACTGCAGACTGGCCATTTCAGTACCCGGATCCTTCTCCTACGCAGCCATGATGTTGTGATTGATGCAGAATGTAGTCTGGCATTATCTTGTTGAAAAATGCAGGGTCTTCCCTGAAAGAGATGACTAGATGTTGTTCTAGAACCTGAATATATTTTTCTGCATTGATGGTGCCTTTCCAGACATGCAAGCTGCCCATGCCACACGCACTCATGCAACCCCATACCATCAGAGATGCAGGCTTCTGAACTATTCTTACCAGTACATTAGACACTGTTGCTCCCATCAGATTAAAAAAAGTGAGAGATAAAACATTTGCACCGTGGTACAACAGTCATACTCGCGCCCTAAAGAGAGCAACCCGTAACCTCGAGCGAAAATGGAGGAAAACTGAATTAGAAGTTTTTCGAATTGCGTATAAAGACAGTATGTGCAACTATAGACAGGCTCTAAAAACTGCTAGGACTGAGCATATTAGCCAACTGATAGCAAGAAACCAAAACAATCCCAGGTTCTTATTTAGTACAGTGGCTCGCCTAACAAAACCTAAGATGCCCGCAGAGAGTATCCCATCACAGTTTAGAAGTGAAGACTTTATGGACTTCTTTAATGAAAAAATCAATAATATCAGGAAGAAAATAATGGAGGTTCAACCTCTAATAGTATCTCACGATCCAGTTCAGCCTATAGCTTCACATTTAGATTTTCAGTGCTTTACAGGTATAGGACAGGAAGAGCTGTATAAACTCATCACCTCGGCTAAATCAACAATGTGCCTGTTAGACCCAATCCCAACCAGATTTTTAAAAGAAGTGATGCTTACGGTTGGAGAGCCACTTCTAAACATTATTAATTCTTCATTACATCTAGGTCACGTCCCTAAACCTTTCAAGTTAGCAGTTATTAAGCCGCTTCTTAAAATATCTAATTTGGACGCGAATGAAATAACAAATTACAGACCGATTTCAAACCTTCCGTTCATATAAAAAATACTAGAAAAAGTAGTATCAGCTCAAATTTGCACATTCTTGCAGGATAACAACATCCTTGAAGAATTTCAGTCAGGTTTCAGGCCCCATCATAGCACAGAAACTGCACTAGTTAAGATTACAAACGACTTGTTTTTAGCTTCAGACCAAGGCTGCATCTCATTGCTAGTCCTGCTCGATCTTAGTGCTGCATTCGACACTATAGATCATAATATTCTCATAGATCGCTTACAAAATTATATAGGTATTCAGGGACAGGCATTAAAATGGTTTAGATCTTACCTGTCTGATCGCTACCATTTTGTAGATCTAAATGGAGAACCGTCTGGTGTAATGCCAGTGAAATATGGGGTCCCACAAGGGTCAGTTTTAGGACTTCTGTTGTTCTCAATATACATGCTTCCCTTGGGTAACATCATAAGAAGACATGGGATTAGTTTCCATTGTTATGCTGATGATACCCAATTATATATCTCAACTAAACCAGACGAAATACCTAAGTTGTCTAGATTAACTGAGTGTGTCCAGGACATAAAAGATTGGATGACCAATAACTTTCTTTTATTAAATTCAGATAAGACAGAGATATTACTTATTGGCCCAAAAACCAGCACACAACAGCTTTCACAATTCAGCCTGCGCTTAGAAGGATGTACTGTTACTACCAGCTCAGCAGTAAAAGATCTGGGCATAATATTAGACAGTAACTTGTCTTTTGAAAATCACATTTCAAATATCACAAAAACAGCCTTTTTCCATCTTCGAAATATTGCTAAACTTAGGAACATCTTATCCGTATCTGATGCAGAAAAGCTAGTTCATGCATTCATGACCTTCAGACTGGACTATTGTAATGCATTACTAGGTGGTTGTCCTGCATCCTCAATAAACAAGCTTCAGTTAATCCAAAATGCAGCTGCCAGGGTTCTCACTAGATCCAGAAAATATGATCATATAACCCCAATATTATCATCCCTGCACTGGCTACCTGTTAAGTTTAGAATAAATTACAAAATAGTATTACTTACATACAAGGCCTTAAATGGTTTAGCTCCCACATACCTAACCAGTCTTCTGATGCGCTACAATCCACCACGCGCCTTAAGATCACAAAACTCCGGACTTCTGGTAGTTCCCAGAATTTCAAAATCTACAAAAGGGGGTAGGGCTTTTTCATATTTAGCTCCAACGCTTTGGAATAGCCTTCCAGACAGTGTTCGGGGAGCAGACACGGTTTCTCGGTTCAAAAGTAGACTCAAGACGCATCTTTTTAATCTGGCATACACATAACTCATCCCATAATCTCATACTCCAGTACACCTATACCGAATGGCAACTACGCTAATTCTCCCCATCTGTTCTGTATTTCTCTACCCATCCCGAGGCATCGGGAGATTTTGCCAGCCTCAGTAGACAAAGGCCGACCCTGCGAGGTTCCTGAGGCATCCAGAGAAGGACCAGCTCCAGCTAGATTCAGCTTTATGATGGTTGGAGCTACACATGCTGCTCCTGTGCTTCCAGTGATCCAGACCTCATCTGCCCTCTGCACCTACTGTACTGACTCGTCCCTATGCTGAACTGGTCTTCATGTCAATTTAAATAATTTCTGTCATATTGAATTTTCACCTGCACAACACACAAGATGTTATATCATTTCTATCTGTTATCGCCCAAATGAGGATGGGTTCCCTGTTGAGTCTGGTTCCTCTCAAGGTTTCTTCCTAATGCCATCTCAGGGAGTTTTTCCTTGCCACCGTCGCCGCCACCCTTGGCTTGCTCATCAGAGAAATTTCATTCATTCGTCTCATTATTATCTGCACATTTTTCTCACACATCCACACTTCCAATTATTTTCTTTTCTATAATAATAATAATAATAATAATAATAATAATAATAATAATTCATTCATTCATTCATTCATTCATCTTCTATACCGCTTTATCCTGTGTTCAGGGTCGCGGGGGGCCTGGAGCCTATCCCAGGAGGCTTTCGGGCACTAGGCGGGGTACACCCTGGACAGGGTGCCAATCCATAATAATAATAATAATAATTATTATTATTATTATTATTATTATTTTATTATTTATTTATTTATTTATTTTATTTTTATTTATTTATTTATTTATTTATTTTTGTTAAATTTCTTTAATTTTTGTGAAGCTGCTTTGAGACAATGACCATTGTTAAAAGCGCTATATAAATAAAATTGAATTGAATTGAATTGAAAGATCTGGACTGCAGCCTGGCCATTTCAGTACCCGGATCCTTCTCCTACGCAGCCATGATGTTGTTATTGATGCAGAATGTGGTCTGGCATTATCTTGTTGAAAAATGCAGGGTCTTCCCTGAAAGAGATGACGTCTGGATGGGAGCACATGTTGTTCTAGAACCTGAATATATTTTTCTGCATTGATGGTGCCTTTCCAGACATGCAAGCTGCCCATGCCACACGCACTCATGCAACCCCATACCATCAGAGATGCAGGCTTCTGAACTGAGCGTTGATAACAACTTGGGTTGTCCTTGTCCTCATGGCGTCCCACATTTCCAACAAGAACTTCGAATCTCCAACAGAACAGTCTTCCATTTTGCCACACTCCATTTTAAATGATCCCTGGACCAATGAAAACGCCTGTGCTTGTGGATCTTGCTTAGAAATGGCTTCTTCTTTGCACTGTAGAGTTTCAACTGGCAACGGCGGATGGCACGGTGGATTGTGTTCACTGACAATGGTTTCTGGAAGTATTCCTGAGCCCATTCTGTGATTTCCTTTACAGTAGCATTCCTGTTTGTGGTGCAGTGTCGTTTAAGGGCTCCAGTATGGTTTTACGCCCTTGACCCTTACGCACAGAGATTGTTCCAGATTCTCTGAATCTTCGGATGATATTATGCACAGTTGATGATGATAACTGCAAAGTCTTTGCAATTTTTCGCTGGGTAACACCTTTCTGATATTGCTCCACTATCTTTCTGCGCATCATTGTGGGAATTGGTGATCCTCTACCCATCTTGGCTTCTGAGAGACACTGCCACTCTGAGAAGCTCTTTTTATACCCAATCATGTGGCTAATTAACCTAATTACTGTTAATTGGTCTTCCAGCTCTTCGTTATGCTCAAATTTACTTTTTCCTGCCTCTTATTGCTACTTGTGCCAACTTTTTTGGGATTTGTTGACACCGTGAAATTTGGAATCAACATATTTTTCCTTTCAAATGATAAATTTTCTCGGATTAAACTTTTGATCTGTCATCTATGTTCTATTCTGAATAAAATATTGACATTTGCCATCTCCACATCATTGCATTCAGTTTTTATTCACAATTTGTTTAGTGTCCCAACTTTTTTGGAATCCGGTTTGTATGCTAGTTGTACATGTTCTGTCGTATGTGTGCACAAATGAACATGTATTTCACAATTTTTATTGGACATAGCTAAAACATAAAATACACTATAACATGCATATGGTATAATTATTTTATTTTGTGTCAGATCCATCACGTGTAGAAGCTCCATTCTCAGTGCTTATGCTGATCAGTAGTGTAGTGATGGCCTCTCCATATCTGCTGGTGACCATCATTCAGCTGGTCAAATGGCACAGAGCTCAAAGTAAGCGGTAACTTTCTTTTCCTTTATAAATTAAAGTTGTAAACACTTAAACTATTATTTAAATGTAAGCATGACTCAACATAAAACACAGTATATTTGTTTCTGCTACAGAATCTGTATTGAAGTATCTAAATTAAATTAAATTATTTATAGATACTTCAAGTGGACATCAGTCACTTTGACTTTACCAACGATGTACAGTATTATGTAAAATGCTAAAATAAAATGAAACAAAAATGCTTCAAAAAACTTAATGCACTTACCTAATCATTTATTTAATTTTGTTTAAACAAAAAAATATACCTTGTTACTTTTTAAAATAACTAATTGCATTACAAAATTACTGTCTTTAAAAATAAATCTTTTTAAAAGACTTTCTGATAAAAGTAACTAGTTTGAGTACTTTTCCATTGCAGAAAATGAAAACTCCTTTGTGATTCTTCACGCATGTTGCTTTAGTCAAGACCTTTATAATTATTCCACCATCATCACTCAGCAAAGTTTGGCCCATGAACTTTTAACTACTAATACCCCCATCTCACCTACTAATACCCCTGTCTCACCTATGTGGTTTTGCGTTGTGGGCCTAAGTACGGTTCATCATGATTCACCGCAAGTTTTAACATTATTATTATATTATATTATATTATAATATATATATATATATATATATATATATATATATATATATATATATATATAGAGAGAGAGAGAGAGAGGTGTCAAGTAACGAAGTATAAATACTTCGTTACCTTACTTAAGTAGAAATTTACTTAGAAATGTACCCTGCCTCGTGCCCTGAGTCTCCTGGGATAGGCTCCAGGTCCCCGCGACCCTAAACACAGGATAAAGCGGTATAGAAGAAGATGAATGATGTTTATTTTCAAACAAATATTTTCCTGGAGACCTTTCTCTCATCATCCACATAGATTAAGCCAAACACCCTTTAAACTGTTATGAACAAGACCAAATTTTGGTTTACTTTCCATGAATACCTAGAATAAACTTTGAAATGAAACTAATGACTATTTAAATTTAATTTTTTTAACAGCTCGCACTAATGGAGACAGAATCGAGAATGCCATCATAGAAGAATGAACAAAGTTTATCTCTAAATGAAGATTCATTTGCTGTGGGGAAAAATCTTAGAAGTTTGTGTGGATGTTGCTCAGGATCTTATGTACATTCTAGTTGTTTCCCTATAAGCTTTCAAACCGCCTTCATGAGCTGAATCTTATGTGCAGTTTATTTGTTTTGTTTGTTTTTCATTGTGTTTCAGCATATTTCATCAAAAAAATGCACAAAATGTTTATTAATTATTTTTTTAGAGTATAAGCATGCTCAAGATTAAGCTTTTTAAAAGTTTAAAATGTAGACAGAGGTTGCAAATGTAAACATATGCAAACACACTTTGTGTACCTGATGTACCTGCTCCCTGATAATGTTCCATTACTTGTCCTTAATAATCCCAAAAAACTGTACAGTAAGCTTAAATTTTCCAGATGATGGTTGCGTTTTGATCATTTTCTTTTTAAGGATGTTTCTGTTTTTTCCGTTATATTTCCATAATCTTCCCTTTTACTCTCAGGTTTGTAGTGATGAATCCATGGCTCATGACCAGTAATGATTCTCTTAAAAGAAACATTCCCCTTCCTTAGAGTATCGCTCCAAATATTGTTTGTAGATAGCTAAATATTTCTGCTCTTAAATTAGTTGGTTCGGCACCAGAGACACCGTCAGATTAAAAAAAAAAAATCACTGCACACTGCACTTCTACACAAGTGCACTTTTTTGCTTGCACCACTGTTACAAATGAACTGATTATGTTAAATCCTGCACAGTAGTGACTTGGGAGAAAGTAGCCTTGAACGGAAGTGCTGATGAGACCAACAGAAGTTTCAATATAACCAAAGCGTTATATTTAATATTAACGGCCTCATAGTAAAGCTGAAATAAAATCTATCTATATTCAAGTATTTACAAAAAATAGCAGGTATTGCAATTGGTATATTTTCTTGTATAGCTATGCACATCTTCAGAATATTTATGTTCGTGATTAGACAGAGAGCTATATTACAGGGCTTGCATTTACAGAGTCTCATAGATTTCCAATTAGTTAGCAGATCTAAGATAGGGTATAAAATATAAAATTAACTCAAAATCACCCTTAGAGGGAATCCATAAATTTCATATAATCATTTGTGCCACACCTCAAAACAGTGTCTGTCACCGATGACAGATGGCCACAGCACAGGAATTGCATTCAATGGTTTGAGTTTTCTTGTTGTCATCTTCCTGTTGACTGGTTCCCTCTTTGTTATGAGAGTCATGTTTAGGTTATTATTGTTATAGCACTGTTTAGACCCTTTGTTTTTTATTATTATTATTATTATTATTATTATTATTATTATTATTATTATTGATTTAATATGTATATTGTATTTAATTGGCACAGTACTGCCTTTTAAACAGTATAAATAGTTGCATTTGTGTGATTTGCTGTGATTTTTTAATGTTTTAATTTTAGATGTGAAATATTGGGCAACCTTTTACACTCTACACATGCAAGGACATGTTCTTTGATGATGTAATGTGGTCATAAAAAAAATATCATGACCAGAGATCACTTAATCATTTGAGAAATTAAATTGTTAACAGAAATAAAAAGCTTGAACCCATGTCTATGCTTAATAGTGAAAGTAAGAACATTTCCGCATACCTAATGTAAAGAGAACCCATAGAATTGGGAGTAAACAGCTGTGTGAGATGTGTCATGAGCATATTACAAGTTCATATTAATTGCATTGACTGAGCTTAACTTGTGAAACTGTTCATGGAGAATGAGATAATTTTCAAACATGAATTGGCCACCATGGCCAATGAGACCACAATGAGAATCTTTAGGATGTGCTGGAGAAGGCTTTACACAGCCGTCTGAATCTCTTATCATCAATACAAGATCACTGGATGGAAATAGATGTTGTGACATTGAATAAGATAATGGAAATTATGCCACATCAAATGTCTGCAATAATCAAATCAAAAGGCGGTCCAACAAAATATTATAATTTGTGACTTAAAATTAATAATAAAAAATAAGGACACCCTATGAAAAATCTGGTTATTCTGTAAATTTTTTATAATATATGGATATTTAATCTCAATGTAAACAATACTGAGAGATAAATAATATAATTAGACAAATCACATTGAAGAAAAGACATTAAGATCTTCTGTAAATGTAATTCTACAAAATGCATATTCTAACAGAGGAAAAAGTTAGGGACACCCAACCCCTTAATAGCTAGTGATAAACTTTGGCTTTGACATCGGTCTGAGGAACGTTTTCCCCACACCTCAATGTAGATTTTTTTCAGCTTGTAAGGATTTCTTGGTTTTGATAGACCCCCATTTGTCTACTCAGTGCTCCGCCTGTATTCTGCTGTCCCGCCTGGATCCAGGGAACCCCTCAATGAATCACACAGACCAGTGCTCAGTGAGACGTTCAAAGTTTATTGTGGAAAACAGGAGTATATATATGCACACACACACAAAAGTATCAAAAGAAACAGCAGGTGGTTATATCTGGTCATTAATGTTTATAAAAGATAACATGGAGAAAACCCAGAGCTTGGGAGTAACATAGATTATACTAAGGAATGTGTTTGCTGATAGTGCAGCTTGTCGAGGTCAAAGAAAGAAAGCACTCTGTTCATGAAATACACTAGAAATTAAATATTCCCTACACAGCTGTAAGATGTTTGCTGGGTTTATTGGATGTACAGTCCGATTATTTCCACTACACCAGTCCACAAGCTCTTCCACCTGCCGTCTGTATGCTGACTCATCATTGTTGGAGAGTCATGCAATCATATGTAAGCATTGTATATAGGAGGGGGCTTAGTACACACCCTTGTGGGGAGCCAATGTTGAGAATGGTGGTGGATGATGAAACACCATGGATCCTAACAGACTGTGGCCTGTTTGTCAAGAAGTCCAATACTCAGTAACAGAGAAATGGTTCAACACCATCAGCAGCAGTTTGTTGACTAGTATCTGTGGAATAATGATGTTAAATGCAGAACTAAGATCCATAAAAAGGACCCCCCTTGTGTAACTGCACACTCAGACAGAATGAACCAAAAATTATATTCAGTACAAACGTTTGTACACACTCCTTCTCCTTTTGTGTTTTTTCTTCATTTTTAATATTTTCAACATACAAACTATCAAAGAACACATAATGTAAGAAACAAAAAAAGGGTTGAACACCTCAGAATATGTTTGATGTAACATAGTGGTCACACTATACCATACCCTTGAATTTATCCTCATCTGAGTAGTTGCAATAATAGGAGAAAAGATGTTGATATTGCTGAGATTGCTGAGATGAAATAAATTTGTCTATTACATACACTGATCTGACCCCATATAGTATATGATCCAACTTACTGCTTGCAAAGGAAGCACAAATCATATACAGTGGAACCTCGGATTACGAGCATAATTCATTCCGGGAGTGGGCTCGTATTCCAAAACACTCGTAAACCAAATTAAATTTTCCCATAAGAAATAATGGAAACTCCAATTATTCGTTTCACGGACCCAAAAAAATTAATACATAAAAATAATTAACACAAAATATAAAGTAAAAATAAATAAAATTAACCTGCACTTTACCTTAAAACAGTGGTTCTCAAAGTGTGGGGCGCGCCCCACTAGTGGGGAATACAGACATGACAGGTGGGGCGCAATGAACCGGAGGAAAAACAGGAAAGTACCTATTCTAATTCATGCTTTTCTTTATTGATAATGAAGAGCGTACGTTCAAAACTAAACAATCACACACAAATAAATGGATCATTAATACAAGTAAATTTAAAATAACATCAGTTGTGGGTCGGGAGAAAAAGTGGAACCATAGTGGAACAATAACTTCGGGCCAACTTCAGCAGCGCTGCTCGAATCACAAACCTGCGCTGGGCAGCGCTGGGCGACTCTGACAGAAATAAACCGCGCCGACCATCAAAATACATTTTCTGGGATGCGCACATACAAACCAGCCATGGCAAGGCGGAAACAATAATAAACAGTCCTGACATTTTAAATAGTTTGTAAATAAAAACATAGTGGGTCGCATTCGAGCGGCGCTGCGCGATCCACCGGGCTGCGCAAATAAACCAGATCATCACTGCACTATCCAGGTAGTCGCGCTGCGCTTCATTTGCGCAGATATTTGGTTCAATCGGGTGCCGCGGTTTCGTCCCACTTTTGATGTGTTTGGCTTCACATACACTTCGACAATGGAAGAAGACGAGCAGTGAGCTTGCTTATATGTGACAAAACCAACAAAGAGGAGATTGTAAAGAAAAAAGCTGCCTCGTCTGTGATGTGGAATTAGTTTGGGTATAAGAAAAGTGATACGAATGAGATGAACGTGATCCACTTTAAACATGTGGATTGCACAACCCTGGACCATTCTTTTCCTACTCGTACAGCTGCTCTTATTGTTCACATATTCTTCATATATTTTCTATATTGTGTATTGTTGTACAGTTATTTTATTTTAACTTTAGTTTTTATATTTTATTTTATTCTTTCCTAGTTAAATTTACCCCCTATTTTATTTTTCATATTTATTTCCTATTCATAGTCTTTTATTTTAAGGTTTGAATTAAATAGAATTTTTGAATTTGATTTACAAGGTACGCAAGTGCACTGTTTTAACAAGTGGTGGAAACACGTCAAACCGCTTCTATCATCTGAAATCCAAGCATCCAAACGATTATGGCCAAAGTAAAAAAAAATGCGGCAAACCTCAGCAATTCACAGTTTATATAAAATTACATTATGTAAAACAGTTTCTTTGTGTTTGAATTTTTATTTATGCATTTTCAGATACAAATTGCTATATTGTGATTATTTATCTATATTGTTACCGAGGTAGAAAATAGCTTCTACTGTGATAGAAGATTTTAGTTATATCGCCCACCACTAATGAAGCCTAACTTGCTTCATGGTGGGGATGGTGGGGGCAGAGGAGAGACCTGTGTATGTTTTGTGTCTTATACCGCTGGCAGCAGACCGCATGAGACCCAACAAATTAGGAAGACACTTAGAGACAACACACGTTAATAAGCCACTTGACTTCTTTCAAAGAAAGCTGGCAGAATACAGACAGCAGGAGAATCGCATGGTAAAATCTGAATCAGTGGACAGCAAAGCACAAATGGCTTCATTCAAAGTTGCATACAGAATTGGCCAGTGCAAAAAAACTACAAACGATTGCTGAGCAACGTAAGCCTTTTATAACAATTGCACGTGTATTTTATCTGTTTTTAACTTGGTGTTGTTTGATCTTATTGGTTTAGAAATTGATATTTCAATAAACAGTAAACTTGGCAGATTTTGTTATTATTTTGTTGACAAGTGGGGCTTGAAAATTTGCTCACCCCCTTAAGTGGGGAATGACAGAAAAAGTTTGAGAACCACTGCCTTAAAAGAAAGTAAAAATAATTCCTGACAAATACGTGATTCTGTTTATGCGCGCAGGCGCTCTGTGTGTGTGTGTGTGCGTGTGTGTGTGTGTGTGTGCACGTGTGAAGCCCGTCTCGTCCCGAGAGAGAGTGTGTGAACCGGCATGGTGTCAAATTATGCGCGCGCACACACATAAGAGAGGCTGAGGGAGAAAATGGATTTTTAACATTCTAATGAGACTTTCTTACACAGTAAACCTTTCTTCTCTCTTATTTGAATTTCACATAAACACACATTAACAGAAAGACAGTGTTGATGGAAAAATTTGCAAAGAACATCGCTAATGACACTTATGTGAGTGCATACTAACGGTTTTATGGCTGTAACATAAAACAAACAATGAACCAGCACTTTACCTTTGAAAAGAATCGCGACAGAGAACTGTTTCTGTGTAGAGCAGTGTGTGTGTGTGTGTGTGTGTGTGTGTGTGTGTGTGTGTGTTTGTGAAGCAGAGAAGGGGTGCTTCACACACACACACACACACACACACACACACTAAAGACGAGAGAGAAAGAGAGAGAGTGTATCTGTGTGTGTGTGTGTGTGTGTGTGTGTGTGTGTGTGTGTGTGTGTGTGTGTGTGACCCGGCACAGTGTCAAATTACACATGCTCACACACAGAGAGGCTGACGGAGAAAATTGATTTTTAACCTTCAAATGAGACTTTCTTTTGCTTTACATGCGCGCACACACGTGTTATAAGAAACAGTACACATGCGCTTACAAACACAAAATAAAATATGTTTTACACGCACACACGGGTCCACAGTGTTATAGTAAACAGTACACGCATGCACAGATGTTGATTATACCAGTGAGAGACGTGCATTAAGACCCAGCAGGGAAGACGATTTAACCACAATTCCGCAGCACAAGAGAGAGAAAAACCGTTGGCTCAGTTGTGATGATGTGACGCTCGGCATCAAAACAAGAAATGCATGCATGATACATGATACTCATATGATACACATATTGCTAATTTTTCAAGTCAAAATTTATTAAAAATCTTTGCTTGTCTTGCGGAACACTCGCAAACCGAAGTTTCACTGTATATGCTTTAGTCACTTAAGTGTTTAACATTAACATTTTCAGAGTTCACATTAGTCTAACTGGACCATATACAGTGGTTACTCAATCGGAATGGTTATTACCGTCGCGCTCACCGCCGTTTAAAGGCGACAACGGCCAAAATAAATCAGTTGCATTTCAAAGTCATTCGTAAAATGGCCGCCAGGTGGCGCAAAGTGACATTTTCATTCATCGCGGTAAATACAACAGTGATGGTAATTTCCACCACAAACATGAAAAATCTGAACCAGGGCTATTGATATGTACTGTACAATAATGAGTAAAAAAATTTATAGTAGATTTATTAACTGAAATAAATGACCATACTGTATTCCTGTCATTCCCCACTTAATGGGGTGGGAGAATTTTCAAGCCCCACTTGTCAAACAAAATGATAATGAAATCGACCAAGTTTATTATTTATTGAAATATAAATTTCAAAACCAATAAGATCAAATAACACCAAGTTATTATTATAACAGGCTTACTTCGTCACTTATCTGGAGCTTGCTTTCAAAGAAGTCGAGTGGCTTATTAACATGACTGGGGTGTGTTGTCTCAAAGTGTTCGAGTGGCGCAGTGGTTAGAGTGCTTGGCCAGAGCTCCACAAAGTGCTGGTTCAAATTCTGGGTGATGCTGTTTTTAAATTGTTTTAATGTGTTTAAAATATTTTTAATTGTTTAACATTTTAAATTTTAATTGTTTTAATTGTGCTATTTTTTTGAGATAGGGATTTTGGGTTTTCATGAGCTGTATGCCACAATCATCAATATTAAAACAATAAAAGGCTTGAACTACTTCAGTTGATGTGTAATGAATCTAAAATATATGAAAGTCTAATGTTTATCAGTACATTACAGAAAATAATGAACTTTATCACAATATGCTAATTTTTTGAGAAGGCCCTGTATATGTATATCACTTCCTATCTGTGTTAGAGTGAATCTTCATGTGAAAGACATAGTTACATTTTTAATTCATCAAAAATCTATATTTTACGCACACACACACATGCGCGCACGCACACACACACACACACACACACACACACACACACACACACACACACACTTTAAGCTGTGTATTTAATGAGATCAACTACAGTTTAAAAAACATTTTTTTAATAAATTCCAGGAATAAACTTTGATATGAAACAAATTACTTAAATTTTATTTTCTTTAAAAGGTCACATTGATTGAGAAAGTATCAAGAAAGTAGTCATGGAGGAGTAAGCTTATTTAAAGCAAAGTGCTTCTATGGACTTTTCTGAACCCATTTTATTTTTCTTTAGGGCATGCATACTTTCTAAGGCTTTCTTTCTTCTTTAATAAAGAAAGAAAAAAAATTATCAACACATTGGTTTGTTCCCTTTCCCTTGCTATATTGTGATTTTATAGTATGGTATAGTATATTCTCTCCCGCTATAACACTGGACTTTTCTTCATGGGATTACTTAAGATATATCTTCAAGCAATAACATCCTACTGCACTATTCAGGGTAATTAGATTATGTCAGTGCAGTAAAATTAAGGAGTAAATAAGGAAACAAACAGAAGTCGTATTACTGTTACTACATTACATATCATATTCCTGTTACTGCACTTTACATTGATGTTCATGGCTAAAATCCAGAACCTCCAGTATCTGCAGAGGGCTTAAATAGCCAGGATTAGAGTTTTTTAAATCATTATTTTTTATGACCACTTACACAGTCTGCACAATGTTTGGTATGCATCCTTAGTAAAAAAAAAACATTTGCAATTTCTTCTAAGATAAAACATTCTGAACTCTTTACTCTGAAAAAGCTACCTGGATGAGTAGTAAAACTTATCTAAGTAACAAGAAAGAAGTCCAGTTGACATCACTCAACATCCAGACTTATACCAAGTTAGATATAATTTTATAATATTAAACATTGAAAGAGATAGTCCATGAATGTTATTTACTAATGCTTCACTTCACAATGCTTCACTTCACTGCTGCTGTTATAACCTCGTTCTAGTTAGGTAGATGCGTTTTACTTCTTATCCAAGTAGCTTTATTTACTTAGTGTTACTTCTAAGTAAAATATATAACACCAACATGGCAGGAAAAAAATAAGAAAGAAACACTGATTTAAAAAAGGATTACCCCCTCCCATCAATGATTTAAAAACTCAATCAGATGAAGCTAATAACCTTCTCAGTGGCACAGAAAGCCATTTGATTTCAACTTTGATCAACTGTGGTCATTTTGATTAGTTCAGCATGAACATTTGGAGCATTTTACACCAGGTAGTGCAATTGAAGTAAACAATTAATTATGGACAGAAAAGCACTGTCAAAAGCTGTCTGGGATAAAAGTTATGTACAGGCACAGGAGATAAAAAGGCTTTATCACTGCTTATAAACACAGTGAAGTATATTTTTCTATAAATATTATAATATATTTTTCCATTATACTGAAAAGTATTTGGTACAACACAGACCCTCCCTGGATCAGGATGTTGATCAAAACTGGATCAAAGCACCAGAAAGAAATTTGTCAGAGAGGCCACTAAGAGGTCTACAGCAACTCTGAAGTAGTTGCAGTAACTCATGAGAAAGATTATTGTGATTATTGTGTATGTGTGACAACAATATCACAAATTCTCCACAGATGTACCTTGTATGGGTGGGTTGCCAAAAAAATTGCCACTCCTCACGAAAGGCCATATGCAGTCATGACTGAGCTATGCAAAAATACAGGGAACATATGTTACAGTACTAACATGTAATTATTTAGGCATGTTGGAAACTTTCTTCCTTGTTGAATCAGAGACCAGGAGGCATTGAGATATCTTTCAAGCAGAAGTTACTCTTTATTGAGGACTCACCATGCGTCACTTTAATCATCCATGTCTGACTAAAACTCAGCACTGGAGAGTTTATACCTTTCAAGGGGGAGGTATACAAAGAGGTGGAGACAATTTAAACAGAGCATAGAAATGTAGTACAGGAATTACTCTGGTAACGGAATTTTCCCAGCCCTGATCTCCTCAGCATGTCAGTGCCTTTCAAATGCATAGGTGCTAATCTAATCAGCCTGACAGTATCACCCAGACCTTCACATTATTACAGACAAATGCACAGCCTGGCCTTGATATTAGCAATCATGTTTACCTTGGGACCTTACCCAGTGATCAGGAAGTGTATAAAGACAAAAGGTTAATGTCTCAGACACCTGGGCTACCAGATTCGATCTTCTTCGAATGCCATCATCTTTACTTCAAAATATAAAGCCCAATTTTATACTATTATGTTGGAACCTAGATCTAAAATTTTATAACTTTGTAATCCAACATGCACAACACCAAATGATAATCCAATACAATTCATCATCCAAATTCTTACAGTATGGAGGTGGTAATATACTGTTATGGAGTGTTTCTCTACAGCAGGGAGTGGAGCACTTGTCAGGAGAGTAGGAAAATGGACAGGGCAAAATATTGTCAAATTCTTGAGGAATATCTGCTGCCATGGTAAAAAGGTTTAACTTCCAACATTACAATGACCCTAAGCAAACAGCCAAATGTACCACACAGTGGTTGAATAATCAGCTGTGTCTGACGCTCAATTAAAGTTCGGGACCCAAGTCTAGGTTAAAAACCTTTTTATTTAGCCAAGCATTTTTGTGAATAGATTTATTAGATCTCAATTAATTAGATTAATTAGACAAGGCAAAAAGTGACGTATAAAATGTGCTCGTGCAAATGTGCAAACAAGAGGGACAAAGTAACACCACAACAATGTTTACTGTTTACTGCTTCTCCTCCCACACAGTACACAATTCTTCTACACAGTAAACAATTCTTGTAGGTAGCAGTGATTTTGTGTAAACACGTATAATATATATATATTGTGACGGCAAACAGCAGTTCTGCATATAACTCCTCACACATTAAAAGAACGCATCAAGCTCAGCACCATGGTCAGCAGCAAGGCACTTAAAAAAGGGGTGGGGTGCCATAATCCTGCATGGCTGGCTTCCCATTTCCATTCATTGTCTGGGAGTCAAAGAAAAATGATAGGAGTACAGGAAGCCAGTCTAGTGAGTGTGAATTTCTGTGCCAGGGAAAGACTAAGACTGTCCACCTGTTCCCTTTCAAGGCTACACTCGATGCTGCGTGAAAACGCTATGGGAAACATGTTGTCATGTCGGTGGTTGTGAAGCATGTGCGTACAAACACGCCAAATTTTGGCTTATATAACCTCGGTCAGGTGACGTCATCTGATTAGACGCAGCTGCAGGTCATAAATAGTGGTGAGCCGGCAACAACCTCAGATCATTTGTCTTCACGACATTGTTAATGCAACGTGTGCAAGCACAAAATACATTTAAAACAAACAGATCTTAAAAAAAAAAAAAACTGAGATAATGGCGGAGTTTAGCGGTATATCTCTCCGAAGGCGACACGCACACTCTTTGTTTTGAATGTTTGGGTGAGAGCCACGCTCTCGATGGATTTAAAGGAGAGTGTGAGCACTGTGATAATCTCCCGGTAAAAATGCTTCACGCATGCCTCGCGTTCTTCAGGGAACAACGCACCGTGCTGCACTCCTGGGGATCACAGGTTGATCTGGCCGAGGCACGAGAGACGGAGCCTCTCCTTTCTCTCGCCTCCTCCCCCGATCACGTAGTCTCTCCCTCAAATTCACGAGGGCACTCCAGTGCTTCTCGTGAGTGGCTCACCCCCACACCGTCAAAATTAGACGACAGATTTCTGTTGGGTGGCCAGGAGAGGGCGCCAAAACGCTGCTCTCTCCCATTTTTTGATGATCTCCATAGTGAACTATCCTGTTCATGGGATAAACCTTTTTCATCCCGTGTTTTTGTACCACCAACCTCGTTCTTTTCCAACATTGTTGATGCGAAGACACGAGGCTATGTGGTGATGCACCAGGTTGAGGAGACGCTAGCTAGCTATCTCACTCCTGGAACATCATCAGCATTGAAGAAGCCAACCCTCCCCTCCAAGCCGTGTAGAATTTCTTCTAACCTGGTAGGGAAGGCGTTTCAAGAAGCAGGTCAGGCTGGCTCTTCCTTGCACACCATGGCGGTCTTGCAAGCGTACCAGGCTGATCTGCTGAATGATTTGAGCACGAGCGGCACCGTGGATCAAGAAGCATTCACAGAGTTACGCCGGGCTACTGATCTGTCCCTGCGTGCGACTAAACAAACAGCCTATCGGCCGTTCTATGGCATCCCTAGTGTGTGCAGAAAGATATTTATGGCTTAATCTGACGTGCATCAAGGATAAGGATCGATCATTCCTCCTTGATGTCCCTGTCTCACCATCAGGCTTATTTACATTTACATTTAGGCATTTGGCAGACGCTCTTATCCAGAGCGACGTACATTTTTTATTATTATTTTTTTTTATCTCATTACACATCTGAGCAGTTGAGGGTTAAGGGCCTTGCTCAAGGGCCCAACAGTGGCAACTTGGTGGTTGTGGGGTTTGAACCTGGGATCTTCCGAACCGTAGTCCAACCGTATTTGGCGACGCCGTTAATTCCGTTGCCACCAGGTTTCAAGATGCAAATCTCTATGAACAGGCTTTTGGGAAATTTCCCAAATGGCCGTTGGCCACCCAGCCTCGACCAAAGCTGAGTCTCGCAGAATGGCGAGAGGCGCAGAAGGAGAGCGTCAGTAGCCGTGCACCCCCCCCCCCCCCCGTAAGGACTGGGGTATGGCTCGCCGTCCCTCACAGATGACCTCTAAAAGCTCAGACAGCAACGCCGTCTTCTTCTCTAAGAAGACGCCCTGAAGGCTTACGCCAGGGTTGTGGGATGACCCTCCGGGGGAGGACACGTAATTTTCTTCTTTAAGAACATGCCCCTACCGGGCAAACCACGGGACCGATGTTTAGTTCCGCCGCCTTTGGTGTTTCGGATGACACCGGTCCTCAACGACATGTTAGCTCTTCGGTTAAATTCCTGCTGACCAACTCCCCCCCCCCCCCGCGCATCAATAACTCTCCGTGTTTCAGAATGGCATGGTCTCCACTTCCATGAAACCGGAAAGTGCGCATCTCCTGACAGAGTCTGCTGGAGGAACGGGGCCATAGAACATGTTCCCCTACCAGATAGTGAGTCAGGTATTGCTTAGTTCCTATAGGAACAGTGGGGCTGCGTCCAATTTTTAGATTTTGTGGTTTTTACCACCATCTAAATAAATAAATACAGTTTCAAAATTGACTGTCAAAGTGATTGCTCTCAAATCCTACCAAGCGACTGATTTGTGACAATATGAAAGTAAGCGTCCTTCAATCGATTGCCACAACACAGGGAAGGACCTGAGGTTCACTTCGAGAGTGAAGCTTACCAGTATCAGATCGGGCCATCTGCACATGGGAGCACTCCAGATGTGGCTAAGACAGGGGATTTCAATCTAGGGCCAATCCCCAACAAGGGTTATGCACCAGGTGCTTCGTACCCTCCCTATGTGGCTCAGACCCCGGTTTCTACTTTGGGTCCCACTCTACTGTAAGTTCGTCTTGTCATCACAGATGCTAACAACAGACGTTTCCCTCACGGGCTAAGATGCGGTTTTGGATGACCATCCAGCCCCATGGAGCTGGAAAGGCTTTCATCTCGCGCGGCACATCAATTGCCTCGAAATGATGGCCCTATTCTGGCCCTAAAGCACTTCCTCCAGCAATTGACAGGCTACCATGCCCTAGTGTGGATGTGCAACACTATTGCTGTCACATATTATCGCCAGGGCAGACTGTGCTCACGCCACTAAACAGCTAGCGCACCAGATTCCTCTCCCTCAGAGCGATTTACATTTCAGGGCATATAAATAAGGAGCATCTGTACTGTCCAGTCAAGCTCTGACACACGGGGATTGGAAACCCCACCCCGAAGTAGTCAGTCAATCTGGGAGAGATTTCAGCTAGCAGAGGTGGACCTCTTTGCCTCGTAAGATCAGCAGATGTCCCCTTTGCTGCTCTCTGACTCATCCAGCCCCACCCCTGGGTCTGGACACCTTGGCCCTTACGCGGCCCAGGTTACGTATCTATTAATTTTTCCAGATAACTCTGCTTCTGGGAGTCTAAGTCAAGCTGGTCTTCCAGCCAGCGTAATTAAGACTATTCTAGGGCTCCCTCTCCTAGAAAAGCTTATGCCCTCAGAAATGAATGTATGTGAAAGATTCGTACATACGAAGTGTTTCAGCCCATATAGCTTGAAGCCTCTCTCCTCCGCCTGTTACAGCTTCGGAGCAGGAAAGACTTCACTTACAGTGTCCAGTATGTGCCCTTTGGGTGAGAGATGCTATTGCCCTCTCCTATGAGCCGCACAGTACCACGTCGCCTCTAGGAAGCGGGGCTCATTCAACCAGAAGATCGCCTCATCTATTGCACTAGCACTCCCCTGCAGCAAGTGTGTGCTAAGCGGGTGGACTCAGTTCACTGCCGAAGTGTTTCAGTGCTGGAACTGCTGCTGCGGCAAAAAAAAAAAAAAAAAAAAGTTTGTCATTGAGCTTCTGCCCTAGTACTCTCAGGACGTACTTAATTACATTCTCACTCAACTATCGTCTGATATTGTTTTTGAAACATCCTGTCCTCTGCCTTTACAGCTTCGGAACAGAAGAGATTTTACTGACTATGTCCAGTACATGCTCTTCAGATTTACGTCCACCACATGAGCCGGGAGAGTAAACCAGAGCAGCTTTTACATGTTTGGGACCGCAACCTGCGGTGCCTCCACCACTATACTGGATGAGAGTGCTATTGCCCCCTCCTATGAGATGCATGAGCTCACTTCACCTCTAGGAATCAGGGCTCATTCAACCAAGGGGATTGCCCCATATATTGCACTAGCAAGGGATATCCATCCTACAACAAGTGTGTGCTAAGCAGGTTGACCCAGTCCTCTGCTGAATTTTTCCAGTGCTGGAGTTTCTCCAAGAGAATTGTCTTCAGGCTTATGCCCTAGTACCCTCAGAACGTACGCGTTCGTTATTTCAGTCTGCCACGCTCTGATTGAAGCCACTAGAGTCAGCACCTGACAGGCCTCTGACCCTTAGGATGGTTTTTCTTATGGCCATTTCCTCTCTCAAGAGGATCGGAGATCTGCGTACATGTCACTCTCCGCATCTTGCCTGGACCTGCCCCTGGGCAGTCAATCAGATAGTCAGCGTCCGCCACTACACATACCTTGTCACTGGATGAGAGATGCTACTGCCCTCTCCTATGATGCGCATGAGCTCACTTCGCCTCTAGGAGTCAGGGCCCATTCAACCAGAGGGGCCACCTCATCTATTGCTCCTGCAAGAGGTTCTCCCCTGCAGCAAGTGTGTGATGCAGCAGGTTTTTCCTCCCCGCACACATTTGTAAAATTTATAGTCTGGATGTTCACGTAGTTTCCAGACATAGTTCTGAGACTCCACGGCCTTGTGCACGCATGCTACACAACCTTGGGGTCCAGACACTTTCAGTACGGCAGCGTTGGTATTCTCGTTCCCATAGCATTTTCACGCAGCATCGAGTGTAGCCTTGAAAGGGAACGTCTCGTGTTACTTTGCTGTAACCCTGTTCCCTGAAAGGCGGGAACGAGATGCTGCGTCCCAATGCTGCAGTGCCACGTGACCGGACGTCCGTTCAGACAAATTAATCTGGGGTTGTCACCGGCTCACCACTATTTATAACCTGCAGCTGTGTCTAAACAGATGACGTCACCTGACCGAGGTTATATAAGTCAAAATTTGGCGTGTTTGTACACACATGCTTCACAACCACCGACATGACAACATGTTTCCCATAGCGTTTTCACGCAGCATCTCGTTCCCACCTTTCAGGGAACAGGGTTACAGCAAAGTAACCCGAGACGTTTTCCATTTACAGACTCCCAGGGCTCCAGAGAGGCCCTGATCATGGAAAAACATGCATGAGAAAGACAACCTCTCCCTCTATGTCTGCTCAGCCTTGATCTGCCACTCACTGCTGCTGCTCTTCATACACTGTAAAAAATAAATCCTGAAAATAGTTGTTGGAACAAAGAAATATATGTTGGGCTAATATAATGCTGGTGTCAAAAAAGAAAAATATGTTTTCTCAATGATTGTATAAATTTCATTACTCAACTACGAAAGTTTCATCGAGGCAACGAATAAAACTGTGTTCATGAAACATTTAACTGCACACAAACAATTTTATGTTGGACGAACAAGAGGGACCTCTGCGCATGCGCAAAAGCGTTCTTCCAGAATTTTCGAACTTCCTGCTATTTCCTCCCGAAATGGTGAGTACTTCATGGAAACTAACTGTCCTGCAAAGTAATTAGCAATTTTAGCTTTATAACATATATATTATCCAGCAGCAAGCTTTAGAACATTATATTTTCGAGTGTTTATGTATATAATTTGGAGTGTTACAGTAGTTATCTGACAATGCACTCGTTTCAGCTCCTAACGCATTTTTTTTTTCAGATGGTATGTACATTGACATTAATGTTAATCTATGAAACCGCTAAAGTTTAATTACGTTACATACATTTTATTCATTTTAATGACTGATAATTTCAAAGGCTATTTGAAAAAGACGGCGCGTTAGTGCGCCACTGAGGGAGCTTAATGTTCTCACTCCTTCATCATTCATTAACCTTATAGTGTCTGAAAACGGTTATAATGGCTAAACGGACATTTTTTTTGTCTAGGATTTTTAATGGTTTTGAACTACAAACGGTTACTTAATTAGTTATTCATATATTTTTCTTTTTGTATTTCAGGTATTAGGGAGAATATCTGGGAAACAGTGCTTACTGCATCTGCAAACAATCTTGGAGCTTGGCAAAATTATTTCACAACATTTATTTATTTTTTTTTTTATCTTAAACCATTTCTGAGTTAAAGCAAATATTTTATTTTCAAATAAGCCACTGCACGTTTTTACTGAGAAATATCAGTATGTTTTGTTCCTCAAAGCAGAAGTCTATTTTTCCAGTATACTGTTTTGACTGAGTGTGATATTAGTAAGCTTTGTAACATGAATGTTAAGGGCACAGTTTCATTCTTGCATTTTGGAATGTTATTTGCATATTTTGTTATAACAATGCAGCATTTGTTTATTTGTTGAAAGAGTAGCTGGATTGCACTTAATCAATGTTGATAGTCTTTAACAGGTGTTTAAAGTTTACATTAAAAAAATATTCAAATTTAGAGGAATGTGTCATGTTATTTGAAATGTGGCCACAGTGAATAACCTACTCAAGTAAACTTTAAGATGTTAATTTTATAATTATGCAAGCATAATTTCCAATTCAAAATATACCTTTCAGTCAACTTGGAACATTTAATTGACACAACATTATATTTCAATTTGAGACTGCTTGTTGGCCTAACTAGGCATGTTTATTCAGCATAGAACATTTAGTTGACAGAATGTTTTATTTCAATTTGTGTGTACATTTAGAGGTAATCAGCACAGCAAAAACAAAATAGTTTACACAACTTAAATTGAGCCAACTAAAAATTTTAGATGCAACAGGTCACTAGAAATTTTTTAGTTGGAGTAGCAAGAATTTTTTTACAGTGTAGAAAGATTACTATTTTTTTTCTTCTCTGCACTAAAGACCACAACCACACTCAACACCACCTTCAAAACATGTTGTTTATGTGAGGCTAAACGATAGAGCAAGAGAGTCTTTCTCTCTGTTACTCACTCCTGCTCTCACTCTCCCCCTCGCTTTTTTATGTAAGGAAGTGGTTAGATTTTAACATGCATACCTCTAGCTCTGTTGGTCAGTCAGTCATTATATAGACAGGATGGAGCTCAGTCCTCTCCCTGTGGTGCTCTGTGAGTAAATGTTTTCTTTGTCTCTTCATTAGAGTGAGTGTTTAGTATAAAGTTGTTCATCTGCAGTCTGAATGTCCTGAGTGATGAGCTTATTGTGTGATTAGGACATTGTGTGTATTTCAGCATGACTGCTCAGGTGGATCTGGATCCATATCTGTTATGAGAAGGGTTTAGTTTGATGTGTAACTGTCTGTATTGTTGTAATCTGTGCCTAATCAATGACAACTTTTCCTGATCATTTGATCTGCTAAAAGAAAATGACTGGATAGTTCTTGGACTTTCACCAAAGTCATGATTATGACTAAATATAATGCATTTATATGAGAGACTCAGGAAATGTTTCCTGTGAACAGAAAGGGTTTAATCATGCTACCGTTACCTATACAATATGTACAGTATACTGTACCTAAAATGTCTTACAATAAACATTTACATGTTTGGTACTATTATGGTCTGTGCAGGTAAACATGTCAGTTCAGAAAGTTTAATATAATACACACTGTAGATGCGGTCATATTATTTCACCAGTTTTGACGCGTAGCTAATGTCTTAAAGTTTCACTCACATGACAGAAGTCCGATCTCTTTGTCTTTTGTAGTTTATTTGTCAGCATCAAAGAATCAACACTTCATACAGTCGTCTTGAGTAAATCCACTGTTATTACAGACACCAGTTGCTGCATCTTGCAATCTCTGACTTTTACAACAACCTATTTGTTGTATCTTGTAGATTACAATCTTGGCTTGGGTATATAACAACACTCTCATTGTATCTTACATTCCCAGCATACGTTAGCTTACGGTTACAACAACCTAGTTGCTGTATTTTACATTTCTAGCTTACCGGGAGCTCTCATTAGCAGACGGTCAAAAGCTTGTGTTTCCGTAGCCTTCCACATCTATACTGAACTCTCTCACATATGACAGTCACACAAGTGCATGTAATAGTAGAATGACATCACAGACCAACTTACGATTGTCAACTTATGATGCATGACTAAGAAATATAAAGCTTATGGCTTATGTAACAAACTTAGTGCTTGATGCATTACTAATGAATAGAACAAGGTAAAAGAAATGAAATAACAGCAAATAAAATAAAATAAAATAAACACAACAACAAATTCATAACAAGTGCGATATGGCACTTACACACACTAATACCAAGGTAATGCAGGTAATACTTTTTATTTATTTTAGTTTCTATTTTTTTTATTTATTTTAGTCATTCATCCTTAATTACCACTTTGTGTTGATTAAAGAGAATAGAGAAAGAGAGAGAGAGAGAGAGAGAGAGAGAGAGAGAGACAGAGCAAAAATTTGCAGAAATGTTATTAGTCAAATCGAGGAGTGACAGTGTTAGAGGTGCTAGGTCAGGTGTATTTTTTGCCAAAATAGGAAGCTAATGAACTTCAGGGTTGGGCCAAGGGCAAAATAACAAACACAAATATTGAAACTAACTTTCCCAATGAAACTTAATACCCTAAAAGAAAAAGCCAAACAAAAACACAGGGAGTAAACTAACTCCCTGTCTATTTGAAAAACAGGAGAAAGCGAATTTTATAAAAGGAAATGGCACCCAACCCCTACAGCTTCCGTACACAAAAAAGGGTGTATTTACAATATTTACAATAATGGGCAAAAACACACAGCCATGTTAAAAGAAAAAAAAAAAAACAATCGGAGGAAAACTGTACGACAATACTCACAATATTCACGAAATGTCTCTATACAATAGTTTATCATTTCGTTACAACACAGTCTCCAAATAGCAACACCAACAACAGCCCGCTTCCAGCTCTACGTCGCCTCTTTTTTTAAAGATGCGCAGGTCCAGGTTCACCCAACCACGGGGCACGTACCGGCACGTTCAATTAGGGCGGGGCCATCTGAGAGAAAGAGAGAGGGAGAGAGAGAGAGAGAGAGAGAGAAAGAGAGAGCACGCACGCAAGAACAAGAGCCATGCATAGAGCACATACATCTCAACGTAACAGAGGGCTGAGAGCATAGACTTGTTAACGAATGTGGCTTCTTTTCTTCTATTTTAATGTGGTGAAAATTTAGCTGTGAACAAACAAAGAAGGTGTAAACTGGAACTTTTGAAGGAAATAACTAACACTTAAGATGTTAACTGTTTATATGATGGACAAATTTAACTCCTCTGACACAAAGTTCTTTTAAGTCCCAAAAAATGTTCAAGCTGAAAATCATAGTATTTGCAACAGGGCTAGTTTGAGACAAAATGATTATTTACAGTGGTGCGCCTTATATGCTCATTTATTAGGAGCAATTATTTCTAATGTAATTTTTTGGTATATTTATCATTACCATATCCTCCCTTAATAATGTATAATAATAATAAGAAGAACGAGGAGAAGAAGAAGAGGAATAGAAGAAAAAGAAGAAATGCATAATTGGTTCATTTACATTTACGCATTTGGCAGACGCTCTTATCCAGAGCGACTTACATTTTTATCTCATTATACATCTGAGCAGTTGAGGGTTAAGGGCCTTGCTCAAGGGCCCAACAGTGGCAGCTTGGTGGTTGTGGGGTTTGAACCTGGGATCTTCCGAACCATAGTCCAATGCCTTAACCACTGAGCTACCCCTGGCCCATTTGCATCATTTAGGGAAAAATTAAGCAAACATTTTAATGTGAAGAATTATGAGTTTTGTATAAGTAATTATAGCTCCTTATATACAGATAGTATTTAACATTTTCTGAATGAGATCTAATCTTATGTGTGAAACAGCATATTGTTTCTATCAATAGACCGAAATATTTTCATATTTATGTCACATTTGGTTTCTGTTCCCTTTTAGTGCTGATTTCACTTATACCAGTGGCCCAAGCTAAAGGTGATTTATGTATAGTTTATAATTTATATTGTAATCATATTTTATTTGCTATGTGTGTCTGAAATTTGTATGATTGTTTATAGTTTATTCATTCAATTTTTATAGCTCTAAACAAAGAAAGAAATTCAATTAGTTTAATTATTTGTTCTAAAACCTTTATGTTTTGCTTCACTTCACACTCTTAGTTAAAATCAAACACACTGTAATGTGCCTCATTTATTTATTTATTTCCATTTTTATGAAAACTTTGTTCACTTGAGATGAATAGAGTTGTAATATAATAAAGACTAACCAACATAACATAAATTATTATAAGTCATAATATAATAAATATACAACAACACGTTTAATGTCAGCAGCACATGGGAGCAACTGAAAAGTAAAGTGAAATAAAATGTTCCATGATGCTCTTGATTTCTGAATAGTGATATAGTTTATACATAACAGTATTAATAAATAGGAGTAAGGAGTAATAAATAAATAAATAAATAAATAAATAAAAAAGAAAGAAAGAAAAAAATACTTGCAATTTAAAATTATATTAGTAGTGCATGCTTAGGAATTATTCTTAATAATTATTAACAACAGAATGTTTTATAAGGAGTCCTAAAGCTGTGGTGAACATAACGCCTGATAGACATGTATTCATTGGCGAGTATGTTACTCTCAGTTGTGACATACAGGTGCAAGGAGAAAATTGGTGGAGATATATCTGGAGTAAAGATAAGCACACTCTAAAAGAAAGAACAGATAAGTGGTTCACAATACGGCCGGTTGAATACTCTGACAGTGGAGACTACACCTGCAGACAACAGAGTTTCTTTCAAGGGTCAGAGATCAGTGATGCTGTAAAACTGACTGTATCAGGTGAGATTTTAAGTTTTCAATTACTGAATTTCTGTTTTTTTTTTTTTTTTGCCAATTTGTACTTTGCCTCTAGTATATTGGTCTCATATAAGTTTGAAATATATCTTTAGTGATTCAGTTTGATAAATAGTACACAGTGAGCATTATATATATGACATCAAATGACATTTTAATAAATCATATACAAACCGGATTCCAAAAAAGTTGGGACACTAAACAAATTGTGAATAAAAACTGAATGCAATGATGTGGAGATGGCAAATGTCAATATTTTATTCAGAATAGAACATAAAGCACAGAACAAAAGTTTAAACTGAGAAAATTTATCATTTTAAGGGAAAAATATGGTGAATCAAAATGTCATGTTGTCAACAAATCCCAAAAAAGTTGGGACAAGGCCATTTTCACCACTGTGTGGCATCTCCCCTTCTTTTTACAACACTCAGCAGACGTCTGGGGACCGAGGAGACCAGTTTCTCAAGTTTAGAAATAGGAATGCTCTCCCATTCTTGTCTAATACAGGCCTCTAACTGTCTAACAATCGTCTTGGGCCGTCTTTGTCGCACCTTCCTCTTTATGATGCGCCAAATGTTCTCTATAGGGGAAAGATCTGGACTGCAGACTGGCCATTTCAGTACCCGGATCCTTCACCTACGCAGCCATGATGCTGTGATTGATGCAGAATGTGCTCTGGCATTATCTTGTTGGAAAATGCAGGGTCTTCCCTGAAAGAGATGACTAGATGTTGTTCTAGAACCTGAATATATTTTTCTGCATTGCTGGTGCCTTTCCAGACATGCAAGCTGCCCATGCCACATACACTCATGCAACCCCATACCATCAGAGATGCAGGCTTCTGAACTGAGCATTGATAACAACTTGGGTTGTCCTTGTCCTCTTTGGTCCGGATGACATGGCGTCCCACATTTCCAACAAGAACGTCGAATCGTGACTCGTCTGACCACAGAACAGTCTTCCATTTTGCCACACTCCATTTTAAATGATCCCTGGCCCAATGAAAACGCCTGTGCTTGTGGATCTTGCTTAGAAATGGCTTCTTCTTTGCACTGTAGAGTTTCAGCTGGCAACGGCGGATGGCACGGTGGATTGTGTTCACTGACAATGGTTTCTGGAAGTATTCCTGAGCCCATTCTGTGATTTCCTTTACAGTAGCATTCCTGTTTGTGGTGCAGTGTCGTTTAAGGGCCTGGAGATCACGGGCATCCAGTATGGTTTTACGCCCTTGACCCTTACGCACAGAGACTGTTCCAGATTCTCTGAATCTTCGGATGATATTATGCACAGTTGATGATGATAACTGCAAAGTCTTTGCAATTTTTCGCTGGGTAACACCTTTCTGATATTGCTCCACTATCTTTCTGCGCAACATTGTGGGAATTGGTGATCCTCTACCCATCTTGGCTTCTGAGAGACACTGCCACTCTGAGAAGCTCTTTTCATACCCAATCATGTTGCCAATTAACCTAATTACTGTTAATTGGTCTTCCAGCTCTTCGTTATGCTCAAATTTACTTTTTCCAGCCTCATATTGCTACTTGTCTCAACTTTTTTGGGATTTGTTGACACCGTGAAATTTGTAATCAACATATTTTTCCTTTAAAATGATACATTTTCTCAGATTAAACTTTTGATCTGTCATCTATGTTCTATTCTGAATAAAATATTGACATTTGCCATCTCCACATCATTGCATTCAGTTTTTATTCACAATTTGTTTAGTGTCCCAACTTTTTTGGAATCCGGTTTGTAATAGCAGAGCCAGCACAAGATAATATTATCTTCTGCAGGCTCTGCTTTTATATGATTTATTAGAATGTCATTTGAGTCGTTGGGTCTATAAGATTTTGCCTAAGAATTCTATACATTAAATATTTTTTATTATGAGCATCATCCACAATAATAGTATCACCTTGGTTAAAAGTCATAAAATAATTTAAATATTTACATCGACATTTACATTTAGGCATTTCAGACACTCTTACCTAGAGCAATTTACAAAAAGTGCTTTGAAGTTTCCGTCATTGGATAGATAGTTACACTAGTTTACTAGATTACTTACTAAGTGCCATCCATCAAACAGAGTTGGGAAGGGGGATTTTTATTTTTGGTATTTTTGGGGGGATTTTGAATTTGGTACAGGAAGCCAGTGCAGGGACCGGAGAAGTGGTGTGGAACTTGGAAGTGTTGAAAACGAGACATGCATCTCCATTCTGAATAAGCTGCAGAGGACGAATGGAAGACAGAGGCAGACCTTCCAGGAGTGAGTTGCAGTAGTGCAGTCTTGAAATAACAAGGGACCAATCAAGCACCTGAGTAGCCTGTGAAAAAGGAAATGGGTGGATTCTTCTGATGATACAAAGGTGAAATCAACAACAGCAAGTTAGCAATGTGTAGGGAAAATGGAAAATGATGTGCACAGTTACCGCATGATTACAGGTAGTGACTGAAAAAGTGATTTGATTGTTGTCCAAGTAGATCACAAGGTCTTGACTGGGATATTAATCACCAGGGATCAACAGCAGTTTGGTTTTACTCAGTTTGAAATGAGCCTCTTTATATTCTTTTCACATGACAGATTCATGATAACAAGGCTGGGAAAATTACCCCTGATTGAGTCACTTCTCTTCTGATTATTATCTATTTCTAGTTACTAATATTTTTGTTTTAGGGCATTTAAATATTTGTAAAATTTGTCTGCTGTTCTCTTTAAAAAATGTGTAATCACTCCTCCGTTTTAATAATTATCTGATGGCACAGAAGCATTGCAGACATTTTGACAGTCACTATCCAACTACAAACTGAATTGAATAGGCTTGGGGCCTGTTTCTATGTAGTACTGTATGTCCATTTCTATATTATAAGCATTTTAAATTTAGATGCATACTGATGCATTTACTTACTTCAGTGTTTGTTAAAGTGTTAATCAATATGATCCTGCAGACTGTGAGGGTTAACCCCTAGAGGGCGCCAAACGCCCGGTTTAGTTTGAGTTTTGTTTGTAGTTTGTTTTGGTTGTTTACACTTCAGTTCCCAGTTTGCACCTCGGTCAGGTGACGTAGAAGTTCACCTGAACCGAGGAAAGGTAATTATGTTTAGTTTAAATAGCCTGACTGAAGCACAGTCAGGAGTCTAGCTTTTGTTGCTATTATTGTTACTTTAATTAGGTTTGTGTTGGGTTTAGTTTATGTTACCAAGTCAAATAAAGACTGTTTTTTTGAACCGTCAGCTCGCCTCTGCATTCATGCCGCGCACACACACCCGACGCAAACGTGATAGAATGCTAGACCGTTTTAGTGGCATGGCGGAGGACCCTCAATTTTTGGGGGGGCGAGATCACCATCTCCAACGAGCTGGCGGAACAGCTGGAGGACAGCAAGGAGCACGGGGAGAGACATGTGTGGCAGTGCTGGGAGGACTGCAGGCTCGCCGAGCCGGCGGACTTGCTGGAGGACAGTGTGGAGCACCGAGAGAGAGTGGCGCGGCAAATCTGGGAAGGCTGTAGGCTCGCCATTCGGCGCATGCCATGGAGAGGTGTGGCAGCCGAGGAGGAAACGGGAAAGTTCTACAGGCAGTAGGCGGAGCACAAAGCGGAGCGCATTCAGGACCTGCGGGAGCAGGTGGTGCAGCTCCAGCACCTGCTTTTCCAAGTTCAGGAGAACCAAACTGTAGTCCTGGAAGTCCTTCCGCTCTTGGACCTGAATGAACCGCTCTCCATCCCGCCACTGCCTGGATGCTCCAGCACCGGCATCACCGAACCTCGCAACAGCTCTGCAGCCGCCGAGCACTTCTCCAGCTCTGCAGCCGCCGAGCACGTCTCCAGCTCTGCAGCCGCCGAGCACGTCTCCAGCTCTGCAGCCGCCGAGCACGTCTCCAGCTCCGGCAGCCAGCCTCCAGGACGGGAGGAAGAAGGTGGAACATCGGGGTGGGTGTCCAGGACCTCCGGTGATGCTCCGAAGGAGCATTTTTTGAGGGGGGATACTGTAAGGGTTAACCCCTAGAGGGCGCCAGAACGCCCGTTTGTTTTGAGTTTGTTTGTAGTTTCTTTTGTGTTAGACTTCAGTTCCCAGGATGCACCTCGGTCAGGTTACGAAGATGTTCACCTGAACCGAGGATGATAATTAAGTTGATTATAAATAGCCTGAGGCGGCACGGTGGTGTAGTGGTTAGCACCGTCGCCTTGCACCTCCAGGGTCTGGGTTCGATTCCCCGGCCAGGCTCGATTCCCGTCTCTGTGTGCATGGAGTTTGCATGTTCTCCCCGTGCTTGGTGGGTTTCCTCCGGGTACTCCGGTTTCCTCCCACAGTCCAAAGATATGCAGGTTAGGCTAATTGGCGTTCCTAAATTGCCCGTAGTGTGTGAATGAGTGTGTGAATGTGCGTATGAGTGTGTGCCCTGCGATGGATTGGCACCCTGTCCAGGGTGTACCCTGCCTTGTGCCCGAAGTCTCCTGGGATAGGCTCCAGGTCCCCCGCGACCCTGAATAGAGGATAAAGCGGTACAGAAGATGAATGAATGAATAAATAGCCTGACTGAACTTCAGCTTTTGTTGTGGTTAAGTATAAGTTATGTGAGTTATTTGAGAGTGCTTTACTTTTGTTTTGATTATCTTAAATAAAGACGTTTGTTGAACCGCCAGCTTGCCTCCGATCATGCCACGCACACACACCCAGAGAAAGCATGACACAGACAAGCCAAGGCATATAAAAGTAGTATTTATTTTCAATGAAATTTAAATATTTTATTTAATCATAATTAATTAAATTATTTATTTATTTCATTTATTTAATAAAAATAATTTTTTTGGGTCAAAACCTGATTTTACAATCCTCTTCTAGTGACTCTTTTCCAGGGTGTCTTGTATATACAGGGATTGGACAATGAAACTGAAACACTGGCCGATTTAGTGTTGGAAGTTTCTGGCTAAATTTGACCAGACTGGTGGCCGATCATCATTGATTGCAAATTCTACCAGTAAGAGCAGAGTATGAAGGTTTGATTAGCAGAGTAATAGCACAGTTTTGCTTAAAATATTGCAATGCACACAACATTATGGGTGACATATCAGAGTGTTAGCCATAATTGTTGGCGCGCATCTTGCTGGCGCATCTATGACGAAGACAGTAAGCCTCTCTGATGTATTAAGAGTCACGGTATTTAGGGTAACGTCAGCATACCACCAAGAAGGATGAACCACATCCAACAGGAGTAACTGGACGCAAGAGGAAACTGTCTGATGAGGTGCTAACCCAGATTGTATCCAAGAAACATAAAAGCACAGCTGCCCAACTCACTGCAGAATTAAATGTGCACCTCAACTCTCCTGTTTCCACAAAAATTGTTCGTCTGGAGCTCCACATGGTCAATGCCAAACATTTGGTCACTCGTGCCAATGCCAAATGTCAGTTTCAATGCTGTCAGCAGTGAGGATCTTGTGCTGTGGACAATGTGAAATATGTATTGTTCTCTGATGAGTCCACCTTCACTATCTTTCCCACATCTGGGAGAGTTACGGTGTGGAGAAGCCCCAAAGAAGTGTACCACCCAGACTGTTGCGTGCATAATGAAGCATGGGGGTGGATCAGTGATGGTTTGGGCTACAATATCATGGAATTCCCTAGGCCCAATACTTGTGAAAGATGGGCAACATTCCTGAAGGCGGTGCCGTGTATTATAGGAGGTGGATAATGCACCAATGAACACAGCAGGACTGGTGACAGAATGGTTTAATGAACAGGAAAGTGAATTTGAACATCTCTCATGGCCTGCACAGTCACCAGATCTAAATATTATTAAGCCACTTTTGGGTGTTTTGGAGAAGCGAGTCAGGAAACGTTTTCCTCCACCAGCATCACGACATGACCTGGCCACTATTCTGCAAGAAGAATGGCTCAAAATACCTCTGGCCACTGTGCAGGACTTGTAACTGTGATTCCAAAGATGAATTGATGCTGCAAAAGGAGATCCTACATCACACTAATGAATTATTGTGGTCTAAAACCAAGTGAATGAGTGTGTGTGTGTGTGTGTGTGTGTGTGTGTGTGTGTGTGTGTGCTCTGCGATGGATTGGCACGCTGTCCAGGGTGTACCCTGCCTCGTGCCCTGAGTCTCCTGGGATAGGCTCCAGGTCCCCCGCGACCCTAGATACAGGATAAAGTGGTATAGAAGATGAATGAATGAATAAAACCAAGTGTTACAGTTTCATTGTTCAACCCTGTAAATTCAGTAAATACCATATTTATAACGGTACAGTATTCAAATACTAAACACATTTTTTCTTGAAGAGAAAGCTGACTAAGATGACTATGTTTAGCTACAGAATGCGGTGATTTTAATTCATTTATTTATGTATTTATTTATTTTCCCACTTTTTGTGCCAAGTGTGAATGTTTACAGACATACTGTATACTGTAGCTGCCCATGACCATAGGTTACACTTTTGTTTTGGTTTGAACATACTGTATGCATCGAAATACCGACTGCCTGCATCTATACTTTGTCTCCACATACATCACAAAAGTTCAGGTAGATCCAGATGGTGGTGCATCATTGATAAAACAAAAATACTAATTATACATAATGTATTGTTTTACACTTCAGTTCAGTTGTGAATTTTGTTGCATAGACAATATACAGAAAACCTGTTAGATGAGAAAATATAAAATTCTAACACTTTGGATCCAAAGTTAAATATACAGGTCCTTCTAAAAAAATTTGCATATTGTGATGAAGTTCATTATTTTCTGTAATGTACTGATAAACATTAGACTTTCATATATTTTAGATTCATTACACACAACTAAAGTACAGTAGTTCAAGCCTTTTATTGTTTTAATATTGATGATTGTGGCATACAGCTCATGAAAACCCAAAATCCCTATCTCAAAAAATTAGCATATTTGATCCGACAACCTTCAAATAATTATGTTCAGTTCTGCACTCAATACTTGGTCGGGAATCCTTTTGCAGGTTCTTGTGTCTTGTGTCTCTCAACTTTCTCTTCACAATTTCCCACAGATTCTCTATGGGGTTCAGGTCAGGAGAGTTGGCAGGCCAATTGAGCACAGTACAGTAATACCATGGTCAGTAAACCATTTACCAGTGGTTTTGGAACTGTGAGCAGGTGCCAGGTCGTGCTAAAAAAATTAAATCTTCATCTCCATAAAGCTTTTCAGCAGATGGAAGCATGAAGTGCTCCAAAATCTCCTGATAGCTAGCTGCATTGACCCTGCCCTTGATAAAACACAGTGGATCAACACCAGCAGCTGACATGGCACCCCAGACCACCACTGACTGTGGGTATTTGACACTGGACTTCAGGCATTTTGGCATTTCCCTCTCCCCAGTCTTCCTCCAGACTCTGGCACCTTGATTTCCGAATGACATGCAAAATTTGCAACCTGTAGCCCATTTCCTGCACACGCCTGTACACGGTGGCTCTGGATGTTTCTACTCCAGACTCAGTCCACTGCTTCCGCAGGTCCCCCAAGGTCTGGAATCGGTCCTTCTCCACAATCTTCCTCAGGGCCCGGTCACCTCTTCTCATTGTGCAGCGTTTTCTGCCACACTTTTTCCTTCCCACAGACTTCCCACTGAGGTGCCTTGATACAGCACTCTGGGAACAGCCTATTCGTTCAGAAATTTCTTTCTGTGTCTTACCTTCTTGCTTGAGGGTGTCGATGATGGCCTTCTGGACAGCAGTCAGGTCGGCAGTCTTACCCATGATTGCGGTTTTGAGTAATGAACCAGGCTGGGAGTTTTTAAAAGCCTCAGGAATCTTTTGCAGGTGTTTAGAGTTAATTAGTTGATTCAGATGATTAGGTTAATAGCTCGTCTAGAGAACCTTTTCATGATATGCTAATTTTCATGAGCTGTATGCCACAATCATCAACATTAAAACAATAAAAGGCTGAACTACGTACTTCAGTTTGTGTGTAATGAATCTAAAATATATGAAAGTCTAATGTTTATCAGTTCATTACAGAAAATAATGAACTTCATCACAATATGCTAATTTTTTGAGAAGGACATATATATATATATATATATATATATATATATATATATATATATATATATATATATATATATTATTATTATTATTATAATTTTTATGTTCTAATTTGCACACAGCATATGCTATGCTATAAAAAATTATGCTAATCTTAAGTGCCCCAATGTAAGATAAAGTGGGATTCATTATTCGACTCACCTGGGTAAGAATAGATTAGGAATGTTAAGAATGTTTGGTGCATCTGGTGCTGACTAATCTTATTTATTTATTAATTTATTTGTTTATTTACTTACTTACCAGAAAATTAAGAGAAAATCTAAACAAAATTTTAGAGAAAGTTACTGCATGAGGCCCAATGTAGTTTTATTTTTAGAGATGATGGGATCAGGCGAGATGGGATCAGGTGTTCAAAGGGATCAGAGGGAAGGTTGTGTGGTGCGAGGTGTGAATAAAGCTGAGAGGCTAAAATCCCTTCCATGTCAACTTATAGGATGAAACCTATGCACAATCCAACAATGCAATGTTCTCTCACAGAAAGAATATACACACTCTATAACTAAAATCACAGGAAATTCAAAGCTCAATGTACTGTACATGATCAGACTAATGATTTTTTTTTATTATTATTTCTGTTTAAATGTATTACAGTGAGTATAAGGTCAGGTTGAAAAGTTATCACTGGAGGGAGCCAAATGAATTTATTTTCACTTTTCAATCATGGACTACCACATGTTGAAATACAGTAGGCTTTGTGTCCACGCGCAGCAGTCTGGCCATTCTTCACTAACTTCTCTCATCAAGGTGTATCCCCAAGAGACTTCTGACCAGATCCATCTGGCACCAACAACTGTGATAGTTAAAATTACTGCTTGAGTTTATGCATTGTGCTTCTCCTACATGAATAACCACTTATATGCACGCAACTTGATGCAGATCTCATCTCTTACCAGGCTCTTCTCTCCAAATTCTCATGTGCTGTGACTTCTGCCAAAACTATCTTCTTCAGAGAAAAGCTGGAAGCCTCTGCACATGATCCTGGCAAACTCCACAACATCTTCTCCTCACTACTCAACCCACCAACTCCTCCTGCCCCTTCCTCTCTGACTGCTGACGATTTTGCCACTTTCTACGATAGGAAAATTGCAGCAATCCGCCAGTCCTTTGCTCCCAACCAAACTCCTACAGCAGAACCCCAGGACCTTCCCTTCCCTCCTTTAGCAGAATTCTCCAACTTGTCATCTGATGAGATTCAGCAGATCATCTCGTCATCTAACCCCACCACCTGTTCATTAGACCCAATCCCCTCCACAATGCTCCAGGCAATCTCACAACACCTCCTTCCCTTCACCACAACCATCATCAACCATTCCATATCATCTGGTCATGTTCCTGCTGCTTTTAAGAAGGCAAGGGTTATTCCCATCCTCAAGAAACCCTGCCTGGACCCATCAGAAGTTAACAACTATCGCCTGGTATCAATTCTCTTTTATTTCCAAAATTCTTGAAAGAACTGTTTATAACCAAATGTCTCTTTATCTCTCACAGAACAACCTTAATGATCCCAACCAATCTGGATTCAAAGTGGCACATTCCACAGAGACTGCCCTTCTGTCAGTCACTGAGAAGCTCCATGCTGCTAGATCTGCTAAACTGTCATCTGTTCTCATCCTCCTGGACCTGTCAGCTGCATTTGACACAGTGAACCACAAGATTCTATTATCTATTCTTACAAGCCTTGGAATTTGTGGGACAGCGTGGCAATGGTTTGCTTCTTACCTAGAAGATAGGTCATATGAGGTAACATGGAGGGGATCTACATCTGCCCCATGTAGACTCTTTACTGGTGTCCCACAGGGCTCAGTACTTGGTCCTCTTCTGTTCTCCCTCTATACCAGGTCTCTTGGTAAAGTCATATCATCGCATGGATTTTCATACCATTCTTATGCAGATGACACCCAATTTTCTCTCTCCTTTACTCCCTCTGACACACAGGTTTCCACCCGGATCTCAGCATGTCTCGCAGACATCTCATCCTGGATGGCTGTACATCAGCTAAAGCTCAATCAGAGTAAAACTGAACTGTTGTTCATCCCTTGTGACTCATCCCCAGGTCAAGACCTTGTGATATCCCTGGATAACAACCAAATCACTCCTTCAGCCACTGCCCGCAATCTTGGGGTAACCGTGAACAATCATCTGTCATTTTCCCCACACATCGCTAACCTTACTCGCTCTTGTAGATTTCTTCTTTACAATATCAGAAGAATTCGCCCATTTCTTTCTTCACAGGCTACTCAGGTGCTTGTTCAGTCCCTTGTTATTTCAAGACTGGACTACTGCAACTCACTCCTGGCAGGTCTGCCTCTGTCCACGATTCGTCCTCTGCAACTGATCCAGAATGCAGCAGCACGTCTCGTTTTTTAACCTCCCCAAGTTCTCCCACACCACCCCACTCCTCCGCTCCCTGCACTGGCTTCCTGTAGCTGCCCACATCAAATTCAAAACGCTGATGCTTGCCTACAAAGCTAAAAATGGCCCAGCACCCACTTACCTCTCTGCTCTAATCACACCACACACTGCACCACGTTCCCTCCGATCCTCCGGCACTGCTCTCCTCATCCCACCATCTCTCAGGTTTCGAAGGCGGCATTCATCCAGGCTCTTTTCTGTTCTGGCACCTAGGTGGTGGAACGAACTTCCTCTAGATGTCCGTACAGCAGAGACTTTGACTATCTTTAAACGACGACTCAAGACGCATCTGTTTCTCCAGTACTTGGACTAACCTCCCCCCACCCCACCAAGAAAAAAAAAAAAAAATCCCTCTTGCCAGTTGTGTTGGACTAATGGCGCTTAGTTATTAACCTTGTTAACCCAGTGTAAGTATGTATCCAGTGATATAAACTTTAAAGCACTTTTTGTAAGTCGCTCTGGATAAGAGCGTCTGCCAAATGCCTAATGTAAATGTAAATGTATATAATTGTATGAGTAAGCAAGTTCCTTATAATGTGGACACTGACATATTTTACCTGTTTTCACGAATATTAATCATTAAAATATTCTTAATGTACAAATATAACGTTCACTACACACACCCTTTCCCTTACTCTTTTGCTCTGTGTGTGTGTGTGTGTGTGTGTGTGTGTGTGTGTGTGTGTGTGTGTGTGTGTGTGTGTGAGAGAGAGAGAGAGAGAGAGAGAGAGAGAATTTGAGAGGATGAGAACACAGGAAGTAGCACACACCTCTGCAAAGTTTGGGTGCCATATGTCCATCTCTTTCACTTTCAAATTCTCTCCTTATACATACAAATGACAGGATGTGGTTAGACATCACATCTCTCCTCAGTCAGTCAGTCAGTGGTTATAGAGACAGGATGGAGTTCAGTCCTCTCCCTGTGATGCTCTGTGAGTAACTCTTTGTGTCTTCATTAGAGTGAGTGGTGGTATCTGCAGTCTGAATATTCTTTATGAGCTGAATGTGAGTGATGAGCTTATTGTGTGATTAGGACATTGTGCATGATTTCTCAGGTGGATCATTGAATCCATATCAGTTATGGGTGTATCTATTATCTGTTATATTGAAAATGTTTACTTTGATTTGTAACTACTCTCAGTAACTACAAGTCCTGCTGTCATCTACTGCTCAGTGACAACCTCTCATGATCATTTGATTTATTAAATCAAGAAAATGGCTGGATGTTGTTTGTACTTGTTGTTTGAATTTTTTCTTTATGTAGTTCATTGTTACACACAAATACCGCACTAACACCAAGAGCAGGAAGTATTTTTTTTTTAAAGCAGACCTGTGAGTTGATCAAAAAACATTTTCTTACTTCTTACCTGCAGCAGGACTACAAAGTACAGTATGTTTAGGGAAATCAAATCACAGGTGCATTACTACTATAATATACTGTAAATGTCAACGTCATAAACTAATTGAGTGTACAATTTAGCAGCTCTTTTTGAGACAGCTTTTGTTCCACTGTGTTCAAACAAATAAATGTTAAAGTAAGGTTCGCATGGAGAAAATATTTTAAACATATTTCTGGTGTATAGACATTTTAGACATACTGTACATTTACTAGAGTAACTAAATATAGTAACAGATATATCAGAATAGTTTTTAGAATGAATTGTCTTTGTTAGCATGGCTGCTTAGTGGTTATCTCTATCAACCGTCATCACTCACAGTTCCAATCTTACCCCCTGTCTTTGTTTGTGGAGTTCCCTGTTCTGCCCATTTGAGGTAATCCGTTTTCCTTGCATAATTTAAAGTATACAGTGTGAGCTAATCAGTTACCCAAATATCCATATTGTAGTGAATTATTAGTTGTGTGAGCTTCTGCTTTGCACCTCAAGTTTTCTGGGATATGCTCTATGCCCAGCAGCACCTTTGACAGGATAAGTGATGGATGGATGGATGGATGGATGGATTTTGTTTCTTTGTCACATGCAGTATTTTATGGTAATTATTTGATTTGTATTTTTACAAAGAAAAAAAATTGCTTATATCACAAATATTTGATAACTAGCAAGGTTAAACAAACAAGCAAAACCAAATCCAATTTTGCCCCAATTTTTGAACACTAAAAACATCAGGTTACCTAGTGGAATTTCCCCCCAATGCTTTTATTATGCAGGTCTTAATCGGAGCAATTCTAAGGGGTCTTCACTCTATAATGTGCCAGACAAGGCAGTATGGCTGGCAAGCCTGGTATTAATGGACAACGGTTTACCAAAGTGTTCCTGATCTAAAGTAAACCTGACAAAGTTTTACAAAATGTTCTGATGTTATCCATGATATTGATAATATCATAGTATCATAGTTGAAATAGTTAACATTTCCTGAGAGAAAATTTTGATATACTTATATTATGTGCAAAATTTTTATTTTCTTTTTAGTGATGTCTTCACTCATATCAGTGGCCTTTTCTCAAGGTAAGTTAATAATATAAATAAATAAATAAATAATAATAATAATAATAATAATAATAATAATAATAATAATAATAATAATATTATTATTATTATAGCAAAATATTTAACACTAACTTAGGTCTATTTATTTATTAATTTCTTTTAGTTATCATTAATAGAAGCATCTGCTCTTGGTAGATTCACCCATACATTTCTCTTTTTCTTTTTCCAAGAACTACTATAGTTCAATTGAAAATAAATAGTTTTATGCATAAATGCTCCCTAGATGCTTTAAACCTAATTTACTAAATAACTAATAAACTTACTAAATGTGGAACAGCACAAGTTTTATGAGAATGTCACATAGGAGCAACAGACAATGCTAATTACACTACCACTTAAAAGTTTGGGATCACCTGCAAATTTCTTCGTTTTTGTTTAGTTAAAAGTTATTATTCTAAGATAAAGATTCTAAGATGAAACTGGCTCTCACAAAGACCAATCCAGGAAAGCAAGATTAAAACTGCTGCAGAGGAGAAGTTCATTTAAAGTTACCAGCCTTAAAAATAAACAATTAACAGCACTTTAACTCAACATTAACTGCTTAAAGGAGATTATTGCATATTTTGGATGCATTCAACGTTGCTTTACAATGTAGAAAGAGATAAAAATCAGAAATGACCATGGAGTTACAAAGTGATTCCTAACTTTTGTGCGGTAGTGTATTTGACATATACACTGTAAAAAGTGATTTTTTGACCTTGTAAATAATGGTAACATTATTTAAGTATGTTTTACAAACAAATACTATTTTGTCTTTTTACTTAAAAATGTCATGTTTAATTCAGTACATTACTTGCAGTTTCTTTGTAATTTATTATACTAAAATACATATGTAAATTTAAATACAATCTCCTCAGTAATATTTACTTAGTGTTTGCCATCTAATCAAATCACACCAAAACTGAACAACTTAAAGTAAAATGTACTCAGTTTGGCAAGGTAATGGACTACGTGCACGCAGACTCGTGACGTACTTACGCTTTGGCTCCGAAGTTTGAAGCGGCGCGCACAGAGGAAAGGAAGAGAGATTTCACCACGGCTAATGTGAATTTTACCACGGTAAGTTATTAATATGCTAAGTAATTAATTGAAATATATTTGCAGAAAAGTGTAGAGTCATTAAGCTATCTGCAGCCCCAGTGGTTTGTGCCTACCGTTTCTTTTTTTTATTGAGGTACAAGTGCTAAAAGTGTTCATGTTAACAGTGTTAACAGATGTTTGGATAACGTTAAAACTTAATCTTAGTTTTGTTAAACAGAGTTAAAACATTACTAAATGAAGCTATTAATATAGTTGACAGAGTTAACTATAAATGTTACACAGATATAAATATGAGTTCTGTAAGTAAATCCTACGTTCATGTGAATGCGCTTCCTATTGGTTACGCCAGAGGCGCTGTTTCCCACTGTGTTCGAACAGTCTGCAGCAGAGCTGTGGAGAACTGCTGTGGGTAAGTTGCAATCTGTTGTAGCTCCACAATAAAAGTAAAAAATATAATTTCACAAGAAATGTCAGGCACTGTTTGAAAGGTATTCAACAGCATAGGTATTGATTCATCTGTCAAGTGTATTTTTGTTCAATATCTGTGGTATTTTGATACTTTTATTTCCGTTTTGATGTACCTGGTTTTGCCATGTGCTAATGTGCTAATGAAATGCAATAAATTGCAACATCATCCAAGTCCTGAGTGCGTGTGCTGATGAAGGGTGGGATAAACCGGGTCAGAGAGAGAAAAATCTAGAAGGTCACATATGACCTTAATCTTGTCAGACGATTATTGTAAAAATGAGTTTTAACAAACTCAGCTCGAGTTTTGCAAACTTAGCTCGAGGCATTGCCCTGTCGTGTTCTAGCATTCTGTCCCAGTAAAGTTCGAGCTGCCGAAATTTAATAATCACCCTGTTTTTCGCGTCTTAATCACACAGGATTAACGTTAGTTTTTAAAATGCACTTGTACAAGGCAAATATTACATTGAACTTTATTTATATTGTTTACCTCTACTATTGGGTATGATAGCTATATATAGAAATTGATAAGGTGATACTGTACAGTATTTTAACCACTTTGCTCTGATTTGTATATTTCACAGGATGTCAGCAGAGACATGATTAGGGATACTTTCTCCAGTCATGTCATGAAAATCATCGTACTGAGCAGATCTGTAGAAGAGGAAGATGCCAGTATATCTGATGTCATCATTGTCATCGAGGGTACTGAGGTGCTGCTGGGATGTAAAAATCTCACAAATGCATGTCTTTCACTCATGGGCTGCATTTACTCCCTAAATTTGAGCTATCCCCCAAAGCTGAGAAACACATTTGAAGTGTTCCAGAAAATCTTTCTTGGGCTAGATGCTTTAAAGTTTTCTCCAAAGGTTAACTCTTTACATAGAAAGCTTGTAATCTAGTTGGGCACTACAGTACTTGCACTTATTGCACTTATGCTGTTTTACTGTGTTTTTTTGTTTTTTGCAAGAAAGGCAGCTACTAGTTTAACATTATTTGCACTTTTATACTTTTGTATTTTATATCTGCAACTGAGATTGTTCATGTTCATGTTATATTTAAAGGTTTTATATGTTTAAATGTTTATGCACTTTAATGCACTGTGGTTGTTCTAAAAAAAAAGTTTACTGGAGTAAAATGCACTATAGTGTACCATTTATCAAACAAATGCAGTTTTACTACTTTTTTTCATGCTCTCATCTGTTAAGGAATCTCAAAGAAATAAAAGATTTCAAGTAAAATGTATGTCAGTGTTATTTTATTGACCACCATTTAAATACATAAACAACATCAAATGTTAAAATAATATTTAAAGTAAAGGTTACTCCATTTAAAATAAGATAACTAGGATTATTGTGTAAAAAAAAAACATTTATAAGCATTCCTTGAGTAAAATATATAAAGAAACAGTCAATACAGTTTACTAGGAAATTCCAAGTAAACTTTACTTTACTGAGATTTTCTAATTAAAGCTACAGTTCTTTGTGTTTAGTTTTTACTTGGAAATTCTATTGAAATTACTCACATTTTCTAAGTGAAAAAACTTTCCTAACATTTTTTGAGTAAATCCTACTCCAAATTTTTTTCAGTGTACAACATATGTAAGTTTTATTAATTCCAGATTGTTTTATAGGGAAGCCTAAAGCTGTGGTGTCTATAAAGCCTCATAAACATGTATTCTTTGGAGAGCATGTTGGCCTCAGATGTGACCTTCAGGGAGGAGGAGGCACACAGCGGACATACAGCTGGTATAAAAATAATAACCAACTCTATACAGACAGGACAATGCAAGACTTTAAAATTTGGTCTGTTGGAGTCTCTGACAGTGGGCAGTATGCCTGCAGAGTGCACTGGAGCCCCTCTCAGAGCTCAGAGATCAGTGATGCTGTTACTCTAAAAGTATCAGGTGAGTGTGTCGCTGTTTTTTTTTTTTATTCTTATTTAATATGTATTTTGTGTGTGTGTGTGTGTGTGTGTGTGTGTGTAGGTGTGTGTGACTGTGTGTGTGTCTGAGCTACCCATAACAGAGTCCCTGTTGGTGTAAATACCCAATGGAGCATAATTGTGGCAATCCAGTCTGATTAGTAGGTCACATAAAGTAGAGCATTAAAAGGCCAGTAAATCTCACATTGTGTTGGCTCTGTCATTATTTGATTCATTAAAAGATCATTTGAGGTATTGGTATTATTATTCATTCATTATGTATCATTATTTTTTTTTATATAGCACTTATAACAATAGTCATTGCTTTACATAATCATTAATTGTGATGGCACAGAAACATCACAGACATTTTGTCAGTCATTGTCTGATTACAAACTAAATCAAACCCTGTAAAATACCCATTTAGACAATCTGACTGCATTTACTGCTGTGTTACATGATCCTTCCAAGCTATGTACCTGTATATGATTTAAATGACATTCAAAGGCACTTTTGTTTGACTTGACTAGAGATAAACTTAAGATTGCATGATTATAATGCTTGTACATGTTCTAATCCTCTGTCCTGGCATCATGCTTTTGCTCATTTAAAAATGCTCAGTGCTTACTGCTTCATTTATGCATAGATAGTACTGAAGAACAGTTTCCCTAAAAAAGCTATTTTATTTTTATTAAATGATTAATTTTATTAAAGAGTGAATAGCAACTCTGACACCTTCATCATTTCATACCAACAGCAAAACCCAAACCAACTCTGAGAGTAGATCCTCAGAGATCCATCTACACTGGAGACACCATCAATCTGAGCTGTGAGCTGCAGTCAGCTGAATGGGAGTTCATTTGGTACAAAAATAATGAGCAGTTACAGCTTATGAACAGTGAACAGACATACATAAACATACTTAAAGTGACAGTTTATAATCCAGAAGAAACAGTGTACCAATGCCGGACACGTAGGAGACACTACCACAAGCTCTACAACACAGAGCTCAGTGATCCTGTAAAGGTTACAGTCAGAGGTATTCCATTTTACTCACTTTTGTCTACATGTTTATTTAAAATGGTGAGGAAAGAAACATTGCTTTAATGATAACCATAATTCACATACTGCCACTGTGCACTATGTACAAGAATAATTATGACGAGGTTTCAGGTCTCCAGCTCTGATGCTAATCTAAAGGCTAAGCTAACTACTAGGTGGTGCCATTTATTCATTCAGTTCAATGTAAACTCACTTGCTAAGACGGATCAGCCAGTGACCTTGATTAGTCATTAGAAGACCTACCAGGAATGCAACATAATGTGTTTCACAGAACCATGGCTAACCTGCGACATATCGATGCTAACTTGGACATCATGGGTTTCACTATGGTGAGGGTGGAGAGAGATGCTAAGTCATGGGGTAAGCTCAAAGAAGGAGGACATGGTTAGTATGTAAAGTATGTCAGTATCGACTGACTCTGGTTTCTCCCCCACTCTTTTTATCAGTTTGTGGATTGCCCCAATAGGAAAACCAGGTCATTAGATATGCTGTATACCAATTTGGGAGAAGCTTACAACATACAACAGTATGAGTGTCGTACCTTGAGCCAGTCAACCACATGTTAATTTGGAAAATGGTCATTTGAGGTTGAGGAGATACTAGAGACCGTTTCGAGAGCATTAAGTTGAGTGTGCTACAGGAGTCTTCCAGTGAAGATTTTGATGGATTAAAAATGGATTGAGATTCTTGGTACTGTAGAAGTCAAGTCATATAATAAAGGATTGTAATAATAAAGGATTGAATTAGCACCTGAATGGCTTGTGTGAACAGAAATGGATAAATTCCTTCAATGATGTCATAAAGAAAAAAAAGGACTCGAACGAGTAAGGTTGGCAATGTGATGGTTTTTTCCAGTTGAGTGTTGCAAGCAGTGACTAAAGTAGTGGTTTACTTGTTGCCCAGGGAGATTATATCATTCTGACATGGGGATGGATTACGTTGGCAATTTGGATTTACTGAGATTGTGTTTCAGTTGATGAGATGTCTGCCAGACATGCTGAAGTTGGGGTGAAAACCTCAGTGTCTAAGGAAGTAAAGCAGAGAATGAAAGAATGAATTAGTGTCAAGTGCATGACAATGACATGAAAAGCCGTGTGAGTATATGACCTCACCAGGAGATTGGGGAGAGGAACAGTAGAAGTTGCTTAGTAGACTGAGCTTTGTTGGGCACTAGTATAGAGTCTGCTTGGAGCAGATGTGTATCCCCTTCAATGTCACCTTGTACAACTGATCTTCTAGGTAGGAGGTAAATTATTGCTGTGCTTAAATACACCTGTCAATTGTTTGCTAAGCATCTAGTTAGCCTTTTTTAAATTGACTCAAAATATTTTTAACTCTTTAAATTCTGTAAATTCTGCAGCATTATAGGTAAATTGAGCACTAGTATTACAGTTGATTCAACTTTTTATATTCAATCAATATACAAACGTAAGTACAAATTCACTGTGAGAGTTTGGATACTTTTTTTCTACAGTGAGAGCAATATCTATAGCATCCATAAACCCTGATAACCAAGTGTTCAGTGGACATGCTGTCAATCTGAGATGTGACATACAGGATGAAAGTGTGTCTAGCTGGCAGTACAGCTGGTATAAAGATGCTGCACACAGTCCTGTCAGTAGTGAACAGCTGTACAGAATCAGTGGTGTTGAAGTGACACACACAGGTAACTACACCTGTAGAGGAACAGAGAGAGGAGGCTCACGGACCTCACACTTCAGTGATGCTGTTACACTGACTGTATCATGTGAGTTTGTGTTTAATTATCTTATTTTATATCTTCACATTAAAGTAACCACAAGGAAGCACAATCCAGTGTCTGTTCTTGTGTCAGCCCCAAGTCTGGATTTATGCAGAGGGTTGTAGCAGGAAGGACATCCAACATTAAACATTTGCCAAATCAATAATGCAAATCATTATCACTTGTATTATTATATTAATTTTGTTAAATAATCAATTCCTGTATATTGAGAATTTCAGAGTCTTTTAAAGAGATATTTTTATAGATTTTTGGACAAGTTTCAAACAGGTGTTTGGTGTGTTTTGTTAATTTATTTAAAAGTAAAGGCTGACATTTCCCATTAGCAAAAATATTCAAAACCATCATGTACTACTTTATTTAAACCACTGTTCCCAGCAACACTCATAAAAAGTATGTGACAAGCATGGCACACCTTTCTTTTGTAAGTTTCTATTGTTCTGTTTTTTTTTAGTAGATTCATTCAAGCACCATTGGTTGGATGGAGAGCAAAATAGAAGCATATCTATTTTCAAGTCTCTCTAGATTTAAGAGCCTTTATTTGTCACATGCATGGTTGTACAGTGTACTCAAGCAGAAAATTTCAACAATCTGCAATATTTATTTTTTGAATAAATCACTAAAACCCTCCAAACACATGATTTTACATTGTTGTTGTTGAGTATTGTGTGTAGAATGATGGCTCGATACCTGTCTCTGTGTGCAAGGAGTTTGGTGGGTTTCCTCTGGGTACACTGGTTTCCTCCCACAGTCCAAATATATGCAGGTTAGGCTAATTGGCATTCCCAAATTGGCCGTAGTGTATGAATGTGAGTGCCCTGCGATGGATTGGTACCCTATCCAGGGTGTACCCTGCCTCGAGCCCTAAGCCTCCTGGGATAGGCTCCAGCCCCCCCGCGACCCTGAATACAGGATAAAGCGGTATAGAAGATGACTGAATGAGTGGTTTTTCCCATACAATTGTAATATATCTTACTACAAAGTGAAAAGCAGCTATGACATTTCATTTCACATTTAACAATTCATTTCGTTCCAACAGCAAAACCCAAACCGACTCTCAGAGTGAATCCCCAGAGCTCCATCTATACTGGAGACACCGTCATGCTGAGCTGTGAGTTACAGTCCTCTGGATGGGAGTTTCTCTGGTACAAAGATAATCAGCACTTACAGTTTCTAAACAGTGAACAAACAAACATGAACACACTCACAGTGACAGTCGATAATGCAGGAGAAACTGTGTATCAGTGTCATGCACACAGGGCAAATTACTTCTACAACACCGAGCTCAGTGATCCTGTAAAGATTAAAGTACAAGGTATGTCATTTGCTTTTGATTTGTCGTTTGTTTTGTTTCACAACAGGTTTGTTAAAAGGAGTGTGAAAAAATGTTTGATTATAAGTTATTGTTATTCCAGGTGTTCAAAAACATTGTTAACTAGCAAGATGCTAAAGAGCATTGCCATACAGCTTCACATGACAAGCACAGCATAGCCAAGCTGCATGCACAGCACAACATGCAGTGAGGTGGATGCAGGGGCTCATCATTTAGCTACGTACTGTAGATCAGCTTTAGAGGGAGGTTAATAGGGAAACATCCTTCTTAGCATTGAGATGCTTTCTGAGAATCCTGTTATCTATTATTTGTTTCCTGTTAGCCCAGTAGGCAATTTGACACTATCTGCTATCCCTGCACCACCTGAGCCATGCCATGAACTATGCCAGCCATGATTGAGCCACACCCAGCCCTGTCTCAGGCAGATACTGGCCAAGCCTCTAAACGTGAAAGATCCTAATTTGAATGAGCACCCATGGGATGCACAGGAAAACAAGTCTGATACACGGAGGCCCAATTCTACAATGCACAGCGCCCAAAGGCTCTGCTGCCATTGACCTGGAGCCAGACTCAAACTCTTCACACTTTAGTGATGCTCTTACAATGATCAGGTGAAAATATGCAGTTAGAAGGGTTATGAAATGCTTCTTAATATATAGTCTATAAAAGTATGTGTTTCTTGTGTAACAGAGAGACCAGAGGCAGTACTGAGTGTATCACCACACATCTGGCTGACTGAAGGAGACTCAGTGATTCTAAGCTGTGAGGTTACAGACTCCTCTACAGACTGGACATTCAGCTGGTACACAGTTGATCCCTACAGAGATGACTTGACTCAATTAAAAAATAACCGTGGCTATACCATGTATGTGGAGCTCCTCTCAGACAGCAGTAGAGGATCTGGAGGCTCCTACACTCTCAGTCCTGCTGCTCTTAAACACACAGGACTTTATGTGTGTAGAGGAGAGAGAGGAGAACCAGCCTTACACACACAGTACAGCAATCTACAGACACTATGGATCACTGGTGAGGGAAAAAAAAAGGTTTACTACAGGATACGGAGAATAATTTAGTATTTATTTCATAAAAAATTACAATATTTATATGACAATGAAAGTGCTATAATGCTTGTAATTTTAATTAGTTATTATTTAGCATGGCTACATGGATGCAGGAACATATTATGCCATTAAGTTTCATTGTTAACAAAAATACAAGCAGCAAATACAAGTCATACACAATAAAAGAAAAATAATTAGCAATAACAAACTAAACATACAGTACAGTACTGTAGCTCTGACATTTGCACTGTGTAAATGCATGTGCTGGCTTTATTCTATGTAAATTGAGAAAGTGTCCTGGAGGTGGTGTGTCAGAGTTAGGCTAATAAGATAATGATGACATCTGGTGGTGATGTGATGGCCTGATTATTTGCAGCTATTCTTAGTTTCACCTCAAACACTTTTTATATTTATACCCATTGCGTTGCTCTGTGTCCTTGATATATTTTAGTGCCATTGCAGCTATTGCAAGACGTTCCTGTAATTTTAGTCTCAGTTTTGATGTTTCATGTATTATGAGCAGTGCTATGACCTGTGACTTTGATTGCCAGATTAATAAACATAATTCTGAATACACATGCACTTGTATGCTCATTTTGTTGCATATTGCAATTATGCTTATTCATATGTCTCTTTTCTGTGTTTAAGGTGAATCTCCTCCAGTCTCTCTGATCATCAATCCCAGCAGAACTCAACACTTTACTGGTGAGTCTCTCTCACTGAGCTGTGAGGACCAGAGTAACTCTACTGCATGGACAGTGAGACGATACACACACAGTGAGGGAGTGTTAGATTGTTCACAGTGGGGATCAGTTACAGGATCTACATGTAATATCAGCTCCCTCAACATAACCTACACTGGAGTTTACTGGTGTGAGTCTGAATCTGGAGAAAACAGTAATCCTGTCAACATCACAGTGCATGGTGAGTCTTCACAGAGCTACATTTATAATCTTTTTGGTTTTGGTAACTAATTGAAATACCTTCAGATTAATTTCATTTTGTGTCATGTTCATTAGCAATACAAACACTGGGTTATGTTTTATTGTAGGGCAGCATATGGCATGCATTTTATTTCCATCCATAATTTTATTATATATTCTTCTTGTATTAAGTTATTTGAATATTTCTTATTTGAATTAAATTAAAAGTTTATTTGTCACATACACAGCTATGCAGCGAAATTATTATACTATAAAATTGCCCATGACGCAAAGCGAAGGTTTCTCTGCTAACAATGAATTGCATTAGAAGAAGCAATTACATTAAACATAGAATCTCCCAATATATTAATAATAATAATAATATGATTATAATTAAGCTAAAAGGTTTACATTATTTACAAGGCTGCTAAATAGAATTAAAATAAAAGTGTAAGAGGTGTAAAAGTCTATAAATTATGCATGGTAAAATATGAAAGGTAAATTACAGAGTGTACAGGATGAATTTTAAACTCTGAGAATCTGAGGTTGTCATTAATATTAAAAATGAGCAGTATGTAAACACGCACAAAATATGTGCAATGTATCAGAGAGTGTAAACTTTGCAAATTTAAATGAGCAGTGTGCTACACCCTGACATTGATGTGTTAGCAGGAATTTAGCGTGAGTGTTTTTGTATTTCAGAGCTAACATTTCATTGTTGGCTCTAAATCTAGCTGGTCTGTAGGGCTTCATAAGTGGAGGAAAGTTTACTCCCCATCAACAAATTCCCCTTCACCAGGTATTGTACTAGTATATGACATATGCATCAGGTCAGGTCAATGTTCATCTAATTCATCTGCTATCAGTGCTGATTGTCATTCTGGAGCCAGATGCTTGATTATCCACCAATGTGTAGTTATTCCATGATAATCTATAGTTGGTATAAAATACAGTAGCAGGTTGCTGGCTTTAGACTGTTTGCCTTTCTCATTTGCCTCAACCTGAAATGGACTCTGGGTGAGACACATATAACCAGCTCTTTACTTACAAGCTAACATTTATTTTTAATGTACATTTGATTTGTGATGTTTGTTCAAGATGGTGATGTGATCCTGGAGAGTCCTGTCCATCCTGTGACTGAGGGACATCTTCTGACTCTACGCTGTTTATATCGCAACACAAAGTCCTCAAGGCTTCTGGTTGATTTCTTTAAGGATGGATCAGTTCTCCAGACACAGACTACAAGAGAGATGATCATCCGTAATGTCACAAAGTCAGATGAAGGGTTCTACCACTGTAAACACGCAGACAGAGGAGAGTCCCCGAAAAGCTGGGTCTCAGTCAGAGGTGACACAATGCTGTTGTGTTTGTGTGTGTTGTAACACTCAGATAAAAAGAAGTTAACTGAAGTTACACTAAAAAGAGACATCTTTATCTTCATGTCAGAGTGCATTAAAACCCAGTGAGCAAAAACTACAACACTATGACCAATTAGAAAAAAACACAAGTTTAAAAACAAACTAAACAAAAAAGGTCCACCAAAACCAACAAAGAAAACAATATTTACTAAATATATATAATTGAAAGCTGTGTGGGTGTGAGTGGGTTGAATGTCGAAAGTCCAGGTTATTGTAATAGTGTGTGTGTGAGAGAGATGAATCGGTCTCACCAGAAATGGTGGAATAATACCGGGAGGCCGATGTCGGAGCGAGAGTACTGTGGCAAAACAGTCCAGTCGGTGAGATTTCGGGTGAATGGGAAATCCCGCAAGGAACAGCCTTCGTTCGTCTCTTTGTGCACTCCATATCAACAACAATGTAAACAGTGCACTGTATCTCCATACTCCCTCCTTTCCCGAGCTGTTTCCCGGGCCCGCTTTATATCCACGTCAGGTGACCATGTGCGTCACCGTCTTCCCATGCAGACCGGCAGCACAGTCTCGTGAGAGCTGGCGCTGGACCAATACACATTATACTCAACAGGCACCTTACCCTTAACAGGCACAATTAATAAGGTGCCGCAGCTTATTTTATCATTTAGAGTGACTTACTTTTGCCCTATAAAAGTGCTCTTTATGTGGCAGTGCTACAGTGTTACTGCAAATCTATTTATTTTCATTGCATTTTGAGATGAAAAAGTACAAAGAGTTCAGCATGAAAAAAGTTGTACTATAATTATTATTTTATTCTGTGTTATGCTCGTCAGGTGTAGAAGCTCCATTCTTAGTGCTCATGCCGATCTGTAGTGTCATCACTGCCTCTCCATATGTCTTGGTGACCATCATTTTGCTGCTCATACGTTGCAGAGATTGAGGTGAGAACTCATTACATTATTTAACTTTAATTAGCCTGTAGTAGACATGCTGAATTATCCATCATATTAACAGGCTTTTAATGAACCACATCTTTTCCAGAAGTGCTGTCACCAGTCTATTCAATGTCAAGAGTGCATTAACACAAGCACTCTTTAAACCTTCAGCTGTGGCGACCCGTCTATGGAAGCAGGCAATAGATAAAATTGTTATTATTATTACAAACCGGATTCCAAAAAAGTTGGGACACTAAACAAATTGTGAATAAAAACTGAATGCAATGATGTGGAGATGGCAAATGTCAATATTTTATTCAGAATAGAACATAGATGACAGATCAAAAGTTTAATCTGAGAAAATGTATCATTTTAAAGGAAAAATATGTTGATTCCAAATTTTACGGTGTCAACAAATCCCAAAAAAGTTGGGACAAGTAGCAATAAGAGGCTGGAAAAAGTAAATTTGAGCATAACGAAGAGCTGGAAGACCAATTAACAGTAATTAGGTTAATTGGCAACATGATTGGGTATAAAAAGAGCTTCTCAGAGTGGCAGTGTCTCTCAGAAGCCAAGATGGGTAGAGGATCACCAATTCCCACAATGTTGCACAGAAAGATAGTGGAGCAATATCAGAATGGTGTTACCCAGCGAAAAATTGCAAAGACTTTGCAGTTATCATCATCAACTGTGCATAATATCATCCGAAGATTCAGAGAATCTGGAACAATCTCTGTTAATAAGGGTCAAGGGCGTAAAACCATACTGGATGCCCGTGATCACCGGGCCCTTAAACGACACTGCACCACAAACAGGAATGCTACTGTAAAGGAAATCACAGAATGGGCTCAGGAATACTTCCAGAAACCAGTGTCAGTGAACACAATCCACCGTGCCATCCGCCGTTGCCAGCTGAAACTCTACAGTGCAAAGAAGAAGCCATTTCTAAGCAAGATCCACAAGCACAGGCGTTTTCATTGGGCCAGGGATCATTTAAAATGGAGTGTGGCAAAATGGAAGACTGTTCTGTGGTCAGACGAGTCACGATTCGAAGTTCTTGTTGGAAATGTGGGACGCCATGTCATCCGGACCAAAGAGGACAAGGACAACCCGAGTTGTTATCAACGCTCAGTTCAGAAGCCTGCATCTCTGATGGTATGGGGTTGCATGGGTGCGTGTGGCATGGGCAGCTTGCATGTCTGGAAAGGCACCATCAATGCAGAAAAATATATTCAGCTTCTAGAACAACATATGCTCCCATCCAGACGTCATCTCTTTCAGGGAAGACCCTGCATTTTTCAACAAGATAATGCCAGACCACATTCAGCATCAATCACAACATCATGGCTGCGTAGGAGAAGGATCCGGGTACTGAAATGGCCAGTCTGCAGTCCAGATCTTTCCCCTATAGAGAACATTTGGTGCATCATAAAGAGGAAGGTGCGACAAAGAAGGCCCAAGATGATTGAACAGTTAGAGGCCTGTATTAGACAAGAATGGGAGAGCATTCCTATTTCTAAACTTGAGAAACTGGTCTCCTCGGTCCCCAGACGTCTGTTGAGTGTTGTAAGAAGAAGGGGAGATGCCACACAGTGGTGAAAATGGCCTTGTCCCAACTTTTTTGGGATTTGTTGACACCATGACTTTTTGATTCACCATATTTTTCCCTTAAAATGATATTTTTTCTCAGTTTAAACTTTTGTTCCATGATTTATGTTCTATTCTGAATAAAATATTGACATTTGCCATCTCCACATCATTGCATTCAGTTTTTATTCACAATTTGTTTAGTGTCCCAACTTTTTTGGAATCCGGTTTGTATTTTTTAAATTATTTTTATTATTATTACAAATTATATTAATCCTAGTGAAGCTGAAACAATGTGAGCCTTAGCAGGCTTAAAACTGTATGTAAAATAAAGGAAAATATCTTCTCTCTCTTTCTCTGTCACACATAAACACACACACATACACCTCCCCCCCCCCCCACACACACACATTATATATGGTGATGTTACATATGAACAGAAAAGATTTAGCAAAACCATTTTAGAAATAAATAGACCTATATTTTAATTATTGTTACAATTGTGATCATGCCAGAGATTCATGAACAAGACATTTACTCTGTTAAAAAATAAAAAATAGTCCCCCTTCCTTTTTTATTATCCTTCATCTTTTTCTAAAAGAAGACTGAAAATGACGCTGGTGTATATGGACTGCCATCTGGTTGTGCTGTTTCTTTGTTTGTTTTGGTCATGTTTTTAGTTGACATGAGAGTATCTACAGTTTTATTGTGCTATGACTGCCAATGACTCTTTAAGGTTTGCCTTCCAGTTGGGAAGATGATTTTAGATAAATAAGTCCAGACACTTCAGTTATTTAAATTTTACTCAGTTTCCGTTCCTGTCAGAGATACCTTGAGTCATTTGTGATCAGTGCTGCCTTTGTCCTCCAAAGCAGGTTGAAGGCATTTTAACTAACTCAGCTTTGATTAAAGTTGCATTGGTTAATGCAAGTTCAATTGTACCAGTGCTGTGTATGCTGGACAAACTATTTCTACAACTACGTAGAGTATTACATCTATGCCTACTTCACACATCTCAGTGATTCTCTCAATATCACAGAAAGAGTTATGTCATGATTTTTCCCTTTCACCACAGGTTTGTTAGAAAGGGTATAAAAAAATACGTTGTAATGCTTGGATTTATAAAACCGCTTGGTTATAAAGATTCGGGAATCTAAATAGGGGCTTGAAAACCACACTTCCGGTATTGCGCAAACGCAGCTGGACAAAACACGACGCGACACAAAACAATTATAATAAATTAAACCAAGTGTATTATACAAAGACAAACAGATAAATAAACAAACCAGGTGCACCAAAACCAATATATACAGATATAATACAAATAGCAAAAGTGTGTGTGCGATGTATGCGGGTGTGTGAGTGAGTGTATGAAAGTCCAGTGTCTGAAAAACGGCAAAGGGTATGAATGGGTTGAGTTGGAGAGATGGTTCGATCTCACCAGATGAAGATGGTAGGTCTGGGAGATCGAGAAACGGAAGGAGCTGGTTACTGGATGAAATTAACAACGAGTAATCCACAAACAGTCTCTCAGTCTCTCTCAATAAGCAACGCGCTGTCTTCATCTCTCCGTGCCGGCTTCTACGCCGATTCCGGCTTTATGCCAGATCATGTGACCCACGTCACTTCCGGGTTCCCTTGCGTTGCGATCGCGCATGCGCGGGAACTTGCCCGGTGACCAAACCACTGTCAATGGGGAAAGAGAAACCGCTAGGGCACACCTTCGGCCACAGGTGAGCAGCATTAGCTCCAAGACCATTTTCCTGTTGTTGAAGGTGTCCCTTTTGTGTGGCTGTGCTACAACGTTTTGTTGTCATTACTTTTTTGTTAACACCTTGTTACTGCAAAATTAACTGCAAATACATATGTTTTAAAGCATTTGCCATTTTTGGTTTGGGAATCAAACTTTTTAAATATTTTTTAACAAAGCCAAAAATGATGAAAAGATAAAACTTTACTCAGTTTGCCCCATGCTATATATTTTATTTCATTGTTTCCATTTCAGTTCATATTTGAAAAGTTTTACAAATTATTGTGAGCATGAGTCATACTAAATCTGTTTCAATAATGAAGGTTGGGTTTTGTGGGAAAAATGCATTTATAAATATGACCAGTAAATGTGACACTCATCTAAATATACAGTACAAAAATTTCTAATGACTACTTTCTTCTTATTTATTTATTCATTTATTTATGTTTTACCATTTGTCACCATCTAACTCTACTGTCTACCACATCATCCTTTGTCACTCCTTATAGTGATTATACTGTATAAAAGGTATATAGTGAGTTTTATAAGAAGCTAAATTCAAAGGAAGGAGTAAAGGATTTATATCAACTGGCCAAACAGGGAGGCTAAGCGGGGAGGAATATACCACAGGGTAAGGTGATAAAAGATGCAGATGAAAATGTACTGAGAAGTACAGTAAAGACAGTGTTTTGAGAAGGTGGAAGGAGCTGATGTATGGATAAAATGAGACAAAGAGAAGGTTGGATGAAATGGAATTTGCAAATCTGGTAGTCCAAGCAATTAGTCAGGGTCGAAGTGAGAACAGCTATAATTGGGATGAAGAGGGAAAGGCAGTTGTTCTAGATGACTTTTCAGTCAAGGTATGGACATTTTTTAGGAGAGATGGCTGTGAAGTTGTTTAGTAGACAAGACAAAATCTTAGGAAGTTTGAGGTTGCCTGATAAGGGGAGAAGAAGCAAGATAGTGTCATGGTGTAATTGTGTGCTATAGGTACGACTGACTGGTTTAAAGTGGCAGTATGAGTGCACTAGGGATCAGCTCTTAGTCTCTTCCTGTTGTGTGGTGATGGACAGGTTGACAGATGAGGTTAGACAAGAGTCTCCTTGGACTATGATGTTTGAAGGTGATATTGTGATCTGCAGCAATATTAGAGAGCAGGTTGAGATGAATCTAGAGAGGTGGAGGGATGCACTAAAGAGAATAGGCATGAAGATTAGGGGGAAAGGTGCAGCTGCAAGGAGTAGAGGTAGGGAAGATAAAGGAGTTTAAGTATTAGGGTCAACTGTCCAAAGTAATAGGGAGTGTGGTGGAGAAGTGAAGAAGAGGGTGCAGGCAAAGTGAAATGGGTGGAGAAGAGTAGCAGGAGTATTCTGTGACAAAAAGGTATTGGCAAAAATGAATGGGAATGTTTACAGGACAGTAGTAAGACCAGCAATGTTGTAGAGTTTGGAGACTTTACCACTGACAAAAGTCTCCTGGGCACAGGTGAGCCTGTACACAAGCTAAATGGTATAGATGATGAGTAAATGAGTGAGGACTTCGACAGAGATGGTGGAGTTTCTATGTGCAAGAGAATTTTATTAAATCATGCCAAAAACTAGCATTGTTAATAAACACAATGAAAATAACAGAGTTGAGTCCAATACATTAAAATATTGCTAAAGAAAGCAGAGAACACAAGGAATAAAAAGAGTAATCTTCAAAATGCAAGGCAAATAGTTTAAAAAAGGCTAATGGCCACCCCTAATTGGCTGTGTTCCGACTGCCTTACCCTACAAACTAGACTTTACAGATTGTTCAGTCTTGTTAAGTGTGATTCCATATCACAGGTAGTGAAAATGTTCAGTTCAATGGGAACAGTGAATGGTGTAGGGAACAACGGCTCTTTACTTCACTGGAAAAGGGCATGAAAAATTTTGCATAACTATTCTTCAAAATAGAACTCTAATATACTACTTTTGCTTATTTGTCTGACTTGGGTTACAAATAAATGAAATATAATGTAAAAGTCTCATTCAATGACACAACCATAGCATTTTAGCAATGTTGGAATTTCAAAGGACAAACTGGTGATTGGTAACTTAAATTATGTAACTTAAGTAATTTACTGATTTAAATCTACAATCCTGTAAAATAATGTTGAATTTTAAATGGAGATTAAGAATTGACAGTAATGTACTAGTGTTCTGTTGCATTATGTTGCATGGTTCTACTTTGATTATTAATCACATCACTCATCTCTGTTTAAGGTGAATGTCCTCCAGTCTCTCTGATCATCAATCCCAGCATAACTCGGCTCTTTATTAATGACTCTGAGCTGGAAGGACCAGAGTAACCAGTGGTTGAATTGTAAATTCGTGGGGGGGGGGCTATTTTGTGGGGGGTGGGACTATAACTAACCATACAAAATGATTGTGAAACATATGTTTAGCGTCAGTTTTATTAACAAAATATAATCTTCATTAAATCAATTCTAGTCAATTAAATCACGTGTCTTGTAGTGAAGAACACACTGCACTGTGTTTAGTTGAAGCTTCAGCAGTGATCAGTCAAGCTAAAATTGGATTAACATGTGGTTTATAACTGTTTTAGTAACTTCTAGTAATAGTAATTTATTTGATTTAAAATAATGATATTTTTGAAAGATTAATTCCAAGTAGAAAAGCCTAGTGTGGGGAAACATATTGTTCACTCTGAAGTAACACAGCATGCAGGTAATACTCATGAACTTTCAGAAGTTTCAGAAAGACGTAACTGCTCATTCCGTTCTTATACACAACAGCATTGCTTATTTTTACATTTTTATTTGTACATTAATATTGTATTGTTGGCACAACTCCATACAGTGGTCTTTGTTGAGACAACAAGCAATATTGTGTTCTTAAAAAAAAAGACACAGATTAAATAAATTAAAAAGTAAATAAAGGTGGGTCAGCAATTTACCTTCTCTGAGATCTAACCATGTGATTTTATAAATATCCACACACCCTCTCCCGTCAGACTGATGTCATCAAACTGCACTAAAGAGGTGAAGATGGCCGAAGATGAAGATTTCATGAAATCTCTTTTTCTCTTTAAGTATTTGTTATTTTTAATAAAATGTCTTTTATATATATTTAAAAATTTACAAATTTAAATAATGCTAAAACAACTCTTAACACTTAAATACAATCATGAATAATCTCAGATCCCAATATGACCAAGCATTCATGAGATGTTACTGACAAATAACAATCCACGGAGGCCCACCACTCACCCACAGAACCCAAAGGATGCTGATAACATCCTGGTTTTCAAGACGGTAAAGTTCAAGAGTAAATGAGGAATCAAACAAGAATGTTATTACTCTTACTGCATGTCTACATACTGATACACTGATGTACAGGATTAACATGTCATTGAAAATATATACGAAACACAACAAAAGAAATTAACATTACAGCAGGGTCAGTAATTCAGACAATCAATATTTATTTAATAAATGAAATAAAATATTTTACCATTAAAACCTGATAGCATGTATTTTTAGTCCTGGCAGGGTTTAAACAATCAGGATTAGATATTTGTAAATCAAGCTTGTATCTAAATCAGGGTTGTATGTCTTCTTCTTTGTCTTTCGGCTGTTCCCTTTCAGGGGTCGCCACAGCGAATCATCTGCCTCCATCTAACCCTATCCTCTGCATCCTCTTCTCTCACACCAACTAACTTCATGTTAATATAAGCACTAACACAGTATACACATTTTGTATGTATCTGCAAGAGAAATGCTTAAAACACTAGTGTTTATGTTCCTGTTTAAATAAACATTTATTCCTTTTTGCTACTGTAAGACATAAGTGGAGCATTACACCACTAGCATCCAGTGGAGGGCAACAAAATTCTCAGCACCTGCCAGGCAAGATAATTAAATCCAGGCCTCGGCTGTGTTGTTTTCTGCTCTTTGCACAGAGAATTTTGCTTAAGTTTACTTCCCTTAACACAATTAATACATTTAGAATACTCAATAGATGTTCATGGAAACAACTGCAGTGTGCTCCAATCCAATGTCACCAGGATCATCATTCACAGATGTATGGCATTCATTAAAATATTAAAACTATTTAAATGTTTTACTTTGAGGTATATCTCAACCACATTATGGTGGAAAATAAGTATTTGGTCACCTACAAACAAGCAAGATTTCTGGCTCAGCGCAGCCACGTCTTCATTAAGAGGCTCCTCTGTCCTCCACTTGTTACCTGTGTTAATGGCATCTGTTATCAGTATAAAAGATACCTGTCCACATTCACAAACCATACAGTCACACGCCACACTCCACTATAGCCAAGTCCAAAGAGGTGTCAAAGGACAGCAGAAACAAAATTGTAGACCTGCACCAGGCTGGAAACACTGAATCTGCAATAGGTAAGCAACTTGTGTGAAGAAATCAACTGTGGGAGTGATTATTAGAAAATGCAAGACATACAAGACCACTGATAATCTTTCTCGATCTGGGGCTCCATGGAAGATCTCACCCCGTGGGGTCAAAAAGATCACAAGAACTATGAGCAAAAATCCCAGAACCACATGGAGGGGTGGGGTGCCTAGTGAATGACCTACAGTACATAGTGCTGGGACTAAGGTAACAAAGGCTACCATCAGTAACACATTGCGCCATCAGGGACTCAGACGTGTCCCTCTGCTTAAGTACATGTCCAGGCCTGTCAGAAGTTTTCTAGAGAGCATTGGAATGATCCAGCAGAGGATTGGGTGAATGTCATATGGTCAGATAAAACCAAAATAGAACTTCATGTTTGGAGGAGAAAGAATGCTGAGTTGCATCCAAAGAACACCATACCTACTGTGAAGCATGGGAGTGGAAACATCATGTTTTGGGGCTGTTTTTCTGCAAATGGACCAGGACAACTGATCAGTGTAAAGAAAATAATGAATAGGGCCATGTGTCATGATATTTTGAGTGAAAACCTGCTTCCATCAGCAAGGGCATTGAAGATGAAACATGGCTGGGCCTTTCAGCATGACAATGATCCCAAACACATCACGACGGTCCTGGAGTGGACTAGCCAGTCTCCAGATGTCAACCCCATAAAAAATTCTTTGGAGGGAGTTGAAAGTCTGTGTTGCACAGTGACAGCCCCAAAACATCACTGCTCTAGAGGAGATCTTCATGGAGGAATGAGCCACAATACCAGCAAACTGTGTGAAATCCTTGTGAAGATTTTGTGAAAACTTTGACCTATGTCATGGCCAACAAAGGATATTTAACAAAGTATTGAGAAGAAATTTTGTTATTGACCAAATACTTATTTTCTACCATAATTTACACATATATCTTTTAAAAATACTAAAATGTGATTTTCTGGATTTTTATTTTGTCCCTCATAGCTGAGGTATACCTTCTGTGTAATGGAAACTACAGGCCTCTCTCATCTTTTTAAGTGGGAGAACTTGCACAATTGCTTGCTGACTAAATACTTTTTTGCCCCACTGTAGAATTAAAAAAACAGCATTAGCAAGTAGAAGTACAGTAGAGCCTTGGATTACGAGCACAATTTGTTTCTGATGGGGCTCATATTCCAAAATACTGGTAACTGTGGTGGATTTTTTATTCTCCCCACACTGAAGTTGCCCTAATCTAAAACATTAATCAAATACTGTAACTTTTAGTAAAAGAAATCAAAGAAAGACTCCGGACTCCGTGCAGATCTAGATGAAGTAAAGATAAGTTTTTATTGCAGCAATAAAAAACAAAGTGAGCCAGCCTTGGTCATGAATCCAGCCATCACCAAGGACAGACTGATCTGACTGAGCCATACATGCCTTTTTTTTCAAGGGGCGGGGCGCTCACCTTGTCCCCTCCTCTGTACATCTCTTACCAAATTATTAACTCATTACAATCATGCTTTCATCTACCTTGTTTCGTTACATCATATACCTTGTCATCTGACTCCATATTTTTCCAATTATAACTTATTTTTATTGCAAATAACTTTCCATTACCTTTTCATTTGTTTATTTTAAATATATAGGGGTGGTGCTTATTTTTCTCGTACATTTTGGTTATTTGTCTGTGTTCCTTTAATTTGACCTCACAGTTAAGATCATCCCATGCGTCAGGTGTCCAGGGACTTTACCTTATCAGGTGCTTTTGGGTACTCAGTGTACAAAAGATTACATCATATGTTCTAGGGTACACAGTGTCCACTAAGCATCTCAGATCTAAGATGGCGACCTATCTAGAGTTCATACTGCACACTGAACATGATGTCCTTGCTACTGTGTCATCACATTGTCCTTGACTCAACTCTGTTCTCCTTGACCCACCTCTCTGTTCTTTTTCTTAGTTTCTTGTTGCATGCCATATTATTGCATGCACAAATATATTTAATTAAAATATGCTTACATATTTCCACCTCTGTGACTTTTAAGTCACATAAAAGAGCATAAAGGAAAGTAAATAAAAAGAAAATGATGCTTACTGTAACTGGGCTGCTATGTGTGGGTTTTGGAGAAGGTATAGAGGTGGAGGTGATCTTAAATGAAAAGAGTCTTTAATAAAGAAAACCAGAACATAAACACATATAACACAGGAGTGGACATCTACATTAAGGGACTAAGGAAGAGAAACCAAAGGATACACAGAACAGGATCTAGACTACACAAGAGATACACTACGACTACACATGGACTGAACACCAAGGGCTAACATGGACTACACACCAAGGGCTAACATGGACAACACACCAAGGGCTAACATGGACAACACACCAAGGGCTAACATGGACTACACACAAAGGGCTAACATGGACTACACACAAAGGGCTAACAAAACAGGCTAGGAGCTAACATAACAAACTAGGAGCTAAACAGAACCAAATAAGAAACAGACCGGGAGATAAGGAGAAATGCATGACGCAGAGAACTTGGAAACAAACACCCACTTAACTTAACAGATGCCAGACAAAGAGGCAATGGAACAAAAAGCTATTTATAATTGAACTGATTAATTAACCTCGGTCAGGTGTGCTCCCATTACCTGACCGAGGTGCACTCTGGGAAATGAAGTCAATGAGGAAAACCAAGGAAACACAAAACACATAATGGGGTCCAGGAGTATGGCGCCATCTGGTGCTCCACTGTGACATTACCCCCCCTCCAAAGGCGCTACTCCGGAGCGCCAAAATGGTGGTCACCCCAAGGTTCGGTGTTGGCCCTCCCGAACGAGAGGCTGCAGTAAACGTTCCCTGGGCAGGGTTGCAGGGCGGGCACTGGCGCAGGGTCATCGCCGAAGCCCGGGCGGCGGAGCGGGGAGCACTGGCGCAGGGTCGTCGCCGAAGCCGGGCGGCGGAGCGGGGAGCACTGGCGTAGGGTCGTCGCCGAAGCCGGGCGGCATCTCGACGTGGTAGAGGCCGTCGAAGCACGGCAGAGGCGGCAGCTCGACATCGTCGACGAGGCATGGCCAAGGCGGAAGAGCAGCTCAAAGTCCTTGAAGACGGGCGGAGGCAGCTCGTCGTCGTCGAGGCACGGCGGAGGCGGCGGTAGTTCGGTGTCGTGATCGAAACCAGATGGAGGAGGTCGGTCGAAGTCATCGACGAAGCAATTGACGAGGCAGGGTTGACGCTGAGCTGGCTCATGAGCTTTGGGGCTGTCCGGGAGATCAGAGCCCTCGACTGGGCTGTCCGGGAGATCAGAGCCCTCGACTGGGCTGTCCGGGAGATCAGAGCCCTCGACTGGGCTGTCCGGGAGATCAGAGCCCTCGACTGGGCTGTCCGGGAGATCAGAGCCCTCGACTGGGCTGTCCGGGAGATCAGAGCCCTCGACTGGGCTGTCCGGGAGATCAGAGCCCTCGACTGGGCTGTCCGGGAGATCAGAGCCCTCGACTGGGCTGTCCGGGAGATCAGAGCCCTCGACTGGGCTGTCCGGGAGATCAGAGCCCTCGACTGGGCTGTCCGGGAGATCAGAGCCCTCGACTGGGCTGTCCGGGAGATCAGAGCCCTCCACTGGGCTGTCCGGGAGATCAGAGCCCTCCACTGGGCTGTCCGGGAGATCAGAGCCCTCCACTGGGCTGTCCGGGAGATCAGAGCCCTCGACTGGGCTGTCCGGGAGATCAGAGCCCTCGACTGGGCTGTCCGGGAGATCAGAGCCCTCCACTGGGCTGTCCGGGAGATCAGAGCCCTCCACTGGGCTGTCCGGGAGATCAGAGCCCTCCACTGGGCTGTCCGGGAGATCAGAGCCCTCCACTGGGCTGTCCGGGAGATCAGAGCCCTCCACTGGGCTGTCCGGGAGATCAGAGCCCTCCACTGGGCTGTCTGGGAGATCCTCTGGGAGACTGGAGCCCGCAGCGGTTCCCTACCCCTGGTTTCATCGTTCTGTGTGTTTGGAGGCATGCGTCGAATCGCTAGCCCTGTTCCTCTCCAGTCCTGTTGAGCTCCGGCACGCTCCAAGTTGCTCTGTCGGTTGGCAAGCCGACTACCCACGGCGTCTGCTTGCCCCGACGTCATGATCATAGCCCCCCCACAAAAAATATCCAGGGGAGGCCCCTCCGCTCTACTACTTTTAAGGTCTGGCATTCTGTAACTGGTGCTAGTGTCGGTTTTGGAGAAGGTATAGAGGTGGAGGTGATCTTAAATGAAAAGAGTCTTTAATAAAGGAAACCAGAACATAAACACATAACACACGAGTGGACACCTACATTAAGGGACTAAGGAAGAGAAACCAAAGGATACACAGAACAGAATCTAGACTACACAAGAGCTACACTAAGACTACACATGGACTGAACACCAAGGGCTAACATGGACTAAACACAAAGGGCTAACATGGACTAAACACAAAGGGCTAACATGGACTAAACACAAAGTGCTAACAAGGACTAAACACAAAGGGCTAACAAAACAGGCTAGGAGCTAACATAACAAACTAGGAGCTAAACAGAACCAAATAAGAAACAGACCAGGAGATAAGGAGAAATGCATGACGCAGAGAACTTGGAAACATAAACACCCATTTAACTTAACAGATGCCAGACAAAGAGGCAACGGAACAAAGGCTATATAAAATTGAACTGATTAGTTAACCTCGGTCAGGTGTGCTCCATTACCTGACCGAGGTGCACTCTGGGAAATGAAGTCAATGAGGAAAACCAAGGAAACACAAAACACATAATGGGGTCAAGGAGTATGGCGCCATCTGGTGCTCCACTGTGAGACTTACTTATTAACTTATGAACATTATCCTTACATATTACTACAGAAAGAAGAAATAAACCTTACATATTAATATCAAACATCACAGAATAAGACAAAAAAAACAAAGAAATAAAACTTGAACTATTAACCTTACAAAGAAATAAACCTTGAACTATTAACCTTAAGCTACATTAGGGAAATTTTAAAATAAAATTAAAAGAAATTCAAAGAAATCTTACATATTACCCAAATAATATTACCTAAATTTAATTAAACCTAAACCTTACATATTACCTTTAAACCTAAACCTTACATATTTTACAAAACAATTACCAAACAATCTAAGTTATAATATGATGAGTCCAGAGGTGGGCTAACAAAACCTTCAGTACAGCCAATTCAGAAGGAAAAATTCCTACCTTGCCAGCTTTTTTGTGCTCGACAGTGCATTCACCACCAGGACTTATACTTCCCCTATTCTAATACACATATGACAAAAACATTTGAAGCCATCAAAGGCATTTAAGCAGTCTGTTAGGGTCCCTGTAGATTAAGGATGTTGTGTCAAGATTTTCAGTCCCCTCTTCAGTCCATGTCCTATGATCCTCATCAGTTGATTCGATTACATACAGGTCCTTACAGTTCCCCAGCTGTGATAGTGGAATTAGGTATATTCTGCTCGTCTCTAAACGCAAAATGTCTAACCACGGTTCATCTGCTTTCGGAAGAGCATCCAGCGCACGTTGCAGGGATATCTCTCCATAAGATGTCATCCTCCAACATTACTTTGGTTATGGTCTTAGTTGCAGCCATGTACACATCTTCAAATTCAATTATTCCACTGGTATCATATGCAGCCCAATCCTCTTCGATCCCAATTCCTCTATAGATGCTTAGCTTCAGATGTCTCCCAAGCTGATATGAAGTTGTTACTAGATGAAGTCTTATGCTTATGTCAAGGCTGAAAGTCTCCTGTTCCTTTTTTGATCCATTTGAAGTCCTTTGTCAAGAAGTTGGCATTGGTAATGAATTCCTTGTCCCCTGTAGCGTGTTGTCGATGCCAGTCAACCAGATCATGTCTCAACTCTGTCCATCTTTTCGTTGGGGTCTTTTACATAACTTCTTTCCAATCATTACAGCAGATCCTCATCAGTTGATTCGATTACATACAGGTCCTTACAGTTCCCCAGCTGTGATAGTGGAATTAGGTTTATTCTGCTCGTCTCTAAACGCAAAATGTCTAACCACGGTTCATCTGCTTTCGGAAGAGCATCCAGCGCACGTTGCAGGGATATCTCTCCATAAGATGTCATCCTCCAACATTACTTTGGTTATGGTCTTAGTTGCAGCCATGTACACATCTTCAAATTCAATTATTCCACTGGTATCATATGCAGCCCAATCCTCTTCGATCCCAATTCCTCTATAGATGCTTAGCTTCAGATGTCTCCCAAGCTGATATGAAGTTGTTACTAGATGAAGTCTTGTGCTTATGTCAAGGCTGAAAGTCTCCTGTTCTTTTTTTGATCCATCTGAAGTCCTTTGTGAAGAAGTTGGCATTGGTAATGAATTCCTTGTCCCCTCTAGCGCGTTGTCGATGCCAGTCAACCAGATTCACAGTCTCAACTCTGTCCATCTTTTCGTTGGGGTCTTTTACATAACTTCTTTCCAATCATTACAGCAGATTGTACAGGAAACTATCCACCTTGGGTCAGGTACTGGTTCCTTCCTGCAATACATACGTGTATAGCAGAAACAAGACACAAACATAGAAACAAAACACAAAATACAAGACATACTTCTTCTACTAATTCTACTTTCTCGCTGATCTAGTTACTTAAAACATGGATCAAATGTGTTGGATTAAAATATGCTGTTACACTAGATACATTTTCAGTATACATATGATAAATAAATATATAGTCAAATGTCCATCATGCGGAGTGGTTGGTCATGTTTCACTTCATTTGCATATAAGTGGACTCCTCCTCCTCATCTTCATATGGCGTCTCCTGGTCGTGATATTCCACAACAACTGTATACTATCTTACCATTTTCTGAATACTTGCTCTAGCGAGAGGGATAACGCAGCAAGATACAATGAGTAGGGTTCCTAACACTATCAGAACAATTGTACCTAGTTTCTCAAGTCTGGTTGTCGTACTTTGACTGTCTCATTACATGACATATTGTTTGTTTTATTGTCACATATCTGTCTCATTTCTATGGAAAAACCTGCTGCTAGCTGTGTTTCGTTGCAACTTGATTCTGTTCTTTTCTGTTCAGTTTCTGTTCTTTTTCTTAGTTTCTTGTTGCATGCCATATTATTGCATGCACAAATATATTTAATTAAAATATGCTTACATAACCAAATCTAATTTCCCCATAAGAAATAATGAAAACTTAAAATATTTGTTCCACAGCCCAAAAAAATCAATGCATAAAAATAATTAATACAAAATATAAAGTAAAAATAAAAGAAATTAACCTCCACTTTACCTTAAAAAAAAAGAAATAAAATAAACCCCGTAGGATAAGTGTTTCCGTTTGTGTCCACAGGCGCCGTGTATGTGTGTGTGTGTGTGTGTGTGTGTGTGTGAGGCTAGAGTAAGTGGAGACTCTTGCTTTCAGCCCCTCCCGTCTTCCCCTTCTCATCTTACACAGTTAACCTTTCTCATTTGAATTTCACACGAACACACATTAATGGAAAGACTGTTGATAACTTCTCTGCTTTATTTTTAATGTTGCTCTCAGCAGCGTAATATCTCGTAAATTCATGCTCGTATAATGATGAGATGGACAAACTGGTTGATGCATACCTGTTCTTTTATTTCCTGCATTGTCAGGGTATAGTACAAACTCTTGGGTGGATCCTGCACTTAAATCCAACTAAAAAAACTACTGAAAAGAAAACAAAACTCAGGCTCTATATTCTAGCTTACATCTCGCATTCACCTTCACACACACACTGGACTATATTACCCACAATGCATCTCCCGCACTGGACTACACTCCTGTAAACAGCTGTCATAAATCAACCTCTCTCTCCCGCAGCACTGTTTTTTCGGAAAAATTAGCAAGGAACATCGCTACTGACACTCCTGTGAGTGTATACTAACGGAATCACTGCTGTAAACTATAACAAACAAACAAATGAACCTGCACTTTACCTTTAAAAATAATTGTGACAGAGCAGAGTTTCTGTGTAGACCAGAGAGTGTGCAAAGCAGAGAGCAGGTGCTTTGCGCACACACACACACACACACACACACACACACACACACACACACACACACTCTCTAAAGGCGAGAGAGTGTGTGAACCGGCCCGGTGTCAAATTACGCGTGTGCACACATGACGAAAAGCTGAATCAGAGATGGAGAAAATGGATTTTTAACATCTAACGAGACTTTCTTTTGCTTTACACGCGCGCATACACAGGTGTTATAAGAAACAGTACACGTGTGCTGCACACACGCACTTTCAAGCACAAAATAAAATATGTTTTTTACACACACACACATGGTCACAGTGTTATAGTAAACAATAAACGCATGCACGGATGTTGATTATACCAGTGAAAGACGCGCACTGAGACCCAACAAGGGAGACGATTACCCACAATTCCACAGCGTAAGAGAGAGAAAGAAACATTGGCTCAGTATTGATTACATGATGCTCGGTGACAAAACAAGAAGCGTATGCGTGGTACATGATACTCGTTACTCGTAAACCAAGAGTCAAAAATTATTAAAAATCTTTGCTCGTCTTTTGGAACACTCAACACACAAACCGAGTTACTCGCAATCCGAGGTTTCACTGTATTAGAACAAGTACCTCTGTATTGTCAGAATTAATAAGGAGGAAGGTATTAAGCATTCAGTGTTTAACCCGGTTGCCTTGTTTTGGTGAAACGGCTTGAAGCTTGCTGACTTAAAATCATCTACCAACCTCCCATGATCTGGATCAATGCGATAGAGTAATTGAGATGGAGTCTTCAAGTGAACTAAACTTTCATCTCCCAAGGAATGGTTTGGTTGGAGATAATCATGACAGGTGATGCAAGCCACATGATGATGAAAAATCCCCTGCAACGACTCAACCAATGAGAGTTCCAATGGTCTTAGATGGGAGAATATGATTGCTGGGCTCGAGGGTTAATAGATCCCAAAAGGGATTTGATGCTTAACTTAAAAAGTGGACTAAATGACAACCTCACCAAAGATTTATTTATATTATCAGCCTCTATGAGAATTGTCAAAAACACGAACAAAATGGAGACAAACTCATTTTTAGAAGAGCAGGACAACATACAGTAATTTTGGAGGTGTCGAATTCATCATTAACAAAAAACACAGAATGGGTCATTGAAGGCAAAGTGTATTCACCAAGGATTGCAATATTAAATATTAAAATTGGCAAGCAAATTCATACATCCATCCTCATCATCTCCATTGGTAAGGTAGGTTTTTAACTGTTGTACTGTTTTTGAAACATGATTGGTTCTTACTGTATACTGTACCTAGTTTTTGCTGTTTGGTAGTGTTGATTGCAGTGTGAATTGAGACAAGATTGTGATCTGAGATAACTTCAGACAGTGGAATTATGAATAAATTTCTTATACTTAATCTGAAGAATATTATTAGATTTAAAGTGTGACCTGCTTTAAGAGTGGGTCCTACTACACACTGATTTATGCCTACTGAGTCCAGTATGGACATGAATGTTGTTCTCCTAACCAGTAAATGTACCAATCAATGAATGCTGATTCATGCCATTCCACATGATGATGCAGTTGCTCAAGATGCTCTCAATAGTGCAGCTGTAAAAGTTGGAGAGGACCTTAGGAGACATACTAAACTTGCTGAAATGAACAGAAACTCCATGAATACTTCACACACAGACATGAGAAATATTTCTACAGAAAGCATAAATGGGTATAGAAAGCATAAATGGGTATACTTTTAAATAAAGCAAGTAAACAATGAATATTCTCAGTTTATGTAATCCGTATGAGAGGCACAGTCTTTCTGACTCACTTGATTATCTGACAATCGTGTGTGGACACACTCACACTATTCACAGAGAAACAGTCTGTACATACAAGGCCACACCCCAACACAGGAGCACACAAAGACACACAGTGAGTTTCCTTTGCATGTGGAAGATGTCATGTGCTGTAGATGTCAGGTTTCTGAAGCTCTTCCTCAGAATAACAGATACACTGACATATAATGGGTGTGTTTTAATAACTCTTACGGTTCTACAGATGTTTTGGAGCCTTAGAAAAGTTCTGACATGCTGTCACGAAGGCGTGGCGGTGTTGCGTCACCGCCCTACTTGGGGTTTTTTCTCTACCCAAAATCTTGGCAACAAGTCCAGTGATGAGCCAACCACAATAGCACTTTGGTGCTGAAAGGTGTTTATTGTGCGAAGGTGCTCAAGTGATCCAAACCGTGTACAAAAAAAAAAGAGGAAAAATAAAGAAAGAAACAAAACAATAATTTCCCCTGGGACATACCATTCCCAAATTTGACACTGTCCCCCTTTTTCCACATTTCAGAGTCAGTAAGACAAACAGCATGTCTGCAAAATCCTATTGCATAGTATTTTAACAATATTATTAATATGCATATAATTATCATATAATTATAATAACAATAATAATAATAATAATAATAATAATAATAATAATAATAATAATAACAGATAATACTGCCTAAAGATAAACAGGTACATGTACACCCCTCTGGTTATACACAGAATGTCTTTTCCTGATTCATCCATAATGCGCATGCTCAGGGTGGGAAAACCACATATAACAACCTGCGAGCACTCCGAACTCGGTTTCCCCTAATGCCTTGGTGATGACGCGCATTGATGCACGCAGTCACAAAACCCGGAAGACTCCGGTAAGGACATCGCGGTTATGCCGCGCCGAACACTAACAGTCATCTCCTTTAACCAAGTCAGCGTGCGTGTTATGAGTGTATCAACAGAAAGGGATATGCTGTATAACTGATGAATAAATGGGGTATAACTGTGTGTGTGTGTATAGCCGAAATCCATAGCGCAGCTGTGTGCACCCATCTGCGCTAGCTTCTTGCCTACATTGGGTTGTGTACTGTATGTCTGTTCCTGCTGACCGTGGCGAGCTCCACGCACTGTTATGCATGTGTAGATGCGGACATATTATTTCACTAGTTTTGACACGTATCTTTGGTTTAAAGTTTCACTCACACAACAGAAGTCTGATCTCTTTGTCTCTTGTAGTTTATTTTGTCAGCATCAAAGAATCAACACTTCATACAGTCGTCTTGAGTAAATCCACTGTGATTACAGACACCAGTTGCTGCATCTTATAAATTTCTTATGCATATAACAACACTTTTGTTGTATATCTGCTTACAGGTAGCTTACGGTCAATAGCTTGTGTTTCCGTAGCCTTCCCCATCTAAACTAACTTTTTCTTTTTCTTTTCTAACTTCTCTGTCATGCGACAGTCATAGAAATACATGTCATAGTGGAATGACATCACAGACCAACTTACGATTGTCAAAATGGATGCTTAACTAACAAATTTAAAGCTTATGTAATATGCTTAATGCTTAACTAAAGATCAGAATAAGATAGAATAAATGAAATAAAACTAAATAAAATTAAATAAACACAACAACAAATTCTGCAGATCCATCTTACATAACAAATGTGATATGGCTCTTACATTCCAGCCCCTAATTGACATGCAGGAAGACTGACAATTACAATTTTGTGTTTTTTTTTTTGACAAAGCCATGAAATCAAACATTCTTAACCTTCTAAACTTTTTAAATCTTTTAAATGTATAATATTTATCTCGGGTGTTTATATTTGCATATCAAATTTCATAACGGATTAGCACACATTTAACAGTCCATTTCACATATGAGGCACAGCTTGTCGATGGGTCTTTCCAGAGTGTTGGTCTTAGTTTTAACTAGCACAAGTCTCACAAGTCCCCTTTTATCGGGGAGCACTTTCGTGATTTGTCCGACAAACCCATGAATTTCTTGGAGAAGACTCATCAATTATTAAAACTATGTCTTCAATCGAGAGTTTTTTTTTCTCTCTTGAAATCATTTTTGACGTTCCTGAAGCAAGGGCAAGTATTCACACACCCATCGCTTCCAGAGCAGGTCTGATAGATACTGAATCTGCTTCCACCTGCGATGTGCATAGATGTCTTCGTTTTTGAACGATCCAGGGGGCAGGTTTGGCTGTTTTTTCATCAGCAGCAAGTGGTTTGGTGTCAGAGGTTCCAGTTTGGGCGAGCAGCTGTTTCTTTTCACAGATGCCTTGCGTTTTGGCTGTGTGGGAATTCCTTTTTTTGAATTCTGCTGCTGCTTTACCCTTTTGCAACGTGAGAATTTCTTCCTTAAAATGTTGTCTTTGAGTAACCTTAATGATTTCGTTTTCTGCTCTTGTTAGGTCTTGAACTGTTAGAAACTTGTGAATTTCTGTCTTTGGGTTATCAACTTGTGTTTTAACCCTTTCTGTTTTTTGTTTGAGCATGTCTCTGATGCGAAGGATCCAGGCAACGGATCTTTTTAACTTGTGCCATTCGGAGTGATAATTAATAAATTTTCTCACTGCATCTGTGCTTTCTATAATGTTCACTAAAGCTGAGAGCTTAATTTCATCATAATTTTCTTTTATTGACGTGTCATAAATGTTCTCAGGCCATTTGCATTCTGCTTCTTTGAGAAAGGGAGGGTAGTGAATCCAGGGGATGTTTTTTCATAAACTTCTCACAGGATACCCACCTGGAGGCAGAATCAGCTGGGTTATTTGAGGTATTAACGTACCTCCATTGCTGTGACTTGGTTGACTCTCTTATAATGGCAATTCTGTTGGCCACAAAGGTTTTAAAATGAAGTGTTTCGTTATCAATGTATCTCAAAACAGTAGTACTGTCAGTCCAAAACATAGAGTCCAGCAATTTCAATTCTAGCTGTTCTTTCAACATTGTCATTTTTTACAGCGACCATTGCCGCAGTCAGTTCCTTTTGTGGAATGGTGGTTTGTTTCTGGGGTGCTACACGGGAATTCATAAGGCCGACCCTGCGAGGTTCCTGAGGCATCCAGAAAAGAACCAGCTCCAGCTGGATTCAGCTTTATGATGGTTGGAGCTACACATGCTGCTCCTGTGCTTCCAGTGATCCAGACCTCATCTGCCCTCTGCACCTACTGACTCGTCCCTATGCTGAACTGGTCTTCATGTCAATTTAAATAATTTCTGTCATATTGAATTTTCACCTGCACAACACACATGATGTTATATCATTTCTATCTGTTATCGCCCAAATGAGGATGGGTTCCCTGTTGAGTCTGGTTCCTCTCAAGGTTTCTTCCTAATGCCATCTCAGGGAGTTTTTCCTTGCCACCGTCGCCGTCACCCTTGGCTTGCTCATCAGAGAAATTTCATTCATTCGTCTCATTATTATTATCTGCACATTTTTCTCACACCTCCACACTTCCAATTATTTTCTTTTCTATAATTATTATTATTTTTATTTATTTATTTATTATTATTATTTTTTTTTTATTTATTTACTTATTTATTTATTATTATTATTTTATTTATTTTTTTGTTAAATTTCTTTAATTTTTGTGAAGCTGCTTTGAGACAATGACCATTGTTAAAAGCGCTATATAAATAAAATTGAATTGAATTGAATTCCCCATCATGAATGCACAATGTGTGAGTCCATCAGCATTTACTAACCTGAGGTATGAGACAACTTCGTATCCCATTTCACTCGCATCCGAAAAGTGATGAATTTGCGCTGTAACTGTAGCTCCAACGTCGGCTGGTTTCACGCACCTTGCTATGCTAAACTCGGACAGTTGGTGCAGCTCTTGCAGCCAGGTTTTCCATGCTTTGGCAAACTGCTCGGGAATGTCGTCGTCCCATGCAAGTTTTTCTTTACATAACTATTGCATTAGAGTTTTGGCTGGCAGTATGACAGGTGCGAGAAAACCTAAGGGGTCGTAAATCGAACTGTTGATTGACAGGATTCCTCGTCTTGTCACAGGTCGTTCTTTTAAACTAATTTTAAACTTGAACATGTCTGAATCAATGCACCACAGCACCCCCAGAGCTCTCTCAAGGGGCAGTGCATCTTTACTCAAGTCTAAGTCTCTCATGTCTTTGATCCTTTAGCTCTCGGGAATGAAAGTCAGTAGGGCACGGCTATTGCCTTTTGAGTTGGAAAGGTGAGAGTGCACGCTGCTCGGGCGTGTGCTGCTTGGACGCGCGCTGCTGTCTGCATTTCGGTTGTTGGGCGTTTGAAAAGATGCTTTCTTAAGTGGGAGGCCGGTGTAGAAGTGATTATCTGTGAACTCTTCTTCTTCTTCTTTGTCTTTCGGCTGTTCCCTTTCAGGGGTCGCCATAGCGAATCATCTGCCTCCATCTAACCCTATTCTCTGCATCCTCTTCTCTCACACCAACTAACTTCATGTCCTCTCTCACTGCATCCATAAATCTCCTCTTTGGTCTTCCTCTACACCTCCTGCCTGGCAGTTCCAACCTCAGCATCCTTCTACCGATATATTCACAATCTCTCCTCTGAACATGTCCAAACCACCTCAATCTGGCCTCTCTGACTTTATCTCCAAAACATCTCACATGGGTTGTCCCTCTGATGAACTGATTCTTGATCCTATCCATCCTTGTCACTCCCAAAGGATCAAGAGATTATCTGTGATAAGTGATTATCTGTGAACTGCAAGGAGTTATTAACGGAGTCTAAAAACTGATAGTTTTCCTGTGCCTTATCCTCATAATTTCGTTTGGGACAATCGTGGTTGAACTGCTGTATCGGCATTTGTTCTACACTTTCAATAGAGGTTCGGTTAACTGTAACGCTCGCTGGTTCGTCGGGTTCTCGGAGAGGCCCGTTCACAGTCCATCCGAGAGCATTCTGCTCCGTGTATGGCCCTTCATGCCTGCTATTGATTACTCGCCGTGGTTCTAGGAGTTTGTGCTCTTTATTTCCTATGAGAATTTCGATTCCAGCGCTAATCTGGGGCAACTTTACCTCGCTAAGGTAGGACCACTGGTCGATGTCATGCTGTTGTGGAATACTTTCCACTGTAGCTGGGATATTCTTTTGTGTATACACATTGGGAAGGGTTAGGGTTAGGGTTAGGGTTAGGGTTAGCTAAATAACCCTAAGCTAAATAAAGGTGTTTTCTTCCAGGCTACTAATCTCCAAATCATTGAGCATGTAGCTTTCTACTAGTATTGTGGAGTTCATTGTGCTCAGCCGTATCTTAACTCTTCTGCCTTGTACATTTAATCGCCTTGCTAATGACTCTGTACAAAATGTGGCGGAACTACCTTGGTCTATGGATGCATACAATTCTGCAATTTTGTCACCTTTCTTGAGGACAAATGAAACATATTCATGTTTATTTAGAATATAGTATAACTTACTCTTTCACATAGAGAAAATGTCCAGGCTTTAGGGGAGAGGGACACAGATGATCTTAAACACCAAACTTAAATTTACAGATAAAACATGTGTACAGAAGGCACATTCATGGCAAAATAGTGCAAAAGCAGACATTCAGGGTAAAAAACAGTTCAACACGAAAAAAGAATGTTAGGTTTGTAATATCCCACTCTTACCTCCCCATATATAGACTCGCACATCTGTGCAACTCTCTTGTTCAACTGAAGACATAGATGAAGATCGCATACCTGGCATTTCCATGGTTTTTTTATGCTGCTTAACATGCACTGCTTTTCAATGCACACAAAAACAGCGACCAAAAGTAGCAAAATTCATGTCACCCGAGGTCAGTCCATGCGATTAAAAAGACACAGTAGAACTCAGTCAACAGGTCAGAGTACAAGTACAACACGTTTCTATTTGATGTCTAATGAGCGTAAATGAGTATGTAATGTTGGGATCTGTACCTGATCTTTACTGTTCTATAGTTGTTTTCTTTTAAGCTAAACATGCTAAACCTCTCATGATCATATAACCTGCAAAAAAATATATAATAATAAATAAATAAATAAAAATAGTGTGATGTTGGTACAGGGAAATATCTCAGTACAAAAAAAAATCCCTACAATAAACATTACTACCAAACCTACAGTATGCACAGCATTAAAATGAAATTAAATTTGGTAGTAATAAAGGTCAAACATGTCTTATTGGTCCTATACATGCACACACAGTGCAGTGACAGAGTTAGAGGCCTGAGTACAAAGACCAATTCACGGATGTGGTTTATTTTCTATATTAATTATGGTGGTGCAAAAGGGGAGAAGGTGTGATGATAAATATGTAAAAGGCATAACTGACATTTATCTTTTAACTGTTGAGATGAAAGGCAAATTTAACTTACTGACATGCTCTAAGCTGTTTTAAAGGCAAAGGTTGGCCAGGATTACAACAGAGTTTGAATCCAGAGTCTCCACAGCAAAAGATCTAGCCAAAGTAAAAAAAAAAATCTTTGAAAAAGTAAACATTGCTTGGCCATTATGAGCTGTCTGAACTGTTCACATAAGCCAAGTTGGGGCAATTCTTTTATGCTGTTTACAAGAAACGCTTAATGTCTACATCATGTGGCAGAAATTGCCATCATGGTCCATCATCGTTCTGTGCGAGTACACTGTTCAAATTAAACAGATTTATTTCTATTTGTTGATGGGCAATAGACCACATGTGTGTAGTCTCCTGGGATTGGCTCTAGGTCCCTGCGACCCTGAATACAGGATAAAGTGGTATAGAAGATGAGTGAGTGAGTGAGCTGATATTGACACCTGCCAGCTACATAACTGTAAGGTATTAGTTTAGCCACTAGCCAGATCTGATAATCTGCGCCGGATCAACAACAGAGCTAATGACTCTGTTTCATTAATGATAAAAGTGTCATAAGCTAACCAAAAAGTGAAATATTTATTTGTTACAGTGAGATGAAGCTATCCAAAACTGGGTGAAAGACATTGGAATATTTACACCACAGCTAATATTCATAAACATCTGTAATCTACATAAGGATTTGCTTAGCCACTGTTAGCTAGCATATTTGTGCTAAGCTACACAAGACAGCATGTTAGCATGATAAGCAATGCTATCTGCATTCTAACAAACTATGTAAAGGCAATGTTTCATATAAGTTGACCAAAAATAGACAAAACAATGAAAAATTGAATAATATTACCAATATGTTATCACAATAATAATTATATAAAACATAATAACTTACCCATGGTAACAGCTTTCTGGATTCTGCTCCTCAGCTAGAGCAAATAACTACTTAAAGCTCCTGAATGAACAGTGGTCAATGAGGTCCTTCCCCTTTTCTCATGTTCACTATCATCTCTTTTGCCTTGTCTGTGTTGAGGGAGTGGTTATTATCCTTATGCCATGTCACCAGACTGGTCACCTCCATCATATAGGCTGCTTTGTCCCCACCAGTGATGCATCCTATCACTGCAGAGTCATTTGCAAACATTAGGATGACATTAGGATGAGGTGATGTAGTCATGGGTTTTAGAGGATAGGGCTAAGGACTAACATCCCTGTAGAGTGCCTGTGTTTGTAATAAACAACACTAGTGCAACAGTTGGTCTGAGAATCAACAGGAAGAAAACCAAGGTGATGAAGGACAACTTCTGCACCAGTGGAATAATTATGCTAAACAATCAATTTTGATGACAAATGTGCTTACATTAGGCGACTTTAAGTCACCTATGACCACAAAATCAACGATGAGATCCACAGACGATGCAGCATAATGGGGACACAGTGGAGAAATTAATTATTTAAACCCCTGTAGATTTTGTAAGTTTGCCCACTTACATAGAAATAAAGCGTCTATAATTTATAGAGAAAGTTATGTGCATAAATGCACTCTATTTCAGTTCAATTCAACAGTGTTTTATTGGCATGACTGTTACAAGTTACATTGTTGCCAATATATTATGGATGGTAGATTGCATCGTAAATAAAATTATAAACATATTAAACATGCAGGAAAATCAGAGTGGATAAACAGCAACAACAGGATCAGTATTAACAATAACAACAACAACAAAAAAAAAAACTATTACTATATGAACAGTAGTAATGTTAGATTCTGCCTAGCTCGGGTAGGTATATTCAGGGTGTGTGCACATTCTGTCTTGCTGTCTCTCAGTCTCTCACATTCTGACACCTATTTTGAGGCAAGGATGGCAGTGTGGCTCTTTATGTATATACTATATTTTGTTCTCTGTGTGTATGTGTGAGAATTCAGGAAGTGGTAAGTTTTTAATACCAAACAGTACTTTGTCAGTCAGCAACTAAAAAGACAGGCTATAACTCAGTCAACAAGCAAGATTATAAGTACACCAAGTTTCTATAGGGCATCTAACTTATGTAAACCTGTATGCAGTGTTGGATCTGTACCTGATCGTTACTGCTCTGCTGTTGTTTGCTTTTAAGCTACAACATAGCTCATGATTATATAACCTGGGAAACATCTCAGTACAATACACTTAATACCAAACCTATGCACAGTATTAAAATGAAATTGATTAAAATTTAGTTTGGTATTAATAAAGGTCCAGAAGGTCCAGTACACACACACAGTGCAGTGACAGTGGTAGAGGCCTGAGTACAAAAACCAATTCACAGATGCAAAAGGAAAGGAGGTGTGATAAGTAAATGTGCTAAAGGAATAACTCACATTTATCTTTAAACTGTTCATGCACTTTGCTCTTTTAAAGTCAAAGGTTGGCCAGAATGAAATCAGAGTTTGAATCCATAGTCTCCACAGCAAAAGATCTATCCCAAGTTACTAAATATTTCTGAAACCTCACTGCCACTTAATTTAGAGATATTAAAATATGTTCAGACAGCTTGTAATGGCCAAGCAATGTTTTATTTTTTAGGGTAAGATAACTAAATGCACATTTAATTAATACACGTTATAATTTCTTCAACTGTTCGAATCTATATTACCTTACAATGTGGCTCTAACATATTACATTACATTTCAAGGAATTTTTTACTTCACAGTCCTGACTTTAGGTAGATCTTTCATAAATATATAAATATATAAATAAATAGCAACTATTTACACAAAATTCCCTGCTAAGGCAGACATAAAGTATAAGAAATTCATAAAAATACATACATAAAAAAGTTAAAAAAAAAAGTTTTACATTATATTAATCACCTTTTATTTTGTATATTTAACCTCTCAATGTACACAGGTAATGTACCTAACCCTAACCCTAGCTCAGTGGTTAAGGCATTGGACTACGGTTCGGAAGATCCCAGGTTCAAACCCCACAACCACCAAGTTGCCACTGTTGGGCCCTTGAGCAAGGCCCTTAACCCTCAACTGCTCAGATGTGTAATGAGATAAGAATGTAAGTCGCTCTGGATAAGAGCGTCTGCTAAATGCCTAAATGTAAATGTAAATGTAATGTAGCTGAAAGGTGTTAGCACAATAAACATTACATATGTCCGCCCCCTCCCCCTCTTTCTTTCTCTCTTTGTCTATAAGAACGCAGGAAGTGGTAAGGCTTTAACACACACCACTGCTCTGTCAGTCAGTAAGTCATTATACTGTAGAAAAAAATGGAGCTCAGTCCTCTCCCTGTGATGTTCTGTGAGTAAATGTTCTCCTTGTGTCATCATTAGAGTGAGTGGTGAGATATAAAGTTGTAAAGTTGTTCATCTGCAGTGTGAATGTAATATAATATGATGGTTTAAGAATTTACCAAGTTTTAGAATTGTGTGTGTTTGGTGTATCTGCGATCGGCCGTTTCATGATGTACTTCATGTTCTCTCTTTCTTTTTGCTTATAGTGCTGATTTCACTTATACCTATGGCCCATGCGCAAGGTGATTTATATCCAGTTTATTCATACTAATATATAATATTATTTCAAAATAAGGAACACCCAACAAAATACGATGTACAAAGCAAGTTTTTTCATTAATGAACAAAAACACACAACACCAATGATTTGGATGTATTTTACCAACTATGATCAAAGAGAAGACAATAGCTGTACATATGGTTGGAATCAATAAAATATATTTAAAAGTAAGGCCAAAATCAGTGGTAACTTATCTTCTGTTGCAACTCACCCAAATTATTTTCAGGAAAAAATGTCCTGCCATTTTTTAGTTCTCTTAACCCCATCTGATGTCAGACTAATCTGACATATGATAGGCTACATCATACAACTGCAGTGCTAGGATTTTAAGTTTTTATATAATTTTATTTTCATATACCTCAATTAAATTTTGTTGGTTGTTTGTCTGTTGATATACACATGCAACTTTGTTTACGTTTTTATGTTTACTATTATTGTTATTATTATTAATAATAATAATATTTATTTTTATCCTAAATGTTTGGGAAACATGTCTATCAAGAAGTAGCAAGATATTCACTTATTCAAAAACGAAATCCATAATTATTAATTCTGTCTGTAATCGAATCTTATATTAATTAATTTTAAACAATATAATCTTCCTATAGGGAGTCCTAAAGCTGCTGTGTCCATAATGCCTGATACACTTGTGTTCACTGGAGAGTGTGTTACTCTCAGATGTGACATACAGGGAGGAAAGGATAGCCAATGGTCATACATTTGGATGACAAACAATATCAGACAATATCAAAGCATTGACAATTTATTTACTTTAAGGAATGTCCAAATCATTAACAGCAATTATTACACTTGTCAAGAATGGCATTCAAAGATCAGTGATCCTGTTAAACTGACTGTATCAGGTGAGTTCATTTTTGTTCTTAAAATCTTTATGTTAATTGGTTAGTTTTTTGACCCGTCAGTTTACTCAGTGATGATTTTCACTTTAATATGTACTGTACATTTACAGTGAGGCATTTGGCAGATAATCTCATCCAGAGCGACTTACAAAATTGCTTTGAATTTTCCATCATTGCGTAGATCCTTTTACTGGTTACTAACAAATTACCATCAGTCAAATACTGTTTTTTTTTGGAGGGGGGGGCTAAGGGATTTACCCACATATCTAAGACATTTCAGTCTTTAGTCACCACTTACAAAGTGACAAAAGCTTAAAGATTTGCCAGTGATGTATTAGTTGTTTCTTTCAGTTAATTCTTGGTTTTGCTTGTTCTTGCTTCATCACAATTAAAGCAATATCTTGTCTAAAAGATATTACACATGATTACAAAACAAATTGATTTAGCCTATTACATTTTTTATTATATCACTTCCCTAATCCTACAACTAGATTTAATCATGAGGAAATCATTTATATTAAGCTTTTACAAGCCTTTGTACAGTTAAATCTTGTATTGCAGGAAATGTGCTTGTAATCCAAAGCACTTAATTTAAGAAACTTAAGAAATTATGGAAACTCACATGATTTGTTTCACAACCCAAAAATATTCATATGAAATAATTTATACAAAATATGAAGTAAAAATAAAACAAAGTAACCTGCACTTTACCTTTTAAAGGAATCATAGCTGGTGTGAGTGAGAGAAGAAAGAAGTGGTTGGGTAGGGCGACTTTATGCACACACACAATAAGGGAATCGCTGCTCTCTGACAGAGTCTCTTTCAGAAAACTGGAATATTTTCTGTGTGAGTGACTTTAATAAAGAACCTGTCTAATGACACTTGCTTTTGCCTCTTTTTGAGGATTTTGTGGAAATTGCATTGTCCTTAAACAGATTTATTTCCTGCTAGACGCACACTGAGAAAGGGCATGGGCAGACGATTACCCACAATCCTGTAGCATGTGAGAAAGGGAAAAAATACATTGACTCAGTTGTGATCACAAGACATGCGGCAGTACTCATATTTCAAGACCTTGTGGGTTTATTAACTTAAATTGTACTAAAAATCCAGAGATATTTTTATCAGTCCAAGGTTACAGTCCAGGATAGAGTCCAAGGATTTACTGTATTTTCTAAACTAGATGTTTAGAAAAACTAGATGACTTAGTTTTGTGGGATTACAAATTTATAAAATGTTAAATCTAGCTTCCAACGTAATAGCATATAAACTGAACAAGTTCTGTACATTGGGTTTTACATTTTAAGGTAAAGATGGTGACATTCTAAGAAGATCAAGTCTGGTAATCCAGGTGTCAGAGAAATTAACCTTTTGTCATTATGTACTTCCTGACCACTGGGTAGGGTCCCAAAGTCAATGTGAATCCTAATCTCAAGGCCAGGCCGTGCCTTTGTCTCTATGATAAAGTGATGGTTTGGGTTTAGCACCTATGCATTTGAAAGCCACTGTTATGCTGATGAGATCAGGCTGGAGAACTTCAGTTACCAGGCTACCTCCTGTACTCTCCTGGTCTCTGAAAAAGTTCCCAACAGTTTGCATGGAATTTAATTGTGCACTCGTACTGTGAGTGTGTCTTATAAAATGTACAGCGCCATCTGTTGAATTTTGAAACCTGAATTTGTATGTTACCATAAAGTGCACGAAATGAAGATGAGATTTTGTTTAAGTAGATTTCAATTACACACTCAAGTGCAGGAAAAAAAATACATCTTGATATGTTCTACTATTGATGTTATGTCCCCTCAATTTTTCCCCCAAATATCTTTAATGTACATACATACATGCCAACTTTACAGGTTTATTATATGTATATAGATAACCTCTGGGTGTTTGCTGCGTGTCTGGAACCAAGACATTAATTGAGGACCTATGGGACAAAACAGTCAAATGGAGATCTGAAGAGTTTGGAGCCTGGGTTAATGGGTTCTTTGGCTGCTGAGCCCCATGACTCTAGAAATCTCTCTAGAATAGTGGGGGCTGGTGCAATTATTATTTTATTTATTTATTTATTTTTTTTGGGGGGGGGGTGCAAACAAAACTAAAATTAAACTTTTAGTACATCACCTAGTATAAAATAAAGGCATGACTCATCGCATCGAGTCAGCCAGCTCAATGCTGGAAAAGTGAGAGTGTAAGCTCGGCCGTGACCACATGACTGCTCATTAATTAGAAGATCAGGTCGATCTGGTCCAAGCTCTTCAACTTAGTTTTTTCTTTCTTCATCTGATCGCCTTGCAAAGGAGTATTTTAGCAAAGTAGTTACAGAATTTCCTCTCATATTTATCTGGCTTCCAGATCAATCACTATTCAATACATTAAATAACAATCTGCTGACCGTTAATAAGACTCGTTGGACCATTCTCCATCACATAAGCCAAAATATTTAAAAACAATATTGAGTCGCTAAGAACAAAAGTGGGAGGGTTTGGGGCGCACAGAGCTGTGCCCCAAGGATGATTTAAAAAAAATATAATTAGAGCTCAGCCTCAAATCACATGATTTTCTAAAGTTTATGTTCCTACATAGACACTCGTTTGTGTCTATGTACGAACACAAATGACCGTAATACAGTTTAGATTTTTCATTGTAGATAAATTAAGAAATACAGCGGAATATTGTGACTAAATGACTTAATTATTAAAACAATTAAATGTTAAATTAGCATTCTTCTCTGCCCCACGTTAAGGGGGCGGTGCCCACGCACACCCCACTTTTCAGTAATTTATTTGTAAATAGTGTTTGGAATCATGTATGATTTTCGTTCCACTTCTCACGTGTACACCACTTTGTATTGGTCTTTCACGTGGAATTCCAATAAAATTGATTCATGTTTGTGGCTGTAATGTGATAAATGTGGAAAAGTTCAAGGGGGCCGAATACTTTTGCCAGCCACTGTATAAATAATGTGGAAATAGAGTGGAGAAACACCAAAGGAGAATCAACCAGAAGGTGGCTGTAGTGCAACACTTACGAATGCAAGCTGCCGTTAAACTCCAAAGAAGAAGAACAGTTTGTTGAGAAGACAAACGTTTGGCGGGCATGTTGAAAAGGTAAGCAGGAATTAATTCCCATATTTCTAAATAGAAACCAAATACTGAACATAAATGTCACCTGCTCTTTAGCGATGTTTAGTCACGTTATTTTGGTTTAAGCTATTTCTTGTATTTTTAATCACACTTAAAATACAGACGGTTATATGCGCGTGCTTAATCTCCGGTTCGGTTCTGGTTTCGGTCTGTTCTCATGAGTTGTGAAACGAGAGGAACAAAGTATAAATATTGTTCATTTGCTAAATTAAGTATCATGAATTTTAATTGAATATCTATCTCTGTATTTTTTCACAGCAGTTTGTGACTGAAAGTGTGTCTGCATCTGACTTCAGGAGTTTCCTGACCAACGTATCTAACGGTCATATTTAAAAGTCATAACGTACAGTTATAAAGTACAAAGCATTTCTGTTGTTTATTTTTTTTTTCTATAATTAGTACTTATTTGTGGTGTTTTATGTTTTGTACATCTTTTCAAATTGAGACCTCATTTGTAAGTTGCTGATGGTGTAAAACATTAAATATAAAATAAAATTCTCAATTTTATCCCGTTTGTCTGCTTCCTTCCTTCACAGAATTCTGTTGACCATGGTTAATTATAATTAACTGAGGGTCTTTAATTAAAATAATTGGAAGGGGTGTTTTAATAAAATTACGTCTATCCGACAATTGGCAGCTGTATGAACATCTGATTAACATTGTCTAAAGAGCGGATCAGGTATGTTTTAATTCATATATGTTTTAAATACGGAGGCTAAGCGTCGTTCACGGACGTCTCGGCGACATCTGCCAGATGAGCAAACGCCCTCTGCCAGACATCTGCCAGATGAAAAAGATGACGTCGCATAGACGTCTCCGCGACGTGTGTGTGCTATCTGGGAAATGAGCAAAATTTGAGCCGTTGTCAGAAGAGGAAGCGTTAAATTGGAAACCAGGAAATCAAGCAGTGAAGCGACAATATGAATCGAACGGCGAGAAAAACAAACGAACTTGGCAACGTGAAACCATAGAAATAATCCGTGAGAGAATCGGGGCAAATACACACAATAAGTAATCAGCTGGGAATTAGAGACAGGTGCACAGATGGGGCGAAAACGGGGGCATGGGAAATGACACAGATGGGCAGGGTAAACATGAGCACATGGAGGAAAAGTGACAGCCTGTGAAAAAAAAGGCAGTGAATCGTGACAGAAAATCAACAAATTCAGCGTTTTACCAATACATTATTTTATTTCTTATTTAAACAAAAAACTTAACATAGAATTCATGTAAGAAAACACAATCAAAATCAACTTGTCTCTGAGATTTTGTATGCAATGTGATATAGAATTTATTTTGACACAGTTATATAAAAAAAAAATAATAATAACACTGCTTCTTTTAGAAAATGAAAAGCAGTTCTGACTCCTTTATCATTTCACACCAACAGCAAAACCCAAACCAACTCTGAAATCTTCAGTGAATCTTCAGAGCTCAATCTACACTGGAAACACCATCACTCTGACCTGTGAGTTGAAACAGTCCACTGGATGGGTGTTCCTCTGGTACAAATATAATGAGCAGTTACAGCTTTTAAGCACTGAACATTTATACTATAAAACACTCCGTGTGACAGTCTTCAATGAAGGAGAATCGATTTACCAGTGTCAAGCACGCAGGCATAATACCTGGATACTTACATACTATGACACAGACCTCAGTGATCCTGTCAGAATTACAGCAAGAGGTATGTCGTGATTTATTAATGAAGACATATACTAGCTAATATTAGCTAATATATTATATAATTAGCTAATGATTGTACTTGTCATTGACAGGTAAAAAGTTTGTAGACATAGCTAAAAGTTTAAAACTAAAAATAGACTGATAAGCTTGAATGTAATTAATGATACTATTTTTTTCAGGTTGAAGCCCATGTCATGTACAGTGGTGTGAAAAACTATTTGCCCCTTCCTGATTTCTTATTCTTTTGCCTGTTTGTCAAACTTAAATGTTTCTGCTCATCAAAAACAGTTAACTATTAGTCAAAAATAACATAATTGAACACAAAATGCAGTTTTTAAATGAAGGTTTACGTTATTAAGGAAGAAAAAAACTCCAAATCTACATGGCCATGTGTGAAAAAGTGATTGCCCCCCTTGTTAAAAATAACTTAACTATGGTTTATCACACTTGAGTTCAATTTCTGTAGTCACCCCCAGGCCTGATTACTGCCACACCTGTTTCAATCAAGAAATCACTTAAATAGGAGCTACCTGACACAGAGAAGTAGACCAAAAGCACCTCAAAAGCTAGACATCATGCCAAGATACAAAGAAATTCAGGAAAAAATGAGAACAAAAGTAATTGAGATCTATCAGTCTGGTAAAGGTTATAAAGCCATTTCTAAAGCTTTGGGACTCCAGCGATCCATGGTGAGAGCCATTATCCACAAATGGCAAAAACATGGAACAGTGGTGAACCTTCCCAGGAGTGGCCGGCCGACCAAAATTACCCCAAGAGCGCAGAGACAACTCATCCGAGAGGCCACAAAAGACCCCAGGACAACATCTAAAGAACTGCAGGCCTCACTTGCCTCAATTAAGGTCAGTGTTCACGACTCCACCATAAGAAAGAGACTGGGCAAAAACGGCCTGCATGGCAGATTTCCAAGACGCAAATCACTTTTAAGCAAAAAGAACATTAAGGCTCGTCTCAGTTTTGCTAAAAAACATCTCAATGATTGCCAAGACTTTTGGGAAAATACCTTGTGGACCGACGAGACAAAAGTTGAACTTTTTGGAAGGTGCGTGTCCCGTTACATCTGGCATAAAAGTAACACAGCATTTCAGAAAAAGAACATCATACCAACAGTAAAATATGGTGGTGGTAGTGTGATGGTCTGGGGATGTTTTGCTGCTTCAGGACCTGGAAGGCTTGCTGTGATAGATGGAACCATGTATCCTACTGTCTACCAAAAAATCCTGAAGGAGAATGTCCGGCCATCTGTTCGTCAACTCAAGCTGAAGCGATTTTGGGTGCTGCAGCAGGACAATGACCCAAAACAAACCAGCAAATCCACCTCTGAATGGCTGAAGAAAAACAAAATGAAGACTTTGGAGTGGCCTAGTCAAAGTCCTGACCTGAATCTTATTGAGATGTTGTGGCATGACCTTAAAAAGGCGGTTCATGCTAGAAAACCCTCAAATAAAGCTGAATTACAACAATTCTGCAAAGATGAGTGGGCCAAAATTCCTCCAGAGCACTGTAAAAGACTCGTTGCAAGTTATCGCAAACGCTTGATTGCAGTTATTGCTGCTAAGGGTGGCCCAACCAGTTATTAGGTTCAGGGGGCAATTACTTTTTCACACAGGGCCATGTAGGTTTGGATTTTTTTTCTCCCTAAATAATAAAACCCCTCATTTAAAAACTGAATTTTGTGTTTACTTGTGTTATTTTTGACTAATAATTAAATGTGTTTGATGATCAGAAACATTTAAGTGTGACAAACATGCAAAAGAATAAGAAGTCAGGAAGGGGGCAAATAGTTTTTCACACCACTGTACATGTCTGTCTGTCTGTCTTTCTGTACAGCAGAATTCTCAGTCTAACTTATTACTACAAAGAAATAAAATTTTGTAAGCTTGAGTATCTTATGCCTTGTTTAAAGTAAGTTGTACTTTGTTAATCATCAAAGGAATATTCTCTCTCTTTGGTAATAGAAAAGTAAATCACAGATGAGAAATTAAAAAAGGAGATCGGATAAAGATGAAGTTTCATTGTAAGGCTCCACCCACTTCAGCACTGTTATTTCAGTTCAAATAGGTTAAGTTCAAGTAGGCTTTATTGTCACTTCAAACATATACAGTTAGTACACAGTGAAACAAAACAACGTTCCTCCAGGACCAAGGTGCTACATGCTACATAAAATAACAGAAAAAATAAACTAGCTAACTAAGAGTCCTTGTTAGCTAAGGAAGACTATGTACAGGGTTTTTACAGACAACATAAAGTGCAGGTGCAAATGTGCAAACAAAAGCAGCAAAGTGACGGTGCGACAGCATAACAAAATAATGAGGTGTTGAGATGATGAGTTGAGGTAGTGGAGAAATAGTAAACATTCCTTAACTTAACGTAGCAGCAAGAATTAAGAAGTTAAGAACTTGGCAAAAGTAGTCCAGTAATGAATTTTGTGCAAAAGAGCATTTACGGGTTGGTGTGTATAATAGTTTGGTGGTAAAGGTCAGTGTGTCTGCGCTTGTGTTGATTAGTCAGTCCAGCCTCAATGTTTTGAAGTAGTTGAGTTAAGCTGAGTGATAATGTACGTGTGTTTGTGTGTGTTTATCAGTCCAGTCCCTTTTGTTGAGGAGATGGATGGCTTGTGGAAAAAAGCTGTTGCACAGTCTGGATGTGTGTGCCTGAATGCTTCGGTACCTTTTCCAGATGGCAGGAGTGTGAAATGTGTGTGAGAGGGGTGTTTCCGATCAGCCACAATGCTGGTGGCTTTGCGGATGCAGCGTGTGGTGTAGATGTCCTCAAAAGAGGGGAGAGAGACCCCGAGGATCTTCTCTGCTGTTCTCACTATCTGCTGTAGGGTCTTTCGGTCCAATATGGCACAATTCCCAAACCAGACAGTGATGCAGCCTCTCAGGATGCTCTCGATAGTTCCTCTATAGAAAGTGGTCAGGATGAAAAATGTAAATTAATCCTAGTAATAACATTCAGATTAGCTTTTCTAATTATATCTATTGGTGCAGGTATTTGTTAACATTGAGCTGTCATGCGCACTCGGCCCGTGACCGGCACTAGGACCCGGAAGTAATGCGGTCACGAACCAGGAAGTATAAAAGGAGTAAACAAACCATAGTACAATGCTCAGTCATTGAGTTTACCAGATGCCCTGTCGGAATCGTTCACCGAATCGTGAGTACTCACCTTTTTGCCGTTTCTTCCTGATTGAGTGTGTATTATTAGGACGCGGGTTAAATTGTGTTTATCCCTTGCTCATCCGTTGTGAGAGTCCTTAGATTAAAGAGCATGAAAATCCTGCCTACTCGTGTTTCTCCGCATTTGGGTTTACCATCCATACAACAAAGGGCTAACCACTAAGCTAAGTCTTCTGGTCTTCCGAGGTTAGTTCTGACAGAATGACTGAGCCTAAAGCGGTAAACCCAGCGGATCATGCACTCCTATGCGACGTGGTAGATCAGCATGCCGTGCTCATTAACCAGCTAACCGCCGAGCTTGCTACCTTGCGCCTGGGTGTCCAAGACGTGGCGGAGCTCAGGCGGGAGAACGCGGCGGATCTGCGGGTGGCTGTTGAGGGCGCGGCTAGCCGGCCTCCCGTCGCGGCGACCGCGGTGCCTCACCCCCCCCCCCCCCATTGATGTTTTTTCTTGCACTTCCAGAGAAATGGAATGGCACGGACGGGAGATGTGATGTGTTTTTGACAGCGCTTGATCTGGTGTTTGATTTCAACTCCACCAAGTACTCCACCGATCGGCTACGCATCGCTCTCCTGGTGTCGTTGCTATCAGGGCAGGCAGCTGAGTGGGCCACGGCAGTTCTCAAATCGGATTCTGATACCGCCCATTCTTATAATGAATTCACCCGCCAACTCAGATTGACTTTCGAAGACCTAGCGGGCGAGGTGGAGACCGACAATAAACTCTACCACCTGCGGCAGGGAGGATCGTCCGTGAGCCGGTATACAGCGGAATTTCGAACCCTCGCCGTGCAGACCAGCTGGGGAGACGCCGCGCTCCGGATGTCCTTCTATGAGGGACTGGCTTCACGCATTAAGGACGAGCTCGCCGGGCGAGAACTTCCCGCCACCCTCGAAGGGCTGATCCAGCTTGCCCTGCAGATCGATCAGTGCCTTCTGTCTCACCCGACGCCCGCCCCAAGGACCCTGCCACCTGCACCCACCTTCTTTTACACCACCCCCACGACCACCTGCAGCCTTCACCAACACCAGTATGGGACCAGTCGGATCTCCACCTCCTGCCGTGGTTGACACGGGAGCCGGGGAACCCATGCAATTAGGACGCGCCTCCCTGACTGTAGCCGAACGTGAACACCGGTTCCGAGAAGGGCTGTGTGCCTACTGTGGGTCAATGGCACACCACCGGGCGATCTGCCCACTGCGCCCGGGAAACGCCCAGCCCCGGTGAACCGGAGGAGAGACTCACCGGGCCAGATCCAACTCTGCACCACCACCAACTCCACCATCTCGCGACTAGTGGTTCAGGTAATCCTCCAACTTGGCCACAAACGGGTCTGAAGTACCGCGTTTATCGATTCCGGTGCCGCAGGTAACTTCATTGACTCTATTTATGCCAAAGAAGTGGGGGTAAAAATCGAGGCATTATCCCAGCCGATTTGCATCACATCGGTCGATGGTCGGCCCCTTTCATCCAGCCCCATCACTCACCAAACCCAACTCATCACCCTCAAAATCGACCAGCACCAGGAACAGCTCCAGTTACACCTCACCCGCATCGCCTCACCTCCCATCATCCTCGGCTATCCATGGCTGCTCAGACATGACCCCCTCATCTCGTGGACCCAAAACCGGATCCTCCAGTGGGGGCCGACTTGCAACGAACTTTGCCTACAGGCACCGGCTGGGACGTGTTCCAAGGAGTCCGAGGCCCCCGACGTTGAGACCAACGCCATCCCCGTCGTCTATCGGGACCTGGCTGAAGTTTTTTGCAAGAAACAGGCTGCCTACATCCCACCTCATCGTCCATGTGTCCTGGCCATAGAACTCCAGCTGGGTTCCGTACCCCCCCGCGGCCATATCTACTCATTATCCACCTCGGAGACGCACCGTGGGGTTCTTCTTCTTCAAGAAGAAAGGGGGCGAACTTCGCCCATGTGTCGACTATCGCGGGCTAAATAAAATCACCATTAAAAACCGACACCCGCTACCACTCACCAACTCAGCCCTGGACGCCCTCTCTGGTGCCACCGTGTTTACAAAGTTGGACCTCCGGAGCGCCTACAACTTGGTGCGCATCAGAGAGTGTGATGAGTGGAAGACTGCTTTCATCACACCCACGGGACATTACGAGAGCCTGGTCATACCATTTGGACTCTGCAATGCACCCTCGGCCTTCCAGCAGTTAATAAATGACGTCCTCCGGGACATGCTAGGCTGATGGGTGTTTGTCTACCTGGACGATATTCTGATTTACTCCCACAACATCGAAGAACATATTCAACATGTACGTGCTGTTTTAAAGAGATTGCTCGCTCACCAACTGTACTGCAAGCTGGAAAAATGTGCCTTTCACAAGCACTCCACCACGTTCCTGGGTTTTATCATCTCGTCTCAGGGTGTGGCCATGGACCCGCAGAAGCTAGAGGTTGTACGTCACGGGCCCCTCCCCAGGACACTCAAGCAGCTTCAACGGTTTCTCGGGTTTGCAGAATTTCTATCGTCGCTTTATCCGGGGCTACAGTACAGTTGCCGCTCCATTAACCACAGTGACCAGGTTCTCATCTCATCAATTTCTACTCACCCCATCTGCCATCGCCGCCTTCAAAGAACTGTCACCGATTTACCACCGCTCCCAACCTTCTACACCCAGAGGCCAAAAAACCCTTCGTTGTGGAGGTGGACGTGTCGGATGTGGGCGCCGGCGCCATTCTCACTCAGCGAGGTCCAGACTAGAAACTGCACCCCTGCAGTTTCTTCTCCAAAAAATTTGATCCCACTCAGCAGCGATACGGGGTAGGGGACCGCGAGCTGTTGGACATGAAGTGGGCTTTGGAGGAATGGCACTATTTTTCGAACAATATAATTTCCATCTGTCATATCGCCCGGGGTCGAAGAACATCAAGGCAGACGCCCAATCACGTCAATATGAGGACGACCTCCCCCGGGCAGACCCCGTGCCTGTCATTCCCCCATCTCGCATCATCGCACCCATCCACTGGGATTTGGAAACTAGGGTCCGCCAGGCACAGGCTACGGAGACCGAACCGGCAGGTGTGCCACATGGACGACTCTACGTGCCACAACCATTAAGAACGAAGGTTCTCCAGTGGGGTCACTCGTCCACCATCGCCGGACATCCAGGAACTCGACGAACCCTCACGTTCATTGGACGGGCATTCTGGTGGCCCTCCATCCGCAAAGACACCATCGAGTTCGTTCAGGTGTGCGCGGTGTGCGCCAGGGCCAAGGACACAAACTGACCTACACCCGGAGAGCTCCAACCACTCCCAGTTCCCTGTCGGCCCTGGACGCACATCGCCCTGGATTTCATCACGGGCCTGCCGGCATCAGAAGGAAAGAACACCATCCTAACCATCGTTGATCGGTTCTCCAAGGCAGTGCACCTGGTGGCCCTAACCGGACTCCCATCAGCAAAAAACACAGCTGAGCTGATACTGGAACACGTAGTCCGACTGCATGGGTTCCCAAAGGACAGCGTCTCGGACAGGGGGCCCCAGTTCATTGCCCGGTTCTGGAAGGCCTTCTGCCATCTGATCAATTCCACCTGTAGTCTCTCATCAGGGTACCATCCTCAGACTAATGGTCAGACGGAACGGACCAACCAACAACTGGAGCGCTACCTGAGGTGCTTTGTTTCGGATCGCCAGTGCTCCTGGGCACGCTACCTCAAATGGGCTGAACTCTCCCACAACCTCCACGTCTCCTCCGCCACCAACCTAAGCCCATTTGAGGTTTGCCATGGTTTCCAACCTCCGATGTTCAATCATCAAGAACTGGAGGTTGACGTACCATCGGCCCAACAGTTGGTCCGTAGGTGTCGGCGGCTGTGGCACCAGGCCAATCTTGCCATCCAATGTGTCAACATCAGCTACGCCACACAACATCGCTGTCGACACCCCCTGGGACGTGTGTACCACGTAGTTGACAGGGTATGGCTATCCACCAGAAACCTTCATCTGCACACCGAATCACGAAAGTTATCACCATGATTCATCGGAACATACCGCATCACTTTACGAATTAACCCTGTCACCTACCGGCTCCAGCTGCCTGCGGCGCTCCGGATCCACCCAGTATTCCATACATCTCAGTTAAAACCCTTCATCACTTCACCCATGATTCCACCCACTCCCCCTGCTCCTCCACCCCGAATCATTGAAGGCGGTTCCGCCTACACCGTGCGACAAATCCTCGATTCGCGCCCTCGGGGCAGAGGTACCCAGTACCTGGTCGATTGGGAGGGCTACTGCCCCGAGGAGCGGTCTTGGGTCCCAGCACGGTTCATCCTCGATCCCGAGCTCATTCGGGACTACCATCACAGTGTATCCTCCACCCCAGGACCGTCTGGAGCCAGTCCTGGACAGGGGGGTCCTGTCATGCGCACTGCAGTGACCGGCACTAGGACCCGGAAGTAATGCGGTCACGAACCAGGAAGTGTAAAAGGAGTAAACAAACCATAGTACAACGCTCAGTCATTGAGTTTACCAGATGCCCTGTCGGAATTGTTCACCGAATTGTGAGTACTCACCTTTTTGGCGTTTCTTCCTGATTGAGTGTGTATTATTAGGACGCGGGTTAAATTGTGCTTTTCCCTTGCTCATCCGTTGTGAGAGTCCTTAGATTAAAGAGTGTGAAAATCCTGCCTACTCGTGTTTCTCCGCGTTTGGGTTTACCATTCACGCAACAAAGGGCTAACCGCTAAGCTACGTCTTCTGGTCTTCCGAGGTTAGTTCTTGTCAAGATGGACTAACCTGAGGTGACCAGAAGACGTAGCTTTAGCGGTTAGCCCAATGTAGCGTGGAGGATAAACCCAAACGCGGAAGGAAGCGAGCAGGCAGGATAACCACGCGATTTAGTTTAAGGACTCTCACAAAAACGGAGCAAGGGAAAAACACAAATTTAACCCGCGTCCTAGAAATACACACACAATAGCAAAAGACAACGGAACCAACATGTGAGTACTCACGGTTTGCTGAAACGACAACTGGAGCTGACATGGGCCGAACTCAATGACTGAGCGGTAAGCCATCGTTTGTTTACCTCTTTTATACTTCCTGGTTTTGCGCCCGTCTTACTTCCGGGTCCTAGTGCCGGGCGCAGATTGCGTGTGCATGACAGTTCTGACATGAGCAAGTAGTTTATTACTTTAATGCAGATTATTTAAAAGTAGATTATTAAATCTGCCATATACAAAACCGGATTCCAAAAAAGTTGGGACACTAAACAAATTGTGAATAAAAACTGAATGCAATGATGTGGAGATGGCAAATGTCAATATTTTATTCAGAATAGAACATAGATGACAGATCAAAAGTTTAATCCGAGAAAATGTATCATTTTAAAGGAAAAATATGTTGATTACAAATTTCACGGTGTCAACAAATCCCAAAAAAGTTGGGACAAGTAGGAATAAGAGGCTGGAAAAAGTCAATTTGAGCATAACGAAGAGCGGGAAGACCAATTAACAGTAATGAGGTTAATTGGCAACATGATTGGGTATAAAAAGTGCTTCTCAGAGTGGCAGTGTCTCTCAGAAGCCAAGATGGGTAGAGGATCACCAATTCCCACAATGTTGCGCAGAAAGATAGTGGAGCAATATCAGAAAGGTGTTACCCAGCGAAAAATTGCAAAGACTTTGCAGTTATCATCATCAACTGTGCATAATATCATCCGAAGATTCAGAGAATCTGGAACAATCTCTGTGCGTAAGGGTCAAGGGCGTAAAACCATACTGGATGCCCGTGATCTCCGGGCCCTTAAACGACACTGCACCACAAACAGGAATGCTACTGTAAAGGAAATCACAGAATGGGCTCAGGAATACTTCCAGAAACCATTGTCAGTGAACACAATCCACCGTGCCATCCGCCGTTGCCAGCTGAAACTCTACAGTGCAAAGAAGAATCCATTTCTAGGCAAGATCCACAAGCACAGGCATTTTCATTGGGCCAGGGATCATTTAAAATGGAGTGTGGCAAAATGGAAGACTGTTCTGTGGTCAGACGAGTCACGATTCGAAGTTGTTGTTGGAAATGTGGGACGCCATGTCATCCGGACCAAAGAGGACAAGGACAACCCAAGTTGTTATCAATGCTCAGTTCAGAAGCCTGCATCTCTGATGGTATGGGGTTGCATGAGTGCGTGTGGCATGGGCAGCTTGCATGTCTGGAAAGGCACCATCAATGCAGAAAAATATATTCAGCTTCTAGAACAACATCTAGTCATCTCTTTCAGGGAAGACCCTGCATTTTTCAACAAGATAATGCCAGACCACATTCTGCATCAATCACAACATCATGGCTGCGTAGGAAAAGGATCCGGGTACTGAAATGGCCAGTCTGCAGTCCAGATCTTTCCCCTATAGAGAACATTTGGTGCATCATAAAGAGGAAGGTGCGACAAAGAAGGCCCAAGACGATTGAACAGTTAGAGGCCTGTATTAGACAAGAATGGGAGAGCATTCCTATTTCTAAACTTGAGAAACTGGTCTCCTCGGTCCCCAGACGTCTGTTGAGTGTTGTAAGAAGAAGGGGAGATGCCACACAGTGGTGAAAATGGCCTTGTCCCAACTTTTTTGGGATTTGTTGACACCGTGAAATTTGGAATCAACATATTTTTCCTTTAAATGATACATTTTCTCGGATTAAACTTTTGATCTGTCATCTATGTTCTATTCTGAATAAAATATTGCCATTTGCCATCTCCAAATCATTGCATTCAGTTTTTATTCACGATTTGTTTAGTGTCCCAACTTTTTTGGAATCCGGTTTGTACCTGTTTATATTATAATATATTATAACATTTTTATTTTACTTATGGTGTAGGTTGACCTTTAGGCAGAAATCTACTGAGTTCTGAGAAAATGTCATTAAATTTTGTCCAACCAGTTTAGTGTTATGCTGTGATATAATCTGACATGTAATTGCTCATTTGATTCATGGTTTCACTTAAATAATGCCAATGTTTCATTATGTTATGTAAAGCCAGTTCGTGTGAAGCTGTGACAAAATATTGCTAGACAAACATGCAAACAGACAGACAAGAAAATATTCAGAGACACATTTTCAGTCCTCCTTCAGTCAAATATCATTAAAAGAGCAAGTTATGACCAATGTGTAGACATAAGCTTTCTTTCATTTACAGTGGTGTGAAAAACTATTTGCCCCCCTCCTGATTTCTTATTCTTTTGCATGTTTGTCACACAAAATGTTTCTGATCATCAAACACATTTAACTATTAGTCAAAGATAACACAAGTAAACACAAAATGCAGTTTTTAAATGAGGGGTTTTATTATTTAGGGAGAAAAAAAATCCAAACCTACATGGCCCTGTGTGAAAAAGTAATTGCCCCCTGAACCTAATAACTGGTTGGGCCACCCTTAGCAGCAATAATTGCAATCAAGCGTTTGCGATAACTTGCAACGAGTCTTTTACAGCGCTCTGGAGGAATTTTGGCCCACTCATCTTTGCAGAATTGTTGTAATTCAGCTTTATTTGAGGGTTTTCTAGCATGAACCGCCTTTTTAAGGTCATGCCACAACATCTCAATAGGATTCAGGTCAGGACTTTGACTAGGCCACTCCAAAGTCTTCATTTTGTTTTTCTTCAGCCATTCAGAGGTGAATTTGCTGGTGTGTTTTGGGTCATTGTCCTGCTGCAGCACCCAAGATCGCTTCAGCTTGAGTTGACGAACAGATGGCCGGACATTCTCCTTCAGGATTTTTTGGTAGACAGTAGAATTCATGGTTCCATCTATCACAGCAAGCCTTCCAGGTCCTGAAGCAGCAAAACAACCCCAGACCATCACACTACCACCACCATATTTTACTGTTGGTATGATGTTCTTTTTCTGAAATGCTGTGTTACTTTTACGCCAGATGTAACGGGACACGCACCTTCCAAAAAGTTCAACTTTTTTCTCGTCGGTCCACAAGGTATTTTCCCCAAAGTCTTGGCAATCATTGAGATGTTTTTTTAGCAAAATTGAGACGAGCCTTAATGTTCTTTTTGCTTAAAAGTGGTTTGCGCCTTGGAAATCTGCCATGCATGCCATTTTTGCCCAGTCTCTTTCTTATGGTGGAGTCGTGAACACTGACCTTAATTGAGGCAAGTGAGGCCTGCAGATCTTTAGATGTTGTCCTGGGGTCTTTTGTGGCCTCTCGGATGAGTTGTCTCTGCGCTCTTGGGGTGATTTTGGTCGGCCGGCCACTCCTGGGAAGGTTCACCACTGTTCCATGCTTTTGCCATTTGTGGATAATGGCTCTCACTGTGGTTCGCTAGAGTCCCAAAGCTTTAGAAATGGCTTTATAACCTTTACCAGACTGATAGATCTCAATTACTTTTGTTCTCATTTGTTCCTGAATTTCTTTGGATCTTGGCATGATGTCTAGCTTTTGAGGTGCTTTTGGTCTACTTCTCTGTGTCAGGTAGCTCCTATTTAAGTGATTTCTTGATTGAAACAGGTGTGGCAGTAATCAGGCCTGGGGGTGACTACAGAAATTGAACTCAGGTGTGATAAACCACAGTTAAGTTATTTTTTAACAAGGGGGGCAATCACTTTTTCACACAGGGCCATGTAGATTTGGAGTTTTTTTTTTCCTTAATAACGTAAACCTTCATTTAAAAACTGCATTTTGTGTTCAATTATGTTATCTTTGACTAATAGTTAATGTTTTTTGATGAGCAGAAACATTTAAGTGTGACAAACATGCAAAAGAATAAGAAATCAGGAAGGGGGCAAATAGTTTTTCACACCACTGTATATAGATTTTGTAATCTAATTGGTGAAATAAGGTAACAGCTGTCCTGACAGAGCATTCACTAGTATTTCAAGATTGTCATGGCAATATACCATATAAAATCTGAAAGTGATTATAAAAATATTATATCTTGTTAATTAATGAAGCAAAACAGTAGGCAAATATTCTCGTGGTGTGTAAATATTCTTGTGGTAAAGTTTTTGGTTTAGTCGGTTATATAAAGGTTTGGATACACCATCTAAGTCCATGGTCTTACCTAGTTTCTTTTCTTTCTACACTGTAAAACAATGCTGAAAGCAGCTAAAATATGCAATAATTTCCTTTGAACAGTTTATATTGAGATGTGTCTGATACTGTATGCTCTGAAAAGGCTTCATAGAAGCCTTCAAGAACTGTTCCAGAACAACTAGCCTTACTGTCTTAAAATAATAACTAACTGTTTACTTTTCCATATGTGTTAATTCATGATTGAAAATCTTCTTCTTCTTCTTTGTCTTTTGCCTGTTCCCTTTCAGGGGTCACCACAGCGAATTATCTGCCTCCATCTAACCCTATCCTCTGCATCCTCTTCTCTCACAACAACTACTGTACCTTCATGTCCTCTCTCACTACATCCATAAATCTCCTCTGTGCTCTACCTCTAAACCTCCTGCCTGGCAGTTCCAACCTCAGCATCCTTCTACGGATATATTCACCATATCTCCTCTGAACATGTCCAAACCACCTCAATCTGGCTTCCATGACTTTATCTCCAAAACATCTAACATGGGTTGTCTCTCTGATGAACTAATTCTCAATCCTATCCATTCTCGTCACTCCCAAGGCTAACCTTTACATCTTTAGCTCTGGAGGTAGCTCCAGCTCTGCCTCCTGTGTTATCTTCAGTGCCACTGTCTCTAAGCCGTAGATCATCGCTGGTCTCACCACTGTCCTGTACACCTTTTCTTTCATTCTCGCTGATACTCTTTTATCGCACAACACACCTGACACTTTTCTCCACCCGTTCCAACACGCATGCCTTTTCGCCTTTTCACCTCCTTTCCACACTCACAATTACTCTGGACCGTTGATCTAAAGTCCAGTACCTTCTTTATCTCTGCTCCCTGTAGCCTCACCATTCCTCTTGAGTTCCTCTCATTCACACACATGTATTCCATCTTGCTGCGGTTAAGCTTCATTCCTCTGCTTTCCAGAACATACCTCCACCCCTCCAAATTTTCCTCCACCTGTTCCCTGATCTCTCTACAAAGTACAATGTCATCTGCAAACATCATTGTCCATGGAGACTCCTGTCTAACCTCATCTGTCCATCACCAGAGTAAACAAAAAGGATACTAGAGCCGATCCTTGATGCAGACCTATCTCCACCTTCAACTCTTCTGTCACACCTACAGCACATCTCACCACTCCAGACTTCCTCATACAAAACCATAACTCCTCTCTCAACCCTCCTCTCTGTTGTATGCTTTCTCTAAGTCTACAAAGATACCATGCAACTTTATTACTTTCTCTGTATCTGATGTACTCTTTCTAGGTATGAAACCATATTGCTGCTCACAAATGCCCACCTCTGCCCTTAACCTAGCTTCCACTACTCTTTCCCACAGCTTCATTGTATGGCTCATCAGCTTAATGCCTCTGTAATTGCCACAGCTCTGCACATCTCCCTTGTTCTTAAAAATCGGCAACAATAAACATCTCCTCCATTCTTCTGGAATCCTCTCACTCTCCAAGATCTTGTTAAACAAACGAGTCAGAAACTCCACTGCCACCTCTCAGTATGTGATGAGGACCAACAGCTTTTCCCCTCTTCATCCTCTTCAACGCCCTTCTCACCTCACTCTTACTAATATTTGCTACTTCCTGCTCCACAACAGTCACCTCTTCTACTCTTTGTTCTCTTTCATTTTACTCATTCATCAACTGTTTAAAGTACTCCTTCCATCTTCCCATCACCCACCTGGCATGTGTCAGCACATTTCCATCTCTATCTTTAATCACTCTACCCTGCTGTGCATCCTTCCCATCTCTATCTCTCTGCCTCGCCAACATGTACAGATCCACCTCTCCCTCCTTACTGTCCAATCTAGCATACAAGTCCTCATATGCTCTTTGTTTGGCCGTTGCCGTCTGGAAGAAAGTATTCACTACTGCCCTTTCCATTCTCTTTGCAAGGTGCACCACCATTTGTCCTTCTACATTCCTGTCCTGAAGACCAAACCTGACCATCACATTTTCTTCACCTCTGTTCCCTTCCCCAACATGTCCATTGAAGTCTGCACCAATCACCACTCTCTCACCTCTGGGGATGCTCTGCATCTCTTTATCTAACTCACTCCAGAATTTCTCCTTCTCTTTCAAGTCACATCCTACCTGTGGGGCATAACCACTAACAACATTGAACATCACCCCTTCAATTTCCAGCTTCAGACTCATAACACTATCTGATACTATTTTCACCTCTAGAACATTCCTAACAAACCCGTCTTTCAGAATAACTTTTACTCCAATTATGTTCCTATCCACACCATGGTAAAACAATTTGATTCCTGATCCTGAAAGCTTCTAGCTTTGCTAATTTTCCACCTGGTCTCCTTGACACGCAATATTTCCATAGTCCCAATATTCAAAGTCCCTACAATCACTCCTAAACTCTTGCGTTTGCTTTTCTCTCTCTGCTTTCAAACACACCTTCCTTCACTCATTTTTAAACCAACAGTAGCCCAAATTCCACCGGCATCCTGTAGGTCAACAGCACCAGTGGGGGTCATTGTTAACCCAGGCCACGACCGATTCAGTATGGAGGTGATATTTGTGATTCGCATCGTTGATTTGGCAAATGCTTTATGTTGGATGCCCTTCCTGACACAATCGTCTGCATTTATCCAGACTTGGGACTGGCACAAGAAGACACTGGATTGTGCCCCTCACACACATACAATCTGGGATTGCTTATGACTGTTATATACAGTAAATGCCGGATATAGTTCTGGCAGTAGTAAACAAGTGTCACAGAATCAATGATGTTGAAGTGACACACTCCTATAAAGATGCGTAAAATTAATTGTTTTCTATTTCCTCTGTAACAGAGAGACCTGCAGTCCTGAGTGTATCTCCACAGAGCTGGATGACTGAAGGAGACTCAGTGACTCTAAACTGTAAGGTTACAGACTCATCTACAGGCTGGACATTTAGCTGGTACAGAGTTGTTACCTACAGACATGGCTTAACTCAAATGAAAAATAATACTGGCTCAATCATGTATGTGGAGCTCATCTCAGACAGCAGCAGAGGATCTGGAGGCTCCTACACTCTCAGTCCTGCTGCTCTTAATCACACAGGAGTTTATGTGTGTAGAGGAGAAAGAGGAGAACCAGCCTTTCACACACATTACAGCAATCTACAGCCACTAATGATCACTGGTGAGGATAACATTAGTTCCCTTTTCGAGGCTTCACTCAATGCTGCGTTAGAACGCTTATGGGAACTATCTTGTCGCATTGCCGGCCATGAAGCATGTGTGGAAAAACGCCATTATCTGGCTACATATAACCTCGGTCAGGTGACGTCATCTGATTAGATCAGGTGGAGGTTATAAATACCGGAAAGCCGGCAACAAAACCTCAGATCATTTGTCTTCATGCCGACTTGTGATCGCGTGTGTGCAGCAAGCATTTAAAAAAAAAAAAGGATATATAAGACTCCATTCTTAACAGAGAAAAAAAAAAAAAAAAAACTCACCAGATATAATGGCCGAGTTCAGTCTATCATGCCCGTGCGGTAACCGTCTTTCTCAAGACGATAGCCATAATCTCTGTTTTGAGTGTTTGGGTGAAAGCCACGCTCTCCTTGGACTTGAAGGAGAGTGTGAGCACTGTGATAATCTCCAGATGAAAGTGCTACGAGCGCGTCTCGCGTTCTTTAGGGAGCCACGAGCCGCTCTGCACTCCTGGGGCTCACAGGTTGATTTGGCCGAGGCACGAGAGACGGAGCCCCTCCTCTCTCTCGTTTCCTCCCCCGATCTCTCTCTCTCCCCCCCCACTTCGCGAGCGCACTTCGGTGCTTCTCGGGAGTGTTTGAGGGAGACTCACTCGCTTGCTTCAGTTGAAATGGATGTAGCTACCTCAGAACGATCCTCTAGGGATGATAGAGAGTATGAGGAATTAATTGAGGTTATAACACGCGCAGTTGAACGTTTACATATTGACTGGCCACAAGAGCAAGCTCATACAAAACGTTCCAAACTGGATGACAGATTTCTATCGGGTGGCCAGGAGATGGCGTCACAACGCCGTTCTCTCCCCTTTTTTGATGATCTCCACAACGAGTTATCTCGTTCATGGAGACGTCCCTTTTCTTCCCGTATTTTTGTACCTTCAACTTCATTTTATTCGAATATTGTTGATGCAAAAGCACAGGGTTATGTGATGATGCCCCAGATTGAGGAGACGCTCGCGGGCTATCTCGCTCCTGGAACATCATCTTCATTAAAAAAGCCAACCCTTCCCTCCAAGGCATGTAGAACTTCTTCTACCCTGTTAGGGAAGGCGTTCCAAGCAGCTGGTCAGGCCGGCGCTTCCTTGCACACCATGGCGGTTTTGCAGGCGTATCAGGCCGACCTGCTGAATGATCTGAGCACGAGCGGCAATATGAATCAGGAAGCGTTCATAGAATTACGCCGGGCTACTGATCTGTCCCTGCGTGCGACGAAACAGACAGCCCATGCTATTGGCCGTTCTATGGCATCCCTGGTGTCTGCAGAGAGACACCTCTGGCTAAATCTAACTGGCATTAAGGACAAAGATCGGGCATTCCTTCTCGATGCTCCCATCTCACCCTCAGGCCTATTTGGCGAAGCTGTAAATACTGTCGCTACCAGATTTAGAGAGGCCAGTCTCTATGAACAAGCTTTTGGGAAATTTATCCCACGCCGTGCCCAGGTGTCGAGGCCATCGGCCACCCAACCTCGACCCGATCTCAGTCTCGCTAGACGAGAGGCGCAGAAGGAAAGCGTCAGTAGCCGCGCACCCCCCCGTAAGGACTGGGGTACGGCTCGGCGCCCCCCTCAGGCCGCCCCCAAAAAAATAGACCGCTCTGTCTTCTTCGCGAAGAAGCGTCCCTGATAGCAGAGCTCAGGACCGTGGGGGTGACCCCCCCTGGGGATGGGCACATAGGAGCATGCCCCCCTGGGCACCCCCAGGAGATCGATGTTCAGTTTCCGCCGCCTTTGGTGTTTCGGACAACACCGGTCTCCGACACGTTAGTCCTTCGGTCGCATCCTGCTATATTCCAGGACACCGAACCACTAACACCCCCCAGCCCAGTAGAAGTACTTGCACCCCTTTCGGAGAAGCTGGCAGCGTGGAAGCTACTGCCAGGCATATCCCCCTGGGTTTTAAAGACTGTAGAGAAAGGATACAGGATCCAGTTTGCATATCGCCCTCCGCGTTTCAACGGCGTGGTCTCCACTTCCGTGATACCGGAAAGGGCGCGTTTTCTGAGTTCCGAACTCCAGAAATTACTGCAGAAGGGAGCCATAGAACAGGTTCCTCCTCCAGACATGGAGTCAGGTTACTACAGTCGGTACTTCCTGGTCCCCAAAAAGGACGGGGGTCTGCGTCCAATTCTGGATCTTCGCGGTTTGAACCGCTATCTCAAAAAATGCAACTTCAAAATGTTGACCATAAAGACTATTGTTTCACAAATCCAACCACAGGATTGGTTTGTGACAGTAGATTTAAAGGACGCATATTTCCACATAGAAATTTTGCCACAGCACAGGAAGTTCCTGAGGTTCGCCTTTGGGGGAAAAGCCTACCAATTTCGGGTTCTTCCATTCGGTCTAGCCTTATCACCCCGCACATATACAAAATGCATGGATGCAGTTCTGGCTCCTTTGAGACTCCAGGGCATCCGCATTCTGAATTACATAGACGACTGGCTAATACTGGCCCAGTCTCAGCAGCTAGCACTTCGACACCGAGATGTCGTCCTAGCTCACCTTCACTTGCTGGGATTGAGACTCAACGCCACGAAAAGCGTTCTCTTTCCAGCACAAGTGACAACCTACTTGGGCGTCAGGTGGAATTCGATCGCTATGCAGGCACATCTGTCTCCTGCTCGCGTCGAATCCATAAACAACGCTCTGAAGGAAATCAGACTAGACCAAGAAGTGACTGTACATCACTTACAAAAATGTTTAGGCCTCATGGCAGCTGCGTCCATGGTGATACCCTTGGGTCTCCTGCACATGAGAGCGTTTCAGCTGTGGTTAAGAGCCAGGGGAGTTCACACGAGAACAAATCCCCGAAGGCGGATAAGGGTTACGCGCAAAGGACTTCGTACCCTTTCTATGTGGTTCAGACCCCGGTTTCTCGCCTTGGGTCCCACTCTAGGTCCGTCTTGTCGTCGCAAAATGCTAACGACAGACGCTTCCCTTACCGGCTGGGGCGCGGTCTTGGATGGCCGTCCAGCCCAAGGGGTCTGGAGAGGCCACCTTTTCGCATGGCACATCAATTGCCTCGAAATGATGGCTCTATTTTTAGCTCTACAGCATTTCCTCCAGCAGCTGAGAGGCTACCATGTCCTAGTGCGGGTGGACAGCACATCAGTAGTCTCCTATATAAATCGCCAGGGCGGCCTGCGCTCACGACGCTTGAACCAGCTAGCACATCAGGTTCTGCTCTGGGCTCAGGACAAGTTCCTGTCCCTCAGGGCGATTCACATTCCAGGGTACAGGAATGTGGGAGCAGACTTTCTGTCCAGACGAGCTGTGAATCACGGGGAATGGAAACTCCACCCCGAAGTAGTCACTCAAATCTGGGAGAGATTCTCTACAGCGGAGGTGGACCTCTTTGCCTCACAGGAGACTGCACAATGTCCCCTCTACTACTCTCTGACTCATCCAGCTCCCCTGGGTCTGGACGCGATGGCCCATACGTGGCCCAATTTACGCCTCTATGCGTACCCTCCGATAGCTCTGCTCCCGGGAGTCCTGGCGAGGGTCCGTCAACACGGTTTGCGCCTCTTATTGATAGCGCCCCGTTGGCCGGCCCGAGTATGGTTCTCAGAAATAATATCACTCCTCGACGGCTCACCTTGGATGATTCCAGTGAGGAGGGATCTTCTATCTCAGGCGCAGGGGACAATATTTCATCCCCGGCCCGAGCTTTGGAACCTTCACGCTTGGCCCCTGAACGGGACCAATTGAGTCAAGCCGGCCTTTCAGCCGGCGTAATTGACACCATCCTAAGTGCTAGGGCTCCCTCCACTAGAAGGATTTATGCCTTCAAATGGAAGGTATTCGAGAGCTGGTGCATGGCTAAGCAGGTGGACCCAGTCCACTGCCGAATTGTTTCAGTGCTAGAATTCCTGCAAGAGAAATTGTCCTCGGGCTTGTGCCCTAGTACCCTCAGAACGTACGTGGCCGCTATTTCAGCCTGCCACGTCCTGTCTGAAGGGGCTACTGTAGGAAATCACCCTTTAGTTGCCCGTTTCATTCGTGGAGCTAAACGGTTGAGGCCACCCACTAGAGTCACGGCTCCCTCTTGGGATTTATCTATCGTGCTCGAAGGTTTGATCGAGACTCCTTTTGAACCGCTAGAGTCAGCGCCCGACAGGCTTCTGACTCTCAAGATGGTTCTTCTTATGGCCATCACCTCTCTAAAGAGGATCGGAGACCTGCGTGCATTGTCAGTCTCCCCATCCTGCCTGGACTTTGCCCCTGGGCTAGTCAAGGCCATTCTGCATCCTCACCCAAACTATCTACCGAAAGTTCCTTTCTCTACCATGCACCCTGTCATCCTGGAAGCCTTCTGTCCTCCGCCCTTTGCGGATTCGGAGCAGGAGAAACTTCACCTACTGTGCCCAGTACGTGCTCTTCAGGCTTATGTCCACCGCACCAGCCAGTGGCGTAAGTCAGAGCAACTCTTTATATGTTATGGAGGCCGCAACCGGGGGGCGGCCGCCACCACACATACTCTGTCACACTGGGTGAGAGATGCTATTGCCCTCTCCTATGAGGCGCGTGGACACACTTCGCCCCTAGGAGTCAGGGCTCATTCAACCAGAGGGGTCGCCTCATCTATTGCTCTTGCAAGAGGTACTCCCCTGCAACAAGTGTGTGACGCAGCGGGTTGGTCCTCTCCGCACACATTTATAAGATTTTATAGTCTGGATGTCCATGCCACCCCAGGCTCACGAGTCCTCGGTTCAGCTTCCCGGACATGAATCTGAGACCTTCTCGGGCTTGTGCGCACACGCTACACAACCTTGGGGTCCAGACACCTGTAGTGCGGCGGCGTTGGTATTCTCGTTCCCATAAGCGTTCTAACGCAGCATTGAGTGAAGCCTCGAAAAGGGAACGTCTCGGGTTACTTTGCAGTAACCCTGTTCCCTGAGAGGCGGGAACGAGATGCTGCGTCCGAACGCCGCACTACCATGTGACCGGACGTCCATTCAGACAAATAATCTGAGGTTTTGTTGCCGGCTTTCCGGTATTTATAACCTCCACCTGATCTAATCAGATGACGTCACCTGACCGAGGTTATATGTAGCCAGATAATGGCGTTTTTCCACACATGCTTCATGGCCGGCAATGCGACAAGATAGTTCCCATAAGCGTTCTAACGCAGCATCTCGTTCCCGCCTCTCAGGGAACAGGGTTACTGCAAAGTAACCCGAGACGTTTAGTTCAGATAGTAAAGTACGAATGTGCAATAAATTAATGCAACATGTATTTATTAAAGCTGGATATTTATTTATTTAGCTAGTTAGTATTGTAACACAAGTGACAAAAAAACCCAGCAAGCCACAGCAGATCAACTTTAGAGATGTAACCGAATATGATGAGCAGATAATGTGTTCTAAACAGACATGAAGATGTCAATATAAGGAGAAAAAGAAACATGTTTATTTAAACTTATTTATTTAAATGTTTAAACTAAATATTTAAACTAAACATTTTTAAAAGATTGTGGAATACTTAAAAAAAATAATGTTCCTCAACATCAAATTGCAAAGGCTTTGCAAATCTCATCATCTACAGTACAGTGCATAACTGAAACAAATTTTAATTTAAAAAATACTTACCCAATATTAAGAGACCACAAAAGGAACATCTTCATCAGTTAAGGGCAGTACATTTTGATAGCGCCAGTTAGTTAGCCGGGGGGGGGGGGGGGGTTGTAAAGTTGTAAATTATTTGGTAAGTTTGTTTAAAATTTTATCAAAGTCCTTAATAATAATAATAATAATAATAATAATAATAATAATAATTATTATTATTATTATTATTATTAAAAATACCTTTTTTTCCCCCGTTCATGATTATAGCTTATCCTTCCTTAAACTGTCTGGTTTGTGATCCAAGCTATGGACTGTGGATTGGATTACCAAATTAATAACCATACTTGTCTCTTTTGTGTGCTTAAGGTAACTTTTCTCTAGTCTCTCTGTTCATAAATCCGAACAGAATTCAACACTTTACTAAAGGTTCTCTCTCACTGAGCTGTGAGGACCAGAATAACACTACTGGATGGACAGTGAGACGTTACAAACAGAATAACACAGTATCAAATTGTTCACAGTGGGGATCAGTTACAGGATCTATATGTAAAATTAGCTCCCTCTCCACATCCTACACTGGACTTTACTGGTGTGAGTCTGAATCTGGAGAAAACAGGAATCCTGTCAACATCACAGTGCATGGTGAGTCTTCATCTAGTGTGTTTATTGATAACGGGAAGGGATATGTACAGTTTGGTTAATTTTCAGAACTCTTTATTTTCAACTAGGAGAAACGGTTTTCTCTTCATTATATACTTCCTACAGTTTCTGTAAGGTAGATATGTGCATGACATTACCTGAGAGAATATATAGAACTTTGAAAACATGCTGACTGATAAAATAATTTTACTGCTGATATTTGTAAAATGAGTATAAGTACCGTGTATTCATTAGTCATAATGTTTTAATCCTTCTTTCACTTGATTGCTGCTTTGTGCAGTTAACTAGTCATACATATTTTCTTTTATTTATGTATCTTACTTATGTCTTAGTTATCATTACTTTAAAAAAAAATATTTAACTAATTCCAGAATATGGGTAAGACATGGAAAGGATGTGGAACTCAACAAATATTCTTCTTATTATAAAAAAAAACAAAAAAAAAAACAAAACAGGAATAATGTCTCAGGTTACTTTGCTGTAACCCTGTTCCCTGAAAAGGCGGGAACGAGGTGCTGCGTGAAAACGCTATGGGAATAACTTTTTGTGTTGCTGGTTGTGAAGCATGTGCATATCAAACACGCCAAATTTTGGCTTAAATAACCTCGGTCGGGTAACGTCATCTGATTAGACGTACCTGCAGGTTATAAATAAGGGTGAACCGGAGACATTCCTCAGATTGATTTGTCTGAACGGACGTCCGTTGACGTGGGCAGTGCAGCATTGGGACACAGCATCTCGTTCCCGCCTTTTCAGGGAACAAGGTTACAGCAAAGTAAGCTGAGACATTCCCTTTCAAAGGCTACACTCGATGCTGTGTGAAAATGCTATGGGAACGAAAGTACCAACGTCGCCGCACTGCAAGTGTCTGGACCCCCGAGTTGTGTAGCATGTGCGCACAAGGCCAAGAGGTCTCAGAACTATGTCTGGGAAGCTGACTCGAGGACTCATGAGCCTGGAGTGGCATGAACATCCAGACTATAAAATCTAACAAATGTGTGCGGAGAAGACCAGCCCGCCGCCTCACACACTTGTTGCAGGGGAATACCTCTTGTGAGTGCAATAGATGAGGCAATCCCCCTGGTTGAATGAGCACTGATTCCTAGAGGCGAAGTGAGCCCACGTGCCTCATAGGAGAGAGCAATAGCATCTCTCACTCAGTGTGACAAAGTCTGTGTAGTGGCGGCCGCCCCCCGGTTGCGGCCTCCATCGCATATAAAAAGCTGCTCTGATTTACGCCACTGGCTGGTGCGGTGGACGTAGATCCGAAGAGCACATACTGGACACAGTAGGTGAAGTTTCTCCTGCTCCGAAACTGTGAAAGGTGGAGGACAGAAGGCTTCAAGAACAACAGGGTGCATGGTTGAGAATGGAACATTCGGAAGATAGTTCGAATGAGGATGCAAAATGGCCTTGACTAGCCCAGGGACAAAGTCCAGGCAGGATGGGGAGACTGACAAGGCACGCAGATCTCCAGTCCTCTTGAGAGAGGAAAAAATTCCTTGAACCAGAAACCTGTCAGGTGCTGATTCTGGTGGTTCGAAAGGAGTGTTAATTAGACCTTTGAGCACGATAGATAAATCCTACGAAGTGGTCGTAGCTCTAGTGGGTGGCCTCAACTGTTTAGCTCCATGAATAAAATGGGCAATTAAAGGGTGTTCTCACACAGTGATCCCTTGAATCGGAATGTGGCAGGCTGAAATAGCGGCCACGTACGTCCTGAGGGTATTAGGGCACAAGCCCGAGGACAGCTTTTCTTGCAGGAACTCCAGCCCTGAAACAATTCAGCATTGGACTGGGTCTACCTGCTTTGTCATGCACCAACTTTCAAATACATTCCATTTGAGGGCATACACTTTTCTAGTGGAGGGAGCCACTAGAAATAGTGTCAATTAAGCTGGCTGAAAGACCAGCTTGACTTAGTTGGTCCAATTCAGGGGCCAAGCGTGAAGGTTCCAAAGCTTGGGTCGGGAATGAAATATTGTCCCCTGCACCTGAGACAGGAGATCCCTCCTCACTGAAAACATCCAAGGTGAGCCATCGAGGAGAGATATTAGATCCGAGAATCATACTCTGGCCGGTCAACTGGGCGCTATCTGTAAGAGGCACAAACCGTGTTGCCGGACCCTCGGCAGGACTCCTGGGAGCAGAGGTATTGGAGGAAATGCATAAAGGTGTAAATTTCGTCATGTATGGGCCATCGCGTCCAGACCCAGGGGAGCTGGATGAGTCAGGGAGTAGTAGAGGGGACATTGTGCTGTCTCTTGGGAGGCAAATAGGTCCACCTCTGCTGTAAAGAATCTTTCCCAGATTCGGCTGAATACATCGGGGTGTAGTTTCCATTAACCATGTGTCACAGCTTGTCTGGACAGTAAATCTGCTCCCACATTCATGTGCCCCGGAATATAAATTGCCCTGAGGGACAGGAACTTGTCCTGTGCCCAGAGCAGAATCTGATGCGCTAGCTTGTTCAAGCTGTGTGAGTGCAGTCTGCCATGTTGATTTATATAGGAGACTATCGATGTGTTGTCCGGGCTCTGAACTACATAGAAAGGGTACGAAGTCCTGGGTGCGTAACCCTTATTTGCCTTCGGGGATTGGCCCTTGTATGAAATCCCCTGGCTCTTGGCCACAACTGAAAAGCTCTCATGTGCAGAAGGCCCAAAGATATCACTGTGGATGCAGCTGCCATGAGGCCCAAACATTTTTATGAATCACAGAAGTGTAGACCACGCCATTGAAACGCGAAGGGCAATGTGCAAACTGAATCCTGTAGCCTTTCTCTACAGTCTTTAGCACCCAAGGAGATATGCCTGGCAGTAGCTTCCACGCTGCCAGCTTCTCCAAAAAGGGTATGAGTTTTAGTACACGGGGGGTGTTAGTGGTTCGGCATCCTGGAATAAAGCAGGATATGACCGAGGCACTAACATATCTTTGGGGATCGGTGTCGTCCGAAACACCAGCGGCGGCGGAAACTGAAGACCAATCCCCTGGGGGTGCCCGGGAGGGCATGCTCTTGTGGGAAAGACCGTTATGTGCCCTTCCCCGGGGGGGGAGGGGGTGTCACCCGCACAGTCCTGGGCGTGTAGGCTATCTGGACTTATTCTTTGAAAAGAAGACAGTGCGGCAATCCGATTATATAGAGGCGGCCTGTGAGGGGCGGCGAGCCATAACCCAGTCCTTACGGGGGGGTGCCCGGCTGCTGACACTATCCTTCTGTGCTTCTAGCCTGGCGAGAATCAGATCTGGTCGAGGCTGGGTGGCCGATGGCCTCGACTCTTGAGCACGGCGTGGGAAGAATTTTCAAAAGCCTGGTTGTAAAGCTTAGCCTCCCGGAAACTAGAGGCGATGGAATTAACAGCGTCGCCGAATAGGCCGGAAGGTGAGACGGGCATCAAGGAGGAATGTTCGATCCTTGTCCTTGATGCCTGTCAGATTTATCCACAGGTGCCTTTCAGAATGGCTTTTAATATTTTTTTAATTTCATGCTTTTTATAATTTTATCATTTTGTTTTATTTATTTTTTATTATTATTGTTATTATTATTACTGTTACTATAATTTTAATAGATATTTTTCATTTATTTATTTATAAGTATATGTTTTTTATTGTTTGTTTTTGTTCCTGTATTTTTATTTCTATTTTTATTGCTATTTTATTGTCATCTTTAGTACTGTGAAGCACTTTGGTTCAACATAGGTTGCTGTAAAGTGCTATATAAATAAATGTTGATTGATTGATTTCAGTGGTCACAAAGGAGGCCATAGAACGGCCGATAGCACGGGCTGTCTGTTTAGTTGCATGAAGGGATAAATCAGTAGCCCGGCGTAATTCGGTGAATGCTTCATGATTCACAGTGCCGCTCATGCTCAAATCTTTCAGCAGATCAGCCTGATATGTTTTGGGTGAGCTTGTTCCTATGGCCAGTCAATATGCAGTCGTTCGAATGCATGCATTATGGCTTTGACCAACTGCTCATACTCTCTATCATCTTTATAGAGCCAACGTTCTGAGGCACTGTAGCTACTTCCATTTCCACAGAAGCATTTCCACAGAAGAAGAGTGAATCTCTTCAACACACCCACAAGAAGCACCAGAGTGGGCTCGTGAATTCGAAGGAGAGACTTCGGGATTGGGGGAGAGGGCGAGAGAAAGGAGGGACTCCATCTTTCGTGCCTAGGCCAAGTCAGCTTGTGATCCTCCCATGAGTGCAGCACGGCTCGTGTTTCCCTAAAGAACGCGAGGCGCGCGCAAAGCATTTTCATGTGAAGAAGATCACAGTGCTCGCACTCTCCATTAAGCTCTTCAAGACCATGCTTCTCACCCAAACATTCGTAGCAGAAAGTATGCATATCGCCCTCTGAAAGGAAATTTTCGCAAGGAGGGGGACTAACTATACTGGTTAGTTTTATGCTTTATTTTTTCTGCTTGCTTGTATGATAGTTTTGTGCTTTGCTGACACACACGCGTGCACAATGCGGTGAAGACAAAGATCTGAGGAATGTTTCTGGTTCACCCCTATTTATAACCTGGAGGTGCGTCTAATCAAATGACGTCACCCGACCGAGGTTATATAAGCCAAAATTTGGCGGGTTTGATAAACACATGCTTCACAACCGGCAACATGAAAAGATATTCCCATAGCGTTTTCACGCAGCATCGAGTGTAGCCTTTGAAAGGGAACTATAAAAACAAGAGACAATATGTGCCTTTGCTAATTCTTTGTCTATGTGGAAAATTTCTAAATTTTCTGATTTAGAAAATTCTGTTTGAACATAATATTTGAACAGGCTTGCTACAGTATGTTGTCAGGGTTACCCCAGTGGTGCACAAGTGTACGAATGAGTTTCCTCATTCGCAGTCCATTTTTTTTATCCAGTTGTCTTTGGCTTCCACCTGTTTGTTTCTCAGTCCATTTATGCTAATTTTATATGAATTATTTGTTTAGTATTTTTCTCATGTGAATCTACATTATTCTTGTTTAATACTCTATTCCTGTTTTTGGATGGGTTTGTTATTGATATTGAAGTCATTATCTGCCCTTATGCTATGTCTGCGACCATCATTACACATGACAAACAAATAAAAAAATTGGAGAGACTTTATATGTTGTTATTCATATATAGCTAAATTAAAAATATAATTTATTTAGATTTCAAATTAGATTTTCTTGTCTGGTATTTTCTGTGTTCTAGATGGAGATGTGATCCTGCAGAGTCCTGTCCATCCTGTGACTGAGGGGCATCCACTGACTCTACGCTGTTTTTATCGCAACACAAATTCCTCAAACCTCCGAGCTGATTTCTTTAAAGATGGCTCAGCTCTCCAGACACAGACTACAGGAGAGATGATCATCCATAAGGTCTCAAAGTCAGATGAAGGTTTCTACCACTGTAGACACTCAGAGATAGGAGAGTCACTGAAAAGCTGGGTCTCAGTCAGACGTGATAGACCTTGTGAGAATTTGTTGTATTTGATTGTTTAATTAATAACACTGTTTAAAATGTTTAAAAGCTTAAAATCTACAGTAGTCTCTTTTTTTATTTCAGTCCCAGGTTCTAGCTCCATTGGTGGATCAGTACTAGTGGCTGTGGGTTTGGGAATTTTCTTCATCATTTTACTGATCATAATGATCCTCCTGTTGTCGTACAGTAGAACAAAAGGTTAATAACTGCTTTAAATATGCTATATAGAAGTTACAGAATATAGTTCAAAAATGCTAAATAAAATGTTAAATATTATATATTCATATTATTTATAAATATTATTATAAACGTACACTATGTTGTCAAAGTCATATATTTTGTTCATTAAATGTATTTAAAGTGTGTAAGGAAAGTATTCAGACTCTCTATAATCTGTCACTCTTTGTTATATTGCAACCATTTGCTAAAATCATTTAGGTTCATTTTTTCCACATTAATGTACCCACAGCACCCCATATTGACAGAAAAACACAAAGTTGTTGACATTTTTGCAGATTTATTAAAAAAGAAACACTTTATTAGTTAATGTTTGGTTCGATTCATCCTGTAAAGTTATTCTTTTGCACTATTTTTACACTGTAATCAATACTTGATAAAATAAAATGTTTCCTTCACTATTTGCAACCTGTTCAGATGTTAAATCTGTTTTCCTCTATAGAAAAGCAGCAGATGCCCAATCAGGCATCACGCCAGATTCAGAGCCGGTCAGGAGATGAAGACTCTCAATTAGGACACACACCATTTCATGCTGGTCAGACACTGTCCCAATGTTTCTTTCTAGAATTATCAACTAAAACTTATGTTTTACTCGAGATTTTTATTAGCTCAGCAATACATAATTGTATCATTGTATTTGTTTAAACCCTATATATTTTGTAAGTTTTCTACAATTGCATTTAATAATCTAATTCAGTTTCATTCTGTTTCCTGCAGGAACTAAAAACACTGTGGATCAGGCAAGTGGAGCAGGTAGCTTTATTCCACTTCATTCATTTCTTCTTGCATTAGAAGTCTTGCCTACAGTTTACACTTATACAGTGAAGTACAGATGTGTCTTATTTTGTTTAACACACTGCTTTGTGTTCTCTTGAATGTGCAGAAGCTGCTTTTGCAGCGGCCACAAGGAAAAAGAAGAGAAACAGAAACAAGAGTAGAGTATTTTTTATTTTTTAAATGTGATGTATTTATTAGAAACATTTCAAAATAAGTTTATAACTTTTGCCATATTTACGATATTAACACACATGAGCCTGTTGGCTACAATTTCCTCCACAGTCATACAAAAAAAAAAAAAAAAAAAACATTAGTGTTCTCCATAGTGGTGATCATGAATATATGAAACACATTGAAAAGATGCCACATGCTAAATTGTAAAGTATACTTTATTGTTTACAGATGAAAAAAGCAACTAAAGTTCAGTGTGGTATTAGCAGGAGGCTGATGATGACTATTGTGTGAGTTATGACTTATATAAGTGATATAACACAGGGCTAATAATGACTGCGATGGTTGTTTTCTCTGCTACTGCAGGTGCTGATACTGATGTGACTTATTCTAACATTGAACTAAAACAAATGGGAAAAGCAAAGAGAATAAAAGGTAGAGCAAAATAAAGACATTTTATGTTGTCATAGATCACCTACAGCACACTCTGGTTTTATACAACTAATGAAATATTTGTAGAAAAATAATTATTGACATTGTGGTGTGATGGACAATACTAGTTCCTACAATACTTTGATTATGATTATTTTTCTATTTCAGTTCATGGTATATTTTCCTCCATCTATGTATTTTTGTGAGATCTCTAAAAAAATAGTAAATTTTATCAAGTATTACAGCATTTATAAACATTTATGGTACTGTCAGAACTGCTGTTATCAAAAATTTATCAACATATTGTGACCAATCAGAATCCATAATTCAGAAGTACTATGGTCTCCTGTATTTTACATTGTATATTAACTATGTATCATTCAAAAATCTACTTACTTTTCTTTTTAATTTGGATGAGTTGTATTTTAAGAGATTAATTTAAGATCTCTTGATTCCAATTATAGAGAAAGGCAGTTTGGGTGATGATACTGTCTATTCAATGCTAAAGTAGATCATGAAGGTACGAATCATGCTAATTCCTTCTTATTTACTGTGTGTGTGTGTGTATATATATATATATATATATATATATATATATATATATATATATATATATATATATATATATATATATATTTATTTATTTTTTTAGAGAACAGAAATGATTTGCATACTAATAATATACACAGTGGCTTGCAAAAGTATTCGGCCCCCTTGAACTCCAAATTATGTCACATTACAGCCACAAACATGAATCAATTTTATTGGAATTCCACATGAAAGACCAATACAAAGTGGTGTACACGTGAGAAGTGGAGCGAAAATCATACATGATTCCAAACATTTTTTTTTTTTACAAATAAATAACTGAAAAGTGGGGTGTGCGTAATTATTCAGCGCTTTTGCAAATGCACTTGACAATACTGTTCTTGCAAGAACTATTACAGAAAGACTGACCTCTGTGTCTTACAATAAAAACTAACTGTTGTTTTTGTTGTTGTTACGTAATTACCTAATTCCATTTGTATTATTTTATAGTTTTGAAATCCCTAGTATTGTTGTAGAATGTAAAAAATTAATCACTAAACAAAAACAAAGAACTTTGCAAGTGATCTAAAACTTTTGAACGGTAATGTATATAATTTAAATATACTCACTGTCCCTTAATATACATGCTTAATATACTGATACTGTTGAAAAAAAAATACAATTAGCTTACTATACTGTACATGTGAAATATTAGTATATTTTATTAAAATACATATTTTTCATTTACATCTATACTTGAATCACAATGTTTTTGTTTTTGTTTGGATGTAGTCATTATATATCTCTATCTATTAATCTGTACAGGGTCACACGGTTCCTGGAGTCTATTTCAGCGACTCTGGGCACAATGCAGGGTTACTCACTGGATAGGCTGCCAAACTATTACAGGATACACTTACAGTACACATTATGGACAATTTGTAAATGCCAATTATTCTAATCTGCATGTCCCCAAACTCGATAAGCATGGGGAGACCATGCAATCTCCACATGTGAAGGTGACCCAGGGTGGGATTAAAACTTTCAATCCTGGAGGTGTGCATCCACAGAGCACCGCCATCACCATGACACCGCCAAAGATTTTAAAGAAAAAATGCATTTTGATTGTTTGCTGCATCAATTTTTTTTTCTGCAACATTATAAAAAAAATTTTCTTGAAAATTTTGCTTTACGTGTTTTTTTTTTTTCATTTTTATCAGCATTTCTATCATTATATATAGTGTTTTAGTGTGCATACACAATTTTTCCTGTATGATAATTGTAAGATCAAATTTCATTACCCGTCATTTTTTTCCTGTATTTGCTTTTTTTTTTGTTTTTGTTTTGTTTTGTACCTTAATGTTACATGCAATTACTTTGTTGCTAAAAGTGTTTGTAAAGATCTGGTGTATGTTACATCTGCTTTTGGTTTGCTGGACTCCATAGGGAAGTTAAGTGAAATTCTGATACACCCAACAGATGTGCATGACTACACATATTAATTAAATATTGCCTAATTAGTGCACAGAAAAATGTGATCAGCTTCATCCATAACCCCAAATTTATGTTAATTAATTGACTAGAATTGTAGAAGACATTTGTTAATGAGCAGAAAATGTTCTTTAATGGAATGCATTTAAGAATCTAATCATGTCAAGGAAGTCTCAAAAATCCACATACAAATGCAGGGATGTTCACGAATGGCGAGCAGCTAGTAACTATAGATGTGTCAGTCTGTACATAAATGCAATCACAAAATAGGTTTGTGAATCATGTGACAGACATTTGTGAATTTTGCACCTGATCTGACTCCATATCTATTTGAATAAAACTGTTCTCAAACATTCATGATTTTTATTGTGTATTAGGGATATAAATCAGTACCAGGCTTTAATCTTAACACAGTGGGTGCAAGAGCATTCTCTTGGGGTGGTACCAAGGCTCTGGAATGAACTCTCCTTAACATTTGACACTGTAACTACATCTCAGAGTTTATACAGCTGCCAAGACTCATCTTTTTAAATTAGGTATCAACTTTATTGTCTATTTTTTATAACTCTGATTTATTAACCATTTTATTTATTTTATAACTTATACAGTATTAGTAATTTAACCTCTATATATTGATCTCTGATTGGCAATTTTGTTTTACACTTGTAAACATCAACAACAACAATTATAAAAAGAAAAAAAAAATTATAATAATAATAATTGGTACTGTTACTATAATTTTCATTTGTATTGTTCATTCATTCATTCATTTTCTATACCGCTTAATCCTGTGTTCAGGGTCGCGGGGGGCCTGGAGCCTATCCCAGGAGACTTCGGGCACTAGGCAGGGTACACCCTGGACAGGGTGCCAATCCATCGCAGGGCACACACACATACACACACTCACACACCCAATCACACACTACGGGCAATTTAGGAACGCCAATTAGCCTAATCTGCATGTCTTTGGACTGTGGGAGGAAACCGGAGTACCCGGAGGAAACCCACCAAGCACGGGGAGAACATGCAAACTCCATGCACACAGAGACGGGAATCGAGCCTGGCCGGGGAATCGAACCCAGACCCTGGAGGTGCAAGGCGACAGTACTAACCACTACACCACCGCGCCGCCTATCATTTGTATTGTTCATTTATTTATTTATAACTATGATTTTTTGTTTCTATGTTTTTATTTCTATTTTTACTGCTATTTTATTGTCATTTTTAGTGCTGTGAAACACTTTGGTTCAACTTAGGTTGCTGTAAAGTGCTATATAAATAAATGTTGATTGATTGATTGATTGATAATATGCAGTGAATTTAATATTATTATTATTATTATTATTATTATTATTATTATTATTATATAAACTCATTATTGAACTCGGTAGAGAAATGTAAACGCTATAGTGATTTTTATCCAGTTAAGAGCAGCTCATGCGTTGATTTGTATTTGATTGTTCTCAATGCGGTGTCTAGGTATTGACGTCTATGAATGTAATGCCTTCTCAAAGCAGATGGCCAATGAGAATGCAGCACTGTAACACCAGCCCTTAGCAGCTTGCCAATGGAATTAAACTCCAAAACGAAACTAAAAAACTCAGCAACGAAGCTGAGAATTACATTTTCAATTAGTTGTCACTTTACAGCACAATAGAATTATTATTAGTATTATTTTTAGGAAGCTGGGGTCAGAACGCAGGGTAAGCCAGAATACAGTGCCCCCTTGAGCACATAGGGTTAATGAACTTGCTCAAGGGCTCAACAGTGGGGGTGGCGGGGTGGGTGGGTTTGAAGGTTTGAACCACCGCCCTTCCTGTCAGTAACCCAGAGCCTTCAGCCTTTGAGCCACAAATCCTCTAGATGATAATAGATCAGTGAAAAAGAAGTCGAGAATATACTGTAATGAAGTTTATTATTATTTATAATTATTATTTGCATGTTTTTATGATATTTTTGTGAAGTTTAAATAATTTATTCACTTTAATTTAATCTATTTATGCTAAGTTGTTACCATTCGAATGGATCCCATATTTCTGCTGCACAGAAGCCTCCGTCTAGAAGCGACACTTTGTGACTGACCTGCGAGTGACTGTGAGAACTGTAGGGAGGAAAAAAAACAGATTTATCCCGGCATTTGATTTATTTGTCTAGTGATCAATATAATAGAGACAGGATGGAGCTCTGTCCACTCCCTGTTATGCTCTGTGAGTAAAAAGTCTCTTTGTGTCCTTATTAGAGTGAGTGGTGCGGTATAATCTTGTTTATCTGCATTCTGAATGTCCTGAATAATGGGTTCATTATTTAACTAGGACATGTGCTAATCTATTTTAGTCTAATGTTCCAGTCTGTAGGTTTTATGTCCTAGTACTGAGATGATCACACTTTACTAAGAATATTTGTTACGTACTTTGTTCAACAAGGCAAAATGTTTTACATTAATTATCAGAATAATGACTTTTCTATTTAAGATAGAGTTTTTCTCCTGAATAGGAATTAATTTGTGAGTTTGGTGTGTCCACAATGTGCTGTTTTTGCATTAAAGCGTTTTCATCTGTCCATCATGTTATGTTTCTGTTTCCTTCTTAGTGCTGATTTCACTTATAGCAGTGGCTCATGCTCAAGGTAATTTATGTTTTTTTAATTAAACCAGTTATTTAGCTCCACCAACACAACTGGCGGAACTGGTGACTGAGAGTTAGCAATCGACAGATAGTGTTATTAACAGCGGTGTAAACAGTTTTAAATTCTTTCGGGCACTATGTAGCCAAAAGATGAGGGAAATAAACCATGATGGTGGTGGGCAGTAAATATCATAGGTTCCATCTATTCCACTTAAGAATGTCAGCTATGCTAGCATCTAATTTCCTAGGTTAAATCCCAAATAAGGTTAAATGGACAGCTAGTGAACTACAAAGTACAATCACTTGTTTCACATACTTTACCAGGTAATGCCATTGAGGTTGTAATTTTGGCTTGTTGGTACATTGTTTTAGGAGTAAATAAAACAATACAGAGGCATTTCAGCACACATTAGAACTAATTATTAAGGAGATAACGTGTTGTTGAAAGTACATGTGTAACTGGTTGCAAATGTGTGGTTTTAGCAGGCAGTCCCTCTCTCCTCAGTACTGCAGACCGTACAGATATACTGTCATCCATGCTATGCTGTTACTGTCTATTTTCACCACTCATGGAACACCTCTTTTAACTAAGTGTTGTATTACAATGATTTTTATTACTCTAAACCAAAAAGTTACAAAAACTCAGATATTTTCGTTCTTTGACCATATCATATGGATCATTAACTTTACCCATTTTACAAGAACAACTTATTTTGGGAAATTATTACCGACATGGTTGTATAACAAAATATATATTTTTTATTATTTATAATTGCTGTATATTTTCCCTTTAAAAGGTTCAAACTTTTACTAGCACTGGGTTTGCTGCATTTTGGGAGCCATGGTGTACTTCAGTAATTTTCTTAAATCATAAGAGATCATACTATGAGTACAATGAGTTTACTATACATAATTGTGAAAAAGTCTTGGGCATATGCAAAGAAATTCAACACAGCAAAGATGCCTTCAAAAACACAATGTTTAAAGTTTAACAATCTTTTGCTGCTTTAAAATGCACCAGTGGTCTCAGGAAGACCATGTACAGTTTCCTATAAGGAAATGATCTGGGATGATTTTCTGAGCATTTTGGAAATCTGCAAGTTTATGTGTTATTGTAAAGCGACCTTGAGTCTCTTGAAAGGCGCTATATAAAATAAACCTATTATTATTATTATTATTATTATCATTATTATTATTATTATTATCAAGGGAATCTGACTCTGTCAGGAATAAACCCAAAGGGTGGTTAGGGTTAGGGTTAGGGTTAGGACCTAGGGTTAGGGTTAGGGTTAGACATGGTTGGACCTATGGACCAGTTGGGGTAGTCATTGTCTCTTTGTTTAAGGTCTTTAATTCAAGTGTGTCTTCTGTTTTTTTTTTTATATATTATTTAAGATCTTAATTTTGACAAGTCGTAGTTTTGCATCTGTTGCTCCTTTTTAAGGTTTACTTTGGTTCTGTTTAGTTTGCTCTAAATTTGTCACCTTTGTTTCATGGCTAGTTGTCCCCTGATTATTGATGTATTATGTAACATGTTGCTTCCATTACAGTCATACTAACATGTTCTTTATTCATTTATCTTATATACCACTTTATCCTGTATAGGGACACACAAAGCCTGGAGTCACTCCCAAAAGAATTGACAAGGTGGACCAGGGTGTCAATTGATAGCAGGGCACATCCACAATTCATCCAAGCCACCTCAATGTAAAAATAAATTAATAAGTATTAAGAAATACGCCTTACAGCTTTTTAAAGATGACTCATCTTTAAGAGTAGGAGAGTAGGATTGTGCTGGCTTAGCAAAATATTTTACAATGCTGTTTATTTGACTTAACTTGTAATTCAACTATTTAAGGCAGCTCAAGTAGTATTGGCTCTGGGCCCATTTAATTATATTTCTCTAAGGTTGACTTAACCAACTTTTCATCTACTTAAAAAAGGTAATAAGGTAATAAAATATACTAATAAACCTACAAACCACCAGAGAGTGTAAAACTATGTATCTGGAATTCTTATTATGGGTTAAAGCTACATATTTCTTCATATTCAAAAGGGGGTCTTATAAATCACCTTAGTGCATCTCGGGGAAGGTAAGTTATTGGCTCACCTTTAGTTTTTTTAGTTTATTCAGTCTGTGTCTACAAAGTTGTAAGGAACACAATGTTACCTGCTGTCTCAACAAATACCACTTTAAGAAGTTGGGCCAACAATACAATATTAATAATATGAATTATATTTATTATAAAATTCATTATAATTGGATAAATTAATATTCCAGAATATTAATTAATTCAACATTTATCTAGTTAGATTTTTTTTACAGTGCACAAACACACACACTCACACATACACACACTACAGGCTATTTGGGAACGCCAAGCACGGTGAAAACATGCAAACTCCATGCACACAGACCTGAGGTGGGAATTAAACCCTCAACACTGGAGTTGAATCAATAATGCAGAAATCATGAATAAACTATTAAGATCAAATTTGGAAAAAAAAGTAAAAAAAAAAAATAATAGAGTACCCACGACTTTTCCACAATACTGTATACACAAAGTTCAATGTTTATTCATTTGTTGCTGATTTTGTCACTTTTTTATTGATTTCAAGATAATGTATTTAAATGGACCGATTTGTTGCTACACACTCTAAAAAATGATTATGTGGCCTTGTAAATTTCACAGTAATAAACAGGTTATGTTACCTTAATAAAATCTCTAAAAGTCACATACATGATTGTTTGAGTTAGACAAATCAAAATAAATGCCTAAAAAAACTACTGTTCTGTTTGTCTTAAATTTACACTATAATTTAAGTTTATTTCACAAATAGAAATTAGTATTTGACTAACTGAATTATATTTTTAACATCCACTTAATATTTTTGATACATTTCAATCAAAATATTTGGTAATGGAGTAATTAATGCTGATTAGTTTAAAGAACTACAATTATCACTCATTCCAACTCAATATTCTTTATGTTTAACAAGAAAAACTTAAATAATTTAGTAAATTGCCCTGCGCAAGTGCTCATGGGAAATCTGGTGTAACATCAGAGACCAGAAGGCTGTGAGGATGGACATGAAGCTCCTGGAACATTCCTTATAAATCCTGGTGAGTAAACAGCTAACACAAGTTACTGAAATAATTCCTCTGTCTGTCTGTATACACAACTTTATAGTGTGTAAGTTACTGTTCTGAATCCTGTCACAGCCGAGCTACATAGCTAACGATAGCTAGCAACAGGTCAGTCCTGGTGTTCATTGTCATTTTAATTGTTTGTTCCAACCACCGAACTGCTCAGGTAAAGCGGCGTTAATACAGACACTTAAAATCTGGGTTAGGGTTAGGAGACACTTAAAATCTGGTGTAAAAGGAGAGATTTAACACCGAGCCGCGTGCGCGTGCATGTCCGCGTTTCTCGGTGTAACCGGCCGCGGTTGTGCCGCAATATTTGAATTTCTCCCGCCGAATGCGGTGATTTTGCGCAGCCAACCGTCACTGTGGCGATGATATAAAACTAGCGTGTTCAAATAATTACCGGGTCCACCTCATACACTGAACCGCGAGTCTGCTCGGGTCACTCCGACACTTTAAGGAGGAAACGCAGAACAAAGCAGGTTTAAACAGCAGAAATGAGGTGAAGTGTCCGGACTCTGGCACTGTTTACACACCGGGAGAGCAACAGCTCTGAGTCCAGCACAGCCCTGAGTTCAGTCTCATGATTTACAGCACTACAGACAGGCAGTTTGATTAGCAGTATAATGGTGTATAGCTTTGTTTAAAACAATAGAACTTCAAACCTTTTACTCAAGTTAAAGTCATAAGCACATGCCATTCTAAACTTCTAATGTATTTGAAGTACAAAAGTACTACAAGTACTTCACAAACATAACCGTGTACTTAAACATTATTAAAATGGCAGTTGATGAAATAAATGAAGTAAAAGTAGGCCTACAACATTTCTCTCAGAATTATAATTGGGAGAAATAATATAAAATTAAAATATTGAAGTGAAATATGTTATGTATGTTGTAATATGTAAGTAAAAAAAAAACTAAAACTGATTTTTAAATCATTTTTGTGAAACGTTATATATTTTCAATATCTCTTTCACAGCACCAACACCACTAAAGAAGAGAAGTTGAATGGAAATAAAACTGGAGGTAAATGTCAACTTTTTAAATGTTTCAGAAGTATTATATGTGTAACCATTGAATCCAAGATAGAAATTGAAACAAGGCTGGAAATATTTCACTTTACCTATTTTTAATCCAGAATATATTGAATCCACTAGAATATACAAGATTTTCCAGTAACTAAAGTAAAAAAATTATATAGTTGATAGTAATGCGTAAATAAAGTTCTTGTATCATTTTTATACAAGGGACAAAGACATGTACAAGGGACATTCAAGTCAAAGCGGGACTTTTAATTGTGCAGAATAACAGAACACACTTATTAGAGTAAAAGCTCCCTTTATTTCTCTCTATATTTCTGTCTCTATATATGAGGTTGTGCATTGTTCTGCAAGAGCAAAACGCCTTTGGTGATCAAAGCAGTCTGTTTTTTGTAAAAGCATTCCACTGAAATGTTCACCGGAATTTTACCAGCAATGGTCTCTGTAAAATCAAATCAATTGTACGTCTTCGTTTCAGAGAATTTTCATCACAAGTCCCGCTTTGACTTGAACACCACTTATAGATCAGTGTGATGATGCATATAGTAACAGTCACACTTGTACTTACTCGTATACTATAATTCCTTTTTTAGGTGCCAGCTTATGGGATGGCGGTGTAAGCTCTGCACATTTGTCGCATCAACAAAAGGAATTTCGATCATTATGGAGTGAAGCATGGTACTGTTGTGTTGATCAATGATATTCAGTGTCCTGTCTTCATTTAGACTGTCATTGCTTCTTTAAGACCTGGGAATGTCTGCACACACATTTGTCCATACAACTTTCCACAGTTTGAAGGAAACTGAAGTGTGAAGGTCTGCAGTCTTTCAGATGTAAAATGTGACTGTGATTCGATTCTAATACAAAAGTCTACTTTCCACATATTATCTGTATAATACTTGTGACAGAAGTATTGTTTGTCAGACTGTTTAATAATGAGATCAATTCAGCTCATTGTTTATGATCATGTTACATGTCATCTGCAAAGTAAACCAGATTGAGTTTAGACGTCATGTCTTGTCAAATTTGGCAAATAAATGTTTAATTAAAATGGTAATGTGTGTATTGTGTCTTTGTTTATAATTAGATATGTCATTAGATACATTGACCTAAATAAAAAAAAAACTTGATTAAAAGCTAAATATACAGTATAAAAAAATTGTGTAAGATATTAATTCTGTGATAGACCAGTATGAATTAAATGTATTTAAAACAAGTAAATGTAGCACATTTGTTTGTTAAATAATAGTAAATTTTTCAGTTTCTTCTACCTTCCATTTCAATCATATCTACTCAATTATTTTACTCATTTTCACTTGGGTAACCTACTACAAAAAGTTATTCAGGTCTACTTATTTTTTTTACTGACTTGTACTTCATTCATGAAGTATATTTTACATGATTTTTTAAATTTTTAGATTGATATTGATATTTTTAAGTGTAAAAATGTTTCACCAAAAAAATTGAGTACAGCACAGTTTTATTTTTTAGAGTGCAAACACAATTGCATGCAGTTTTATTTGTTATTTGCTGTGGGAGATTTTACATTTTGCTAAATCATCAAAAGTCTGATGTAACTTAAAGAACCGTGATGTAAAATTCTGCCATGTTTTTTCTCAAATCTTCCAAAATGTAGATGTCATTTTGCTGTTAAACTGTTCATATGTCCTCCTACTTAGTCCAAAATAATACTTTAGTGGTGTACACTGTGGAATTTATGCATGTGTTTGTTGCTAATTGGATTTCTTTCAGGGAGTCTTAAAGCTGCTGTGTCCATAACGCCTGATACACATGTGTTCAAAGGAGAGCGTGCTTTTCTCAGATGTGACATTCTGGGAGAAAAAAACACTGAGTGGATATACAGCTGGTATAAAAATAATTCCAGACATGATACACAGGGAGGGCATGGAGGTTACTCAACTAGGACAATGCAGGAATTCACAGTTTGGTCTAAATACTCTGACAGTGGTGTCTACACCTGCAGAGGAGAGAGTAACTCTCACAGCTCAGAGATCAGTGATGCTGTTACACTGACTGTATCAGGTGAGTCTGTGGGTGTTTGTACGTTGTTAACATTATTTATAGGCTTCATATTTTTGAGCAGTATATAATAATAATTGTTTTTTTTTTATATAATAAATAAATGTATTCTTAAGCATGTTCCAAAGATTCATATGTGGTTCACATTCTTATGGAGTTCACAACCCTGCTTCCCATAGGCTTGTCTGGTTGGCACTGGGAATGATTGAAGTACTGTAGTTCCATTACGCTGGAACAAGGTATATTTGAACTCATCAGCCCACAGGAGTTCTTACTGCTTCAAAGTCCATTTAAGTTCCTTAAAAAATTGAAGGCTTTTTTCTGCTTAGCCTCAGTGCCAAGTGATACTCGTATAAGGAAGTTTAGTCCCAATCTATTAAGTTCTCTTCATAATTTGAGAGTGGAAATTATCTTACTTTTAGGATTTAATTGTTTCATGATTTGATCTCACCAAATGTCAAATCTCTGATCACAATCATTCAAACTTTCCACTTTTTTTGACTGTCTTCATTGACGATGATGGCTCACCACAATCCAGATTTTTTATATGCATTAAAGATCTTAATTCAATTTTAAGCAATGTCCTTAGTTGATTTATTTGCTTGAATCAGGCTAATAATTTGACCTATGGAATGAGTGTTGTGCCAAAAAGGAGTGAACAGAAATAAATAAGTTGAAAGTGAATATATAGACTACTAATAGTAGTATTGCAAGTTATGTTGTTATGGTATATCACAATACTACTATTAGTTTCAGTTATCTTTTACTGACTGTTTTTTTTTTTTTTTCTCTTCCATTTTTTGAGTAAACAGCGCAACCTAAACCAACTCTGAAAGTTAATTCTCAGAGCTCTATCTACACTGGAGACACCGTTACTCTGAGATGTGAGTTGCAGGCCACTGGATGGGAGTTTCTCTGGCGCAAATATAGTCAGCAGTTACAGCTGCTGAACACGGACCAAACATACACAAACACACATAAAGTGGCAGGCGATAATGCAGGAGAGATAGTATTCCAGTGTTGTGCATTCAGGCGATCCAATCACAAGTACTACTCCACCTTTGTATATTACACTCACTTCAGTGAGTCTGTCAAAATTACTGTGAGAGGTATGCTAAGTTTTTTTTTCTTTTATTAGTCACAGGTTTGTTAATATGTGTGTGTGTGTGTGTGTGAAAGACAAATGTATGATTACCATTTAGATGATTTATTATTTTTCTGCAGTAAGACCTAACCCAGTGGCATCCATACGTCCTGATAATCAGGTGTTCAGTGGAGACGCCGTCACTCTGCGATGTGACATACAGGATGAAAGTGTGTCTAGCTGGCAGTACAGCTGGTATAAAGATGCTGCACACAGTCCTATCAGTAGTGAACAGCTGTACAGAATCAGTGGTGTTGAAGTGACACATACAGGTAACTACACCTGTAGAGGAACAGAGAGAGGAGGCTCACGAACCTCACACTTCAGTGATGCTGTTACACTGACTGTAGCAGGTGAGAGTGCAGTCTTTTTAAGGATGCCTGAAAAATACAATTGGATCATAAATTCATGCAAATGTATCATTGTGTATTGAATAAATGTAGAAAAGTAATGTTGCACATGCTATGTAACAGAGAGACAAGCAGTCCTGAGTGTATCTTCACAAAGCTGGCTGACTGAAGGAGACTCAGTGACTCTAAACTGTGAGGTTACAGACTCCTCTACAGGATGGACATTCAGCTGGTACACAGCTGTTCCCTCCAGAGATGGCTTATCTCAAATTAAACCTAATCCTGGCTCTACCATGCACGTGGCGCTCCTCTCAGACAGCAGCAGAGGATCTGGAGGCTCCTACACTCTCAGTCCTGCTGATCTTAATCACACAGGAGTTTATGTGTGTAGAGGAGAGAGAGGAGAACCAGCCTTACACACACATTACAGCAATCTACAGACACTATGGATCACTGGTGAGGGAAAAATAACTGTTGGGTTGAAGAGTAGAGTACAGAATGAAAATATGGAATAGATTTATGCAACATATACCATGGTTGAGAAAAGTATTAAGATAAAACTGAAATATAAATGATATTCTCAGATTTTAAAATAATGTCAACTGTTATAGCATAACTGTTATTTAAAATAATGTGATATATTATTCATATGCTGATTCATTTTGTTTCTGTGACAACCCTATCAACAATGCTTTTTGGGCATGCACAGGTACAGACTGAGGGCAGATTGACTTGCAATTCATTGGTATCTTACAGTCTGGTCATGCCTGGCCTTGAGTAGGAATTATAGTGTGCACATATTGTTTCAAAGTATAGCACTGCATCAGTACTGTAGCTATGCAGCAAGTAAGCTAGATTATATTTTATGATTATTTTTCTTTATATAATAGTTATTATTATTATTATTATTATTATTATTATTTGAATTTGAATTTGCTATAAAACGATCAATATTTTGTATTAAGTACCTTATTCTACCAAACTTGCTGGATCAGTTTGGGCACAGAGTTAAAAAATATTTCTGCAGTACTCTGGTGGCACTTGCTTAATCCATGAACAACACATTTTCCACAAAAATGTCAAATATTTGATCCATTCAATATTGGCACACACTTGCTAAATCCATTGACTAAAATGAAAAAAAAAAAAAAATAGATGCGGTTACAGATGATATTATTCTTGTCAGACATAACCCCTAGAGGGCGCCGTGCACCCAAAGACTCCTCGGTTGTGTATTTTTTTTTGTTAATGAACTACAATTCCCAGAATGCACCAAGGTCAGGTGATGGAAGCGCTCACCTGAACCGAGGTAGCTCATTAGTTTCATTATAAATAGTCCTGTGTTTAGTTAATCATGGTCATGCATTTGTTTGGTTAAGTTGTTGTAAATGGTTTTTGTTTCTTCGTCATGCTGTTTCCATTGTTCCTGTGCTATTCAATTAAGTTGCGTAAACTACCATTATGTCATGCTCCATGTTTTGTTTTGTTATAGTTTTCTCTGTTTTGTCATGTTCTCTTTGTTCCTGATTATAGTCTGTTCAGTTTAGTTATGATATCGTGTTAAACCATGCCTCAGCTGAATGCTGATTTCTTTAGTTCCTGTTGTGTTCGTCTAATGACTAACTGTTCTGTTGGTTCTTACTGTATCTTAGTCAGCTATTTAAATTTCTACGGATATAGATTGTTTATTTATGTTTTGGTTTTCTCCTAATTTCCCTGTTTGATCCTTCTCAGTTTCATAGTGATATTTTTGTTTGGTCATATTTTTTCTTCATTAAAAGACTTTCCAAGCAGTTCACATCTGCGACTATGCGTAAAGCCCACACACAGCACCCATGACAATTGTGTTACACTGTTAGTAAAAACAATGCAATTAACAGAATCCTGAAATTGCCAATTGTCAAACACAATAAACTAAGAAACCAGAGTTTTAACTATGGTAGTGACAACCACAGTCTACCTGTCACACCAAATCTGAATAAACTCTAGAGTAGCAAGACTATAGATCATGTATAAGAACATAGAGGTGTAACTGCAGAAGATGACATGATGCCACTTTAATTAAAGGTCAATACATTGGTTTATTCCAAACATTGTGATGTACTATAAATGTCTGTGCTCTGAAATGTGGTTGTGTTGCAGTGTTTAGCAAATAGTACAATGCTTATAACCCTAATAGTGTGCTAGAAGAATCAAGTAAACTTGGTCATTTGGTTGTTTAGAGATGTTGATGTGATAAAACTACAATAATAATCAGGCAACAGTGAATTGTGGTGATAAGGATTCATTATTTCCATTGCTGATATGTTGGCAATAAATGCCAATAAATAAATGTACAACAGTAAATGTTCAGTAATAATTTCATATGAACTTCATTAGTTTGTTTATTTCCATATGCTTTCAGTAATATACAAGGCATTCCTCAAGCTAGATATATAACTATATGCCTAGTATAAAATAAAACAAAGCCAAGTTAACTGGCTCATCAGGCTGTTCTATTTGCCTAATCATGTAGAGGACAAATCATGTACAATTGTAATGTTGCTTTAAAACTTTCAAATTTCTAACAGTGTATTTACTTGTGTTCTGTCTTATTGTACATATTTGTGCTTATTTTTGTAGTTACATGGCTCTTTATTGTGTTTAAGGTGAATCTCCTCCAGTCTCTCTGATCATCAGTCCCATCAGAACTCAACACTTTACTGGTGACTCTCTCTCACTGAGCTGTGAGGACCAGAGACACTCTACTGGATGGACAGTGAGACGATACACACACAGTGAGGGAGTGTTAGATTGTTCATGGTGGGGATCAGTTACAGGATCTACATGTAAAATCAGCTCCCTCAACATAACCTACACTGGAGTTTACTGGTGTGAGTCTGAATCTGGAGAAAACAGTAATCCTGTCAACATTACAGTGCATGGTGAGTCTTCCTGTAGTATGAAAACCAATGCTAATGCTACATGTTTTAGTGAAGCAAGTTTTATCCTTAAAAAATAAGTGTTGTGAATTTCACCTCCACTCAAAAGTGAAGTGTAGATTACAAAGAGAAACGGGTTTCCTCCAGGTGCTCTGGTTTCCTCTGGTTTTCTCCTATAGAGATTAGGCTAATTGACATTCCAAATTGCCTGTAGTGTGTAAATGAGCATGTGTGTGTGTGTGTGTGTGTGTGTGTTTCTGTGTGCTCTGCAATAGATTGAAACCCTGTCTAAGGTGTACCCTGCTTCGGACCCTAATTTTCCTGTGATAGTCTCCAGGCCCTCTGTGACCCTGTATACTGGATAAAGCAAAATAGATGATGAGATTTTTCAAATTCAAATTCAAATTTTATTTGTCACATAGACATACACAGTACGATATGCAGTGAAATGCTTACATGACTGCCTGTGACCACAAAAATGTAAAAAAAAAAAAAAAAGACAATTAACAAGAATGAGAAATATAAAATAGAAAAGAGGCAATGAATAAAAAAATATCTTAACTATGAGAAAGTAGAACAAAATATACAAGATTTCAAAATATATAAGAAATATAACCTGTACAAGACAAAAATTTATTTAAATGCTGATATGTGGAATGAATGAAAAATGTCCAGAAGTGTGCAATTGAACATTGTTTGTGCAAATGTGCATTGTGAGTGCAAATGTGGTATGTCCATGATTCTTCCGGTCTACAGTTCCTTGGGGTGTGTGCACAGATGAATAATGTCCATGAGTGTCCATTTCTGTGCAATGTTTGCAAAAACGCAGAGATGATTAATCTTGTGTGATAATCTGATTGAGAGTTCGTATCGCCTGCGGGAAGAAGCTCCTCCTCAGTCTCTCTGTGTTGGCCTTCAGGGAGCCGAAGCACTTTCCTGGCCACAACAGATAGATTACAGTCCATTGTTGGGGTAACTGAGGCCCTTCACAATCTTCCTGTCCTTGGTCCAGCACCGCTTACTGTAGATCGAGTGCAGATCAGGGAGCTCGGTGCGGATGGTGCGCTCAGCCAAACGTAGGACCCTCTGTAGAGGTTTTATCCTCGTCAATCCTGCATGGTGCTGTTCCCGAACCAGGTTAAGATGTTTCCCGTCAGGATGCTCTCTATGGTGCAGGAGTAAAAGTTCCTGAGCACCTTGGAGGGCAGTCTGAAGTCTCTCAAACGTCTGAGGTGGTATAGACGCTGCCGGGCCTTTTTCACCACGGTGTTGATGTGACAGGACCATGACAGGTCCTGCATGATGTGAACACAGAGGTATCGGTAACAGATTTTTCTGTTACTCATGCAGTAGTACAACATACATGTTGTTGGCTTACACCATATAGTACCATATTTCATATTTTTTTTCACCATTATCAGTGAATGTGCAGCAATTAAATTAAAAACTGACACCGGTACCTATACCAGTGCATTATTCAGTTCAACATTTTCTCATGAACTATTGTATATGGGTTGTTACTTTCTTTCTAGTTATAAATCGATGAAATTACGGTGGGTGTTTAAGACAAACCGGGGCTTGGAATTTCTGGTGCATGAAAGTGTGAAACCAATAATTTTTTTCAAAAAAGTTCAAGCATAGTATGACGATGAGACTCTTAGCCACATTAAATTATTTAAACTTTTAATGTTAAATGCAAAGTTTATGCAAATGTTTTAAAGCAGCCCCTAAGTTCATAAATGACAAAACTGACCAAGGTGGCTGAGAGTCCACTGCGGCTGTAAGTTCATTAGTGTGGCAGGAGATTATATAGGGAAATAAAGGGAGTTTTTACTCCCATAAGTGTGTTCAGTTATTTTGCAGAATCAAAAGTCCCAGTTTGATTTGAATGCCCATATATAATTTATAAACTCTTTTATGTAGATTTAACTTTAATACAAGTTCAATAAAATTTAATTGTTCCACACTATGTTGCTATCCATTTTCTGTTTTTGAAGAATTACTATCACTATTAAAATTAATCATGGAATTAGAACAATAGAGTTTCAGATTTTAATAAATTAAAGTCTTTAAGCAGTTTTGCTCTGCTTAACTTTAGTATATTATATATAAAACACCACAAATTTAATGACAACAGCACTTGATAGCATCAGACACAAACAATTCATGCAGCTGATTTCATAATAATAATAATAAGCAGGTTAAACACATCAGTATTTAAATGTAACAAAAACATATACAGTAATAATCCTTGGCCTAAAGGAAATAAATTGTGGTTATATGGGAATGGTTTTATGTGATGTCTATTAACGACAGAATGTTTTATAGGGATTCATAAAGCTGTGGTGTCCATAACGCCTGATACACATGTGTTCAGTCAAGAGCTTGTCACATTTAGATGTGACCTCCACGAAGGAAGAGGCACTCAGTGGACATACAGCTGGAAAAAAAATAATGAATCGCTCTCCACAAAGGCAGGATATGGAGTTTACAGAGGCAGCACAAAACAGGAGTTTATAATCTGGTCTGTTGAACACTCTGACTCTGGTGACTATACCTGTAGAGGACATTGGAGTGACTCTCAGAGCTCAGAGATCAGTGATATGGTTACACTGACTGTATCAGGTGAGTCCATGGGTGTTTATTCTTTTTTAATATGGAACATTAGTTTTAAGAGTTTGACCTGAAAAGAGTTGTCTGTAACTGATTTCTGATTTTAATATTGATGCCCACTTTGCTTCTTACCAATTTCTCTCAGAAGATTTATCATCAGGTTCCTTGAAATAGCATCTACATTACTTGGTTATTGATACCCATAAGCAGAGGTGGAAAGTAACGAATTACATTTACTCGCGTTACTGTAATTGAGTAGTTTTTTTGTGTATTTCTACTTTTTAAAGTAGTTTTAAAAATCTGTAATTTTACTTTTACTTAAGTACGTTTTGTTTGAAGTATTGTAATTCGCTACATTTTAAATCATATTCGCTACTGAGTAAAAAATAAATGAATGAAAATGCTAAAATAAAATATTATGCTTTGTATAAATGCTCCGTTGCGCTCGCATGTGTGTATCATGTCCTGGTCGCGTGCCACTCCAGACTCCACTCCAGGTTTTCTGACCTCGGCATCTACCTGACCTTCCACACGGTCGCTTCCGCCCTGAGTGACGTCATCGACTAGCGCGATCATATACAATATAAACCGGAGAGAGACGCGAGAAAGAGGAAAGAGGTTGTGATTTTGGCGTTTTGATATTTGGTTGTGTATTCCGGTTTTGACTTTTTGCCTCCAATTGACTTTGATTATTGCTTTGTCCCTTTGGTTTGGTTGGTCTTTGTATATATTTGTAGATAATTTCATTGTTTTTGGTTTAGGGAGTCCGGGAAGGTACCTGTATTTTTGTTTCTGGGGTTTTTTTGTTGTTTCTTTTTGCAGGTAATCTAGCTACTAAATATAAATACCATTTTGTTTGTTATTTTGGCCTGGGTCCATCCTGAATCTGATCCTCCTCCTGTTGTGTGTGTTTGTATATACAAACCTCATTATTTCATCAGTTAATGATTGGATCTACTTCTTTCTGCCATATACCACCATTTCCATACAGTTTAAAATAGAACCCTGAACCATTCTTTTGCTGTTTGGCCCTAGACTGGGACGTAACACCATATTTAAGTGACCACTTTGATTTTCAAGGACAACAAAGACAACAGCTTTATTATGCAAAGATGTTCCTTCAGTTAAAAACAACTAGTTTGAGATTTATTTATATCTGCTCATCTTTTTTGAACTATGCTAGAATGCCTCATCCCACCCCGCTGTGTGTGTTTATTTTATTTTATATTTAAAAAAAAAAAAAAAAAAGACAGATCAATATACAATCGACACCCACAGCAAACATTTAAACACAAACAATAATCTGTTAATATAAGAGTGAACATGGAAACACCCAAGGGCAAAACAATTCAGCAAAAGAATCACCCCCACTGTTAAAAAAATTAAAATAAAAAAGTAACTCGGTAACTTTTACTCTGAGTAAATTTTTTTATGAGCTACTTTTTACTTTTATTTAAGTAGATTTTTATAATGGTAACTTTACTTGTACTTAAGTAAAATTTTACTGAAGTAACAGTACTTGTACTTGAGTACAAAATTTTATTACTCTTTCCACCTCTGCCCATAAGCATTTTAATGGTGCCACAATTTTAATAATTGTTCAGAACTGTGGATTTGAAATGAAGCAGGTGAGGTAATTAAGAACGGATTTTCAGCTTTAACTCGAGGGTTTAACAAAACCAATTGCATTAACTTCTTAGAAATTGTATAAGTCCTTTAATTGTCACATGCTAAAAAGTAATATTCTACAAACATACCATGAAAAATATTGGGATTATTTTCATAATTGGATGCAACGACTTTGCAGTCAGTAACTGCATGAAGTGTGGAACCCAACCCTTGAACTGTTTATTATTATTTATTTTTTTTTATCTACTTTGCCAGGGGTTTACTGCAGCTGCAAGTTTTTATTATTGAATGAAAAGTAGCACAGTTGGTTTTTAAAAAATATATTATTATTAATTATTATTATTAATCTGTTTATTTCTCTTGGGCTGCTTTTGCAGTATGTTTTGGGTTTTATTATTTGTCTCTCCTGTTAAGCAGTGTCATATTGGTTTTGCAGCAAATACTGTATCTGTTTAACATTTATGGATCTATATATTGCAGCTTCAATCAGCAAAAAGGGCACGTACAAAGCCAATAAAATGCCGTTATCATCTAAGCAGAAGTGAATAAGTGGCCTGTTTACAAGAAATAATAAATCTAGTAAATGATGGTATGGGTCCATATGTATGGAATGATGCGAGTGATTAATGTACAGAAGGTACAGTAGAAATGAAGGATGTGGTATACAGTATATGGGATTATACAGTATAACTATGCAAACATTGTGCAGAGGTATGTCAAGAAGATAACATGCTTGAATAAATTGATATACATACAGTATTTACATAGATCCATGTCTATATGAAACAGTATATTCAGAATACATATGAGTGGAACGTACAGTAGTGCAAAGTGAATGATGCAGTGCAACATAGACATTGCAATGGTGTATTTGTTAGAGGAGAGTCAGAAAATGCGTTCACTGACCTGGTAAGATCTTCAGAGATGAGGACTGCAATAGACTTAAAGTTTAGTGCATGCTCAACAACAGCTATGTTGATGTGAATTGGAGTGTGACTGCCACCTCATCTAAAATCCATGGTGACCTCCTTTGCCTTCTTTGTGTTAAGTTACAGATTATTGTTCTTACACCATGGATCATGCAATGATCTTCACCTTGTAAGCCATCATTACCTCTGACCAAACCTATCACCATGGTGTCATCTGTAAACTTGATAATGCTCTCACCTGGGGAATGCCAGTGCAGAGAGAGAGAGAGAGAGTGACTGGAGTAAGTGATGTTTTTCAGTCAAACAGACTCTGGTCTGTTTTTAAGGACGTCCAGAGTTCACTTTTAGAATGGTGTGCTGACGCCAAGTTGTTTTAGATTTAAGACTAACTTGGAAAGGCTGACTATATTGAAAGTTGAGCTAAATTCAGATGTCCTGGCATAAGTGTCAAGGTTGTCCAGGGGAGTTAGGGCAGAATGGAGACTTCTGTTGGGTGATAGACAATCTGATCTGGAGTGAGTGGGAGGCAGTCTTTAAGTTGGGTCAGGACCTGTCCTTTAAATACTTACATTTACATTTAGCCATTGGCAGATGCTCTTATCCAGAGCGACTTACATTCTTATCTCATTATACATCTGAGCAGTTGAGGGTTAAGGGCCTTGCTCAAGGGCTCAACAGTGGCAACTTGGTGGTTGTGGGGTTTGAACCTGGGATCTTCCGAACCGTAGTCCAATGCCTTAACCACTGAGCTACCCCTGGCCCTATACTTGGCCAAATGACAGGGGTGAGTGTGGCAGGACTAAAGTCACTGAGTGCTGTTGCAGCGGAGTGCTTTGTCACGGGCACAATGGTAGTTGACAAACAGGAGGGGGCAGTTGCCTGGGCCATGGACAGATTAAAGATGTCCGTGAAGAGATCAGCCAGCTTCTCCATAGATGCTCGGAGTACTTGAACTGGGACACTGTCAGAGCCGGCTGCTTTCTGTGAATTCCCCTTTCTTGTATAGCACAGACTGCAGAGGTGGTGAGAGTCAACGGCTGCTAACCTTGAAATAGCTCTACTTTCATCATGGGCTCTATGCTTCCTTTTTCAAAACAAGCATAGAAGAGGTTAAGCTCATCTGGGAGCAAGACAAAATTGATTGCAAGTGCCCCTCTGGGGGGTTTGCAGTCAGTAATAACCTGAATCCCTTGCCACATGCATCAGGTGCAGCAGAGTAGAAGTGCTGTTCGAGCCACTGTTTGTGTCCTCTACATGTTTGGCTTTTCAGATTCCCCTCCTCAGATTGGCTCTGGTTATGCTTTAAGCCTCCCCGTCTCCAAACCTGAAAACTTTGTTGTGTGCTTTGAGCAGAAGATGGACATTCATCCAGTTCATCCGGGGCTTATGATTGGGGAATGGTATGATGTTTTTTGGTAGTGACCTAATCCACACAGCTGTGAATGCGATCTAGAACAGCATTAGTGTAGGTTTCAATGATGGTGACTAAAACATTGTTGGCATTTTCAGCAAAGTCTATGTCAGACTCATGCAGCTGGACTGTCATAATTTTAGATTTCATACAGTAAGTCTTATGATTCAAGAGTAGAGTACTTGGGCAACAGAAACAATGAGAGATTCAGATTGTGGGGGAGGGTTGTGACTATGTGATATGTTTTTTTAAACATTAGCCCTTCTTTTCTTTTTATATATTTATTTTTCAACAGTTATTCATGAACAAATGCAAGAATAAGGGTCTGAGTGAGTTTGAAAAAGCCCGGTAATAACAGTTGCTCTGGGCAATCATACTAATTTGAATAGTAAACCTTAGATAAATAATTTTGATGATTTTTGTTAAAATACAGTGGTGTGAAAAACTATTTGCCCCCTTCCTGATTTCTTATTCTTTTGCATGTTTGTCACACTTAAATGTTTCTGCTCATCAAAAACTGTTAACTATTAGTCAAAGATAACATGATTGAACACAAAATGCAGTTTTTAAATGAAAGTTTAGGTTATTAAGGGAGAAAAAAAACTCCAAATCTACATGGCCCTGTGTGAAAAAGTGATTGCGCCCCTTGTTAAAAAAAACTTAACTGTGGTTTATCACACCTGAGTTCAATTTCTGTAGTCACCCCTATGCCTGATTACTGCCACACCTGTTTCAATCAAGAAATCACTTAAATAGGAGCTACCTGACACAGAGAAGTAGACCAAAAGCACCTCAAAAGCTAGACATCATGCCAAGATCCAAAGAAATTCCGGAACAAATGAGAACAAAAGTAATTGAGATCTATCAGTCTGGTAAAGGTTATAAAGCCATTTCTAAAGGTTTGGGACTCCAGCGAACCACAGTGAGAGCCATTATCCACAAATGGCAAAAACATGGAACAGTGGTGAAACTTCCCAGGAGTGGCCGGCCGACCAAAATTACCCCAAGAGCGCAGAGACAACTCATCCGAGAGGCCACAAAAGACCCCAGGACAACATCTAAAGAACTGCAGGCCTCACTTGCCTCAATTAAGGTCAGTGTTCACGACTCCACCATGAGAAAGAGACTGGGCAAAAACGGTCTGCATGGCAGATTTCCAAGGCGCAAACCACTTTTAAGCAAAAAGAACATTAAGGCTCGTCTCAATTTTGCTTAAAAACATCTCAATGATTGCCAAGACTTTTGGGAAAATATCTTGTGGACCGACGAGACAAAAGTTGAACTTTTTGGAAGGTGCGTGTCCCATTACATCTGGCGTAAAAGTAACACAGCATTTCAGAAAAAGAACATCATACCAACAGTAAAATATGGTGGTGGTAGTGTGATGGTATGGGGTTGTTTTGCTGCTTCAGGACCTGGAAGGCTTGCTGTGATAGATGGAACCATGAATTCTACTGTCTACCAAAATTCCTGAAGGAGAATGTCCGGCCATCTGTTCGTCAACTCAAGCTGAAGCGATCTTGGGTGCTGCAGCAGGACAATGACCCAAAACACACCAGCAAATCCACCTCTGAATGGCTGAAGAAAAACAAAATGAAGACTTTGGAGTGGCCTAGTCAAAGTCCTGACCTGAATCCTATTGAGATGTTGTGGCATGACCTTAAAAAGGCGGTTCATGCTAGAAAACCCTCAAATAAAGCTGAATTACAACAATTCTACAAAGATGAGTGGGCCAAAATTCCTCCAGAACGCTGTAAAAGACTCACCGTTATCGCAAACGCTTGATTGCAGTTATTGCTGCTAAGGGTGGCCCAACCAGTTATTAGGTTCAGGGGGCAATTACTTTTTCACACAGGGCCATGTATGTTTGGATTTTTTTTCTCCCTAAATAATAAAACCCCTCATTTAAAAACTGCATTTCGTGTTTACTTGTGTTATCTTTGACTAATAGTTAAATGTGTTTGATGATCAGAAATATTTTGTGTGACAAACATGCAAAAGAATAAGAAATCACGAGGGGGGCAAATAGTTTTTCACACCACTGTACATTTTGTTTATAATCTTTTTTTTTCGTTTAAAAATATCCATCATATTTGACTGTTGTTCTAAGGAAATTGCAAATATTTGAGCACACTCTAAAAAATAAAACTGTGCTGTACTCAATTTTTTTGGTGAAACATTTTTACACTTAAAAATATCAATATCAATCTAAAAATAAAAAAAATCATGTAAAATATACTTCATGAATGAAGTACAAGTCAGTAAAAAAAATAAGTAGACCTGAATAACTTTTTGTAGTAGGTTACCCAAGTGAAAATGAGTAAAATAATTGAGTAGATATGATTGAAATGGAAGGTAGAAGAAACTGAAAATTTGACTATTATTTAACAAACAAATGTGCTACATTAACTTGTTTTAAATAAATTTAATTCATACTGGTCTATCACAGAATTAATATCTTACACTATTTTTAGTAGTGACCACCTACTGGACTAGATTGTGTATTAGTACTTATACAGACGGGAACCATATTTTTTTTTTTATAGAACTTTATTAATCCCAGAGGGAAATTGCTCAATTTTCACATATCCCAAATAGGAAACTGGGGTCAGAGTGCAGGGTCAGCCAGCTTACGGAGCAGCGCCCCTGGAGCAGGTGCTCAACAGTGGCAACTTGGCGATGCTGGGGTTCGAACCCCCGACCTTCCGATCAGTAACCCAGTAACCCACAGCCTTAACCGACTGAGCCACCACTGCCCTGGTCATATAGCTACAGGGGTTACTGTTGTTGTTGTTGTTCAAAGAAAATTGTCATTGTGTTTGCAAGCTTATGTGGGGTTCAAATTCAAATTTTATTTGTCACAGTCATACACAGTACGATACGCAGTGAAATGCTTACATATGCAGTGAAATGGTTAGGTTTATTACAGACTTCCCATCCTTCTCAGAGGTGTCTGGACTTCTGCATTACAATTACAAAAATAATTTTAAAGGATTTGGTGTCATCTATTATTTTTTAAACAATATAGAGTTTGTTGTTTTTGTTTTTCTTTTAAGGTTTTTCTTTTAAGGTTAATGCCATGCTGTGTGTGTGTGTGTGTGATTTGTGCATTTATTAATTACTTAAATAGCTGTACAGGATAAAATTACTGTAATATGTGTAACAGGTTCAACCCTTTATGCTGCACGGGTGGCACCACAGACAGGAGGTGAGGTCTTATGGGAAAAAGGGTCATTTATTTAAGATAAATAAGGTAGGGAAAGTTTTAAAGCAGGGAGGAAGGGAAAAAAGTGGAGAAGTGAAGATGTGCACATGCAGGTCCGGTGGCAGTGTCTAGCTGGCATGCAGGCACATTACTGGCGACAGGTGGAGAAAGCAAATAATTCTGCAAGCAAATATGTATATAATTGTAGATTAATCTTTAATTTTTTTTCTGTTGCAAAGAGAATGAAAGTGAGTGGGGAGAAGAATGTGGATCTTCATCTAAGAATAAACAGGCAGTAGCAGTATACTGTATATGCTGCAGCAGAGCCATCACAGTACCCTGCCCCCACAGCTCTGAGCTCATAGTTGATGTGAAGTGATGACCAGTAAGATGATGGAGGTAAAACATGACCCTGTCAGGGCTTTCTGCTGCAGCACACTTCTGCTCTGCAGGGATTAGTTTCTGACTCACACTCAGGAGTGACTGTTCCTCACCTTTAAACTCCTGGGACAGCACTGGTGTGGACCAGGAAGAGGCGATCTCCCTGGTCAAGTAAGAGATGAAAGCTGAAACAGACAAGAAGTTGGATACAAAGCATGTCCAGGAATGCACATAGAGGTTTATTTTCTGTAGGATGAGTATGGCGATCATCTACGTTTTCTCTTGGGGTTGGAGAAATCCTTGACCTATGGTCAGCCCCAAATGCCACTTCCTCAGATCACCATTAGCCTCCTGAGCCTTCCTAAGTTTGCAAAGTAACCTCTCAAGTTGACTTACAGTGGTGTGAAAAACTATTTGCCCCCCTCCTGATTTCTTATTCTTTTGCATGTTTGTCACACGAAATGTTTCTGATCATCAAACACATTTAACTATTAGTCAAAGATAACACAGGTAAACACAAAATGCAGTTTTTAAATGAGAGGTTTTATTATTTAGGGAGAAAAAAAATCCAAACCTACATGGCCCTGTGTGAAAAAGTAATTGCCCCCTGAACCTAATAACTGGTTGGGCCACCCTTAGCAGCAATAACTGCAATCAAGCATTTGCGATAACTTGCAACGAGTCTTTTACAGCGCTCTGGAGGAATTTTGGCCCACTCATCTTTGCAGAATTGTTGTAATTCAGCTTTATTTGAGGGTTTTCTAGCATGAACCGCCTTTTTAAGGTCATGCCACAACATCTCAATAGGATTCAGGTCAGGACTTTGACTAGGCCACTCCAAAGTCCTCATTTTGTTTTTCTTCAGCCATTCAGAGGTGGATTTGCTGGTGTGTTTTGGGTCATTGTCCTGCGGCAGCACCCAAGATCGCTTCAGCTTGAGTTGACGAACAGATGTCCGGACATTCTCCTTCAGGACTTTTTGGTAGACAGTAGAATTCATGGTTCCATCTATCACAGCAAGCCTTCCAGGTCCTGAAGCAGCAAAACAACCCCAGACCATCACACTACCACCACCATATTTTACTGTTGGTATGATGTTCTTTTTCTGAAATGCTGTGTTACTTTTACGCCAGATGTAACGGGACACGCACCTTCCAAAAAGTTCATCTTTCGTCTCGTCGGTCCACAAGGTATTTTCCCAAAAGTCTTGGCAATCATTGAGATGGTTTTTAGCAAAATTGAGATGAGCCTTAATGTTCTTTTTGCTTAAAAGTGGTTTGCGCCTTGGAAATCTGCCATGCAGGCCGTTTTTGCCCAGTCTCTTTCTTATGGTGGAGTCGTGAACACTGACCTTAATTGAGGCAAGTGAGGCCTGCAGTTCTTTAGATGTTGTCCTGGGGACTTTTGTGGCCTCTCGGATGAGTCGTCTCTGCGCTCTTGGGGTAATTTCGGTCGGCCGGCCACTCCTGGGAAGGTTCACCACTGTTCCATGTTTTTGCCATTTGTGGATAATGGCTCTCACTGTGGTTCGCTGGAGTCCCAAAGCTTTAGAAATGGCTTTATAACCTTTACCAGACTGATAGATCTCAATTACTTTTGTTCTCATTTGTTCCTGAATTTCTTTGGATCTTGGCATGATGTCTAGCTTTTGAGGTGCTTTTGGTCTACTTCTCTGTGTCAGGTAGCTCCTATTTAAGTGATTTCTTGATTGAAACAGGTGTGGCAGTAATCAGGCCTGGGGGTGACTACAGAAATTGAACTCAGGTGTGATAAACCACATTTAAGTTATTTTTTAACAAGGGGGGCAATCACTTTTTCACACAGGGCCATGGAGATTTGGAGTTTTTTTACTCCCTTAATAACGTAAACCTTCATTTAAAAACTGCATGTTGTGTTCAATTATGTTATCTTTGACTAATAGTTAACGGTTTTTGATGAGCAGAAACATTTAAGTGTGACAAACATGCAAAAGAATAAGAAATCAGGAAGGGGGCAAATAGTTTTTCACACCACTGTAGATGGTTGGCAAATATTCAGAAGTGTATGTCAACATACACATGGTGTATATATCGTGGTGACACAGGATCATGTCTGCCAGTCATTTTAATGTGTCTAACATCCCGTGAAAGCTGAAGAGAAAAAACTTTTACTGTACTGGGTGTTGGAGTCAAACCTGATAGGAAACTTTAGACAGGTCCAAAGTAGAGATGAATCATGTCCATCCTAGTCATTCCACCAAAAGAAGTACTGTATATGGCTCTTTGTCAAGGACAATCAAGGTAGTTTGGAGATGCATGGGGTAGGGCTGTTGGGTGGCAGCACAGACGTGAGGTCAGCAGTGGCATGTTAGCCAAGTTGGGCATCTAGAAAGAGTCACAGTTTGTAAATAAGTAGGCCCAAATGGAGAAAGTTTTAGAAATGTCATGCTCTGTGTCATGGATTGTTATTCTCTGTCAGGATAAATGATAATTCCTTGGTCATTCCTTATTCTGCATTTCCTAAGCGTATCCTGTGAGTGTGTATGGTGTTGCTGTCCACATAATTCATTGTGCTGATAAGGAGCTGTGAGTTCAGCAGCATGGTGCTGTCTGAGCAAGGTGTCTGGCTTTGTTTGGGTATGCAGATCATAGACCTGCGGTCGCAATAGTATAGTATAAGTAAATGAGTGGAGTGGGGAGAAGAATACAATCAATCACTCCAGTACCCTGCTTCATCTGTCTTAGATTGCCTAATCATTCACAGGAGCATATTGTATAACACTCAAACTGCATGTTTCTGTAAAATAAATATTGCAAATTGACTGGCAATTTATTTAACAATTACTTATATTCTGTGATTGCATTTTTCTCCATTAATTTTTATTTATATGTCTCTCTTCTGTGTTTAAGGTGAATCACCTCCAGTCTCTCTGATCATCAATCCCAGCAGAACTCAACACTTTACTGGTGACTCTCTCTCACTGAGCTGTGAGGACCAGAGACACTCTACTGGATGGACAGTGAGACGAAACACACACAGTGAGGGAGTGTCGGATTGTCCACGGTGGGGCTCAGTTACAGGATCTACATGTATAATCAGCTCCCTCTCTACATCCTACACTGGAGTTTACTGGTGTGGCTCAGAAGTTGGAGATACCAGTAATCCTGTCAATATCACAGTGCATAGTGAGTCTTCATGTAGTGTTCTGTGTAATCTATTGTGTATATATGTTTTTTGTTAAGCTTGCCAATGAGGCAGCGTTTCTGTTTGTGTGTGTGTGTGTGTGTGTGTGTGTGTGTGTGTGTGTGTAAAAGTTGTCCCACACAGTAGTCCTTCCTCCTCACAAATAAGAGATGAGGAAGGGTTACTGCGTAAAATGAGAAGATGAGAAGACAAAGAGGGGAGGGACTCTTTCCTCCTCTCCTCTTACTTTAACTTCACACATACAAACCTGTCCAATCCATGAAGGCCCCACACACACACAAACACACACACACACACACACACACACACACACACACACACACCGCATGCCCACAAAAACATGCACAAACATGCGAGCACTAACACTAACGAAAACACTTATCTGTTAGGATTTATTTGTACTTTTTTTAAAGGTAAAGTGCAGGTTAATTTGATTTATTTTTACTTTATATTTTATATTAATTCTTTTTATGTATATTTTTTTGGGCTGTGGAATGAATAATCTGAATTTATATTATTTATTAGTATGTTTTATGCTTGCAATCCAAGGTGCCAAGGTACCTCTTATGCTTTTTATATCTGCAAATTCATATCTGATACCAGGATATGTACTTTATTTATGCGCTCATAATTCCATCATATATGTTTCTGCAAACACCACATGATTTGTGTATTTTAAATTATATGTAGATTAATTAAAAAACTTTTGTTTGTAATATTCACACAGTGTATTGTATGGATTTCCTGCCTAGAATCATATCAAGATGTAAATGTGATTCTGTTTGTTCTAGATGGTGATGTGATCCTGGAGAGTCCTGTCCATCCTGTGCCTGAGGGACGTCCTCTGACTCTACGCTGTTTATATCGTAAAACAAAGCCGTCATACTTCAGAGCTAATTTCACTAAAAATGGATCAGATCTCCAGAACCAGACTACCGGAGATATGATCATCGATAAGGTCTCAGAGTCACATCAAGGTTTCTACCACTGTAGCTACCAATGGAGACAATCACCTAAAAGCTGGGTTTCAGTCAGAGGTAAGACATATGTGAGAATTTATTATGGTTTAGTTTTCCTTTAAACAACACAGTGTTAAATGCAAATTCTGCATTTTTTTCTGTCTCAGGTTCTAAATCCAGTGGTGGAATAATAGCAGTGGCTGTGGGTTTGGGATTGTTGTTCATCGCAATATTGACCTTAATGATCCTGATGTGTTCCTACAAGAGAAAAGAAAAATAATGTAAAAAAAAGTATGATAAATGTTTTAGCTAATGTATGTAGAACTTAATCAGTACTTACAAAGATTAATTCAAATTTTGATGTGGCACATACTGTACATCAGTATTATTATTATAAAAGTCTAATAATTATCTTTAAACTGGAAATATATTTCTACTCCAGAGAATGTGAAAAAATTAATAAATAAAAATCTTCAGTGTTGATATGACACTGAATAAACTAATGCTATACACATTAATGTTGTTCGTAATTTACGCTTTAGTGTAAATTACACTTCAGTGTCTCGCCTCCAGCTGTGTAATTTACCATAGTTGGTCTTTTGTACTTCTCTTAATAACTCTAATAAGTGTAAGTAATAAAATGTTTGTTTTTCTCAGTAGTAAATTTGTTTCTTTAGTGTTTCCCTAACACAATTTATTGTTACTTATCTAATTAAACTTTAATTGTTTTAAAGACATTTCAAAAACGTTTCCTTATTTAAGTATTTTAAAGTAACTCAGCAGAAATTGCAAAAAAAAAAAAAGTCAGTACTAATCACAATAAAAGAATTATAACATCTAGTGCATCACAGCCTCCGCAACAAGCTCCAGGTTGTTGATCTGACCTCCAAATCTCCTACTGTAGCGGTCAACCGATCAGGTGTCCTTGTAATACATTGGACAAACCTGCCCAATCAATGAAGGCCCCACCCTACAACCCAGAGCAGCCAAAGGATCTTCTGCAAACTTCCCACTGCAGGGCATAACAACCCACCCCCAGATTTCTTGTGGAAACATGCCCCAAGGAAACAGAGCTTTCTCGGTAACACAAGGGAAACGCATATAATATTGGGCATAATGTTTGTCTTCCTCCCTCTCTTAGGCCTACTTTGCGAAATAGTCCTTGTAGTATGTCGACAGGGAGATGGTTTTCCTCACCTCCTGCTCCCATGTTAATGATTTGGGTCCTGCACACACTAAGCTGCACACATAGTAACATTTACATTTAGGAATTTGGCAGACGCTCTTATCCAGAGCGACTTACATTTTTATCTCATGACACATCTGAGCAGTTGAGGGTTAAGGGCCTTGCTCAAGGGCCCAACAGTGGCAACTTGGTGGTTGTGGGGTTTGAACCTGGGATCTTCCGAACCGTAGTCCAATGCCTTAACCACTGAGCTACCCCTGGACCCTAACTAATACTAACATATCATTACAGTGTCTCAGATTAGATTTTATCTATACAATGTGGCTAATTCTGTTATTTTTATTAAACTTGTAAATTGTTAGTTATAGGTTGTTAGTTATAGGTTATTTTTTCCTTACATTTAATTTGTAAAATATATTTATGAATTTACATAGAGTTAACACATGTTTTATTATTATCTATTTATTTATTGAGTATTTTTCTGTTTGAGGTCTGGAAATGTAGTTGTTTCTAGGTTGGGTACATCATATTCAGGTTGTATGGGAGGTATATTTCATTCTAATTCTTCTTCTTGTACTATCCTGACAACATTTCACATCGCCCAAATAGTATCTTTATGGCTTTATTAATAAATCATCTCATTATGGGTATGAGGCAGCAGATTATTACTGGCATGGCAAGTAGTATAATTCCTATCATAGTACCAATTCTAGTGAGAGAATCTATCCAATTAGTGGAACCCAAAACATGGCACTCCAAAACTTCGGATTTTTTCCTTGCACAAAAATCTAGCCACTGTCTTTGCGTTTGCTGAGGCAATAGCTTTACCCTTTGACTTAATCGATTGTCTATAACTAGGATGTATCTATTTTCCACTTTTTGCCCCATGGGTTGTGGAATAGGTCCTAGAGGAGCGGACGATACTTTTCTCATATTGCATTGAGCACAAACTTTACACATTGATAGAAAGTAGTCTACTAAGTTAGCAAGATATGTTAGCATTATCCTGAGCAAATTTTATTTATTATGCTCAAAATAATAATTTCTCTCCATATAGGGCACTCTAGCAGGCCATCTGTGAACATTTCATATTTCATTGGTGGTTAGAGTAGAAACATATGTTGTACAACACACACACACACACACACACACACACACACACACACTAATAAAATATTAAAATATCATAGAGCCTGTCTCAGTTGGCTTCCTCCGAAATTTTCCCCACACTACTGAGAATAAGAGGAAATATAAAGAGAAACTTATTTGATTTACAGGACTGTCCATAATTTAGTGTTATGGATATTAATTAAACTTTTTTAAAAATACTTTCAGCCCTGTGAATTAGACTAACAATATGAAAATATGTCAGTCAATATTGACACTATCACACTTTTTCTTGATGGCTTCACCATTGGCATTTCCTCTCTTGCTTGATATTGCTTATACTATAGTATATTACATTATTATATATTAATACACCTTATGTAGTTGTTTTTATATTCTTATAGAACTTTAGCTAAGTAAACAGGAACTCTGATTTCATCATACAGGGCCTCAATACATAGTAGCAGCTAGCCAGCTAGTTCATATAATGTTAGTTATTAAATAGTAATACATGAATGACAGTTAAGTCTTTTATAGTAACTGCTAATCAATGTCAAACCAGAAAGCACTGCAGAGGGTGGTGAAAACTGTCCAGCTTCACTTCCTAAGGTCGTGGACATTTGTGGGGGACATTGTTGTATCAGCAGAGCATACATTATCACAAAGGAGTACTCACCCTGCCCATAGATATAACTCTCATGGGTACTGTGTGTGGACTTTGGAAGATGCATAATCGCAGAGGTGATAACTTTGGAAGTCATTAATAATGAAGACAAAACAGAAACAAACAGATTATAACAAAGGAACTTTGAAAGAGCTAACTAGGACAGCTTAAAATACTTCACGAATAGGGTAGCTCAGTGGTTAAGGCATTGGACTACAGTTCGGAAGATCCCAGGTTCAAACCCCACAACCACTAAGTTGCCACTGTTGGGCCCTTGAGCAAGGCCCTTAACCCTCAACTGCTCAGATGTACTGTATAATGAGATAAAAAATGTAAGTCACTCTGGATAAGTCTAAATCAAATGCCTAAAAAAGGAAACAGCCTATGCATGTGTGCAACTAAAACCTCATAGTTGCATACATAAATTCTTTCTCTCTCTCTCTCTCTCTCTCTATCCATTTGTTTCAATCACTCTATGAGAAGACAGGAAGTGGTTAGACCTTAACACAAACCACTGCTCAGTCAGTCAGTTATTATAGAGACAGGATGGAGCTCAGACCTCTCCCCGTGATGTTCCGTGAGTAAATGTTCTCTTTGTGTCTTCATTAGAGTGAGTGTTGGGTATAAAGTTGTTCATCTGCAGTCTGAATGTCCTGAGTGATGATCTTATTGTGTGATTAGGACATTGTGTGTACTTCAGCATGACAGCTCAGGTGGATCAGTGGATCCATATCTGTTATGAGAAGTGTTTAGTTTGATATGTAACTACTCTCAGTAACTATGATAGTTCAACAGGTAAGAGTACAAGTAGAGCAAGTTTAAAACACAGGGTTTAAATAATCTAATGCGTGTAAACAAGTCTGTATTGTTGGAATCTGTGCCTGATATTCTGTGTCCTGCTGTCATCTGCTGCTCATTGACCACCTCTCATGATCATTTCATCTGCAAAAAGAAAATGACTGGATGATGTTTGTACTTTTATTAGTGGATGTCATGTAGGCGCTGTGGAAACCTGTGAAAAAAAAAAAACTTAACTTTTTTTTTCAGCATTAACTTTGCTAACAATGTTTTATTACATACATTTTCATTATTGTTGGACTCTCATATCTAATATCACTCTAATTCACATTAATACTAACAGACATTACTTTCTTATTTTTCTTTTTAATAATTATAATGATTATTTACCTGTCTGTGTTAAAAATTAGAATACTACTGAGCAGAAACAAACACTTATTGATTCTGAGAAAAAATAAGGCAAGGGCCGGGCTCTGAGAGCAGAGACCAGCACAAGGATGTGGTTTATTTTCTATTTTAGTGTAGTGGTTTAAAATCAGCAGAGAAAATGGGAGGAGGTGTGATTGGCACTAAGGGGCCTAAAGTGTGCCAAGAAAGCATCCCCCACACCATTACACCACCACCACCAGCCTGCACAGTGGTAATATGGCATGATGGATCCATGTTCTCATTCTGTTTACGCCAAATTCTGACTCTACCATTTGAATGTCTCAACAAAAATCGAGACTCATCAGACCAGGCAACATTTTTCCAGTCTTCAACTGTCCAATTTTGGTGAGCTCGTGCAAATTGTAGCCTCTTTGTCCTATTTGTAGTGGAGATGAGTGGTACCCGGTGAGGTCTTCTGCTGTTGTACCCCATCCACCTCAAGGTTGTGCATGTTGTGACTTCACAAATGCTTTGCTGCATACCTCAGTTGTAAGAGTGGTTATTTCAGTCAAAGTTGCTCTTCTATCAGCTTGAATCAGTCGGCCCATTCTCCTCTGACCTCTAGCATCAACAAGGCACTTTCGCCCACAGGACTGCGGCATACTGGATGTTTTTCCCTTTTCATACCATTCTTTGTTGTCATGCACACTCAATCTGCGACCGGCACTAGGACCCAGAAGTAAACCACGGCTTAACGCTCAGTCATTGAGTTTCGGCCCATGTTGGTTCAGGTTATCTTTCTACAAAACCATGAGTACTCACCATTTTGGGTTGTTGCTTTCTGCTATTGTGTGTGTATTGATAGGACGCGGGTTAAATTTGTGTTTTTCCCTTGCTCCCCTTTCGTGAGAGTCCTTAAACTAAATCGCGTGGTTATCCTGCCTTCTCTCTTTCTTCCGCGTTTGGGTTTACCATCCACGCTTCATTGGGCTAACCTTTAAAGCTACATCTTCTGGTCTCTGAGGTTAGTTCACCCTGACAGAATGACTGAGCCTCGCGCGGTGAACCCAGCGGATCATGCATGTCTCTGCGACGTGGTGGATCAGCATGCCATGCTAATCAATAAGCTAACCGGAGAGCTCGCTACTCTGCGCCAGAGTGTCCAAGACGTTGTGGCCTTGCAGCGCGACGTTGTGGCGCTCAGGCAGGAGAATGCAGATCTCTGTGCGGCTATTGATGGCGTGGCTAGCCGGCCTCCCGTCACAGCGGCCTCTTCCCTCCCCCCCTTCTGATGTTTTTCTCTCATTACCAGAGAAGTGGAATGGCACAGATGGGAAGTGCAGTGTGTTTCTGACAGCGCTCGATCGGCTGTGCATTGCTCTACTCGTCTCGTTGCTAACAGGGCAGGCAGCTGAGTGGGCCACGGCAGTTCTCTGGGCAGATACAGACATACAATGAATTCACCCACCAACTCAGGATCACTTTTGAACAGCCAGCGGGCGAGGTGGAGACTGACACCAAACTTTATCACCTGCGGCAGGGAGGATCATCTGTGAGCCGGTACACAGCCGAATTCCGTACCCTGGCAGTACGGACATCTTGGGGAGACGCCGTGCTCCGGACATCTTATTACGAAGGGCTGGCGTCTCGTATTAAGGACGAACTCACCGGACGATTGATCCAACTAGCCCTCCACATCGATCAGCACCTCCTCTCTCGTCCGAAGCCAGCTTCGAGGACCCTGCCACCTGTTCCCACCTACTACTCCTCTGCATCTCGATCACCAACCACCTTCACTACTGCTAACACTGGATTTGTCGGATCTCCACCTCCTGCCATGGTTGACACCAGAGCCGGGGAACCCATGCAACTAGGACGCACCTCCTTGACCGCTGCAGAATGGGAGCGACGATTTAAGGAGGGACTCTGCGCCTATTGTAGGTCAGCAACACATCATAGAGCGATTTGCCCCCTCCGCCCGGGAAATGCCCAGGCCCAGTGAGAGATGAGAGCCACTCACCGGGTCACCTCCTCCTCTCCAACATCATGACTAACTCCTCCCGTCTCATGGTTCAAGTGCACCTCCAATTTGGCCACAAACGAGTCAGAAGTGCTACATTCATCGACTCCGGGGCTGCAGGAAACTTCATTGACTCTTCTTATGCCAAAGAATTGGGGGTAAAACTTGAGGCATTATCTCAGCCCGTTCAAATCACATCTGTTGATGGTCGCCCCCTATCCACCAGCCCAATTTCTAAATAGACGGAACCTATCATCCTCTCCATCGACCAACACAGAGAACAGCTTCGTTTCCACGTACTATTCTGCACGTCACCTCCATTTCTTCACTGCCCATCATCCTTGGACACCCCTGGCTACTATGACACGACCCCATCATCTCCTGGACACAAAACCGGATTCTACAGTGGGGCGTGACCTGCACCGAACTATGCCTAAGGGCAATGTCTGGGACGCCATCGCCAATGCAATCCCAGAGGCTTATTGGGACCTGGCAGAGGTCTTCTGTAAGAGGCGAGCCACACACCTTCCTCCACATCGCCTATATGACCTTGCCATTGACCTCCAACCTGGCGCAGTTCCACCCCGCGGCCATCTCTACTCACTGACATCCACAGAGATGCAGGCAATGGAGGAGTACGTAACCAACGCTCTTCGCCAAGGCACCATCAGGCCCTTCTCCTCATCTGCCGCCACGGGGTTCTTCTTCGTGAAGAAGAGGGGCGGTGAACTTCGCCCATGTGTTGACTATCGAGGGCTAAACAACATAACCATCAAAAACCAACACCCATTGCCTCTTACCAACTCAGCCCTGGACGCCCTCTCTGGTGCCACCATCTTTACTAAGTTGGACCTCCGGAGCGCCTACAACTTGGTGTGCATCAGAGAGGGCGATAAGTGGAAGACGGCCTTCATCACCCCTACTGGACACTACGAGAGCCTCGTGATCCCTTTTGGACTGTGCAATGCCCCCGCCGCCTTTCAACACTTTATTAACGATGTTCTTCGAGACATGTTGGGACGGTGGGCATTTGCTTATCTGGACGATATTCTCATTTACTCCCGTACCCTGAAGAACACACCCAGCACGTCAGGGCGGTTCTAAAGAGATTACCCGCCCATCAGCTGTCCTGGAAGTTGGAAAATGCGCTTTTCATGAGCGCTCCACCACGTTCCTGGGTTTTGTCATCTCGTCCAAGGGTGTGGCCATGGACCCGCAGAAGCTGGAAGTTGTGCGTCATTGGCCCCTACCCAAGACCCTCAAGGAACTTCAACTTTTTTTCGGGTTTGCGAATTTCTATCGTCTCTATTGGTCGCACAATATTCACGTATCTTCAGCCACGAAGCTAAGCCCATTTGAGGTATGCTACAGCTTCCAACCTTCGGTGTTCAACCACCAAGAACCAGAGGTTGATGTGTCATCAGCCCAACAGTAGGTCCGCAGGTGTCGGTTGTTGTGGAACCAGGCGAATCAATCCATCCGGCAAGCCAATGCACTCTACACCATCCAACATCGCCGTCGACACCCTCCAGGACGATTGTACCACGTAGGTGACAAGGTATGGCTCTCCACAAAAAAATCTTCACACTGAGTCACGAAAACTATCACCCAGGTTCATCGGCCCATACCGCATCACCCAGTCACCTACCGGCTCCAGCTGCCTACGGCGTTCCGCATCGACCCAGTATTTCATATCTCCCAACTGAAACACTTCATCACATCTCCAATGATTCCGCCCACCCACCCTGCCCCTCGCCACCGGATCATAGACGGTGGTCCTGCCCACACTGTGCGGTGGATCCTCGACTCGTGCCCTCGGGGCAGAGGAACCCAGTACCTGGTCGATTGGGAGAGCTACGGCCCAGAGGAACGGTCTTGGATTCTGGCCCGGTTCATTCTCGACCCCGAACTAATTCGAGACTACCGTCGTCAGGTATCCTCCACCCCAGGACCGTCAGGAGCCGGTCCTGGACAGGGGGGTACTGTCATGCACACTCAATCTGCGACCGGCACTAGGACCCGGAAGTAAGGCGGTCGCCAACCAGGAAGTATAAGAGGAGTAAACAAACCACGGCTTAACGCTCAAGTCATTGAGTTCGGCCCATGTCGGTTCAGGTTATCTTTCTACAAAACCGTGAGTACTCACCATTTTGGGCTGTTGCTTTCTGCTATTGTGTGTGTATTGATAGGACGTGGGTTAAATTTTGTGTCCCCTTTTGTGAGAGTCCTTAAACTAAATCGCGTGTTTATCCTGCCTTCTCGCTTTCTTCCGCGTTTGGGTTTACCATCCACGCTACATTTGGCTAACTGCTAAAGCTACATCTTCTGGTCTCCAAGGTTAGTTCACCCTGACATTACCCTGTAAACCCTAGAAATGGTTGTGTGTGAAAATCCCAGTAACTGAGCAGATTGTCAATTACTCAGACCGGCCCGTCTGGCACCAACAACCATGCCACGCTCAAAATTGCTTAAATCACCTTTCTTTCCCATTCTGACATTCAGTTTGGAGTTCAGGAGATTGTCTTGACCAGGACCACACCCCTAAATGCATTGAAGCAACTGCTATGTGATTGGTTGATTAGGTAATTGCATTAATTAGCAATTGAACAGGTATTCCTAATAATCCTTTAGGTGAGATGAGTGTGTATATATATATATATATATATATATATATATATATATATATATATATATATATATATATATATATATATATATATACAGATGTGGTCTTTAAAAACGCACGTTTTCAGAAAAGGGATTCTGCGACTTGCTGCGGCTGGCTGCGGGAAGCTGTGAAAATGCCCTTCATTACCTGTAGGGGGTAGTCGTGTTTCAGTCTGAAGTATTGTGAAGCTGAAAATGGGTTGTCTCTCTTAGGTGCCCATTGACAGCAAGCGACAGAGCTCATAAACGTGTCAAGCTCAAACTGATATGTATTTATTCTTCATTTTTTTCTCTCCTTCAATGATGGTACTTCATTGACTGCGCTTTCTCCATTCAGAATTATTATTATTAGTAGTAGTAGTGGTAGTAGTAGTAGTAATAATAGTAATAATTTATTATTGTTATTATTCTTATTCTTATTCTTATTGTAACGCACCCGGGCGTGTGTGCAAAAAGACTACAAAGATGTATTATGCTCTAAATATACACGGGTGTGGCTCATTGGTTAGGTGATTCGCCTTCCATGCGGAAGACCAGTGTTCGATTCCCAGGCCAGTGCCCGAAGTGCCGGTTTGTAATTAAATGCATGTTCGAAATGTTTTTTTCTTAAGCTATGAAACACATTAGCACTCACCTCACAGTTGCTATAATTTAATGATAATCATAAGCAAAAAGTGTAAAACAACGGATTCACATTTATTACATTTTCACCCAGAGCGGGACTCGAACCAGGGTCTGGACGATTTTATACTATTATTTAAGCAACGCCACACCACGTGGAAAGCCGCAAAAATGCTTCAATTTCATTGGCTGACACTCAGTGACACCCAATGAAATTTAAGCATTTTCCCGAACCCCCAACCAGGAGAGATTCAGAATAGACCAGGAGAAACTCTACAACAAAGTCCCTGCAGCTGACCCCACACACATAGACATAGAACAAATACACACATCCAATACACCATGGTAGTTTCTATGTGCAATATTTCTCATATGCAATATTAGTTCTTGTCAATCCCTGTCACTACTGTACATTGCATGCCTGTCCATAAAGATATATCCACAGTGTTGTACATATATTTATATATCCACTCTGTACATAATATACATACACTCTACTTATACATACATACGTACAGTACATACATACATACATACATACATATCATTATCTGTTTATATATATATATATATATATATATATATATATATATATATATATATATATACACACCAATGTTTTTCAATACACATGTCTCTACTCTTGGTACAGTTTTTATTTTAGCTGTTTTTGTCTTGCACTGTCCACTTTTCTTCAATGACAATGCATATTTTCCACTTGTGGGACTAATAAAGACAGATTTGCTGTGATCTCTGACATCTGGACTCGCTTCACCAAGAAGGAGTCAAAGAACTCCATTGCTAAATGCAGGGACGATGGTCACTGGGTCTGCAAATCCTGCAAACAGACTTTGAAACAGACAGACAGACTGTGTGGGACAGTAACCACTGAGACAAAAGACAGAAGGATGAAGAGATGAAACTGGAACTAAGGGACAGAATTTTTTTTTTTTGGTATTTTTACGTGAACAGGCAGAGGAGAGAACATGCTGGAGAGAGCACACAAAAACAAATCTCACTATTGGTGTTATAATTCAGTGATGGCCAATGAAAATGAAATGACATCATTTTATTCTGCATGTGTACGAACATGTCAAAAAGCATGGACCATAACTTCACTCAGCTTATGACATTTGTGTACAAACATACATTGGAGACTGAAGTGTTATCTCTGCTGCCGCATCTATTCACAGTTGTGATAAGTGATTTATGCCCCATCAGATCTTTGATGTGGGATGTTATGCTGGTTAAATGACTAAAGAAATACTGATCCGTATGGACAGATATTTGTTCTAGATATTATGCGCCATTAATCAATTTGTTACGCTAATTTGACTATCAGCAAAAACTATAAAATATAAATATAAAAAATATAATGAAAACAAACCCTAGCCGAAGTAAAATTTTAAGCTTTACTTTGCAAAATATTATCTACCAGTGTATTAAATGGAAATAGATAAAATACACCGTAATGTAAAATACTGTACATAGCCCGCATTTGTATTCAGTACCTACAACGATCGGTATAGATAAATTACAAATGTTACTGTGTCTTTAAGGATTATTAAGGATGTCTTGAAAAATCAAATAAAAATTTTATTTATCACATACACAGTACAATGTGTAGTAAAATGATTATAAATGTGTGCTTTACGTGAGGCTTGAACTCGGTATTGCTTCACCTGTACTGCTTTATAAGTACCACGCACTAACCGATTGCGCCACTGGAGCCACACAGCAGAGTGCTGATTAAAACTATGTAGTATATATTGTACAACACGCTGGATTGAATGTTGCTTGCAGCAAGTCGTGGGAAGCCGCGTGCTAAATTGCGGGATCTCGTGGGAAAACACGCGCAGTCTTAAAAACCACATCTGTATATACACACTCAGCTAAAAAAGAAACGCCCCTTTTTCAGGACTGTGTATTTCAACAATAATGTTTTACAAATCCAAATAACTTTACAGATCTTCATTGTAAAGGGTTTAAACAATGTTTTCCATGCATGTTCAATTAACCATAATCAATTAATTAACATGCACCTGTGGAATGGTCGTTAAGACCTTAACAGCTTACAGAAAGTAGGCATTTAAGGTCACAGTTCTAAAAACGCAGGACACTAAAGAAACTTGTCTACCGACTGTGAAAAACACCCAAAGAAAGATGCCCAGGGTCGCTGCTCATCTGCGTGAACGTGCATTAGGCATGCTGCAGGGAGGCATGAGGACTGCTGATGTGGCTATAGGGCAATAAATCGCCATGTCCGCACCGTGAGACGCCTAAGACGGTGCTACAGGGAGACAGGAAGGACAGCTGATCATCCTCGCAGTGGAAGACCACGTGTAACAACACCTGCACAGGATGGCTACAACAACTGCCCGAGTCACACCAGGAACACACAATCCCTCCATCTCACAGCAAGAACTGACAAATCTGGTCCAGTCCATGAGGAGGAGATGCACTGGCGTACTTGAAGCAGCTGGTGGCCACCAGATACTGACTGCTACTGACTGATTTTGAGCCTCCCTTCATTCAGGGACACATTGAGAAACATTTTTACTTTATGTCTTATGGTGTCGACTCTTTTAGTGTTCATACAAATATTTACACATTAAGTTTACTTAAAGTCAAAACAGTTGAAAGTGAGAGGACGTTTCTTTTTTTGCTGAGTATATATATATATATATATATGCATATATGTATATATGTGGTCTCCCTGAGTCAAACTTTAACAATGGTCACAATACTTTGAAAGAGCTGGTTTGAAAATTTACTGACCATTTCTGCACAGTTGGTTGATAATCAGTAGTTGGGGGATCTAGAGTGTGTTTGTGGTTTCAAGTGGCAGCTTCTGTTTCTTAGAAAAACAAAGTGGAAAGTTCCAAATGCCATTCCTTGAATGGCTCCTTCCAAATGTGCGTCAATACCCATAGACAACAATACAAAAATGTCCAAATTTACAACAGAAATAAGCATGTTTACAGGCTGGTACAAAAATGCTTTTGATCTCAACAGTTAGATTACTATACCTATAAAGGATGTACATTTTTGGTAACTTATCAGTTAAAATTATATTAACCCGTAAAATGCTGCATAATTAGGGAGTTGGGTGATTTGAGTGACAGCTGCATTGCAGGTTTCAAACCACTATATTTGGCTAAAGCCAATATAGCTAGCTTGTGGTAACTGAAGTAAATGTTCAGCAGTGAGGGAGGGGAGAAGGTGTGAAGAAGCTGAGTTGATAGACAAAAATAACCCCAATGACACGTATTGTAAAATGTATTTTTTATTATTTCAGAATACATAAAAACCAAACACGGTTAGCAGTTTGTGAAAAAAGTATTTTTTAAGTATATTGCAGTAAATCACACTAAGTGGAACAGAATTGAAAGTGTGTGAGTTTTGAGGTGGTGTACTCTACAACCATGCTTTTCGACCACATGGTATCCTGAAACCTGGAGTTTGGTGCTGTTACTGGTGTGGATCTGACATTATGTCAGTGAAAAATTTTAGTTGCACAATCAGTGTACAGTCCATGGTAACTTTAACAGCAAACTCGGTTATCAAGCTTGTTTTAGCTACATGACTTACTCATATTAATAATAATAATAATATGTACTATTAGTAGTTTCAACTGTTAGTTCCCTCCTCTTTAAACATGTGATGGAATGAAATTAAAGCCATTTCTAGGGTTTACAAGAAGCTAATGAGGAAATGACTTTGCTGCTAAGAATCACATAGAGGATTTGAAATTTTTATATAATTTTCTAAGAAATGTGCACTTCTTTGTAATTTTGTTCATCATGCTTACTGCACTGTTCCTGCAGAGAGCCCAGAATTCCTAGCTATGACTCCATGTGACATCTGTCTGCCTAATTTATACACTGTGCTACAGTCACTTCATTGGATTTAGTATTCAGTAACCAGCTTATATAAATGGTGATGGTTTTCCCTAATAACTGCTCTATACTCTGCACTACAGGCAACACCACCCCCACTCCACCCCCACACTAAACACAATATGAATAGATCTGAAATGCAGTGAAGATAATAGAGCAGATTGTTGGTCTTATTGTTGGTCTATATGATCTCACACATTATTCACAGTTAAGAACTGAGTTTTAATAATTGTCAGATGCTTTCATTACTGTAGTAAACACTTCATCCTGTTTAAGGTCACAGTCAGGAGTTGAAGAGGTCAGGCGCCTGAAGACAATGACCACAGTGGGCATCATTAATTACACTGATTTTACAAGGGTGGCACGATGCCATCTCACAGCTCCATGGTATCTGGTTTTATTTTGAGTTCAGAAAATGCCTGTGCAGATTCACAGTTTAGATGCTTTCCTCCTATCCGCCTGGGTTTCCTCCTGGTAGATACCCTTGTTTATCTGATTTCAGCATGTGGGGCACAAAAACATGAAAATGTGCTCACACACGCCGCTGCTGCATGTCTAAGAGAATATATTTTTATCATCTCCAAGGTGTGCTCAGTACGACCATAAACTGTCACTGTCCTTTCTTGTAAGTGTGTTAGAGAGAAACAGAAAGTGCTTACAATTTTTTTTTCTAAAAAGAGGAAGGAAGTACAGCACAGCTATATATGTACAAACACTCTAAGAATTAAAGGAGAAGTTAAAATATTCAACACACTCATCCTCTCTTTCTTTCCTATAGTGTGATCTGACTTCAAGGAAACATGAGAACTGCTCAGTCAGTCAGTCTGTCATTATAGAGACAGGATGGAGCTCAGTCGTCTCCCTGTGATGCTCTGTGAGTAAATGTTCTCTTTGTGTCTTCATTAGAGTGAGTGTTGGGTATAAAGTTGTTCATCTGCAGTCTGAATGTCCTGAGTGATGAGCTTATTGTGTGATTAGCACATGTGCTGAATGTTACAGTGTGACATTCTGTTGGTTTTTAGATGATTACACCCTGCACTTAAGTTCAGCCTTTATTCTGCACATATACATTACTGCACAATGAAGTTCTTTATCCTTCGGAAATCCCAGGTTTGCAGACAGGGTTAATGGCCTTGCAAAAGAAACAAACAGCAACAATCTAGTGGGGCTGGGGCTCGAACTGCTGCCCTTCCAATCAGTAATTCAGAGCCTTAACACACTGAGCCACCACTGAAAAACACTACAACACTTTGTGTAATAATGCAAAGTTTAAGGCATTAATAAGCAGAGTAATGACTTTTCTGTTACAAAGAGAAGGTAGATAAATTCATAAGAATGAATTTTGTGTGTTTTGCGTGACTACTGTGCAATGTTCTGTTTGTCATGAATAGATTGAATCAATTTTTCATATTTTTGTCATATTCTTTGTTTCTCTTCCCTTTTTAGTTTTGGTTTCACTTGTACCAGCAGCCCATACTCTAGGTGATGTATATATAATATAGTTTATCTTTTATAATGTGTATTTTTTTTATTATTGATGGTTGTGCCCAATTTTCCTTTCACTGTCTGCCTCTTGGTGATTTCACAAGAATTATTTTCAGTTCAGATAAATACTGTGGCGGCGCGGTGGTGTAGTGGTTAGCACTGTCGCCTTGCACCTCCAGGGACTGGGTTCGATTCCCCGGCCAGGCTCGATCCCCGTCTCTGTGTGCATGGAGTTTGCATGTTCTCCCCGTGCTTGGTGAGTTTCCTCCGGGTACTCCGGTTTCCTCCCACAGTCCAAAGACATGCAGGTTAGGCTAATTGGCGTTCCTAAATTGCCCGTAGTGTGTGATTGGGTGTGTGAGAGTGTGTGTATGTGTGTGTGCCCTGCGATGGATTGGCACCCTGTCTAGGGTGTACCCCGCCTAGTGCCCGAAGTCTCCTGGGATAGGCTCCAGGTCCCCCGCGACCCTGAACACAGGATTAAGCGGTATAGAAGATGAATGAATAAATACTGTTAATAAAGTGAAAAAAAAAATAAAAAACAAGACTTTAGTGCACAAACGATTCATAAGAATTAAAACACAAACACACAGTTTGTGTTTTAATGTACAGTAATTAGATATTAAAAGATGCATCAATAATGGTAATAGTATTTGTTATTTTTCCTTGACAATGCTCTGTATATACAGTGGTGTGAAAAACTATTTGCCCCCTTCCTGATTTCTTATTCTTTTGCATGTTTGTCACACTTAAATGTTTCTGCTCATCAAAAACCGTTAACTATTAGTCAAAGATAACATAATTGAACACAAAATGCAGTTTTTAAATGAAGGTTTACGTTATTAAGGGAGAAAAAAAACTCCAAATCTACATGGCCCTGTGTGAAAAAGTGATTGCCCCCCTTGTTAAAAAATAACTTAACTGTGGTTTATCACACCTGAGTTCAATTTCTGTAGTCACCCCCAGGCCTGATTACTGCCACACCTGTTTCAATCAAGAAATCACTTAAATAGGAGCTACCTGACACAGAGAAGTAGACCAAAAGCACCTCAAAAGCTAGACATCATGCCAAGATCCAAAGAAATTCAGGAACAAATGAGAACAAAAGTAATTGAGATCTATCAGTCTGGTAAAGGTTATAAAGCCATTTCTAAAGCTTTGGGACTCCAGCGAACCACAGTGAGAGCCATTATCCACAAATGGCAAAAACATGGAACAGTGGTGAACCTTCCCAGGAGTGGCCGGCCGACCAAAATTACCCCAAGAGCGCAGAGACGACTCATCCGAGAGGCCACAAAAGACCCCAGGACAACATCTAAAGAACTGCAGGCCTCACTTGCCTCAATTAAGGTCAGTGTTCACGACTCCACCATAAGAAAGAGACTGGGCAAAAATGGCCTGCATGGCAGATTTCCAAGGCAAAACCACTTTTAAGCAAAAAGAACATTAAGGCTCGTCTCAATCTTGCTAAAAAGCATCTCAATGATTGCCAAGACTTTTGGGAAAATACCTTGTGGACCGACGAGACAAAAGTTTAACTTTTTGGAAGGTGCGTGTCCCGTTACATCTGGCGTAAAAGTAACACAGCATTTCAGAAAAAGAACATCATACCAACAGTAAAATATGGTGGTGGTAGTGTGATGGTCTGGGGTTGTTTTGCTGCTTCAGGACCTGGAAGGCTTGCTGTGATAGATGGAACCATGAATTCTACTGTCTACCAAAAAATCCTGAAGGAGAATGTCCGGCCATCTGTTCATCAACTCAAGCTGAAGGGATCTTGGGTGCTGCAGCAGGACAATGACCCAAAACACACCAGCAAATCCACCTCTGAATGGCTTAAGAAAAACAAAATGAAGACTTTGGAGTGGCCTAGTCAAAGTCCTGACCTGAATCCTATTGAGATGTTGTGGCATGACCTTAAAAAGGCGGTTCATGCTAGAAAACCCTCAAATAAAGCTGAATTACAACAATTCTGCAAAGATGAGTGGGCCAAAATTCCTCCAGAGCGCTGTAAAAGACTCGTTGCAAGTTATCGCAAACGCTTGATTGCAGTTATTGCTGCTAAGGGTGGCCCAACCAGTTATTAGGTTCAGGGGGCAATTACTTTTTCACACAGGGCCATGTAGGTTTGGATTTTTTTTCTCCCTAAATAATAAAACCCCTCATTTAAAAACTGCATTTTGTGTTTACTTGTGTTATCTTTGACTAATGGTTAAATGTGTTTGATGATCAGAAACATTTTGTGTGACAAACATGCAAAAGAATAAGAAACCAGGAGGGGGGCAAATAGTTTTTCACACCACTGTATACTTATACAGTACACTAAATCCACAATTTACAAACTTTTGAATTATGAAAATCTGCAAATCCGAACGGACCACAGTTCACATCTAACATTCAAAATTGTGAACAAATCGCGAAAGTAGCTCACATTTTTTGTACAAAAATAGACACTACACAGCATGAGATACCAATACTTACATTATATCCAATATTTTCAATGTGAATGTATAAAATGTCAAAAGTCCGGTATATTGTATGTGTGTTTGTTTCTATGTGTGTGTATTGTCCTACACAATAACCCCTCCTCCTCTCTCCTGTCAGAAGTGAAAGTTCAGGTTAAAAAAGTTCATGTCCCATTCGCATTGGGGACCTTACTGTATGTAATTTGTAATAGTTGCAGAGGTTGTCTGTGATTTTAATCCTGCATGAATCGACCATGTCTGTAATTTGTAAAGGCAAAATTCCTCTGCAAATTCCCTACCATATTTGGCACAGAGTTCATGTTATATTATTAGTTCCGTCTGAAATAGCATTACAGTAAGTAAAGCTAACATTCGTGCATATGTGTGTGTGTGTGTGAAAATCGTCTCACACAATACTGCTAACCCCTCCCCCCACTTATCTTGTCTCTGCTTTACACACAGCCTGATTCTTTTCAAAAGTTAATTAGTGTTAATTAGTGTTAATTAATGGAATACTTTATAGTTTCTATTAATCCTTTTGTATTATCATCATTGGAGTTTCCATTATTGATTACGGGAAATTTGCTTTGAGACAAAATGGCATCCGGAATTCCCCTCCTGATTTGAAGGCACAGAGACAACATTTCATTGTGAGATTCATTTCCTTGAACCAATATAACTCATCCTAGCTAAATGAAAAACAAAAAAAAAGATTATATAACTTTAGGCAGCACAGTGGTTTACTGGTTGTCCGGGGTTTGATTCCTGCATGTGTGTGTGTGTGTGTGTGTGTGTGTGTGTGGAGTTTGCATATTCTGACCATGCTAGGTGTGTTTCCAATGGGCACTATACTTTACTTCCACAGTCCAAAGAGATGCCGATTAGGCTAATTGGTGTTCCCAAATTGCCTGTAAGGTGTGTGTGTGCGACCCCAAGTTTCCTGTGATTAGCTCCAGGCCTCCTGAGACCCCTACAGGGTATCCAAGCATAGAGAAGGAGAAGTGTGTAAGACCTTATCAAATACTTAAGTTAGAGTTGTAAGGTAAAAATATTTTTGCTATTAGGTGTTTATAGAATATCAATATAAGGACTTTGTCACTACTTCTGAACGTGCCATGTCTGAACCAGACCCCTTCTCTTTCAGTCTCTTTTTTTTAAGCAAAACTGATTTTGTAATGATCATGTGACTCTGTGTGCACCGGAATCTACTTTATGTATTTTTAACAGTATAATCTTTCTACAGATTGGCCTAAAGCTGTGGTGTCCATAAAGCCTGATACACACGTGTTCATTGGAGAGCATGTTACTCTCACATGTGATGTACAGGGAGGAGGAGACACTCGGTGGAAATACTACTGGTATAAGAATAATACAATACTAAAACAAAATGAAACATCATTTACTATTTTGTCTGCTAAATACACTGACCATGGTGACTACACCTGCCAAAGAGACAAATCAGAGATCAGTGCTGCTGTTACTCTGACTGTATCAGGTGAGTCTGTACGTTTGTTTTTGTCTTTTAAACCTTATAATTATTTGCGGATTTGTATTTTGAGCTGTCAGTGACTGAGGGTTGATCAGTGCTGATTTTACTTCTCTGTGTAATCTGCTCATTTCTTTCACAAGAATCATCATGACTTTTGTAATATCACCTGTGATTTATATTATATTTACTGTATAACTGTGGTGAGTCAGTATGAATAATAACACACAGTAAACTGTTAATCAGACTGACACACCACAATAATATGCAGGAATACATGAAATTATAAAAAGGGAGGAAATCTTATCCTTTCTTATGGCTGTCATTATTCAGTTTATTATAAGACACATAGAGACCTTGGAATTATACGTTTGTTTGTTTCCATTTCTATGAAGATTCTGAAATCTAAGACTCTGGCCAAACATGTAAATATTTATTTACAGTTTCTGAAAGTTTCTGTCCCTCCCTCTACCATATGTTGTCAAATTCATTCATTCATTCATCTTCTATACCGCTTTATCCTGTATTTAGGGTCGAGGGGGACCTGGAGCCCATCCCAGGAGACTCAGGGAATGAGGCAGGGTACACCCTGGACAGTGTGCCAATCCATCGCAGAGCACACACACACACACACACACACACACACACACACACACACACACACACACACACACACACACACACACACACACTATCTGTTGTCAAATTAAATTAAATATTCTTGTGTATCTGCCGGCTTATGTTTAATTACATGTATATGAATTGATTATATTCACTAAAACACATTACTAGGTTTACTTTTCTTTTTTCTTCTAATTAAAAATATCAAACTACACAATTCCTGTAGATATAAGGATGCAGCAGGAGAACGGAGAGAGTGTGATTTCAGTGCTGGCATTTTATTCAATCTGCTTCCCCGAAATGGGCCTATACATGTATCATCCTAGCTCCTTATAATGGCAGTGAATTGTATATAAATCTTAATAAATAACAGATTTTGGTAATTTTTAATTGAAAAGATTTTAACACAGTCTTTCTTGTAAATGGAAAAAATGCACAATATTTTCACCAAACATTGATGCATAGTTACTTTTTATGTCATAAATTGAAAAAAATAAATGAAAATATTATTGTGGCACTGTGAAAATGTTTGGGCACCCTAATGAGTACTTAGTAACACCTCCTCTGGCAGATATCACAGCTTGCAAATGCTTTTTTTAACCACATAAAAGTATTTTAGTTCCTTCAAGTCTTCTCCCATTCTTCTTTGCAAAAGGCTTCTAGTTCTGTAATATTCTTTGGTCGTCTTGCATGCACAGCTCTTTTAAGATCTACCCACAAAATTGTCAATAAATGACACAGTTGGCAAGGTGTTCTTTTCATGAAATGCTGCTCCTTTTTCTCCAAACATGCCTTTGCTGATTGTGGCCAAATAGTTCTAGTTTAACTTCATCAGTCCACAGCACTTGTTTCCAAAATGCATAAGGCTTCTGTAGATGTTCTGTTGCCTACTGCTGATGTTGGATTTAATGAAGTGGAACAGAGGTAAATTTTCTTCTGCTGATTCTTCCATGAAGGTCTTGTGGAACGGTGCACCACCTCTTCTGAGTCTACTAAATCATCCTGCAGGTTTTTTGCTGTCAAATTTTGATTAGTCTCTCTGACCAGCATATGAGCCGATCTCTCTGAGAGTTTTCTTGGTCTTCCAGATCTCATCTTGACCTCCACACTTCCCCTGAACTTCCATCTCTTAGTTACATTTCTCACTGTGGAAACTTGTTGAACCACTGGTTGGGTCAGATGATCAACCCAGAATTCTGGTTAAACCCAGCACTTAGTTCAAACTACCCAGCACATTTTCTGTCCAATAGAGACCAAGCAGCTGGGTTATGTCATGTTTACATTTTACATTATGTCATGTAAGGATTGTCATGTTTACATTTTTCAGTTAAAAACTCAATGATCAAGATTTTCTAATAGATCTTACATTTGCTGTTAATGTTGTGAAAGTAAAAACAGCTCTGACTTCATCATTTCATCGCAACAGCAAAACCCAAACTGACTGTCAGAGTGAATCCTCAGAGCTCCATCTACACTGGAGACACCATCACTCTGACCTGTGAGGTGCAGGAGTCCACTGGATGGGAGTTTCTCTGGTGCAAAAATAATCAGCCGTTACAGCATTTCAGCACTGAACCAGTAAACACCAACACACTCTCTGTGACAGTGAATAATACAGGAGACACAGTGTATAAGTGCAGAGCACGCAGGTATAACACCTGGGCAGAGAAAGAGTCCTACACAGAGTACAGCGATCAAGAAACAATTACTGCAAGAGGTATGTTATGATTTTTTTAATAGGACTGGAGGTAAAAGCGATCAGAATAAACATTATGCTAAATTATCAATATTCCATGTTATTCAATTATGTTTTAAATAATATTGAATTATTAATGGCGGCACGGTGGTGTAGTGGTTAGCACTATCGCCTTGCACCTCCAGGGTCTGGGTTCGATTCCCGTCTCTGTGTGCATGGAGTTTGCATGTTCTCCCCGTGTTTGGTGGGTTTCCTCTGGGTACTCCGGTTTCCTCCGACAGTCCAAAGATATGCAGGTTAGGCTAATTGGCGTTCCTAAATTGCCCGTAGTGCGTGATTGAGTTGTGTATCACAGATAGCAGAACAACATTGAATCATCATTGAATCAACATTAAAGCATCAACCAACTTGTCATTGAATCAATGTTGAAATTTAAATGTTAAACGTTGATTTTTCATCAGGTTTGCACCTTGAAATAATGTTATTTCAATGATGAAAAATAGATAAAGATGGGCATAAAATCAATGTTTGTTCAACTTAAATTCAATCAATTATTTTACATTGAATCAACATTGAAGCAATTATAGTTTAGTCTTGCTTAATGTACATCAAGATTCTATGACAGTAAATCATGTCCGTTTTGATTTATTTCTTTAAATCAGAGACCATGTAGGGCTGAAAAGATTTTTTTTTTTAAAACAAAGTCAGTAACTCAACATCCTTCAGTTTACATGTAAACATATTTATTTATTTATTTATGCTCCATACCCATTTAAACAGGAAGTAACATCACAATTACAATAAAACAACTATATAATAAAACACACTACAACTTACATACAAATTATTATAAACTGGATGACAAAATGACTTTTTAGAAGAGAACTATTAGAAGAGATTGTTAATTCTGAATTCATAAAACAGAATCTAACTGCCAAGAGAAGAGACTGGAAAACCATAATATAAAAATGGCAGCAGCCTGCCTCAGCAAAATTCAGTCAAATGCAAATAGAAACAACCAAGTCAGAAACACAACAGATGACTGAAACATTATTCGTAAGTTGAAATGTATTTACTCAGCAAAACAGATAATAAGACATGAGTCTGAACTTATGGTTTTCCACCACGAGCAATTCCCCCCAGCCGTTCTGGGGCATAATGAAGCCATTTCTGAACTGTTGAAGCAAAGAAACTCTGTGGCCTCCTTTTCTTCAGCTTTCAGCTGTTGTTGTAGTAGTGCATCTAAAGAATGAAAAACAAACAAAAGGTTAGAACTATACAATGCTCTAAAAACTTGGAGTGGTAGTTGTTGATGAATGACAGAAGGTGGGTAATAAATTGTTGGAAATGTGACTTTTACAAATGTACAATTCAATTCAATTCAATTTTATTTATATAGCGCTTTTAACAATGGTCATTGTCTCAAAGCAGCTTCACAAAAATTAAAGAAATTTAACAAAAAAAACAAAAAAAAACAATTATATATATAGAATAATTATATATAAAATAATAAATAAATAAATAAAATTATAATAGAAAATAAATGAATAAAAACAAATAATAATAATAATTATAGAAAAGAAAATAATTGGAAGTGTGGATGTGTGAGAAAAATGTGCAGATAATAATGAGACGAATGAATGAAATTTCTCTGATGAGCAAGCCAAGGGTGACGGCGACGGTGGCAAGGAAAAACTCCCTGAGATGGCATTAGGAAGAAACCTTGAGAGGAACCAGACTCAACAGGGAACCCATCCTCATTTGGGCGATAACAGATAGAAATGATATAACATCTTGTGTGTTGTGCAGGTGAAAATTCAATATGACAGAAATTATTTAAATTTGTCATGAAGACCAGTTCAGCATAGGGACGAGTCAGTAGGTATAGAGGGCAGATGAGGTCTGGATCACTGGAAGCACAGGAGCAGCATGTGTAGCTCCAACCATCATAAAGCTGAATCCAGTTGGAGCTGGTCCTTCTCTGGATGCCTCAGGAACCTCGCAGGGTCGGCCTTTGTCTACTGAAGCTGGCAAAATCTCCCGATGCCTCGGGATGGGTAGAGAAATACAGAACAGATGGGGAGAATTAGCGTAGTTGCCATTCGGTATAGGTGTACTGGAGTATGAGTACTGGGATGAGTTATGTGTATGCCAGATTAAAAAGATGCGTCTTGAGTCTACTTTTGAACTGAGAAACCGTGTCTGCTCCCCGAACACTGTCTGGAAGGCTATTCCAAAGCTTTGGAGCTAAATATGAAAAAGCCCTACCCCCTTTTGTAGATTTTGAAATTCTGGGAACTACCAGAAGGAGTTTTGTGATCTTAAGGCGCGTGGTGGATTGTGGCGTATCAGAAGACTGGTTAGGTATGTGGGAGCTAAACCATTTAAGGCCTTGTATGTAAGTAATACTATTTTGTAATTTATTCTAAACTGAACAGGTAGCCAGTGCAGGGATGATAATATTGGGGTTATATGATCATATTTTCTGGATCTAGTGAGAACCCTGGCAGCTGCATTTTGGATTAACTGAAGCTTGTTTATTGAGGATGCAGGACAACCACCTAGTAATGCATTACAATAGTCCAGTCTGGAGGTCATGAATGCATGAACTAGTTTTTCTGCATCAGATACGGATAAGATGTTCCTAAGTTTAGCAATATTTCGAAGATGGAAAAAGGCTGTTTTTGTGATATTTGAAATGTGATTTTCAAAAGACAAGTTACTGTCTAATATTACTCCGAGATCTTTTACTGCTGAGCTGGTAATAACAGTACATCCTTCTAAGCGCAAGCTGAATTGTGAAAGCTGTTGTGTGCTGGTTTTTGGGCCAATAAGTAATATCTCTGTCTTATCTGAATTTAATAAAAGAAAGTTATTGGTCATCCAATCTTTTATGTCCTGGACACACTCAGTTAATCTAGACAACTTAGGTATTTCGTCTGGTTTAGTTGAGATATATAATTGGGTATCATCAGCATAACAATGGAAACTAATCCCATGTCTTCTAATGATGTTACCCAAGGGAAGCATGTATATGGAGAACAACAGAGGTCCTAAAACTGACCCTTGTGGGACCCCATATTTCACTGGCATTATACCAGACGGTTCTCCATTTACAGTGGGTGCACAGGCAGTATGCGACTTCTACCGTCGCGGCGTATGGCGTCAGCATTTGGGTTTGTGCGTTTGCTGGCTTTTACCGCTGAGTGGCGCTATATAACTATAGACTGACGCCTCAGGCATCAGTTCGTTCTCTCCAGGCTTAATGAGGCGCAGGTCGTCCACAGCTGCATGTCGTTGCAGATAAAATAAAGTGAAACATTGTAAATAAACGAATTCATAATCACAGTAGTAACATTACAGTACAAATTTATAATTAAAATTAAATTCAGTTTTTTAGGATCGAATTTAAGCAACGTAAACATTGTAAACTGTTTAATTACAGTAGAAAGGCTACACGTGTAGGGTCTTGTGTCATCTTATATTTTGTGTTCTTTAAATTTGTAGCTTTTATAAGACTCTACTTTTATTTAGGTGCACACACAATGACGAAAAAACTTCATGATTTTATTAAATAAATAAAGTAAACGGGGTTCTGTATTGAATTTGCTGAACTTGAGCGTGTCAGAAAATGAACCCAAACTCCGTGTATACTCGCCGCACAGACGTGAAAAATATATACTTATAGAAAGAGAAATATCTGCTTTAATATAAACTAATGAAAAAAATATATTAGATTATGTAATTCGTATGAGAAGTGAATTACTGTATAGGCGCGCTCACTGACGACGAGATGACATGATCAGCACAGCCGTAACCAAAGGAATCACTATCTTATCAATGAATTATTAAAATGGTCAGAGTGAGTTTCCAGCCTGTTTAACAAATATTTGAAGTAGATAACAGTAGCCCACATTTATAAAAGCATTTTTTATTTATATAAAACTATATAAAAAAATAATCCTGCGTTTATTTTTAGGTGTGCCCGCTGCCATAGTTCTTCAGTAACAAACCTATAAAACATGTACATTTGTATGAATAAATTGTTTAAATGTGATCAGTAAATGCTCCTTGCTACTGTAGTGACTGACATCGGCGTGCTGAAAGATCTAATCTCTCATATCGGCGCGCGCGTTCATCTGACTTTAGATCAAAGTTAAAGGCGCACACGCGGGATCATGCAAACGTTTCCCCTCCTCTTTCATAAAAAATGAACAATCCGACACGAGCAGATTTGTTTCAGTCAGAATATTTATCAATCATAAAGAGAGGCGACATATACTTGCTGATTAAACACTGCATTTTTAAAGTGAAAGCGCGCGATGTGAGCAGCTTTAATTATTGATAATTAAATCATTATTAAATGGTGGACATAAAAAGCAAAAAGAATAATAATATTATTTTGATTATTATTATCATGTTCTTTTGCTGTTTGAGCGTCTGTGGATTCCAAAATTGACATTTTTACCATTTTTTAATCACTGAAATGGAAGAGATACTGTACTGTAGAAAGGTTCCTTATCATAACGTGCCTTGTATTGTTTTTTAATCACTCGATACACGACCCATCATTTTTAATGCTATTTTACAAAGGGTAAATACACATGGAATAATTTTATTTGGTTTGTTTATTTATAAATAAAATTAAAAGTATTTAAAAACAGTGTAGAGTGATTAATAACACTACATGTTATGGTAAGAAAAATCTCATTCTTGCTCATTCTAGTTTCTCCGAGTGTATACTGTAGGTGAGAACAGCTATTCAGTATCATTTGCATTTGTATGTGTCTGACTTTGCAAAGGACACCTGTAAAACCTGTTTAAATGTAAATACTCCTCGCTGCGCTGTTTGGGGGAGGGGCACGCTAATGACGATTTGGTCAGCTGTGTGAACGCTCGCCCTTTAGATGTTGCGCGCGCACTACACGGCAAAAAATATGTTAGTATATCATGACTGAAATCATGACTGAAATATATGTTAGTATATCATGACTGAAAAAAGGTTATGTAATTTGTATAAAACGTGGATTACTACAGCGCATCCACTCACAGCCGAAACCAAAGACATCAACGGCTCTGCCTATTCAGAGGCTCTGCCTATTCAGTAAAGAAAAACACTACTGTTATTATTTCAATTCATACTGTACAGCTGTTAGAATTGGGGCAGGGATATTATGCCAATATTAAATATTATATACGATATTAAATTTCAAGTGAGTTGGGAGTTTGCAAGGCAGAGAAGGATGCTCTTCGGAGTGAGTTGCGAGTTTGATGAGACGGCATAAATATTTAATACAGCAAATTAAATATTTTGGTTTATATTTTGGTTTATATTATATGGTTAATGTATTTTGGTTTATATTGCAAACGAATAACGAATCAAGAGCCTGTGATTATATTGCATAAATATTATTTTGTACAGACAAATATCTGAATTTTTATTTATTTATTTTTTAGATTTTTTTTTAAAACAAATCTCTCAAAAATAGTAAGATGTATTTTGGTTTTATACTGCAAACGAAAAACGAATCCAGGGTCTTGTGTCATCTTATATTTTGTGTTCTTTAAATTTGTAGTAGATTTATTAAATGAAATAAATTACACTAAACGGGGTTCTGTATTGTTTTCGGTGAACTTGAGCGCGTCAGAAAATGAACCCAAACTCCGTGTATACTCGCCTCACAGACGTGAAATATAAGTACTGAAGTACTGTAGATAACAGCCCACATTTATAAAAGCATTTTTTATTTATATAAAACTATAAAAAAAAAAATAATCCTGCGTTTATTTTTAGGTGTGCCCGCTGCCACAGTTCTTCAGTAACAAACCTATAAAACATGTACATCTGTATGAATAAATTGTTTAAATGTGATCAGTAAATGCTCCTTGCTAGTGACTGACATCGGCGTGCTGAAAGATCTAATCTCTCATATCGGCGCGCGCGTTCATCTGACTTAACGTTTCAGCCATTCACACATGCATTGTGCTGTTGTTTGTACACACTTAAACACTGGTTGTATAGCGCACTTATGGAATGAATACGATGAGATGACAGAGTGGAGGTTTAATACCTCTATCTCACACGCGGGGCCGTAAGTGCGGTTCATTATGATTTGGCGCGAGTTTTGGTGCTGTTATTACGTTTCCATCTTACTACGCAAAAAAAATAAACATGTTTAACATGCGGAAGATCTTCGCGGACCGTCGGGCGCCGGTCACTCGAGGCAAATCACGGTGCCTAATACCCCTCTCTCACCTGTGTGGCCTGACTCATCTCCGTGAGCTGCCACGATTGCCCACCACGTTCCTTTAACGTTCCGCGAAGTTCTGCAAGCTTCCGACCAGCAAAAAATTAAACGTTGAATTTTTCACACGGAAACATAATCACAGCGCAAAGACTCGAGGTGAATCATGATCAAGCCTACGGTCACAGCGCGAGACCGCGCAGGTGAGATAGGGGTATAACACACCGCATCTCACAGCGAGTCAAACCGCATACAGTAAGTGAATACCGTAGGGGTATTAAACATTACAATCACCCAGAAACATGAATGGATGCGGGGTTTGAAACTCCCATGGTTATTTTCTCATTTAACTAAATCAAATTTCATAAAAATAAAACGTGTCAAAAGATGGGGACGGGGACGGGGAGTGTAAGTACGACGCGTTGGTCTGGCACGCGCAGGTCTGAGCAGCTCAAGAAGCTCCATAATCTGGTGCCTTGGAAGGCAAAACTTTTATTTATATATTTTTTTAATAACGACCACGGGGAAAATATGAAAAGGGCTGAAGTTTTGTCTAAAGGAAAAATGTACATGACCCACACGGCTCCACGGACGGTGCCGTCTTCAGTTTAACACAACACCACGCTGCCTAATTGTTCGCCACCTGTTTAATATTAATAGTGATTGCCAATTTTAATGGATTAGTCACATTATGAAATAGGCTAATTAAAAGTCACTCTATTAGTTCTAAGAGATACTTAGCGTAAGAATGTTTCGGGAAATGCGCCATAACGTTAAGAGAGAGGTTAAGGTACAACTTAAGAACTACTTAGCGATAAGAAGCTTTCGAGAAACCGGGCCCAGATAAAAACAGAGAGTCTGTCTAAACAAAATAAAACCAATGTGTTTTGCTCTATTTGTTTTAGTTATTTCTATATTTAAATCTTGATGTCTTAAACTCTAACAACTGTAAGTATTGTCGAAATAATTTTTTTTTAAAGCCCTAGTGCTGTTGTTTGCGCTGTTTTCTTTAATAATAACACTAAACAGATAAAAACAGAGGGTCTGTCTAAACAAAATAAAACCAATGTTTTCTAACTCATATTTTTTTAATATAAACATACAGTAAAACATCATTCAGTACAACTGAATAGCAGAAAAAATCTGCAAAAATATTATTTAGTACAACGCAATCTTTGGATCCTTGATGAGACGGCATAAATATTTAATACAGCAAATTAAATATTTTGGTTTATATTTTGGTTTGTATTATATGGTTAATGTATTTTGGTTTATATTGCAAACGAATAACGAATCAAGAGTCCGTGATTATATTGCATAAATATTATTTTGTACAGACAAATATCTGAAAAAAAAAACAGTTTTCTTTTTACGACGAATCTCTCAAAAATAGTAAGATGTATTTTGGTTTTATACTGCAAATGAAAAACGAATCCAGAGCCTGTAATTATATTGCATAACTATTATTTTGCACAAATACTGTAAATCTCTGAATAAAACAATGATATTTTATTCACAAATGTAAGATTGATGTCTTGATGTCTTAAACTCTAAGTATTGTCGAAATAATTTTTTTAAAGCCCTAGTGCTGTTGTTTGCGCTGTTTTCTTTAATAATAACACGGGTCCTGAATTAGCGGACATCGGTGGCTCAGGAATCGATTTTTCCCTCCTTTTGCATGACAGCGTTAAGAAAGACGGCACTTTCTATACAAATTAAACATTGCACTAAATTATTTTAATAGCGTTTATTTCGACATGGGTTAACTTAACAATAACATGCCATAACAGACAAATATATAAATTAATATAAAATTAATATGAATTAATTAATTAATATCGCTAATATTTTCATGTAACATGTGGCCGTGAAACGAACCGGGTTTACAATCATAGTTGATGGACAAACAGCTGATAACACTCTTCACCAGCTTCAGAAACAATGTGAAGTGTCAGTTGTTGGGGTTGTATAGCACACTTATGGAATGAATACGATGAGATGACAGAGTGGAGGTTTAATACCTCTATCTCACACGCGGGGCCGTAAGTGCGGTTCATTATGATTCAGCGCGAGTTTTGATGCTGTTATTACGTTTCCATCTTACCACGCAAAAAAATAAACATGTTTAACATGTGGAAGCTCGCGGACCTTGCAGATCTTCGCGGACCGTCGGGCGGCCACTCGAGGCGGATCACGATGCCTAATACCCCTCTCTCACCTGTGTGGCCGGACTCATCTCCGTGAGCTGCCGCGATTGCCCACGACGTTCCTTTAACGTTCCGCGAAAAACTAAACGTGGAATTTTTCACGCGGAAAGGTGGAAACGTAATCACAGCGCAAAAACTCGGGGTGAATCATGATCAAGCCTGCGGCCACAGCGCGAGCCCGTGCAGGTGAGATAGCGGTATAACACACCGCATCTCACAGCGAGCCAAACCGCATAAGTGAATACTGTAGGGGTATTAAACATTACAATCACCCAGAAACATGAATGGATGCGGGGTTTGAAACTCCCATGGTTATTTTCTCATTTAACTAAATCAAATTTCATAAAAATAAAACGTGTCAAAAGAAAAACCCATAAAGTCATGGATAATGGCTAATGATCAATGAAACATATTTTAAACAAAAAGCAGAGAGCAGCTGGACATCGGGACGGGGAGTGTACAGTAAGTACGACGCGTTGGTCTGGCACGCGCAGGTCTGAGCAGCTCAAGAAGCTCCATAATCTGTTGCCTTGGAAGGCAAAACTTTTATTTAAATATATTTATTAATAACGACCACGGGGAAAATATGAAAAGGGCTGAAGTTTTGTCTAAAGGAAAAATGTACATGACCCACACGGCTCCACGGACCGCGCCATCTTCAGTTTAACACAACACCACGCTGTATCGCTGCCTAATTGTTCGCCACCTGTTTAATATTAATAGTGATTGGCAATTTTAATGCATTAGTCACATTATGAAATAGGCTAATTAAAAGTCACTCTATTAGTTCTGTTATCAAATAAAATAAAATTCTTAAACAGGTCTAATGTAATGAGAGGCCCCGATTATACTGCATACATCTTTTTTATTGATTTATTTTTTTATTATCTATTCTGGAAGTTTGCTCTATTTGTTTTAGTTATTTCTATATTTAAATCTTGATGTCTTAAACTCTAACAACTGTAAATGTAAGTGCCATATCGCACTTTTTATGAATTTGTTGTTGTGTTTATTTTATTTTATTTTACTTGCTGTTATTTCATTTATTCTACCTTGTTCTATTCATTAGTAAAGCATTAAGCATTAAGTTTGTTACATAAGCCATAAGCTTTAAATTTCTTAGTTATGCATCATAAGTTGATAATCGTAGGTTGGTCTGTGATGTCATTCTACTATTACATGCATTTGTGTGACTGTGATATGCTAGAAAGCTCAGTATAGATTTGGAAGGCTACGGAAACACAAGCTTTAGACCGTCAGCTAATGAGCGCTCCCGGTAAGCTAGAAATGTAAAATACAGCAACGAGGTTGTTGTAACCGTAAGCTAACGTAAGCTGGGAAAGTAAGAAACAACAAGAGTGTTGTTAGATACCCAAGCCAAGATTGTAATCTACAAGATACAGCAAACAGGTTGTTGTAAAACTCAGAGATTTGCAAGATGCAGCAACCGGTGTCTGTAATAACAGTGGATTTACTCAAGACGACTGTATGAAGTGTTGATTCTTTGATGCTGACAAATAAACGACAAAAGACAAAGAGATTGGACTTCTGTCATGTGAGTGAAACTTTAAGACATTAGCTACGCGTCAAAACTAGTGAAATAAGCCAACCGCATCTACAAAAGTCTAAAGCTTTTCCGCTGTTTGAACGAAAACAAGTGAACACTGAAATGGAAAGTGAAAGAGAATACCCGTCGAACTTCACCATGCCGAACAATGAGGACAACGCTCCCGGCACTTGGCTGGGGAGCCTAACGGCGCTCCACGAGATGAACAGAAAGAACCTCAACGAGGCGCTGGATGCAAGAAAAGGCAAGCGAATTCGACTGAATGCAACGTCTAATGCATTAAAGACACCTATGAACTATGCACGTAAGTTAGACATCGTTGAAACTGAGTGCAGAAGAGAGAACTTCATGAGAAGTAACGTTGATGTGCTTGTGTACACTCGTAAAGACGAACACAGACGCGATCAGGTCGCTTGCGGCGCACCTGAGGCTCAAGGCCGCACAGAATTCATATCTACGGTGGGTCGCTGGAAAGCGGACACCAAGGACACTAAGAGCCACTCTGTGACGTCGCGACTACGCGAAGATGTCTCGCCGGGCGTCAGCGTGTCACAGACAACGGCAGCATCCAAAAGGTCTGTAACTTCTACATCATCCTCAGCCCTAATAAAGAAAGTGGAAGCCAACAGAGCAGCCTTGTTGATTAAAGCAGCAACCTTAGCAGAACGGCGGGCGTTAGAACAGAAGGAAGCACAATTAAAGGCAAAAGAAGCAGAATTAAAGGCTGAGGCAGAGCAACTAAAAGCTGATAAAGAAAAGTTGGAATTAGAAACTGCGCTCGCAATTGTCGACGCTGAATTACAGGTTTATCAGTGTTGTAAAAAACGACAGCCTGCATCAAAGAGCGGAGTCATCGACCCGAGCTGCACACGCTCGAGCAGCCCGCCTTGGACGGGCCACAAACCTGAATACGACAGCTGCCGAAAGCCGGTAAAAGAGAGCACAGTCAACGAACCAAGTAGCGCATGCGCTCCCAGACTGGAAACCAAAACGGTGCTTGCTATGCATGATGCCAAATTAAGAGTGCTTCAACGTCAAGATCGTAAATACGACAGCCGATCGCCCAAGAGCAAGAGTGCACTCATTGAATCGAGCAGCGCGCGCCCGAGCAGCGCGCACTTTCACCTCTCCAACTCAACATGCAACAGCCGAGCGCAGCCTGCGAACGAGAGCGCGGTCACTGAATTGAGCAACGCGCACCTGAGCAGCGCACACTCTACGGACTTGGACGCCGCAATCAGCGACGGAAAACCCTGTCACACATCCCTTCAAGGACCCAAACAAACGGGCCAAGGAAAACCCAGGGTCAGCGTCGCAACCGAGGACGGACAGGTTGGTAAAATTCACAAAGAATTGATTACAATGAAGAATGCCGGTACATCACCTGTCAGCGCTTTTACTAACCCGTGCGCACACTGCAAAGGGGAGCATACCTTAGACGATTGCTTCCAATTTAATGATAAGACACACAAAGACAAAGTAGAATTCTTAAAAAGAAACGGATTCTGTTTCGGATGTTTAAGAACGGGTCATTTGTGGAAAGACTGTACCAGAAAAATTGTATGTTCATTGTGTTCAAAGTCACATCCAAGCATGTTACACAGCGCAGTGCAAGTCACGGCGCAGCCAGGTACACGCGCTGACGAGAATGAAACCGAAAGTGACACAAAAAATACACCACCGGCAGAGAGTCACGAATCAAATGCGCTCACTGGGGCTGGAGGTAATTGCATCCTCCCCATTGTGCCCGTTAAAATAAAGTCCAAGAAAAAGGACACAGTAGAAGCCATGTACTATCACGTGAAAGTCCCCGAGAAGGACACTGATCTGCTGCGCTTCCTATGGTGGCCGAATGGAGATGTGAACCAAGACTTAGTTGAAAATAAAATGGGAGTTCATCTGTTCGGTGTAAAATTGTTGCCTAGTGGTGCTAACTTCGCCCTCAGAAAGACAGCAGAAGAAAACCGCAGCAATGCATCTGCTGTGGCAGTTAACACAGTGCTTAAAAACTTTCATGTAGACGACTGCCTGAAATCTGTTTCGAGTCATGACCAAGCAGTCGCCCTATACAATGATCTCACAAGTCTCTGTACAAGTGGAGGGTCTAACCTCACTAAATGGGCAAGCAACAGCCGTGCCCTACTGACTGTCATTCCCGAGAGTGAAAGGATCAAAGACATGAGAGACTTAGACTTGAGTAACGATGCACTGCCCATAGAGAGAGCTCTGGGGGTGCTGTGGTGCATTAACTCAGACATGTTCAAGTTTAAGATTAGCTTAAAGGAACGACCTGTGACAAGAAGAGGAATTCTGTCAATCACTAGCTCAACATACGACCCGTTAGGCTTTCTCCCACCTGCCATACTGCCAGCTACAATCCTAATGCAACAGTTATGTAAAGAAAAACTTGCCTGGGATGATGACATTCCCGAGCAGTTTGCAACGGCGTGGAAAACCTGGCTGCAAGAGCTGCACAGACTGTCCAAGTTCAGCATAGCAAGGTCCATAAAACCAGCCGACTTCGGAGTTACAGCTACAGCACAACTCCATCACTTCTCGGATGCAAGTGAAATGGGATACGGAGCTGTCTCATACCTCAGGTTAGTAAACGCTGATGGACTTACACATTGTGCATTCATGATGGGGAATTCCCATGTAGCACCCCTGAAACAAACCACCATTCCACGAATGGAACTGACTGCGGCAGTGGTCGCTGTAAAAAATGACAAAATGTTGAAAGAACAGCTAGAATTGAAATTGCTGGACTCTATGTTCTGGACTGACAGTACAACTGTTTTGAGATACATTGATAACGAAACACTTCGTTTTAAAACCTTCGTGGCCAACAGAATCGCCATTATAAGAGAGTCAACCAAGTCACAGCAATGGAGGTACGTTAATACCTCACAAAACCCAGCTGATTCTGCCTCCAGGGGGGTATCCTGTGAAAAGTTCATGAAAAATGTCAACTGGATCCAAGGTCCCTCCCTTCTCAAAGAAGCAGAGTGCAAATGGCCTAAAAATATTCATGACACATCAATAAAAGAAAATTTTGATGAAAATGCTGATGAAGTTAAGCTCTCAGCTTTAGTGAATATTGTGAGCATTACAAAATGCACAGACACAGACGCAGTGAGTAAACTGATTAATCATCACTCTGACTGGCACAAGTTAAAAAGATCCGTTGCCTGGATCCTTCGCACCAGAGACATGCTGAAACAAAAAACAAAAAGGGTTAAAACACAAGTAGATGACCCAAAGACAGAAAATCACAAGTCTCTAAAAGCGCAAGACCTAACAAGAGCAGAAAACGACATCATTAAGTTCACTCAAAGACAAAATTTTAAGGAAGAACTTCTCACGCTGCAAAAGGGTAAAGCAGCAGCAGAATTCAAACAGGGAATTCGCACACAGCAAAAACGAAAGGCATCTGTGAAAAGAAACAGCTGCTCGCCTAAAATGGAACCTCTGACACCAAACCACCTGCTGCTGATGAAAAAACAGCCAATCCTGCCACCTGGATTTGTCATCTATGCACGTCGCAGGGAGAAGCAGATCCAGCATCGATCAGACCTGCTCTGGAAGCGATGGGTACGTGAATACTTGCCCGTGCTCCAGGGGCGGCAAAAGTGGTTTCAAAACAAAAAAAACCTTTCGATTGGAGACATAGTTTTAATAACTGATGAGTCTTCTCCAAGAAATTCATGGGTCATGAGAAGAATCACGAAAGTGTTCCCCAACAAAGGGGGACTGGTGAAACGTGTGTTAGTTAAAACCAAGACCAACACTCTGGAAAGACCCATCGACAAGCTGTGCCTCATATGTGAAATGGACTGTTAAATGTGTGGTAATATGTTATGAAATTTGATATGCAAATGTGAACATCTGAGATAAATATTACACACTTAAAAGATTTAAAACGTTTAGAAGGGTAAAAATGTTTGATTTCATGACAAAAAAAAAAAAAAAAAAAAACACAAAATTGTAATTGTCAGTCTCCATGCCTGTCAATTAGGGGCTGGAATGTAAGTGCCATATCGCACTTTTTATGAATTTGTTGTTGTGTTTATTTTATTTTATTTTACTTGCTGTTATTTCATTTATTCTACCTTGTTCTATTCATTAGTAAAGCATTAAGCATTAAGTTTGTTACATAAGCCATAAGCTTTAAATTTCTTAGTTATGCATCATAAGTTGATAATCGTAGGTTGGTCTGTGATGTCATTCTACTATTACATGCATTTGTGTGACTGTGATATGCTAGAAAGCTCAGTATAGATTTGGAAGGCTACGGAAACACAAGCTTTAGACCGTCAGCTAATGAGAGCTCCCGGTAAGCTAGAAATGTAAAATACAGCAACGAGGTTGTTGTAACCGTAAGCTAACGTAAGCTGGGAAAGTAAGAAACAACAAGAGTGTTGTTAGATACCCAAGCCAAGATTGTAATCTACAAGATACAGCAAACAGGTTGTTGTAAAACTCAGAGATTTGCAAGATGCAGCAACCGGTGTCTGTAATAACAGTGGATTTACTCAAGACGACTGTATGAAGTGTTGATTCTTTGATGCTGACAAATAAACGACAAAAGACAAAGAGATCGGACTTCTGTCATGTGAGTGAAACTTTAAGACATTAGCTACTGTACGCGTCAAAACTAGTGAAATAAGCCAACCGCATCTACAGTAAGTATTATCGAAAAAAATTTTTTTAAAGCCCTAGTGCTGTTGTTTGCGCTGTTTTCTTTAATAATAACACTAAACAGATAAAAACAGAGAGTCTGTCTAAACAAAATAAAACCAATGTTTTCTAACTCATATTTTTTTTAATATACAGTAAACATACAGTAAAACATCATTCATCATTAAAACATCACACAACTGAATCGCAGAAAAAAATCAGCAAAAATATTATTTAGTACAAGGCAATCTTTGGATCCTTGATGAGACGGCATAAATATTTAATACAGCAAATTAAATATTTTGGTTTATATTTTGGTTTGTATTATATGGTTAATGTATTTTGGTTTATATTGCAAACGAATAACGAGTCAAGAGCCCGTGATTATATTGCATAAATATTATTTTGTACAGACAAATATCTGAAAAAAAACAGTTTTTTTTACGACGAATCTCTCAAAAATAGTAAGATATATTTTGGTTTTATACTGCAAACGAAAAACGAATCCAGAGCCTGTAATTATATTGCATAACTATTATTTTGCACAAATACTGTAAATCTCTGAATAAAACAATGATATTGTATTCACAAATGTAAGACAATATTTGCTCGCACTTCGTCTGGCACTGAACCAAAATATAATGTAATGAGAGGCCCCGATTATACTGCATACATCTTTTTTATTGATTTATTTTTTTATTATCTATTCTGGAAGTTTGCTCTATCTGTTTTAGTTATTTCTATATTTAAATCTTGATGTCTTAAACTCTAACAACTGTAAGTATTGTCGAAATAATTTTTTTGAAAGCCCTAGTGCTGTTGTTTGCGCTGTTTTCTTTACTAATAACACTAAACAGATAAAAACAGAGAGTCTGTCTAAACAAAATAAAACCAATGTTTTCTAACTCATATTTTTTATATTTATAGTTTTACATGTTTGTTGGATGTGTAAATTATCATAATTGTAGTATTACTTCGCTACAACATATTGTTTTGACTTTATTATGACTTAAGCTCTGAATATATTTAAAAACCGATACGATGGAAAATGTCAATTTGCGCCACCTGGCGGTCATTTCACGAATTATTTTGAAATGCTCCTGGTTTATTTTGGCCGCTGCCGCGTTTCCACGGCGGTGAGTGCGACGGTAATGAGCAGTCTGGTTGTCACACCACTGTAGATCTACAAAATGGTAGCGATCAGACAGGTAAGATCTAAACCATTTTAGTGCCTGTCCCTGAATACCTATATAATTTTGTAAGCGATCTATGAGAATATTATGATCTATAGTGTCGAATGCAGCACTAAGATCGAGCAGGAGTCGCAATGAGATGCAGCCTTGGTCTGAAGCTAAAAACAAGTCATTTGTAATCTTAACTAGTGCAGTTTCTGTGCTATGATGGGGCCTGAAACCTGACTGAAATTCTTCAAGGATGTTGTTATCCTGCAAGAATGTGCAAATTTGAGCTGATACTACTTTGTCTAGTATTTTTGATATGAACGGGAGGTTTGAGATCGGTTTGTAATTTTTTATTTCATTCGCGTCCAAATTAGATTTTTTAAGAAGAGGCTTAATAACTGCTAACTTGAAAGGTTTAGGGACGTGACCTAGATGTAATGAAGAATTAATAATGTTTAGAAGTGGCTCTCCAACCGTAAGCATCACTTCTTTTAAAAATCTGGTTGGGATTGGGTCTAACAGGCACGTTGTTGATTTAGCCGAGGTGATAAGTTTATACAGCTCTTCCTGTCCTATACCTGTAAAGCAGTGAAAATCTAAATGTGAAGCTATAGGCTGAACTGGATCGTGAGATACTATTAGAGGTTGAACCTCCATTATTTTCTTCCTGATATTATTGATTTTTTCATTAAAGAAGTCCATAAAGTCTTCACTTCTAAACTGTGATGGGATACTCTCTGCGGGCATCTTAGGTTTTGTTAGGCGAGCCACTGTACTAAATAAGAACCTGGGATTGTTTTGGTTTCTTGCTATCAGTTGGCTAAGATGCTCGGTCCTAGCAGTTTTTAGAGCCTGTCTATAGCTGCACATACTGTCTTTATACGCAATTCGAAAAACTTCTAATTTAGTTTTCCTCCATTTTCGCTCAAGGTTACGGGTTGCTCTCTTTAGGGCGCGAGTATGACTGTTGTACCACGGTGCCAATGTTTTATCTCTGACTTTTTTTAATCTGATGGGAGCAACAGTGTCTAATGTACTGGTAAAAATAGTGCCCATGCTGCTAGTCACTTCATCTAGATCATCTGCATTTAGGGGTCTAATAAGAAATTGGGACAGATCCGGCAGATTACTTGTGAATCTGTCTTTAGTGGTGGGATTCATATTTCTAACAGATTGATAGCGTGGGGAGACACAGCTAATCTGTTCTACGGGTAGAGTATATGTCAGGAGGTGATGATCTGTGATATCATCACTTTGAGGTATGATCTCTATATTAGAGACATCTATACCATGGGATATAATTAAATCTAGCGTATGATTAAAGCGGTGAGTTGCTCCAATTATATTTTGCTTAACCCCAAAGGAATTTAGTAAATCCATAAATGTGAGTGCTAAAACGTCGTTAGCATCATCTACATGAATGTTAAAGTCTCCTACTATCAATACTTTGTCAGAGTTAACCAATAGGTCTGATAGCAGATGTCCAAATTCTTTAAGAAAATCGCCATATGGCCCCGGGGGTCTGTACACGGTGGCCAAGCTAAAATATAGCAAGGGTTTATTACGTATTTCATTTAGTGCAACATTAATGATAAGCACTTCAAATGAATTAAACCTGGGCCTTATTTTCTGGGTAACAGTGAGTACATCATTGTAGATAGTGGCGACACCACCACCGCGACCAATTAGACGGGGCTCGTGCTTATAGAAATATCCTGACGGAGTAGACTCATTCAGACCAAAATATTCATTTGGTTTAAGCCAGGTTTCAGTGAGACAGAGTGCGTCAAGGCAATAATCTGAGATAATTTCATTAACAATAAGTGCTTTAGGCGCAAGGGATCTAATGTTGAGTAGTCCAAACTTTAGAGGTGGATTTTGGCTACTTATTTTGCCTTTTTCTGGTTTTATGGTTATCAGATTGTTTCGGGCAAATTTAACAAATTTATTCTTTTTTCTCAGTATTCGGGGAACAGACACAGTTTCTATAGGACAAGCTATGTGTGTTCGTCTATCACTACGGTAAGTTGTGATGTGTCTAATATGTTTGGAATCTACAGTATAACTTACCGCCAGTCAGATGGTTCGTAGTGTTCTGGAGATGTTGTCAGAGAGGACCGCTGCTCCAGCTCTGCTAGGGTGTAGGCCATCGGTGTGATAGAGCCTAGGACGCTCCCAGAAAACATTCCAGTTATCAACAAAGCATAATTTCTGTTGTTGACACCAAGATTGTAACCATTCATTAAAGGCAAATAATCTACTGAACTTCTCGATTCCTCGCTGAAATGTGGGAAGCGGTCCAGATACGATGATCCTTGTCGTGGGTGATGTGCTGCGGACCTTCTCGACCAGGCTCCTGAAGTCTTTCTTTAGGATCTCCGTCTGCCTCAGCCTGGTGTCGTTCATGCCGGCATGAAGAACCACAGCTTCAATGTTCCTCCTCAGGGCAGCAGGCACCTGTGCAGCAACATCAAGTACACGTGCACCAGGTTAACAGCGTGTGTGCACCTTACCTTTAGCCGTGGTAGCACGCACGTGATGAACGATGGAGTCTCCGATGACCAGGACGTCGTGTGCCATCTCGCGGAGAGGAGCGAAGCGGTTTTGGGTCGAGATGTCGAAGACGGGTGGTGGTGGTGGAGAGGTCCTCGCCCGGGGCTTGGCGTGCTTCTTCCGCTGCTGCTGTATCCAGGGTCCGTGATGTCCCGGCGCCGGGGTGTAGGAACACTGGGCGGGATGCGTCCTTGGTGTGTTGGACCTGGGCAGAGAAACACGCGGGGTTGAGGTTGTAGGAGAATTCTCACGCCGAGAATTTACCTGGGACAGGTGAGTGTCGGTCCGCGTCGATTCCAGCGTGGCTTTCCGCTGCTGTAACCGGGCCAGCTTCACCTGTAGCTCACGGATCAGCTTCTCCACGGCCTCCACCTCCAAATCCACCGAGTGCAGCTCCAATGTCTCCTCACCTGCACTCAGAGGCAGAATCACAACCGACATGGTGTCTAAACACGGAAAATAATCGGTGTGAGGAAGCGAAAACAAACTTTACAAACAAACAAACAAACGTGATAGCCGGGCTAGCGATGCTAATGCTAATTAGCGATGCTAATGCCGGCTAAAAGTGGTGTGCTGCAAAACAATTAAAACTTAACGATATAACACGCGTTTCGAGTAAATATATTATAAGATACTTATCCGTTTTATGTACACTCTTCGTAAGGGGACGAAAAAGTTTAAAAGTTAGTCAGTATGGCGGAGCTCGGGAAAAAAAAAAAAAAAAATACAGATATGCAACATATGTTTTTCAATTCAATTCAATTCAATTTTATTTATATAGCGCTTTTAACAATGGTCATTGTCTCAAAGCAGCTTCACAAAAATTAAAGAAATTTTACAAAAAAATAAAAAATAAATAAATAAATAATAAAAAATAATAATAATAATAATAATTATAGAAAAGAAAATAATTGGAAGTGTGGATGTGTGAGAAAAATGTGCAGATAATAATAATGAGACGAATGAATGAAATTTCTCTGATGAGCAAGCCAAGGGTGGCGGCGACGGTGGCAAGGAAAAACTCCCTGAGATGGCATTAGGAAGAAACCTTGAGAGGAACCAGACTCAACAAGGAACCCATCCTCATTTGGGCGATAACAGATAGAAATGATATAACATCTTGTGTGTTGTGCAGGTGAAAATTCAATATGACAAAAATTATTTAAATTGACATGAAGACCAGGTCAGCATAGGGACGAGTCAGTTTTGAAATGTCCTACAATCTTCCATAGATACAATGCACACATTAGATTTTTTTTATATACAGGTCCTTCTCAAAAAATTTGCATATTGTGATGAAGTTCATTATTTTCTGTAATGTACTGTACTGATAAACATTAGACTTTCATATATTTTATGAAACACAAACTGAAGTAGTTCAAGCCTTTTATTGTTTTAATATTGATGAAAGTGGCATACAGCTCATGAAAACCCAAAATCCCCATCTCAAAAAATTTGCATATTTCATCCGACCAATAAAATAAAAGTGTTTTTAATACAAAAAAAAGTCAACCTTCAAATAATTATGTTCAGTTCTGCTCTCAATACTTGGTCGGGAATCCTTTTGCAGATTCTTGTGTCTTGCGTCTCTCAACTTTCTCTTCACAATATCCCACATATTCCCTATGGGGTTCAGGTCAGGAGAGTTGGCAGGCCAATTGAGCACAGTACAGTAATAGCATGGTCAGTAAACCATTTACCAGTGGTTTTGGCACTGTGAGCAGGTGCCAGGTCTTGCTGAAAAATGAAATCTTCATCTCCATAAAGCTTTTCAGCAGATGGAAGCATGAAGTGCTCCAAAATCTCCTGATAGCTAGCTGCATTGACCCTGCCCTTGATAAAACACAGTGGACCAACACCAGCAGCTGACATGGCACCCCAGACCATCACTGACTTTTGGTACTTTTCAATTCAATTCAATTTTATTTGTATAGCGCTTTTAACAATTGACATTTTCTCAAAGCAGCTTTACACAATCAAAAGAATTATTTAAGTTTGTATGGAATGTTAATGTGTATGAATCAAAATGTTCAGATAGTCCCTGGTGAGCAAGCCCGAGGGCGACAGTGGCAAGGAAAAACTCCCCGAGATGGTAATAGGAAGAAACCTTGAGAGGAACCAGACTCGACAGGGAACCCATCCTCATCTGGGTGAAACAGATAGCAGGAAATGATCTGCATTTATACAGTGTGTTAGGTTCAGCTACAATAGTTGATGTTAATTGATGTTATAATAGTTGATGTAAAATGGAGTCCAGTAGTTATTGGAGACTCAGATAGACTTGTAGAAAGTTCCAGTCCTGAACTATCGAATTGTCAAGTCCTCCAAGAAACAGCTGACAACACCAGTCGAGGCCAGAACCATCTTCTAAGTAGATAGAATCATCCCCAGACACCAGAGGCATCCCATAGAGACACACGGGGCATCCATGCGACGAGACCTCCAACCAGAAACGGGGCACCAGGATGGATCAGACAGGTCCAGAGGGCAGAGGGAGTCTGGATCACTGGCAGCTCAGGAGCGACATGTGTAGCTCGACAGAGAGAGAGAGAGAAAGAGTGAAAGGGGGAGACAGGGGGAGAGAGGAAAGAGAAAGAGGGGGAGGAAGAGAAGAGGAGGAGAGATTGCAATTAGGTATGGTCACAGTCACAATGTATAATGTGAATGTATATTTACTGTAGAGTGCAAGCAGGGACACCGGCAGGACTAACTATGACAGCATAACTAAAAGGGAGAGCCAGAAGGAAACACAAACATGAGGGTTCCCTGAGATGTAAAGCAAACAATCACCTCACCGTCAACAAACCTGAGTGATCAAATGAGACTGAGGAAGACAGCATCTAAACATACCAGTTCACCATAATACTCTACGTCCATGAGTCCCCCAGATCTGCTCCTTTACCTTATGGCAAATCTATTTATAAAAATGCTTGGCTAAATAAATAGGTTTTGAGCCTAGACTTAAACACTGAGACTGTGTCTGAGTCCTGAACACTATTTGGAAGACTATTCCATAATTTTGGGGCTTTGTAAGAAAAAGCTCTGCCCCCAGCTGTAGTTTTCATAATACGCGGTACTGACAAGCAGCCTGCATTCTTTGACCGAAGTAGGCGTGGCGGATCGTAAGACACTAGCAGTTCGCTCAGATACTGCGGCGCGAGACCATTTAATGCTTTATATGTCAAGAGTAGTATTTTAAAATCAATGCGAAATTTCACAGGGAGCCACTTGACACTGGACTTCAGGCATTTTGGCATTTCCCTCTCCCCAGTTTTCCTCCAGACTCTGGCACCTTGATTTCCGAATGACATGCAAAATTTGCAACCTGTAGCACGCCTGTACATGGCGGCTCTGGATGTTTCTACTCCAGACTCAGTCCACTGCTTCCGCAGGTCCCCCAAGGTCAGGAATCGGTCCTTCTCCACAATCTTCCTCAGGGCCCGGTCACCTCTTCTCGTTGTGCAGCATTTTCTGCCACACTTTTTCCTTCCCACAGACTTCCCACTGAGGTGCCTTGATACAGCACTCTGAGAACAGCCTATTCGTTCAGAAATTTCTTTCTGTGTCTTACCCTCTTGCTTGAGGGTGTCAATGATGGCCTTCTGGACAGCAGTCATGTCGGCAGTCTTACCCATGATTGCGGTTTGTTACTTCAGTTGTGTGTAATGAATCTAAAATATATGAAAGTCTAATGTTTATCAGTACATTACAGAAAATAATGAACTTTGTCACAATATGCAAATTTTTTGAGAAGGACTTGTATGTGTTATTTCTGCAAATGTTGTCCTACAATGTACATAGTCAATGCTATGAAAACAAATATGCTTAATGTAACAATGTAGTCTGTTATCTGCAAAAAAAAAAAAAAACCTGTAGGACAAAAAAAAATTAATAAAATAAAAAATCTATCCGTGACGACGGTTTTGCAATTTGTCCCCTGCACTCACAAATACTTAAACTGTTCCCTCAGTTTAACAAATCGTGGCCACGGATTAACAAACTATATGCACAAATTTCCAATCCGTACGCTCAGATACCGTACTGTTTGCATATTTATTCTTAACATGAAGACTTATTTTGGTGATTTTATTATAAGCTTTTTACCCAGAGTTAGATGCATGCTGCACTGTTAATGTTATTATTAAATAACGCCTATTATTACATTGCATTTAGTTTGAGAGCAAACTAATGACAACATAAACTGTACATTATTTGTTTTGTATTGCTTTTTACCTTCTCCTCAAACTCACACTGCATGATTTTCAAAGTCATCGGATCACCATTGTTTTCACACTGTACTATCTGTGGTAACATTTAGTTGCTGCTGCGTTCACACTGCACAATGAATTGGCGACAGGAGATTACAGGCGACACACAGCCATTCCATTAATCTTTAAAAATTTACATTTAAAATTTTATTTAGTTAATAGAAGTTAATTGATAAAGAAAATCTATTTATGACATTATTTTTGACAGCATTATGATTATTTATTAAAACTTCAGACAACAACAATTAGTGCTACGAGGTTATTTGCAACACTATATGTTCTACAAAATAGAGGACTACACACCTTACAGTGCAATATAATGTGGCTTTAGAAGAGGAAAGGTAGGATTAAGAAGTGAGCAAGTGATGAATTAGTATTATACTGTAGGTCCCAAGCAGATACAGTAACAATAATGGGTGCCCTACCTTACGCAGTCTCCATTGATGACTAATAAACATTGATACAAGTAGGCTATGGTTAAAGTGGTGAACTTATAAAGTCTTAAATCTTTTGTTTTCCCTTCTCAACGCATTATGCATTTACTCACCAATAATGGCTACCTTTTTAATTTGGTCAAGTCTCCAAGTCGAAGGAGCCCAGCAGCAGATTCCGTACCATGGCAGTAGCAGAGGTGGCAAGGCGGGCTGCTCTCCACGCTTCTGCCTGGCAAAACACCCCAGAGCCCTTTATAACTTCAATCTGAAAAATAATTTCACATCACAATATTAATTTATTGGCAACTTTTAGAAACTTTTCATGTTTCATACTGATTATGTTTAGCTTCCCAATAGTTAATAGGATTTTATGTATAATTGCAGATTAATGATAAAGATACATGCAGGGTAAAACTGCAACAGGAACAGTACAAAATAAAAACTGAAAAAGGACAGACATTCAGAGTAAAACAGTGCAAGATGTACGACTTCATTGTTTTGTGCTGTGTAGTATAGTATTGTAATAGCTGATCAGAGTGATCAACTCCCCATGTGCTGTTTGTACGCAGTCACAAGAACATGGAAATGTCCTACATAAGGCAGTATTTTAGCCACCTGGAACTAGCTTGTTTGTGCTAAATAACATTACTGATAGCAGTGTTATAAGCTAACCAAAATGGAGCCAAATACATATTAGCAACCATAATCTAAAGCTATCCAAAACAAGGTGAATATAAACATCTGTAAACTACATAAGGCATTAGCTTAGCCACCGGGAAATATCATGTTTGTGCTACATGAGGCAGCATGTTAGCATGATTTACCTAAACTATATAAATGGCATTGAAAGCCAATGTGTCACACAAGCTGACAAGAGCTAGCTGTAGTGAGGAAAATATTTACTAATATTAGTTTAATATTATCAGAATAAGAGTTATATAAGACTTAATAACTTACCCAGTGTAGCATGGGTCTATTCTCTGTTCAAAATGCTCCTGTTCGGCGTCGGAGTCACACAGTCTTCTTCTGAGGTAAATGTAAACTCCTCCAACTTTCCAGAACATTCTGAAGAGTTTCCTCGGATGGGTAAGCGCGTGCCATCTTCCAAAACGTGCAGAAAACTCACTGAATCTGAGTATTTTCAAGCCTGTCTCTCTGTGTTCGTTTTTCATGCCGGTGTCCGGGGGCGTGGCCTAGTATGTAAATTTCCCGGACTGATTCCCATGTTATTGGCGCGTGGGCGTTTCCTGCCTCGGGTCATTAGCATATAAGTGCAACAGAAATTCTGTGCCTCTCCTTGGTTTCATACGGATTACATAAACTGAGAATATTTGTTTTCAATGTGACTTGCATCATTTAAAAGTAGACCTTTTAAGCTTTCTATAGATATATTTTTCATTTCAGTTAATTTTAGTGACGTGTTTCAAAAAGATTTTCACGGAGACTGAGGTTTCATATATGTGCATATATCCTCATATACTGTATGTGGGCAATTAGGATTAGTTTTTTGCTTTTTTGTTTTGTTAGTTCTTAGTTATTGCCTTGATAATAGAAAATATGAGCTAGGCATCATGTATGACAGTTGCCAAAGTGAGATATGAGCTAAAATGACCAGATCCTGCCATAGGAGACATATCGTCACTTCCTCCGTACGAGGACACTGAGAAGCTGCTTTTTTCCGAGCTCCACCATACTGACCAACTTTTAAACTTTTTTCGTCCCCTTACGAAGAGTGTACATAAAACGGATAAGTATCTTATAATATATTTACTCGAAACGCATGCTATATCGTTAAGTTTTAATTGTTTTGCAGCACACCGCTTTTAGCCGGCATTAGCATCGCTAATTAGCATTAGCATCGCTAGCCCGGCTATCACGTTTGTTTGTTTGTTTCTAAAGTTTGTTTTCGCTTCCTCACACCGATTATTTTCCGTGTTTAGACACCATGTCGGTTGTGATTCTGCCTCTGAGTGCAGGTGAGGAGACATTAGAGCTGCACTCGGTGGATTTGGAGGTGGAGGCCGTGGAGAAGCTGATCCGTGAGCTACAGGTGAAGCTGGCCCGGTTACAGCAGCGGAAAGCCACGTTGGAATCGACGCAGACCGACACTCACCTGTCCCAGGTAAATTCTCGGCATGAGAATTCTCCTACAACCTCAACCCCGCGTGTTTCTCTGCCCAGGTCCAACACACCAAGGACGCATCCCGCCCAGTGTTCCTACACCCCGGCGCCGGGACATCACGGACCCTGGATACAGCAGCAGCGGAAGAAGCACGCCAAGCCCCGGGCGAGGACCTCTCCACCACCACCACCCGTCTTCGACATCTCGACCCAAAACCGCTTCGCTCCTCTCCGCGAGATGGCACACGACGTCCTGGTCATCGGAGACTCCATCGTTCGTCACGTGCGTGCTACCACGGCTAAAGGTAAGGTGCACACACGCTGTTTACCTGGTGCACGTGTTCTTGATGTTGCTGCACAGGTGCCTGCTGCCCTGAGGAGGAACATTGGAGCTGTGGTTCTTCATGCCGGCACGAACGACACCAGGCTGAGGCAGACGGAGATCCTAAAGAAGGACTTCAGGAGCCTGGTCGAGAAGGTCCGCAGCACATCACCCACGACAATGATCATCGTATCTGGACCGCTTCCCACATTTCAGCGAGGAATCGAGAAGTTCAGTAGATTATTTGCTTTTAATGAATGGTTACAATCTTGGTGTCAACAACAGAAATTACGCTTTGTTGATAACTGGAATGTTTTCTGGGAGCGTCCTAGGCTCTATCACACCGATGGCCTACACCCTAGCAGAGCTGGAGCAGCGGTCCTCTCTGACAACATCTCCAGAACACTACGAACCATCTGACTGGCGGTAAGTCATACTGTAGATTCCAAACATATTAGCCACATCACAACTCACCGTAGTGATAGACGCACACACATAGCTTGTCCTATAGAAACTGTGTCTGTTCCCCGAATACTGAGAAAAAAGAATAAATTTGTTAAATTTGCCCGAAACAATCTGATAACCATAAAACCAGAAAAAGGCAAAAAAAAAGACTACTCAACATTAGATCCCTTGCGCCTAAAGCACTTATTGTTAATGAAATTATCTCAGATTATTGCCTTGACGCACTCTGTCTCACTGAAACCTGGCTTAAACCAAATGAATATTTTGGTCTGAATGAGTCTACTCCGTCAGGATATTTCTATAAGCACGAGCCCCGTCTAATTGGTCGCGGCGGTGGTGTCGCCACTATCTACAATGATGTACTCACTGTTACCCAGAAAATAAGGCCCAGGTTTAATTCATTTGAAGTGCTTATCATTAATGTTGCACTAAATGAAATACGTAATAAACCCTTGCTATATTTTACCTTGGCCACCGTGTACAGACCCCCGGGGCCATATGGCGATTTTCTTAAAGAATTTGGACATCTGCTATCAGACCTATTGGTTAACTCTGACAAAGTATTGATAGTAGGAGACTTTAACATTCATGTAGATGATGCTAACGACGCTTTAGCACTCACATTTATGGACTTACTAAATTCCTTTGGGGTTAAGCAAAATAATATTGGAGCAACTCACCGCTTTAATCATACGCTAGATTTAATTATATCCCATGGTATAGATGTCTCTAATATAGAGATCATACCTCAAAGTGATGATATCACAGATCATCACCTCCTGACATATACTCTACCCGTAGAACAGATTAGCTGTGTCTCCCCACGCTATCAATCTGTTAGAAATATGAATCCCACCACTAAAGACAGATTCACAAGTAATCTGCCGGATCTGTCCCAATTTCTTATTAGACCCCTAAATGCAGATGATCTAGATGAAGTGACTAGCAGCATGGGCACTATTTTTACCAGTACATTAGACACTGTTGCTCCCATCAGATTAAAAAAAGTCAGAGATAAAACATTGGCACCGTGGTACAACAGTCATACTCGCGCCCTAAAGAGAGCAACCCGTAACCTCGAGCGAAAATGGAGGAAAACTAAATTAGAAGTTTTTCGAATTGCGTATAAAGACAGTATGTGCAGCTATAGACAGGCTCTAAAAACTGCTAGGACCGAGCATCTTAGCCAACTGATAGCAAGAAACCAAAACAATCCCAGGTTCTTATTTAGTACAGTGGCTCGCTTAACAAAACCTAAGATGCCCGCAGAGAGTATCCCATCACAGTTTAGAAGTGAAGACTTTATGGACTTCTTTAATGAAAAAATCAATAATATCAGGAAGAAAATAATGGAGGTTCAACCTCTAATAGTATCTCACGATCCAGTTCAGCCTATAGCTTCACATCTAGATTTTCACTGCTTTACAGGTATAGGACAGGAAGAGCTGTATAAACTCATCACCTCGGCTAAATCAACAACGTGCCTGTTAGACCCAATCCCAACCAGATTTTTAAAAGAAGTGATGCTTACGGTTGGAGAGCCACTCCTAAACATTATTAATTCTTCATTACATCTAGGTCACGTCCCTAAACCTTTCAAGTTAGCAGTTATTAAGCCGCTTCTTAAAAAATCTAATTTGAACGCGAATGAAATAAAAAATTACAGACCGATCTCAAACCTCCCGTTCATATCAAAAATACTAGAAAAAGTAGTATCAGCTCAAATTTGCACATTCTTGCAGGATAACAACATCCTTGAAGAATTTCAGTCAGGTTTCAGGCCCCATCATAGCACAGAAACTGCACTAGTTAAGATTACAAATGACTTGTTTTTAGCTTCAGACCAAGGCTGCATCTCATTGCTAGTCCTGCTCGATCTTAGTGCTGCATTCGACACTATAGATCATAATATTCTCATAGATCGCTTACAAAATTATATAGGCATTCAGGGACAGGCACTAAAATGGTTTAGATCTTACCTGTCTGATCGCTACCATTTTGTAGATCTAAATGGAGAACCGTCTGGTATAATGCCAGTGAAATATGGGGTCCCACAAGGGTCAGTTTTAGGACCTCTGTTGTTCTCAATATACATGCTTCCCTTGGGTAACATCATTAGAAGACATGGGATTAGTTTCCATTGTTATGCTGATGATACCCAATTATATATCTCAACTAAACCAGACGAAATACCTAAGTTGTCTAGATTAACTGAGTGTGTCCAGGACATAAAAGATTGGATGACCAATAACTTTCTTTTACTAAATTCAGATAAGACAGAGATATTACTTATTGGCCCAAAAACCAGCACACAACAGCTTTCACAATTCAGCTTGCGCTTAGAAGGATGTACTGTTATTACCAGCTCAGCAGTAAAAGATCTGGGAGTAATATTAGACAGTAACTTGTCTTTTGAAAATCACATTTCAAATATCACAAAAACAGCCTTTTTCCATCTTCGAAATATTGCTAAACTTAGGAACATCTTATCCGTATCTGATGCAGAAAAACTAGTTCATGCATTCATGACCTCCAGACTGGACTATTGTAATGCATTACTAGGTGGTTGTCCTGCATCCTCAATAAACAAGCTTCAGTTAATCCAAAATGCAGCTGCCAGGGTTCTCACTAGATCCAGAAAATATGATCATATAACCCCAATATTATCATCCCTGCACTGGCTACCTGTTCAGTTTAGAATAAATTACAAAATAGTATTACTTACATACAAGGCCTTAAATGGTTTAGCTCCCACATACCTAACCAGTCTTCTGATACGCTACAATCCACCACGCGCCTTAAGATCACAAAACTCCGGACTTCTGGTAGTTCCCAGAATTTCAAAATCTACAAAAGGGGGTAGGGCTTTTTCATATTTAGCTCCAAAGCTTTGGAATAGCCTTCCAGACAGTGTTCGGGGAGCAGACACGGTTTCTCAGTTCAAAAGTAGACTCAAGACGCATCTTTTTAATCTGGCATACACATAACTCATCCCAGTACTCATACTCCAGTACACCTATACCGAATGGCAACTACGCTAATTCTCCCCATCTGTCCTGTATTTCTCTACCCATCCCGAGGCATCGGGAGATTTTGCCAGCTTCAGTAGACAAAGGCCGACCCTGCGAGGTTCCTGAGGCATCCAGAGAAGGACCAGCTCCAACTGGATTCAGCTTTATGATGGTTGGAGCTACACATGCTGCTCCTGTGCTTCCAGTGATCCAGACCTCATCTGCCCTCTGCACCTACTGACTCGTCCCTATGCTGAACTGGTCTTCATGACAATTTAAATAATTTCTGTCATATTGAATTTTCACCTGCACAACACACAAGATGTTATATCATTTCTATCTGTTATCGCCCAAATGAGGATGGGTTCCCTGTTGAGTCTGGTTCCTCTCAAGGTTTCTTCCTAATGCCATCTCAGGGAGTTTTTCCTTGCCACCGTCGCCGTCACCCTTGGCTTGCTCATCAGAGACATTTCATTCATTCATCTCATTATTATCTGCACATTTTTCTCACACATCCACACTTCCAATTATTTTCTTTTCTATAATTATTATTATTATTTGTTTTTATTTATTTATTTTCTATTATAATTTTATTTATTTACTTATTACTTTATATATAATTATTCTATATATATATAAAATGTTTTTTTTTTTTTTTTTTTTTTTTTTTTTTGTTAAATTTCTTAAATTTTTGTGAAGCTGCTTTGAGACAATGACCATTGTTAAAAGCGCTATGTAAATAAAATTGAATTGAATTGAAAAAAAATATCTTGTATGTACATATAGGGCTTATATGTGGATATAAAGAAGCAATACAGGAGACCTATATGGCCTGTATATGCACATATATGCACCTCAATGTTGCCTACATGTGGCATATATATATATATATATATATGCATATATGCAGCATATATATTATCATATATATGCATGTATACTGCATATAGGTTTTATACTGTATATGCGCATATGTCCTCGTATAGGTGAGGATATATGCGCATATATTCTGCATATATGTTTCATATATGCGCATATATCCTCATATAGGTTCTTTCCATGTGGGGCACGCACACTGCTCTGGGTCAGACACAGACAACGGGAAACAGGAACTAAGCTCTCAAACAAATGCTTCCCAACAGAATACCGTAGGTCGCACCTCCAAAATTCTGTCACCGTGAGTGGCAGGAACTTCCAGACTACAACATATTGAATTCTCATGCCTGTAGAGTGTATTATACTGACGTGGCGACAGTGTAAAAACACCCGCCGATGTTAAATGCGAGCCGAAAATTGAGTACTTTTGAACGGCAAACAGGAATTAAGCTCTCAAGTGAGTAAACTAGACAGCAAGGTAAATACACAAAACTTACCGTCAAATTATTTTTTTCCTCAATATATATATATATATATATTTTATTATTATTTTTTTATTATTATTATTTTATTTATTAAATTTTTTTAAGCACCATGGCAAATCTCTCGTAGTCAATTTTTAAACCTGTTTTAAAAACATACACACATGCATACACATTTTATAGAAATGCACTTAGTTAATTTAATTTGCCTTACATTGTTGAATGAGGATGGGTCCAAAACCAAAAATCAACATTGATTCAATGTTTGTCTTTTCAACACAGAAAAGCAATGAATTATCAACATTGATTCCACATTATTTACAGTAGCATTGAATAATCAACCTCAACCAAAATGATGATTCTGATGAAATTTCAACATTGAATCAATGTCACCTTGTTATCTGGGATGTGTGTGTGCCCTGCGATGTATTGGCACCCTGTCCAGGATGTACCCCGCCTAGTGCCCGAAGTCTCCTGGAATAGGCTCCAGGTCCCCCGCGACCCTGAACACAGGATTAAGCGGTATAGAAGATGAATGAATTCATTATTATTCCACTAGTTTTGACGCGTACAGTATTTTTAGTTTGAAGTTTCACTCACACAACAGAAGTCCGATGATCTCTTTGTCTCTTGTAGTTTATTTTGTCAGCATCAAAGAATCAACACTTTGTCTTGAGTAAATCCACTGTGGTTACAACACCTGTTGCTGTATCTTATAAACTTCTTGAATTACGATTAGCTTACGGTCAAAAGCTTGTGTTTCCGTAGCCTTCCGCATCTAAACTGAAACTTTCTATCATGCGATAGTCATACAAATACATGTCATAGTGGAATGACATCACAGACATGCAATGTTTCCTGTGTCACTGGCTGCAACACAACCCCAAAGCATGATAGATCCACCCCTATGCTTAATAGTTGGAAGGTGTTCTTTTCATGAAATGGTCCTCCTTTTTCTCCAAACATGCCTTTGCTGATTGTGGCCAAAGGGCTCTAATTTAACTTTATTAGTCCACAGCACTTGTTACCAAAACGCATCAGGCTTTTGTAGATGTTCCGTTGTCTAATTCTGACATTGGATTTTATGATGGGGATGCCGTCAAGGTTTTCTTATGCTGACTCTTTCATGAAGGTCTTGTCTGTTCAAACATCGCTGCACAGTGGAACGGTGCATCCCCACTCCTGAGTCTGCTAAATCTTCCTGCCGGGTTTTGCACTGAAATGGGGGTTTAGATTTGTCTCTCTGTCCAGCATATGAGCAGTAACCTCTTAAAGTGTTCTTGGTTTTCCAGATCTCATCTTGAACTCCACACTTCCCCTGAACTGCAATCTCTTAATTACATTTCTCACTGTCGACGCTTTGCTATCTTTTTGTAGCCTTCTCCTGCATTGCAGGCATCAATAACTTCAATTTTCAGAGCCTTACACAGCTGCTTAGAGGAACCCATGGTTGTTGATTGTGTGCACAAGGTTTGAAGAGTCAAAGTATTTGTAAAGCTTTGAAATTGGCATTTACTAATGACAGCTTTGCCATGCATCAGATCTAACGAGCTGATTAAGGTCTGAAATGTTGTAAAAAGAATTTGAGACTCTGAAACTCTTAGGGTGCCCAAATAATGTTTTTATTTTTGTTTAATTTATTGCATAAGAAGTAACTATGCATCAATGTTTGCTGAAAATATTGTAAATTATTTCCATTTCCAAGTGTCCTGGCACACCAGGTCACGCCCACCTGTCAAACCAAGCCATGACCTTCCATGACTCCATTCTATACTCCAGTTCTCTGTTTCAATTTTGCCACCTCATTAACCGGCTTGAGCACACCTGGTACTCATTTCATTCACTACTCTGCTCTATATAATTTGCTCACAAACAACCACCCATTGCCAGATTATTGTGTACCTTAATGCCCAATTCTCCAGCGATTTCACCTGCCTTACTAAGCGGATCTTAGCTCACACTTTGTTTTACGGGTCACGGTTTTGCTTCACGTCTTGGATTGTTGTTTGTTTGGACTTCTGGATAACGACCCCCACTCTCGCGTCTTGACCACGAATCCGGATCAAGAACTCTGTTTGTCTTCTCGGCTTTGACCCACGCACACTCACCACCGCGGCTCATCTCCACAAAGCAAGCACAGCACCGCTGCTTTGCAACCCGGCCAATGCACACCTTGTCTGCACAAGGCAATCGGCGCATTCAACAACACGCACTCTGCACTTGGATCCACCATGCCCGTCTGGACCATAACACCAATATAGACTGTGCTAACATCTTTTCAAGCAAAAAAATCTGTTATTTATCAAGGGGCACCTAAACTTTTACATAAGTCTGTATGTGCATCAAATTCATCATCTTAGTTTAGATGTTATTAATGAGATCAAAACCTACAGCATCCATGAATCATGATAATCAGGTGTTATGGGGAGATGCCGTCACTCTAAGATGTAACATATAGGATGAAACTGTGTGTAGCTGGCAGTACACTCTGAGTCCTGCTGATCTTAAACACACAGGAATTTATGTGTGCAAATCAGAGAGAGGAGAACCAGGCGCCCACACACTGTACAGCAATCGACAGACACTATGGATTACTGGCGAGGAAAAATAAAAACAACAGTAATTTACTGTTGGATGTGGTTGTGTGAATATAATTAATGCACCATTTATTTATTAATATTAATCAGGTAATAAAAGGCCCCTAAGTGCTGATAGTTTGCCCATTTATGACATTAATGCTTAAACATGTACTGTCTTTTTAAGGTGGCACAGTGGTCTAGTGGTTAGGACGGCCTTGCACCTCCAGGGACTGGGTTTGATTCCCGCCTCAGATCTGTATGCATGGAGTTCAGGTACTCCTCCCACAGTACGAAGACATGGAGATTAGGCGAATTGGCATTCCTAAATTGCTCAAAGTAAGTATGTGTGTGCCCTACAATGGATTGGCACCCCATCCATGGTGTAGATGCGGTCATGTTATTTCATTAGTTTTGACGCGTAGCTTTGGTTTGATCTTTTACTCACAAGAAAGGAAGTCCGATGATTTCTTTGTCTTGGTATTTTATTTTCAGCATCAAAGATTCAACACTTCATACAGTCGTCTTGAGTAAATCCACTGTGGTTACACACCTGTTGCTGTATCTTGTGACTTTCTGACTTTTACAACAACATATGTCATATCTATCTGATTGCGTTCGGCTCACGCATATAACAACACATATAAGATATGTATATATCTGCTTACGGGTAGCTTACGGTTACAACAACCTAGTTGCTGTATCTCATAAATTACATTCTCAGCTTACGGTCAAAAGCTTGTGTTTCCGTAGCCTTCCGTATCTAAACTGAAACTTTCTATCATACGACAGTCATACAAATACATGTAATAGTGCAATGACATCACAGACCAACTTACGATTGTCAAAATGGATGCTTAACTAACACATTCAGAGCTTATAAACTTAATAATTAATTCTTAACTAATGAGTAGAATAAGGTAGAATGAAATGAAATAAAACAAATAAAATAAAATAAACACAACAACAAATTCTACAGATCTATCTTACATAACAAATGTGATATGGCTCTTACATTCCAGCCCCTAATTGACAGGCAGGAAGACTGACAATTACAACTTTGTGTTTTTTTATTTTTTTGTAACGACATGACATTCTTAACCTTCAAAAACATTTAAAATTTCTTAAATCTATATTTATCTCAGGTGTTTATATTTGCATATCAACTTTCATAACAGATTATAACACATTTAACAGTCCGTTTCACATATGAGGCACAGCTTGTCGATGGTTCTTTCCAGGGTGTCTAACGTGCTCTGGCATTGTGGACCTGCCGAGACATCCTCCGACTCTCAGCAATCCATCATGTAATACTGTGTCCAGTTTGGACAAGCAGCTGTTTCTTTTTACAGATGCCTTTCGTTTTTACTGTGTGGGAATTCCCTGTTTGAATTCTGCTGCTGCTTTATCCTTTTGCAACGTGAGAATTTCTTCCTTAAATTTTTGTCGTTGAGTGAACTTAATGATTTCGTTTTCTGCTCTTGTTAGGTCTTGAGCTGTTATCGACTTGTGATTTTCTGTCTGTGGGTTATCTATGTGTGTTTTGACCCTTTCTGTTTTTTGTTTGAGCATGTCTCTGATGCGAAGGATCCAGGCAACGGATCTTTTTAACTTGTGCCAATCGGAGTGATGATTAGTTTGCTCACTGCGTCTGTGCCTTCTGTAATACTCACAATGTTCACTGAGGCTGAAAGCTTAATTTCATCATAATTTTTTTTTTATTGATGTGTCATGAATATTTTCAGGCCAGTTACACTCTGCTTCTTTAAGAAAGGAAGGGCCGTGAACTTTTCAACGATCTTAGCGCCTTTTCAACGATCAACCTTTCAACGATCTTAACAGGATACCCCCCTGGATGCAGAATCAGCTGGGTTTTTTGAGGTATTAACGTACCACCATTGCTTTGTCTTGGTTGAGTCTCTTATAGTGGCAATTCTGTTGTCCACAAAGGTCTTAAAACGAAGTGGTTGATTGTTAATGTATCACAAAACAGTTGTACTGTCAGTCCAAAACATCGAGTCTAGTAATTTCAATTCTAGTTGCTCTCTCATCATTTTGTCATTTTTACAGTGACCACTGCCGCCGTCAATTCAATTCGTGGGATTGTGGTTTGTTTCAGGGGTGCTACACGGGAGTTTCCCATCATGAATGCGCAATGTGTGAGTCCGTCAGCATTTACTAACCTGAGGTATGAGACAACTCCGTATCCCATTTCACTCGCATCCGAAAAGTGATGAAGTTGCGCTGTAACCGTAGCTCCAAAGTCGCTGGTTTCACACACCTTGCTATGCTGAACTCGGACAGTTGGGGCAGCTCTTGCAGCCAGGTTTTCCATGCCGTTGCAAACTGCTCGGGAATGTCGTCGTCCCATGCGAGTTTTTCCTTACATAACTGTTGCATTAGAGTTTTAGCTGGCAGTATGACAGTGCGAGAAAACCTAAGGCCTTGTAAATTGAACTGGTGATTGACAGGATTCCTCGTCTTGTCACAGGTCGTTCTTTTAAACTAAGTTTGAACTTGAACATGTCAGAGTTAATGCACCACAGCACCCCCAGAGCTCTCTCAACCGGGGGTGCATCTTTACTCAAGTCTAAGTCTCTCATGTCTTTGATCCTTTCGCTCTCGGGAATGAAAGTCAGTAGGGTACGGCTATTGCTTGCCCATTTAGTGAGGTTAAACCCTCCGCTTGCACAGAGACTTGTGAGATTGTTGTATAGGGTGACTGCTTGGTCATGACTCGAAACAGATTTCAGGCAGTCATCTACATAAAAGTTTTTAAGTATTGTATTGACTGCCACAGCATGTGCATTGCTGCGGTTTTCTTCTGCTGTCTTTCTGAGGGCGAAGTTAGCAACACTAGGAGACGGTTTTGCACCGAACAAATGAACTACCATTTTATACTTAACTAAATCTTGGCGTGTGAGCACGCCAATGAGTGAGTTTGTTAAGTCTGGTATTTGTAGGAGCTCATTATTTAGTGACACTCCTTGATAACTGGCAGCACAGTCAAAAACCACCCTTAGTTTATTCTTTTGAGGATGATAGACGCCATGATGTGGTATGTACCACACATGACCGCCCTGACGGTTTGCGTGATGTTTAGGAACCCTGACTGCATGAACCTTTTTTAACATGTCATTCATAAAGTTTGTGTACTCCTCGTGAAAGGAGCTGTTACTAGTGAGTTTTCTTTGGAGATTCAACACGCGCTCCATGGCTGCATTTCGGTTGTTGGGCATTTGAACGGATGCTTTCTTAAGTGGGAGGCCGATGTAGAAGTGAACTGCAAGGAGTAATTAACGAGATCTAAGATCTGATAATCTTCTTGTGACATCTCTGGCTTATCATCGCAATTTCGTTCGGGAAAATCATGGTTATATTGCTCTATCAGCATTCGTTCTACATTTTCAATAGAGGTTCGGTTAACTGCAACGCTCACTGGTTCGTCTGGTTCTCGGAGAGGCCCGTTCACAGTCCATCCGAGAGCACTCTGCACTGCGTATGGCCCTTCATGCCTGCCATTGATTACTCGCCGTGGTTCTAGGAGTTTGTGCTCTTTATTTCCTATGAGAATTCCAATTCCGGCGCTAACCTAAGGGCAACTTTACCTCGCTAAGGTAGGACCACTGATCGATGTCATGCTGTTGTGGAATACTTTCCACTGTAGCTGGGATATTCTTTTGTGTATACACGTTGGGAAGTTCAATAAAGGTGTTTTCTTCCAGGCTACTAATCTCCAAATCATTGAGCATGTAACTTTCTACAAGTTTTATTGAGTTCATGGTGCTCAGCAGTATTTTAACTTTTCTGCCTTGTACATTTAATCGCCTTGCTAACGACTCTGTACAGAATGTAGCGGAACTACCTTGGTCTATAAATGCATACACTTCTGCAATTTCGTCACCTTCCTTGGACTTTATTTTAACAGGTACTATGGGGAGGATGCAATAATCTCATCCCCAGTGAGGGCATTTGATTCGTGACTCACGTGTTTCACCTTCAGTTTCGTTTTCGTGGGTGCTTGTGCGCTGTGTCTTGCACTGCTATGTGTAGCATGCAAGGATGTGGCTTTGAGCACAATGAACATGTTATTTTTTTTGCACAGTCTTTCCATAAATGACCCTTTCTTAAACATCCGAAACAAAATCCATTCCTTTTTAAGAATTCTACTTTGTCTTTGTGTGTCTTATCATTAAATTGGAAGCAATCGTCTAAGATATGCTCCCCTTTGCAATGTGCGCACGGTTTAGTGAAGGCGCTGTCAGGTAATGCACTGGCGTTCCTTTTTATAATCGAGTCTTTGTAATATTTACCAACCTGTCTGACCTCGGTTGCGAAGCTGACCCTGGGTTTTCTTTGGCTCTTTTGTTTGGGTCCATGAAGGGATGTGTGACTGGGTTTCCTGTCGCTGGTTGCGGCGTCCAGGTCAGCAAAGGACAGGTCGGAGTACAGTCTAGCTTGTTGATCGATGAAGTCCACCAGCTGGGCGAACTTGGCTCTTGTTCTGTGGAGCTCGTAGTGCTGGTGTGAGCGAAGCTTCCACCTGTCGATCAGCTTGTGGGGCAGCTTTGTGAGGATGTCAGTCATGCACTGGCTGCTATTCAACTCGTCCATGGATTCACAGTTCTCCATGGCGTTTTGGCAGGTTGTCAGGAATGAGGAGAGGGCACTTAATGCCCTTCCGTTGTCTGTTTTTATTGCTGGCCACTTAGCTGCCCTTTGCTTATATGCTGCTGCAATTCTTAGTTCGTTGCCAAACCTATCGTGCAGCAATTTCTTTGCTCTTGCGTAGCCATCTGTCATGTTCATGCAGCTCGTTACAAGTTCTTTGGGTTCGCCTGTGGTGAACAGTTCGAGATAGGACAGCTTTTCAACGTTGTTGTCAGCTTTGGATTCAACGAAATGCTCAAAGGATATCATGAAGGACGAGAATTTAAACGGTTCCCCGTTGTACGAAGGGATGTTGCACTGGGGCAAGGTTGCCAGCATGTGGCTTCTCGCGAGCATTTCTGTGAGCTCTGCTTGACGTTGCACCTGGAGCCCTACTGTGTCAAGGCTCTGACGTACGTAAGTATTCATTGTCTTGAGTAGTGCATTCTGTCATACTAAATGTGTTTCTGGAGGTTCTCATCGGTTGCTGATTTGTGTTTGCAAGCGCGCCTGGGGAATCTGCCTGGCGTTGTGGCTGACACCATACTGCATCATGACCCTGCCATGGAAGTTCGTTGTTAAGGGTAGAACGTTTCTTCGGGGTACTTGTCATTTGTGGGTTTGAGCTCATGGGCATGCCTGAATGGCCTGCCCCGTAGAGCGCTGGCATTCGATAATGTACTGTATCGAAGCTCTGACATAACTGTTCATTGTCTAGGATAGGACATTCATTTTGAGTACTTGCCATTGTGGGTCTGACACTGATGGGCTCGCTTGACCAGGCTGCCTCGAAACGTAACTCTCAAACGGGTTGCCACGAAGCGTGTTTGTGATATTCCGTGAGCACACTGTGCTCGTAAAGTTCATTGTGTTCTAAGTCTGTAAAATGCGCGCTAGTCAGGTGCGCGTTGCTCGATTCGGTGCCTGCGCTCTCCTTTGCAGGCTGCGCTCGGCTGTTGCATTTTGAATTGGAAAGGTGAGAGTGCACGCTGCTCGGGCGCGTGCTACTCAGACGCGCTGCTCGATTCAATGAGTGCGCTCTTTCTCGCGGGCGATCGGCTGTCGTATTCGGAGTAAACATTTATTTCAGGTTCGGCCTTTGCGAGCTCCGTGTCAAGTCTCAGGCTAGCCTTAGCGTTAGCTTTGGCTGAACGAGTATGCCGCAGAGTCGTCACCCACTCGCCCCACTGTCCGGGCTCTAATGCCAGAGTCGGGGGCTGATTATCTCCGCCTGTGGCACCCAGACTGTCCGCTCCGGGAATAACGCTGCTCTAACCCTCTCTAAAGTCTGGATGCGCTCCGCTAACGCTGATGTATTCTCCGTCAGAGTCCTAAGTAACACACACCTATCACAAATAAAATTATCGCTAATGACGGAGGAAGAATGTCTAAACATCCTGCACTCTACACACTGAACGAGCTGAATGGTAGACATGATAACGTACCTCTGTGTCGGAGTTTTAGTTGTTTGGAGCTGAATTCCGTTTGTTGTTCTTAGACGAGCAAACTCGCACGTTCTCCAAAATTCGCAGAAAAAAGGCGAAGCCGAATAGTATGAAGATGTAAAAGCTAGTTGCTATTAATATTATTATTGTATTAATTAAAAAGCTATGTAATTTAAACGCTGATACAAACATGAAACATTCGCGGCAACGATACAAAAACGGGAAGCTACATCACCAACAGGAAATCCTAAAAATAAAAAATAAATGTTCAGTTCTGCATCGCAGTGATTCAAAATAATAATAATAAAACATTTCGGTTCTGCGGTGGCTGAGAGATAGAGTGTAAAGAGAACTTAAACTTCCTCATTTAAGAGCTAATAAAGTAACAACAAAATGCATGTTGGATAATGTTGAAAAAGGAAAACAAATTAATCACTAATCTGCAGTCAAATGGGGGTTTTGATTTGTCTCTCTGACCAGGATACTAGCAGTTTTCTCCGAGAGTTTTCTTGGCGTTCCAGATCTCATCTTGACCTCCACACTTCCCCTGAACTTCCATCTCTTAGTTACATTTCTCACTGTGGAAACTTGTTGAACCACTGGTTGGGTCAGATGAACAACCCAGAATTCTGGTTAAACCCAGCACTTAGGTCAAACTACCCAGCGCATGTTCTGTCCAATAGAGACCAAGCAGCTGGGTTATGGTTGAGTTGTTTTTTAACCTAGCAGTTTTTAGAGTGTATTATTAATAAAATGAATGAAGTCTTTGCTTCTCATGATCGTCATTTTTTAATTTAAGCGACAGTCATGTTTACATTTTTCAGTTAAAATCTCAATGATCAAGATTTTCTATCAGATCTTACATTTGCTGTTAATGTTGTGAAAGTAAAAACAGCTCTGACTTCATCATTTCATACCAACAGCAAAACCCAAACCGACTGTGAGAGTGAATCCTCAGATCTCCATCTACACTGGAGACACCGTCACTCTGACCTGTGAGCTGCAGGAGTCCACTGGATGGGAGTTTCTCTGGTACAAAAATAATCAGCTGTTACAGCGTTTCAGCACTGAACCAGTAAACACCAACAGACTCTCTGTGACAGTGAATAATACAGGAGAGACAGTGTATAAGTGCAGAGCTCGGAGAGGTAAAGCCTGGGCGGAGAAAGAGTCCTACACAGAGTACAGCGATGAAGACAGAATTACTGCAACAGGTATGTTATGATTTATGTTTTTCAACAGGATTGGAGGTAAAATATTTAGAATAAACATTATGCACAATTATCGATATTCCATGTTATTCTATTGTGTATTAAATAAAGTTTAAATATGTAAAAAGTTATTTAAGATCAGTGAGGACTAAAAAGGGTCAAATAAACTATGTTCAGCAAGTGTTTATCAGGAAGAGATTTACTCTTGTATGTTAAATAGTGAGTATAGGTAATAGAGATAGATAGATAGATAAATAAATAAATAAATAAGTAAATAAATAAAAGTTATAGTGACAGCGCTTAGATGGTCAGGGATGGAAAGTCATTTAACATTTTAATGTCAAACAAGAAAAGAAACACAAACAGCACTAGAAGGACCAGCATGTGTTTGGACAAGGAACTAGAGGATAACATTAGCCCTATCATCGGTTAGCATTAGCATGAACAAGACTATAATAAAAACAATAAGCTCATGAACATGAACTGAAATAAGCAGAACAATTGAACTGCAACACAAAGACAACTTAAAGACAGGTCCTTTATTAATGTTATTAATTACCAGAAAACAAGATACAACTGAACTCAATAAACAGAAGAGAAGAAACTAAACTGAAACTAATCTGTTTCACCATCTATACAGTATTGTATTTTGTTTTGTAAACAGCAGCTAGATTCTAACTAGGACATAACATAATAGCAATAACATCCAATGCAAAACAACCATCTATCTCACACCTAAAACTCAAATACATTCACCAATGATAAGAAAACACACAACAGGTGTGTATGTGACACTCAGGGTCTGATGGAATCTGCAGTCTGGTAAAACCATTGTGTTTATCTGAGTCATAATGTATGGTGTTCATAAAGACTACAGCCTGCATTATTCATTTCATCAGCTGTTGATAAAAACATTAAAATAAATTATTTTAAAGGTTAACTTTCACAGATGTTGTAGATAAAAAAAAAAAAAACACACAGGTAAATACACCTGTAGTGTAGAAGGTGTGTGATGCTGTTACACTGTAAGATGTGAGTTTGCTTTGGTGACTTTAAAAAAGTGCCATTGCACATTTATAAATTCTAATAGTCTATTTAAAAAATAAACAAACTAATTGTGCATGTGTTGTGTAACAGAGAGACCAGAGGCAGTACTGAGTGTATCTCCACAGAGCTGGCTGACTGAAGGAGACTCAGTGACTCTTAACTGTGAGGTTACAAACTCCTCTACAAACTGGACATTCAGCTGGTACACAGTTGTTCCCAACAGAGACGATGTAAATAAAATAAAAAATGATAACGGACGACGATCTGGGGGCTCCTACACTCTCAGTCCTGCTGCTCTTAAACACACAGGAGTTTATGTGTGTAGAGGAGAGAGAGGAGAACCAGCCTTACACACACAGTACAGCAATCTACAGACACTATGGATCACTGGTGAGGAAAAATAAAACCAACAGTAATTTATTGTAGGATGTGGTTGTGTGAATGTGATTAGTGTAACATTTATTTATTCATATCTATAAGGTAATGGAGGAGCCCTGAATGCTGATAGTTTTTTACCTTCATGACATTAATGATTAAATCCATATACAGTACTGTGGAACCCTGGATTGTGAGCATAATGCATTCCGCAAGCATCCTTGAATAGCAAAACACTTGTACATCGAAGCGAATTTCCCCCATAAGAAATTAAACTAATGAAAACTAAATATTACACAACCCAAAAAAATTAATATATAAAAATAATTAATACAAAATATAAAGTACAAATAAAATCTTCCCTTAATAAAACCTCCCTTCTCTCTTCTTACAGAGTAGCCTATCATCCTTTCTTATTTGAGGGGGCTCCAGTGTAGAATGATTTTCACACACACACTAACACAAACAAAACCACTGCTGTATTGGGAAAGTTAACAAGGAACATTTCTAAACATGTCAGCAGACACTAACGAAATCACTGCTATAAAGTAAAAAATAAGACAAATTAACCTGCAATTTAACTTTTAAATTAGGAACCTCTCTAATGACACTTGCTTTTGCTTTATGCGCACGCACACATGTGTTATAATAAACAGTAAACGCAAGCATGAAAGGATGACATTTATATATACACACACATACACGTACACACACACATGCGCGCGCGCACACACACACACATAAACACAAAATAAAAGATGCTCGGATACACTTGGTCCCAGTGTTATAGCAAATAGCACACACGCGCAAAATGTTTACTATACAAGTGAGAGGCGCACTTACCTACAATTCCACAGGTATGATCACGTGACGCTCGGCGTTAAAACAAGAAGCACATATGTGCAACATAATACTCGATGGCACTTGATACTTCGTATATCAAGACTCTCTTGTTTTTCAAGTCAAAATTTATTGAAAATTTGTGCCCATCTTGCACAACGCTTGCAAACCATACTGTAGCATGCTACGGGTTACTCGCAATCCGAGGTTCGCATGAACTTATTCATTGTTTGCATGTGTATGATTAATTACAGTGTGTATAAACATTATATTTTTTCAATAAAAAAGTAAATATTTAAAATTAAAAAAAATAACACTCATGTGCTTTGACCAAAGAAATTAATGTTTAATAATTTTTTTTCAATGTTCCACTGTAGTGTCTATTTCTGAATGATTCACCTTTTGTTGTCTTTTGATTATAATTATGGTCTTTTGGTTATAATTATTAGTGCTGCTTAATTATTATTATATTCGAAGAACTAATATTATTATCTCACAGGCTTATTATTATTATTATTATTATATATTTTTCCCTCTTCCGTACAATAGTTTGGCGCGTCAAATTGTGAGGTTGTTTGATGTTTTGAGGTAGAGCTAGGCTAATACTGAGATGATGATGCCCTCTGGTGGACATGTAATTATGTGATGCCCTAATCATGTGAATTTATTCCTAGTTTCACTTCAAACACTTTGTATTTATACTTTCTGTGCTGAAACTTGTGTTCCTGTGTTTATAGTCCTAGTTTTGGTTCCTGGCTTTGACCTCTGCCTTTTGTGTTTTGGTCGCAATTATTATTCGGAATTAACTCATGTTAACACTTTGTGTTATGACCCATGCCGTGAACTGTGGATTTAATTACCTGATTAATAAACCATTATTAAGACCATTCTGAGCACAGACGCACGTGTATCCTGATCATGTTGCATATTGCGATTATTAATATTCCCATGTCTCTCTTCTGTGTTTAAGGTGAATCTCCTCCAGTCTCTCTGATCATCAGTCCCAGCAGAACTCAACACTTTATTAATGATTCTCTCTCACTGAGCTGTGAGGACCAGAGACACTCTACTGGATGGACAGTGAGACGATACACACACAGCGAGGGAGTGTTAGATTGTTCACAGTGGGGATCAGTTACAGGATCTACATGTAAAATCAGCTCCCTCAACATAACCTACACTGGAGTTTACTGGTGTGAGTCTGAATCTGGAGAAAACAGTAATCCTGTCAACATCACAGTGCATGGTGAGTCTACATGTAGTGTGTTTAATGATAAAGGTAAATGGAAATGTTATTTAAAAAATTTCAGAACTCTTGTAATTTGTGTAATTCTGAAAATGGATGCATGTGCATTTTTATCCTACACTGAGTAGTAGTGTAACTTGATGCTTTTGTTGATGCTACTGAGTGTTAATCAGTAAAACATGTCAGAAAAAAATTATCACTCTCTCTGTTTAACTGTTGCTGCTTGTTGTGTAGATTCATATCACTTACTTTACATTTAATATGCTATAATTATTAAACAGTGTTTGTGACACAGAGTGCAACGTGACATTCATGAAATACTTCCAGATCACTTCCAGTTTGCTTTGTGTGTTCATTTGTACAACAGCATACACTAGGCTTACAGTAGATAGTAGCATGTACAATATTTATCTATGATAGATAGATAGATAGATGGATGGATGGATGGATGGATGGATAAAACTAATATCCAGAAAAATCCAGTGAATTTCTCATGTCTGACTATATATACAGTTCCAAAACATAAAAATGAGCACTTTTATTTATATATAAATAATTATTATTTTTTGATGAAGCATTAGATGCAAAATAATTCAAATCCTAAAGTCTGCTGTCTTTATTTCGCATTAGGCTCTAAACCTAAGGACAGGTCAGTAGGATTGTCTGCAGGACTGAGTTTGTTTTTTATCCTCATTGTTTTTCTCATCTTAATGATCCTCTTCCGCTACTACAAAATAAAGAAAGGTAAGATGATTATTTGAAGTAGGATGAACAATAGTAATGTGTGGCACATTTTTAACCCTAACCCTAACCCTAAGCCGACCCTTCTGTAACTTATACCTTTATTGACCGCAGCAGAAAGCCATGAAATAATGACCCATATGCTCTCTGCGTCCACATTCAACTGCTTGTTCTCCGCTCTTTTTGAAAATGCCTTTCCTACCCATTGCTCACTCTGGCCATCTAGTGGATAGTTGAACAATAAATCCACAAGGGTGTTTGATGAATGCATAACTAAAATCATAGGTTAAAAAAAGTTGTTAAAAATACTTAAAGCACTTAAATCATTATAATGATCTGAAATACTGGCTCTGATTACAATGTATGAGAAACTGTTTAAATAGAATGTAGATCATGAAATAAATAAAAAAGTACTTGCACATGGTATGCATATAAATTCTAAGTGCAATGTAAATATTACATATTGATATTGTTTTATATATTTATTTTAATCTTTTGGAGTCAGTCTGTTTATTAGACTGTAATCAGGGTTATGTAAAATGTGTTTCTGCTCCTGTTTATTCTGCACCCAGTTCAAATATAGAATCTGTTTCACTCTATAGAAAAGCAGCAGAAACTCAATCAGACATCAGAGCAGAATCAGAACCGGTCAGGAGCTGAAGACTCTCACTCAGGACACACACCACTTCAGGCTGGTCAGACCCTGTCTCAATCACTGTTTATTTATAGATTTAATTATAGAAACTCACACATTACTAAGAAATTAATTATTAAATTATTATTTCTGACAGAAAATCATTCCAGTTAATTATTTTTATTTAATTGAAAAATTATTTGCTTTGCAATCTAAAGTAGTTAATCTTTATTTTAATTTCTATAGGAACTGAAACTGTTTATGCCTCTGTGGATCAGGTGGATATGAGTGGAACAGGTAGCTTTATTTAATTTTAGACATTTCCTCTTGTATTAGGAAAAAGAAATAGCTATAGATAAACTATATACAGTAAAGTGTCCTGTAGTGATTAACACACTGCACTGTGTTCAGGAGAAGCTGCAGCTGGGAGCAGTGAAGCCATTTACGCACAGGTCACAAAGAAAAAGAAGGAAAACGTGAACAAAGGTAGGGTAACTTTTTTAATGCTGTAACATTTAATTTGTTTATGAAAAAAAAAGAAAAACAGCATATAATCCTTGAAATTTTCAACAAATTCAATTATTTTCATCACTTTGCCGACTGAAATGTCACTGATGTGATCTATAAAGGACCAATTATAAAATACCACACATTAAGAAGATTCCACATGGTAAAGTAACTAAAGCAAGTAAACACTACAGTTTGAAGATCTAAAACAACTAGGTGTCTGTGTGGATAATGTGTGAGATACATTTGAGTTATTAGTGATGTTACAAATCTAAACATCACAGGGATGGTTGTGTTCTCTGCTGCTGCAGGTGCTGATGCTGAACATGTTTGTGATGTGATATATGCTGAGGTTGAACTCAAACAAATGAAAAAGGCAAAGAGAATAAAAGGTAGAGCAAATGTAAAATAACAACTTTTTTCTATCATGTGTCACTGTCACCCTACGCAGATTTTATGTAAGAAGAGCACCGTGTTGTGATGGTAAAGGGTAAACATCAACAACAGTGTTTTGTAAAGTAGTGGAGTTACCACCCAGAATATTTTTCCTATAATACCACATACACTAGTGTTTTATTCCCTTTGTATGACTGCAGTTTTTAGGAACTGTATGTTTAATTCAGGAGCAGCCGAAAGACCAACAACATATTTAATTCATCAAAAAATCACATCTCATATTTTTTCATTTATAATCCATGTTCTAAATTCCACAAAAGCAAGTCAGTCATCTTGTTCATTACATTGTATCAGCTGTACAATACAATTTCCCATGTGACAAAGAAACTGTAAAGTTTGAATTCTCCACCTTTTTTAAATTCTGGCATTGGAAGATCTTCCATCAATATAAAATTTGCATCACTTAATAAAAAATAACAATTAATTTTTACATTATTAATCATTTATTATAATTTCCTTATTATAATATAAAAAAAACCTTCTGAACGAACAGGGCCATGGCGTATTATGTTATTTGGTAATTTAGATAAACTGTAGTTTTTATCTGAAAATTAATCAAGGTTCTGTTTCTTACTCAAAACTAGAGATTGTCAGTGTGGGTGATGAGACTGTATTCACAGGGCTGCAGCAGAAGGTAAAACTCACTACATTTAGGAAGAAAGTGCAAACACCATGAATCAAGATGTATTTTTTAATGTTTAAATGATAAAATATGGTACACTCAACATAAAAAAATTATAATTTTTAACCCCCACCCCCCACCGACTCACACACGCATACACATTCCTTTGTCTTTCAGCTGTTCCCTTTCAGGGGTCGCCACAGCAAATCTTCTGCCTCCATCTAACCCTATCCTTTGTATCTTTTTCTCTAACTTCATGTCCTCTCTCACTACATCCATAAATCTCCTCTTTGGTCTTCCTCTAGACCTCCTGCCTGGCAGTTCCAACCTCAGCATCCTTCTACCGATTTATTCAAAATCTCTCCTCTGAACACGTTCAAACCACCTCAATCTGGCTTCTGTGACTTCATCTAACATGGTTTGTCCTTCTGATGGACTTATTCTTAATCCTATCCATCCTTGCTATTCCCAAAGATAACTTCAACATCTTCATCTCTGCTCCCTTCCTGTCTGTTACATGCGGAGGTGTGTGTAGTGCACGTATGTGCGCATGCGCGACAGCTGGTGGCGGCGCATGCGCGATCTCTCCCCATTTTTCTCTCTCTCGCTTTTCCTCCCACAGGTGGCCCCGCCCCGATTGAACGTGGCGTGACGTGCGCCAGGATTGGTTGGCCCTGGAGCAGCACGTCCTTAAAAGGCGGCAGATGAAAGCCGGAAGTGCGCGACTTATACATTTGTGTGTGGCTTACGTGCTCAGAAAGATTGGTTGTTTAATTGTTTGATCGTTTGTTTGATTGAGGTTTTCTGTGTGAGTTGTTGTGTGTTTGAAGAGAGAGAGACTGTTGTGTCGCACCCTGTGCTCTCTCATTTTCTTTTGTTGTTTCTTTTTTTTCCCTCTTTGTACACGTGGATGGAAGTGTTCCTCCCGCGAGTGTATATAGTTTTCTTTTGTGTAAATACTGTATATATTATTATTTCTGTTGTATGTAGTTATAAGGAAGCAGTAGGGGTTGGGCGCCATTTTGTTTACTACCCGTTTTCTCCTGTTTCTCCTGTTTCAACCCTGAAGCCTAGAGTTTCCTGAGAGTTCTTGTGTGTGCTTGTGTGTATAAAAATAAAAGACCACGCACAGTATCTTGTTGAAAAGTTTATTTTTATTATTTATTTTCTTTGTTGCATCCCTGGACCCTAGACCGGGGGTCGTAACACTGTCCATCACCACAGCAACCAAAAGTGCCTGAGAGCCATTCCTCGATGCAGACCTACTGTACCTACACTGTCCAGTGATGGACCTTTCAAGTTAGCAGTTATTAAGCCGCTTCTTAAAAAATCTAATTTGGACGCGAATGAAATAAAAAATGACAGACCGATCTCAAACCTCCCGTTCATATCAAAAATACTAGAAAAAGTAGTATCAGCTCAAATTTGCACATTCTTGCAGGATAACAACATCCTTGAAGAATTTCAGTCAGGTTTCAGGCCCCATCATAGCACAGAAACTGCACTAGTTAAGATTACAAATGACTTGTTTTTAGCTTCAGACCAAGGCTGCATCTCATTACTAGTCCTGCTTGATCTTAGTGCTGCATTCGACACTATAGATCATAATATTCTCATAGATCGCTTACAAAATTATATAGGTATTCAGGGACAGGCACTAAAATGGTTTAGATCTTACCTGTCTGATCGCTACCATTTTGTAGATCTAAATGGAGAACCGTCTGGTATAATGCCAGTGAAATATGGGGTCCCACAAGGGTCAGTTTTAGGACCTCTGTTGTTCTCAATATACATGCTTCCCTTGGGTAACATCATTAGAAGACATGGGATTAGTTTCCATTGTTATGCTGATGATACCCAATTATATATCTCAACTAAACCAGACGAAATACCTAAGTTGTCTAGATTAAATGAGTGTGTCCAGGACATAAAAGATTGGATGACCAATAACTTTCTTTTATTAAATTCAGATAAGACAGAGATATTACTTATTGGCCCAAAAACCAGCACACAACAGCTTTCACAATTCAGCTTGCGCTTAGAAGGATGTACTGTTATTACCAGCTCAGCAGTAAAAGATCTGGGAGTAATATTAGACAGTAACTTGTCTTTTGAAAATCACATTTCAAATATCACAAAAACAGCCTTTTTCCATCTTCGAAATATTGCTAAACTTAGGAACATCTTATCCGTATCTGATGCAGAAAAACTAGTTCATGCATTCATGACCTCCAGACTGGACTATTTTAATGCATTACTAGGTGGTTGTCCTGCATCCTCAATAAACAAGCTTCAGTTAATCCAAAATGCAGCTGCCAGGGTTCTCACTAGATCCAGAAAATATGATCATATAACCCCAATATTATCATCCCTGCACTGGCTACCTGTTCAGTTTAGAATAAATTACAAAATAGTATTACTTACATACAAGGCCTTAAATGGTTTAGCTCCCACATACCTAACCAGTCTTCTGATACGCTACAATCCACCACGCGCCTTAAGATCACAAAACTCCGGACTTCTGGTAGTTCCCAGAATTTCAAAATCTACAAAAGGGGGTAGGGCTTTTTCATATTTAGCTCCAAAGCTTTGGAATAGCCTTCCAGACAGTGTTCGGGGAGCAGACACGGTTTCTCAGTTCAAAAGTAGACTCAAGACGCATCTTTTTAATCTGGCATACACATAACTCATCCCAGTACTCATACTCCAGTACACCTATACCGAATGGCAACTACGCTAATTCTCCCCATCTGTTCTGTATTTCTCTACCCATCCCGAGGCATCGGGAGATTTTGCCAGCTTCAGTAGACAAAGGCCGACCCTGCGAGGTTCCTGAGGCGTCCAGAGAAGGACCAGCTCCAACTGGATTCAGCTTTATGATGGTTGGAGCTACACATGCTGCTCCTGTGCTTCCAGTGATCCAGACCTCATCTGCCCTCTACACCTACTGACTCGTCCCTATGCTGAACTGGTCTTCATGTCAATTTAAATAATTTCTGTCATATTGAATTTTCACCTGCACAACACACAAGATGTTATATCATTTCTATCTGTTATCGCCCAAATGAGGATGGGTTCCCTGTTGAGTCTGGTTCCTCTCAAGGTTTCTTCCTAATGCCATCTCAGGGAGTTTTTCCTTGCCACCGTCGCCGTCACCCTTGGCTTGCTCATCAGAGAAATTTCATTCATTCGTCTCATTATTATCTGCACATTTTTCTCACACATCCACACTTCCAATTATTTTCTTTTCTATAATTATTATTATTATTTGTTTTTATTTATTTATTTTCTATTATAATTGTATTTATTTATTTATTATTTTATATATAATTATTCTATATATAATATATAATTTTTTTTTTTTTTTTTTTTTTTGTTAAATTTCTTTAATTTTTGTGAAGCTGCTTTGAGACAATGACCATTGTTAAAAGCGCTATATAAATAAAATTGAATTGAATTGAATTGAACTGTCTTAGCGCTCTCATCCATGACCTTCACCACTCTAACATACTTCTCTGCCACTCCAGACTTCCTCATAAAATACCACAACTCCTCTCTTGGCACCCTGTCAAACACTTTCTCTAAATCTACAAAGATACGATGCAACTCCTTATTACCTTCTCTGTACTTCTCCATCATCATTAGTCCTCTGCTCTTGCTTTTGCTCTTTGTTTGGCCTTTGCCACCTCTACCTTTACCTTATGCTGTGTATTCTGTGTTTTACAGAATAAAACATTTTAAATCCTTTGTCTTTTGACTATTTATTGTCCATATTTGTCTTTTTAAATACCCTTCATATGTACTAGCAGCACATATTTATAATTAAGTCATTACAGCTTTCCACAATTATATATATATATATATATTTTGGGTTGCAAGTTCACTTAATATTTTTTTTTTTAGAAATGTGTTAGAATGACATTGATGTATGTGGAGAAAACAATAGAATGTTCTTGGGGAAATAATTATACTATGGTAGTGAGAGTCATATGTAGTATCAATTAATATCACCAATATCCAAGGCATTTGTGCTAGGTATAAGTATACAAGCATCTATTTAAGTGTTAAAATTTTAAGTCATTTTAAAATTATTTTGTATCAAAAGCATTTCCCTGTGCAGTTATTGTGTAACTCTTAAGATCTATTATTATTATTATCATTATTCATTTGTTTGTTTTAAATGGGTACTATTTTTAATGCATACATAAAAGCAGCAAATATCAGCAATTACCAGTTTTAACCTCCAATTGTAAGGGTTACCCCCTAGAGGGCGCCAAAACACCCGTTTGCTTTTGTTTTGTAGTTTGTCTTTTGTTCTATTTGAGTTGTACTTCAGTTCCCAGGTTACACCTCGGTCAGGTGACGTAGGCGCTCAACTGAACCGAGGAAAGATAATTAAGTTTGGTCCAGCTCGCCTCCTGCATTCATGCCACAAACACGCAGACACAGAAGAAAACATGACACCAATGTCTTATTTTAACTGAGCTTATATAAATTAAAAACAAAATATCTACAGTGAGATGGTAAAAGCCCATTTCCAATCCCTAAAATAAAGAAAATCTTTGGTTTATGCATCAATAGTTTGTTTAAGTTTAGATTTTTTTTGTCTCTTAACCTTTTATGTCTGTGATTCCTATGTAATTAATTAACAATTGTTTCTGGTTCTAAGCATGAGAATGGTGTGGCAATGCTGCCTGGAAGAACTCTACCTTATAATAACATCAAATGCTTCAACTAGCACTGTCTTGTCCTTATAATAAAACTAGGCATCTGCCCAGGTTGGCACTCTGGTAGGGGCAGTGAAATAAACAAAAATGGCCTAAGAATGAATTTATTAGGGTTTTTGCACAAAGAAAGAGAAAACTGTTCCAATAAATGGGAAACACATTTTAGTCACAAAAATGTGAGAAACAGGACCCCCCTCCCACGTGGGAATTCCACGTGAAAGTCCAATACAAAGTGGTGTACACGCGAGAAGTGGAACGAAAATCCACATGATTCCAAACATTTTTACAAATAAATAACTGAAAAGTTTTGTGTGCGTAATTATTCAGCCCCCTGAGTCAATACTTTGTAGAACCACCTTTTGCTGCAATTACAGCTGCCAGTCTTTTAGGGTATGTCTCTACCAGCTTTGCACATCTAGAGACTGAAATCCTTGCCCATTCTTCTTTGCAAAACAGCTCCAGCTCAGTCAGATTAGATGGACAGTGTTTGTGAACAGCAGTTTTCAGATCTTACCACAGATTCTCGATTGGATTTAGATCTGGACTTTGACTGGGCCATTGTAACACATGGATATGTTTTGTTTTAAACCATTCCATTGTTGCCCTGGCTTCATGTTTAGGGTCGTTGTCCTGCTGGAAGGTGAACCTCCGCCCCAGTCTCAAGTCTTTTGCAGACTCCAAGAGGTTTTCTTCCAAGATTGGCCTGTATTTGGCTCCATCCATCTTCCCATCAACTCTGACCAGCTTCCCTGTCCCTTCTGAAGAGAAGCACCCCCAGAGCATGATGCTGCCACCACCATATTTGACAGTGGGGCTGGTGTGTTCAGAGTGATGTGCAGTGTTAGTTTTCCGCCACACATAGCGTTTTGCATTTTGGCCAAAAAGTTCCAGTTTGGTCTCATCTGACCAGAGCACCTTCTTCCACATGTTTGCTGTGTCCCCCACTCTTCCATAAAGGCCACTCTTCCATACTTTGTGCAGTGCACGACTAATAGACAGATTCCCCCACCTGAGCTGTAGATCTCTGTCACCATGGGCCTCTTGGCTGCATTTCTGATCCGCGCTCTCCTTGTTCGGCCTGTGAGTTTAGGTGGACGGCCTTGTCTTGGTAGGTTTGTCTGGTGTGTTCTTTGGACTTCATGGTGTTGTTGCTCCCAATATTCTCTTAGGCAACCTCTGAGGCCGTCACAGAGCAGCTGTATTTGTACTGACATTAGATTACACACAGGTGCACTCTATTTAGTCATTAGCAATCATCAGGCAATGTCTATTGGCAACTGACTGCACTCAGACCAAAGGGGGCTGAATAATTATGCACACCCCATTTTTCAGTTATTTATTTGTAAAAAAAATTTGGAATGATTTTCGTTCCACTTCTCACGTTTACACCACTTTGTATTGGTCTTTCGCGTGGAATTCCAATAAAATTGTTTCATGTTTGTGGCTGTAATGTGAAAAAATGTGGAAAAGTTCCAGGGGGCCGAATACTTTTGCAAGCCACTGTATGTATGTATTAACTGTGCCATGTAGACTGTGGAGGCTTTATAACTTACCTGTTGGAGTGTGGAAAGGCTGTAGATAGAATAGAAACAAACCGATTATAGTTGCTACTGAATGGTGACGTAAAGTAGTAACATGTGGGCTGTGTCAGATCAAAGAAAAAAAAAAACAGCTTCTTGAATGTAGGAACATCATATACTGGGCGTAGAATATCTTACCAAAGAAGTTTGTGTGAAACAGCTGTGAGAAATAAATCACCTTTCTCCATGCTGCAACTGTTTTCTGTGAGATTGGTCCTTCTGCAGAAGTTACTGTATCTTAAGCAGTTTGTTCCAATAACAGACCTTATAATAGAGCTGTGTACTGTAGGAGTGTCATAATCCAAACAGAATTATTTTGGAAAGAAAGCAAAACTGGAGAGAAGATGAGACAGTTATCTTTTATTATGCCATCCTCTTACCTGTGAATATAAAAAGTAAGTGGACGACAAATGTTTTTTTTACATAGTAATGTATATGTAAATATTAAATTGATCATGTTGCATCCATAACCACTTGAGTGTTGCGTGTAGAGTGCTGTGATAATTTTTTGGTTCACTTACGCCTCCTTATCATTGCTCAAGACAATTATTATTATTATTATTTAAATGCAGCTTGATTTTTGTTGATTTCACTCAGTGTAGTCAGGAAATGTATGAATCTGCACATGAAGTAGCAAGTAGCGGTCACCTCGGGTGCAACACATGAAATGTTTGTAAATGAACCAACTGCGTAAATGGGTGACTCAATAAAGTATTGCATTTTTGTCCAAAGGGATTGTTTATGAGCTCAGTGTCACTCAAGTTCAACAAAATGTTTCTCCTCTGCACACGTCTCTGTCTGACCACAATTTCCTTATTACTCCTAACCAGCTAGGACATCTCTGTGGCTCTCGTACGTTTTGGTGGAGATAGCAGTGATTTCTATTTTAAGAATATTGATTAATTGCTCTTACTCCTACTATCAAAAGTAAGACCAAAAGTGAATCACGCTGAGAATTATTGCTCACTTTGGAGCAATTTTTCTACTCTAAGATGGTTAGTAAATATGATGCTGGGGCATTTATCCTATCTGTTACACAGAGAATCTGACAACAGGGCAAATGTTAAGGAGGATTAGACTAGAAGCAAAATAGGAGTTCATGAAAATTTAGCTTACAGTGTTACTGTATCTCTTCATGTGAATTTAATCCATTTCAGAGGCGAGTTCACAAGGTGAAGTTGATCATTGTGAAATCCATGTAATTATATTTTTGCAAAAAAAATAGACATGTATGTACACTAAATGAAGTAAAATATGAAACTAATACACATTTAACCTCACATAATCTTAGTTTATGATTTCTCTTCGCACCGGCTGCTTTAAAACCCAACCTGAAATTGGCTTTGTTTTTTTCTTGCTACCTTCCTTGATAACATTCTTGGGACCCATGGAGATATACAGTGGTGTGAAAAACTATTTGCCCCCTTCCTGATTTCTTATTCTTTTGCATGTTTGTCACACTTAAATGTTTCTGCTCATCAAAAACCGTTAAATATTAGTCAGAGATAACATAATTGAACACAAAATGCAGTTTTTAAATGAAGGTTTACGTTATTAAGGGAGAAAAAAACTCCAAATCTACATGGCCCTGTGTGAAAAAGTGATTGCCCCCCATGTTAAAAAATAACTTAACTGTGGTTTATCACACCTGAGTTCAATTTCTGTAGGCCTGATTACTGCCACACCTGTTTCAATCAAGAAATCACTTAAATAGGAGCTACCTGACACAGAGAAGTAGACCAAAAGCACCTCAAAAGCTAGACATCATGCCAAGATCCAAAGAAATTAATGAACAAATGAGAACAAAAGTAATTGAGATCTATCAGTCTGGTAAAGGTTATAAAGCCATTTCTAAAGCTTTGGGACTCCAGCGAACCACAGTGAGAGCCATTATCCACAAATGGCAAAATCATGAAACAGTAGTGAACCTTCCCAGGAGTGGCTGGCCGACCAAAATTACCCGAAGAGCGCAGAGACGACTCATCTGAGAGGCCACAAAAGACCCCAGGACAACATCTAAAGAACTGCAGGCCTCACTTGCCTCAATTAAAGTCAGTGTTCACGACTCCACCATAAGAAAGAGACTGGGCAAAAACGTCCTGCATGGCAGATTTCCAGGGCGCAAACCACTTTTAAGCAAAAAGAACATTAAGGCTCGTCTCAATTTTGCTAAAAAACATCTCAATGATTGCCAAGACTTTTGGGAAAATACCTTGTGGACCGACGAGACAAAAGTTGAACTTTTTGCAAGGTGCGTGTCCCGTTACATCTGGCGTAAAAGTAACACAGCATTTCAGAAAAAGAACATCATACCAACAGTAAAATATGGTGGTGGTAGTGTGATGGTCTGGGGTTGTTTTGCTGCTTCAGGACCTGGAAGGCTTGCTGTGATAGATGGAACCATGAATTCTACTGTCTACCAAAAAATCCTGAAGGAGAATGTCCGGCCATCTGTTCGTCAACTCAAGCTGAAGCGATCTTGGGTGCTGCAGCAGGACAATGACCCAAAACACACCAGCAAATCCACCTCTGAATGGCTGAAGAAAAACAAAATGAAGACTTTGGAGTGGCCTAGTCAAAGTCCTGACCTGAATCCTATTGAGATGTTGTGGCATGACCTTAAAAAGGCGATTCATGCTAGAAAACCCTCAAATAAAGCTGAATTACAACAATTCTGCAAAGATGAGTGGGCCAAAATTCCTCCAGAGCGCTGTAAAAGACTCGTTGCAAGTTATCGCAAACGCTTGATTGCAGTTTTTGCTGTTAAGGGTGGCCCAACCAGTTATTAGGTTCAGGGGGCAATTACTTTTTCACACAGGGCCATGTAGGTTTGGATTTTTTTTCTCCCTAAATAATAAAACCCCTCATTTAAAAACTGCATTTTGTGTTTACTTGTGTTATCTTTGACTAATAGCTAAATGTGTTTGATGATCAGAAACATTTTGTGTGACAAACATGCAAAAGAATAAGAAATCAGGAGGGGGCAAATAGTTTTTCACACCACTGTATCTTCCCACTTGCTTCAACTGGCTTTCCAAAGAAGTTTTGATCAGCTACTGGAACTACACTTAACCGAATGTACACGCAACTGGAAGTAGGCGGGACCAACGCTGTTGCTTGTATGCAAAAAAGGCTTCACATGCTGAGATTTGTTGCAAAATTTTAGTTCTCAAGGCAAAAATTTGCAAGGCATATTTACTAAGATTCTCAGAGTAGGAAATCGCCAAACATTCTCAAAGTGACACAATTTTTTAGTAGTTTTTTAACCACAGCATTACTACCACGTCTACTACTACTACTATTACTAATAATAATAATAGTGAATGGAGAATGTTAGGTCAAAGAAGAATCCTTTAGACCTCCTGTCTGGCAGTTCCATCCTCAGCATCCTTCTACCAATATGCTCACAATCTCACCTCTGAACATTGCACCCATTCCAACCTGCCTGTATCCGCCTCTTCACCTCTTTTCCACACTCACCATTGCTCTGGACAATTCACCCTAAAGTCCTGCGCCTTCTTTACCTCTGCTCTCTGTAGCCTTAACCTTCCACTTAGGTACCTCTCATTCACACACATGTATTCTGTCTTGCTTAAAACAAATACTGACTCTGATGTACTCTTTCTAGGCATGAAACCATATTGCCATATTACAAATGATCACTTCTACCTTAACCTAGCTTCCACTACTCTTTCCCACACCTTCATTGTATGGCTCATTAGCTTTATACCTCTGTAGTTGCCACAGCTCTGCACATCTCCCTTGTTCTTAAAAATCGACACTAATACACTTCTCCTCCATTCCTCTGGAATCCTCTCTCACTCTCCAAGATCTCGTTAAACAAACTAGTCAGAAACTCTACTGCCACCTCTCCTAAGCACTTCCATACCTCCACACGACCAACTGCATTTTCACTCTTCATCTTCTTTAACATCCTCCTCACCTCACTCTTACTGATTTTTGCTACTTTCTGCTCCACAACAGTCATCTCTTCTACTCTTTATTCTCTTTCGTTTTCCTCATTCATCAACTCTTCAAAGTACTGCCAAATGGCTACATATACAGTAAATGTAAACTTGCTTTCATAATTATTTACTTAGTCGCTCTCTCACTCACGTACTCACTCATTCACTCCATATGGGATGTAAGGCTTCACAGAGCTCTCTCCACCCGACACTGTGTTGCCAAGTAGACATGTGGAGCAATATATGTGCCCATGCAGACAGGTAGAGCTACAGTACATCCATAACTGAGGAAGATGCAGTGTCATGATCCTATCATAATGCCAAGTTTCAGTGTAGTAATCAACAATTTGCCACCAGTTTAAGTTCCAGCATGTCATACACCAGCCTGGCATTAATGCTAAGCTCGTGCTCAGTCCCAGAGATTTTGTCATAACATGCATTCCAAAGTTGTTTCTCAGCCCCCAGCTCTAATCTCGCTCCCCTGTTCAGTTCCAGTCTGGTATTACACAGTGCTTTAGCCAACAAGCCTCTTGTTAAACTCTGCTCCACTAATCACTTATCAACCTTCAGCATTACAGGGACTGACATGCCCTGACCCACCTGGAATGCCCCCTAGTGGTGCTGGGCCATTTTCATGTACATGCTGTAGATGTTGGCATTTTGGTGCATTTTTTTAAACACTGCCTTCATGCTGATATTAATTGCATAGTTTAGTTTGTTTCTTATTTTTACTTCGAGCTTGTATTAAATAGTTTTGTTTAAATCTATTTGTCATTTGCATTATTTAATTATTTAAATTATTATAGTGATCCCCACCAGAGGGAGTAAAAAAACATAAAATTTTCACTTTTTAGTCAGTGATCATGGTGTGTGCCTAGGTGTGGGGATGAGCATGTGTGTGTGAGAGAGGACATTTCTTAAACTGCCTGATGCACTTGGCTTCTGCGACACGATTGGCTGACTGAATGATTAAACAACTGAGCAAGGTTATGGAGCAAGGGTAGACATTAAAATGTAATGTACTGGATATTTTGCTTATTTAAAGCACTGCTGCTTACAGTTTTTATACTTTCTTGTAAAATAAAGTGCTTTAGAAATAAAGTGGCATCGTATGGTATGGTAAATAAATAATTTTAATCACAGTAAAGTGAAACATTAAAGATTTTACAGCATACTGTAAATCTTAACATATAAAGGAAACAGTCTATGCATCTGTGCAAACTCTTGTACAGTGGCATATGGAAGTTCTCTCTCTCTCTTTCTCTCACACTCTATCTATCTATCTATCTATCTATATATATATATATATATATATATATATATATCACTGTATGAAAGTACAGGAAGTGGTTAGACTTTAACACACAACACTGCTCTGTTATGTAGTCAGTCATTATAGAGACAGGATGGAGTTCAGTCCTCTCCCTGTGATGCTCTGTGAGTAAATGTTCTCTTTGTGTCTTCATTAGAGTGAGTGTTGGGTATAAAGTTGTTCATCTGCAGTCTGAATGTCCTGAGTGATGAGCTTATTGTGTGATTAGGACATTGTGTGTACTTCAGCATGACTGCTCAGGTGGATCAGTGGATCCATATCTGTTATGAGAAGGGTTTAGTTTGATGTGTATCTACTCTCAGTCTGTATTGTTGGAATCTGTATCTGATCTTCTGTGTCCTGCTGCCGTTTGCCGCTTAGTGACAACATCTCATCATCATTTCATCTGTCAAAATGACTGGATGGTGTTTATACTTTCATGAGTGGAAGTCATATTTGTGACTGGCTTTAATGTAATGTCTTTAGTTGCTGTGGTGGAGCCTCTGGTGATGTTTCCTGTGAACAGATTTTTTTTAACATAAAATTTGCTAAGAATGTTTTACTACATGCATCTCCATTATTGTTGGACTAATATCTAATATCATTCTAATTCACACTAATACCAAACTAACTAATCTGTCGGTGTTAAAAATAAAAACATTACTGGCAGAAACAAACACTTATTAATTCTGAACACACACAGTCCAGTGCCAGTATTAGATACCTGAGAGCAGAGATGAGCAGACGGATGTGGTTTATTCTCTATTTTAGTTTAGTGGTGAAAATGTGAAGAAGTGTGAAGGTAAATACATGAGAACAATAGCTCACACACACCTTGTAACTGATGATCTGGAGGCCAAATTTAACTCTACTGATTTTTCAAGCCAAAGTTGGCCAAGTTGTAAATTTAGACTCTTTAATCTACAGTATTATGAAAAGGGATAAAACACTTAAAAACTGAACCACAGACAAACCAGTACAATCCATGTGCTAAAAATATGAACTACTACAATTAATTAATTAATTCATGTTTTAAGTCAGCAAGTACATTTTCTATAATCTACAGATTGCCTGGGTTCTGGAAAGTCCCCCCAAATATACACTAACATCAAACCAATATAGTTGTTTTATTCACCGTTACTGATTCGATATTTATTCATTTCTACAGCCATTAAAAACACAAAGGACAATTAAATAATTATATAAATGTATAGTTTAATTAAATTAATTGTGTAGATAAACACTTTTCATTAGTTTTGCATGCTCATGCACACACACACATACACACACACATGAACACACACATGTGCTGTGACAGTTTTAGAAACCTGGAAGCAGATGCAAGCTGAACGGTGGCACTTTTTTTTTCTTAATTCAGTAAAGTGGAGGAGGTGTGAATGTGTGTGTGTGTGTGAGAGTTGCCCGACTCAAAGAATGATTGTAAACATGAGGAATAAATTAAACTCCACTAATACCGCTCGTGTTGCTACAGATTGGCCAAATGTAATAATAATATAATACTTAAGGCAAAAATAATAATTTTATTCATGTGTTGATTAAAGAACTGTTTTAAGTGGAATACAGTATAGTGGAATCTCTTGAGATAGTGGTTGCGGCATGTTGTCTGTTTAATACCCACTCTTTAGCAGCACAAACCTTTGCTTTACATTTAGTCACAATACATGTGCTTTGAAGTGTCCGTCATTATTAGACACTATTAATTAGCAGTGCATCATGAGGGAGCATGTAACAAATCCTCTTTCAAAATGAAGTGATTCTTCAGTAGAGGTTCAAACAAAAACCTATAGTTTAGTTTAGTTTGCAATAAAGCTCTTGAAAATATCCTTCTGTTTACATTAGTTTTATATGTTCTGGGACCAACAGTACTGTTTATTTTTTTCTTTTTCACTGTTATAAATTGTGTGACAGACACAAGTGCAGGTCACCCAGCCGTTACTAAGGTTCTTACTCAGGCAAACAATATCCAATGAGGTAAAACAAGGTCAAGGTCAGGAAACAGAGTTCAAGGGGTTAACAAACCATCTAAACATGTCAATGACAAATTCTGAAAACAAAGAGGGAAATCACAGGATCAATAACTAGGACAACAGATATGTTTTCATGAGCTGTATGCCACAATCATCAATATTAAAACAATAAAAGGCTTGAACTACTTCAGTTGTGTGTAATGAATCTAAAATGTATGAAAGTCTAATGTTTATCAGTACATTACAGAAAATAATGAACTTCATCACAATATGCAAATTTTTTGAGAAGGACCTGTATGTAGAAGCCATAGCAGTATTCCTTTCTCCTAATTGTGGTTAAAAATAAGGAATGCTGAAATAAATACTTCTTGTTAGCCTGGTACACTCACACACTCAGAGGACAGTGACAGTTTTAGAGGCCTGAGAGCAGACACACAATTTTTTTAGTTAGGTGATTCTGTTCAGTAGTGAGGAAGGGGAGGAGGTGTGAAGATAGATGTGCAGAAGCTGACTTGATGTTCATGGACAAAAATAACCCCACTGACAATTATTGTGTTGTTTTAAAATTCTGTTTTTTTATTTTTTTATTTTTTTATATCAGAATACATAAAAACCAAACAAGGTTAATGTTTTGTTAAAAAAAAAAATATATATATATACGTATATGTTTTTTTTTTTTTATTATTATACAATAATTCACATTAATTGAAACAGAATTGTGAGTGTGTGAGTTGGGAGGTGAAGTACACTACAGCTGTGCTTGTACGCCACATTGTACTCGGGAGTTTGGTGCTGTTACTGGTGTGGATCTGACATTACATCAGTAAAATATTTACTAGCACAAAGTGAACAGTCTATGGTAACCTTAACAGCAAACTCTGTTAGCAACTGTTTTAGCTACTGGACTTACTCATGCTAATTATAGTAGGTAATGTTAGTTGTTTCAACTACTTATTTCCCTGAAGTCCCGACTCTTTAAATGTGTGATGGAGTGAACTGAGAGAACACAAAGCTAATGAGGAAATGGTTTTGCTGCTAAGAATCACATAAAGGATTTGAAACTTTTATCTAATTTTCTAATAATACAATTTCCATATTGCAATTCTTTTTGTTCATCAGCCGTACTGCACTGTTCCTGCAGAGAGCCCAGAATTCCTATGACCATGTATACCTCTATCTGTCTAATTTATACACTGTGCTACAGTCACTTCATCGGATTTAGTATTCAGTAAACAGCTTATATAAATGGTGATGGTTTGCCCTATGAACTGCTTTATGTTCTCCCATACAGGCAACACCCCCCACCCCAAATTAAACCCACTATGAATAGATCTGAAATGCAGTAAAGATAACAGAGCAGGTTGTTGGTCTTATTTTTGGTCTATAAGATCTCACACATTATTTACAGTTTAGAAATGAGTTTTAATAATGTTAGATACATTGATTTATTTATCTGCAGGAACACTTCATCCTGTTTAAAGTCAAAGTCAGGAGTTGAAAAAATCAGGAGTCTGGAGACACTGACCAGAGTGGGCATCAATAATTACACTGATTTTACAAGTGTAAGGTATTAAAATATTGTAAGGTATTATTATCTAATAAGAAAATTCCTGTGCCCTGAGAACAGACCCCTCACTGTGCTTCCTTATGCCTTATGTGGTAACACCTTCTATATCCTGTATCCAGACGACTATACATCCTAATACTGTAGCTCTCGTCCGCTAGAACCCTTTTGTTTAACCAGGAGAATGTAAAAGTATTTCCTCTCTCCTGTCTGTCTCCGAGTCTCTCTATGACTGACATGTTAATGAACGGTTCTATAGATGTTTGGGATGTAGGCCTATCACAGGATTAAATGTGCTGTTTTTGCTGAGAAAAAACATAGATCTTCAGACATCACGCCAGTGTGAGTGTTTGTCTCTCCCAGTCGATCGGGCCCGGACTGGTAATTGTATCAAAGTTCAGCGGACACAACAAGCAATGACTTTTCTTCTCTCAGCTTAAAACTTATCTCAGACACTCTTCCTCTCGTTTTAAACTAATAAGAATGGCATGATGGTACCTCACAGCTCCATGGTATTTGGTTTTATTCTGAGCTCAGAATCTGTCTGTTCAGATTTAGATTTTAGATCCTATGTCAATTTCTGCTTGAGTTTCCTTCTGGGAGTCAAAACTAGACAAACGTTAACTGCTGTATCCCCTTCTCTCCTCTCCTCAACATGAAGGGTAAAAAATACTGTATGTAAATGTGCCCACACACTCCACTGCTGCGTGTCTAAGAGAATGTATTTTTATTATCTTCAATGTGTGTTCAGTCTGACCGTAAAGTGTCACTTTCCTCTTTTGTAACTATGTTAGAGAGAAACAGAAAGTGCTTATAATTTTTTTTTCTAAAAAGAGGAAGGAAGTACAGATATATGAAAAAAACATTAAGCCTTAAAAGAGAAGTTAAAATCTTGTACACACTCATCCTCTCTTTCCTTCTTAGTTGTGTGATCTGACTTCAAGAAAACACAAAAACTGTTTAACTTAAGACTTTAACTCACATCAGTCAGTCAGTCAGTCATTATAGAGACAGGATGGAGCTCAGTCGTCTCCCTGTGATGCTCTGTGAGTAAATGTTCTCTTTGTCTCTTCATTACAGTGAGTGTTGGGTATAAAGTTGTTCATCTGCAGTCTGGATGTCCTGAGTGATGAGATTACTATGTGATTAGGACATAGTGTGTTCCGTTTCAAAGGCTACACTTGATGCTGTGTGAAAACGCTATGGGAATATCTTTTCATGTTGCCGGTTGTGAAGCATGTGTGTATCAAACACGCCAAACTTTGGCTTATATAAACTTGGGAGGGTGACGTCATCTCATTAGACGCACCTGCAGGTTATAAATAAGGGTGAACCGGAAACATTCCTCAGATCTTTGTCTTCACCGCATTGTACGCGTGTGTATGTCAAGCAAGCATAATACAAAACTCTTAACAGCAGAAATAAAAGCTTATAAAACTCACGAGACAATAGTGGCAGAGTTTAGAGCTAGATTCCCCCCTCCGTGCGATAATTTCCTTTCGGAGGGCGATATGCACACTTTCTGCTTCAAATGTTTGGGTGAGAAGCACGCTCTCGAAGGGCTTAATGCAGAGTGCGAGAACTGTGATCTTCTTCCCATGAAGCTGCTTCGCGCGCGCCTCGCGTTTTTTAGGGAGCCACGAGTCGCGCTGCACTCATGGGGATCACAGGCTGATTTGGCCGAGGCACGAGAGATGTAGGCCCTCCTTTCTCTCGCCCTCTCCCCCAATCCCAAAGTCTCTCCTTCCACGTTACGAGCACACCTCGGTGCTTCTCGTGTGTGCGTTGAACATACTCACTCTCCTGCTTGTGTGGAAATGGAAGTAGCTTCCTCAGAATGCTCCTCTAAATTGAAAGAGAATATGAGGAGCTGCTTGAAGTTATAACATGTGCAGTCAAACGACTGCATATTGATTGGCCACAGGAGCAGCTTCACTCAAAACATTCAAAATTAGACGACAGATTCCTGTCGGGTGGCCAGGAGATGGAGCCACAACGCCGCTCTCTTCCATTTTTTGTTGACCTCCATCTTGTTCCCGCCTTTTCAGGGAACAGGGTTACAGCAAAGTAACCCAAGATGTACTTCAACATGACTGCTCAGGTGGAACAGTGGATCCATATCTGTCATGAGAAGGGTTTAGTTTGATGTGAAACTACTTTCAGTAACTATGATAGTTCAACAGGTACAGTAAGAGTAAGTAGAGCAAGTTTAAAACACAGGGTTTAAATAATCTAATGAGTATAAATGAGTCTGATATTCTGCGTCCTGCTGTCATCTGCTGCTCAGTGACAAACTCTCATCATCATTTGATCTGCTAAACAATGACTGGAGGCGGCACGGTGGTGTAGTGGTTAGCGCTGTCGCCTTGTACCTCCAGGGTCTGGGTTCGATTCCCCGGCCAGGCTCGATTCCCGTCTCTGTGTGCATGGAGTTTGCATGTTCTCCCCGTGCTTGGTGGGTTTCCTCCGGGTACTCCAGTTTCCTCCCACAGTACAAAGTACACAGATATGCAGGTTAGGCTAATTGGCGTTCCTAAATTGCCCGTAGTGTGTGATTGGGTGTGTGAGTGTGTGTATTTGTGTGTGCCCTGCGATGGATTGGCACCCTGTCCAGGGTGTACCCCGCCTAGTGCCCGAAGTCTCCTGAGATAGGCTCCAGGTCCCCCGCGACCCTGAACACAGGATTAAGCGGTATAGAAAATGAATGAATGAACAATGACTGGATCGTGTTTGTACTTTAAATAGTCGAAATCATGTTTGTGACTAAATGTAATGTGGTGCTGTGTGGTGGAGCCTCTGGTGATGTTTTCGGTGAACAGATTTTTACATAGACGTCTATTGTCCTTGTTATTATAGCCTGCACAGAGAAATATCTCCATACAGATATAACTCAAATTCAGACTAATACAAAACTAACAGACATCAAAAGTAAGACCAGTTCTGTGTAGAAACAAACACTCATTAGTCCTGTACACACACAGGGGAGTGTCAGTGTTAGAGGCCTGAGACTGGTGGTGGATGTGGTTTATTTTCTATTCTAGTGGTTTAAAGTCAGCAGTGAAGAAAGAAAGAAGTGTGAAGGTAAATGTGTGAGTACAATAAAGAAAATGCAACTTTGTAAATGTTGACATGGAGGGCAAATTTAACTCCACTGACACTCACTGCATTTCAAATCATATTTCGATTCTGAGTAAAAAATAAATTAATAAAAATAATGCAGCAGGGGAGGAAAAAAAAAAAAAACATTGCACTGATTGATGACGATGGAGACGGACAAAACAGATGCCCTGGCCATATTTACTGTAAGCGACCACTTTTAAGCGCAAGAAATGCAACAATTCAATTAATTTCAGTTAAATTTTATTTGTATAGCACTTTTAACAATTGATATTGTGTCAAAACAGCTTTACACAATCAAAAGAATTATTTAAGTTTGGGGCGGCACGGTGGTGTAGTGGTTAGCACTGTCGCCTTGCACCTCCAGGGTCCGGGTTCGATTCCCGGCCAGGCTCGATTCCTGTCTCTGTGTGCATGGAGTTTGCATGTTCTCCCCGTGCTTGGTGGGTTTCCTCCGGGTACTCCGGTTTCCTCCCACAGTCCAAAGACATGCAGATTAGGCATGTCTAATGTCTAAATCTAATTGGCGTTCCCAAATTGACCATAGTGTGTGAATGAGTGTGTGTGTGTGTGTGTGTGTGTGTGTGCGTGTGCTCTGCGATGGATTGGCACGCTGTCCAGGGTGTACCCTGACTCGTGCCCAGAGTCTCCTGGGATAGGCTCCAGGTCCCCGCGACCCTAATTACAGGATAAAGCGGTATAGAGAATGAATGAATATTTAAGTTTGTATGGAATGTGAATGTGTATGAATCAAAATGTTCAGATAGTCCCTGGTGAGCAAGCTGAGAGCGAAAGTGGCAAGGAAAAACTCCCTGAGATAGTAATAGGAATAAACCTTGAGAGGAACCAGACTCAACAGGGAACCCATCCTCATCTGGGTGAAACAGATAGCAAGAAATAATTTGCATTTATAGAGTGTGTTAGGTGGCAGGCAGTTCAGCTATAATAGTTGATGTTAATTGATGTTAAAATGGAGTCCAGGTAGTTATTGGAGACTGAGATAGACTTGTAGAAATTTCCAGTCCTGAACTATCGAATTATCAAGTTCACAGAGAAACAGCAGACAACACCAGTCGAGGCCAGAACCGTCTTCTAAGTAGATAGAATCATCCCCAGACACCAGACGCATCCCAAAGAGACACACGGGGCATTCATGTGACGAGACCTCCAACCAGAAGCGGGGCACCAGGATGGGTACATCCATGAGTCCCCCAGATCTGCTCCATTACCTAAGGCGAATCTATTCATAAAAAATGCTTGGCTAAATAAATAGGTTTTTAGCCTAGACTTAAACACTGAGACTGTGTCTGAGTCCCGAACACTATTTGGAAGACTATTCCATGATTTTGGGGCTTTGTAAGAAAAAGCTCTGCCCCCAGCTGTAGTTTTCATAATACGCGGTACTGACAAGCAGCCTGCATCCTTTGATTGAAGTAGGCGTGGCGGATCGTAAGACACTAGCAGTTCGCTCAGATACTGCGGCGCGAGACCATTTACAGTAATGCTTTATATGTCAAGAGTAGTATTTTATAATCAATAGGAAATTTCACAGGGAGCCAATGTAGTGAAGATAGGATAGGGGTGTTGTGCTCATATCTTCTGGTTCTAGTGAGGACTCTTGCTGCTGCATTCTGGACTAGCTGAAGCTTGTTTATGCACCTAGCTGATCAAACAGACAGTAAGGCATTACAATAGTCCAACCTAGAGGTGATAAAAGCATGAACTAGTTTTTCTGCATCGTTTAGCGACAATATATTTCTTATCTTAATTATTGAAGACATCTACACCACACGCTGCATCCGTAAAGCCACAAGCATTGTGGCTGATCGGACACACCCCTCTCACACACACTTCACACTCCTGCCATCTGGAAAAAGGTACCGAAGCATTCGGGCACACACATCCAGACTGTGCAACATTTTTTTTCCACCATCAATCCTTCTCCTCAACAAAAAGGGACTGGACTGATAAACATACACACACACACACACACACACACACACACACCATCTACCAGAGGGCAGTAGATCAAACAGTTCATGTCCCGGGTGTGAGTTGTCCTTTGCAATTTTATCGGCAAGTTTTAGGTAGCGGGAACTGTGTAAGTTTTCCAGATTGCTGAGGGGGCAGCTGACAATCTTCTGGGCAGTAGTAATGACCGTCTGCAGTGCCGTTCTCTGGGCCACAGTGCAGCTGCTGTTACCACAGACATATGCAGTATGTAAGTATGCTCTCAATGGAGCATCGATAAAAAGACACCAGCAGTCTCTGGGAGATGTTCTTTCTGAGCATTTTCAGGAAATACAGTCTCTGCTGGGCCTTTTTCAGCATCTCGGATGTGTTTACCCGCCAGCTCAGATCATCCTCAACATGTTCTCCCTAAAAGCGGAAGTACGGAACCCTCTCCACAGAGTCCCCGATGATAAACAGTGATGAAATGTCCATTTTTTTCCTCCTAAAATCTATGATGACCTCCTTGGTCTTAGAGCTGTTGAGGAGCAGATTATTTTCTCCACACCAGGCTGTTAGCCCTTCCACCTCATACCTGTAGGCAGACTCATCCTCCCCAGAGATGAGCCCACCTATTCTTGCGTCATGTGCAAATTTGACAAGGGTGTTACTATGCTGGACAGGTGTACAGTCGTAAGTGTACAGGGTACACCTGTAGAGCAGGGGTCTCAAAACACAACCCTGTGGTGACCCAGTGCTGAGGCTGATGGCCGGCGATGTATATGGGTCCACTCGCGCTCTCTGACTATGACCACGCAGAAAGCTCCTAATACATAGGCAGATGGAATATGGAAGCCCCAGGTCCACTAGTTTGTCCATCAGTTTGTGGGGGAGGATGGTATTAAACGCAGAGCTGTAATCCACAAAAAGTAGCCGCATGTAGCTCCCCAGTTGCTCCAAATGGGATAGTTCTGCCTGGAGATCTGTTAATATGGTGTACTTTGTGGATCTGTTCGCCCTGTATGCAAATTGGTGTGTGTCATAATTTGGTGGGAGGAATGAAATGATGTGACTCCGTACTAGCTTTTCGAAGCACTTCATCATCACAGGGGTGAGAGCAAATGGCCGGTAATCACTAAAACTGTTAATATGTAATTTTTTAGGCAGGGGGACTACAATTGAGGATTTTAGGCAGAGTGGAACAGTGGCCTGGGACAAGGACTGATTGAAAATCCTGGTGAGGACTCCAGCCAGCTGGTCAGCACAGTCCTTCAGCACCCTTCCAGACATGCCATCCGGTCCTGCAGCCTTCCTGGTGTTTATGGACCGCATGGTACGCCTTACCTCCCTCTCTTCTATTGTCCATGCTTCGTCAGCGCCCGGTGTAAGTATGGGTGCACCTGGTTGATCTACCTCAAAATGGGCAAATATGTAGTTCAGTTTCTCTGCAAGTGAAGCATCACCATCAGCACTGCCAACATTGGTCTTGTAGTTGGTAAGATGTTGAACACCCTGCCACACCTGCCTGCTGTTGTGACTGTCCAGGTGGTCTTCGATTTTCCTCCTGTACATCAATTTAGCCTCTCTGATGCCTCTCTTTAGGTTGGCTCGGGCTGTGCTGTAGATAGACTTGAAGGCATTGTTCCTCTCCTTCAGGAGCTGCCGGACCTCCTTGTTCATCCAGGGATTTTGATTGGGATAGATCCATATGCGTTTCTCCACTGTGACAGTGTCTATGCAGTTATTAATGTAACAGAGAACACTGTCTGTGAACACCTCCAGGTCTGAATCTTCAAAGACTTCCCAAATTGTCCTGTCAAAACAGTCCTGCAGCTGCTGAGCGGCTCCAGCAGGTCATGTTGTTACAGTCTTTATAATTATAGGCAGAGGTGGAAAGAGTAATAAAATTTTGTACTCAAGTACAAGTACTGTTACTTCAGTGAAATTTTACTTAAGTACAAGTAAAGTTACCATTATAAAAATCTACTCAAGTAAAAGTAAAAAGTAGCTCATTAAAAAATGTACTCAGAGTAAAAGTTACCGAGTTACTTTATTTTAATTTTTTTAACAGCGGGGGTGGGATGAGGCATTCTAGCGTAGTTCAAAAAAAGATGAGCAGATATAAATCTCAAACTAGTTGTTTATAACTGAAGGAACACCTTTGCATAATAAAGCTGTTGTCTTTCTTGTGCTTGAAAATCAAAGTGGTCACTTAAATATGGTGTTACGTCCCAGTCTAGGGTCATACAGCAAAAGAATGGTTCAGGGTTCTATTTTAAACTGTATGGAAATGGTGGTATATGGCAGAAAGAACTAGATCCAATCATTAACTGTCATTAAGGTTTGTATATACAAACATACACACACACACCAGGAGGAGGATCAGATTCAGGGTGGACCCAGGCCAAAATAATAAACAAAATGGTATTTATATTTAGAAGCTAGATTACCTGCAAAAAAAGAAAAAACAAAACACATACACACAAACAAAAATACAGGTACCTTCCCGGACTCCCTAAACCAAAAACAGGGAAATTATCTACAAATATATACAAAGACCAACCAAACCAAAGGGACAAAGCAATAATCAAAGTCAATGGGAGGCAAAAAGTCAAAACCGGAATACACAACCAAATATCAAAACGCCAAAATCACAATCTTTCCTCTTTCCCGCGTATCTCTCCAGTTTATATATGGTCGCGCTAGTCGATGACGTGACTCTCAGGGCAGAAGCGAGCGTGTGGAAGGTCAGGGAGATGCCGATGTCAGAAAACCTGGAGTGGAGTCTGGAGCGGCGTGCGACCAGGACATGATACACACACGCGAGCGCAAAAGCATATTTGTATTATTTTAGCATTTTCATTCATTTATTTTTTACTCAGTAGCGAATATGATTTAAAATGTAGCGAATTACAATACTTCAAACAAAACGTACTTAAGTAAAAGTAAAATTACAGATTTTAAAAACTACTTTAAAAAGTAGAAATACACAAAAAAACTACTCAATTACAGTAACGCGAGTAAATGTAATTCGTTACTTTCCAGCTCTGATTATAGGAGCAGTTTTCCTGAGGGGAGCATATGCAGGGACTAAAAGTAAGGACATTTGGTCAGACTGGCCCAGGTGTGGTAGTGATCTTGTGCCTGGCTTGATGTTTGAGTAGACCTTGTCCAGTGTGTTTGCTCCCCTAGTAGCACATTTTACATGCTAGTGTAATATCAGGAGCGCTGACTTTAAGTCTACCTGATTAAAGTCCCCTGCTATGATGTATACAGCATCAGGATACGTGCTCTGCCATCTGCTAATGATACTATATAACTGTCCTATAGCCGAGCTAGCGTTAGCATCTGGTGGAATATAAACAGCAATTATCATGATCACATTAAACTCTCTCGGTAAGTAAATGGGCCTGCATTTACCAGTCACATACTCCAGGTCTGGGGTACACCAGCAGTTATTGACAAACACAGAGCCCCCCTTCTCTACTCTTACCGGAGTCCCTTGTTCTGTCATGACGCTGTATTGTGTAGCCTGCTAGCTCGATAGCAGAGTCCGGGATGAATGGATGAAGCCAGGTCGCTGTGATTAACATAATACAGCTGTCCTTCATGATGATGTCATCTGTAGCCTCAATTCATCCATCTTGTTGGTAAGTGATCTGGCATTCGTCATGAAGAGGCTTGAAAGCGGTGGTCTGTGTGGCTGTCTCTGTAGACTAGCTAGCACGCCGGCCCTGCAGCCTAGCCTCTGCTTCCTTTCCCTGCGCCGCCTTCGCCTCCTTACCGCGGGGATGGTAATCCACGGAGAGCCGGGGCTTCTCGCTATGTCCACCAGGATGTTACGTGAGCGTAGAAACTCCGCTGTAATACTCCGTTTGCAACAGACTCCTATCTTGAGAAGATCATGCCGGCTGTAGATGTTATTTGCCGAACAGGATGTATTCAGAACGAAAAAAAAGCACAAAACACACAAGCATCTAGAGTAGCACTGTGCCGTTGCAACAGTGTGCGCCGCCATCTTACAATTCCATCACCTCCAATCTTATCTTATCACCTAAAACTGTTATCACCTCCAAGGTGTGTTCAGTATGACCATAAACTGTCACTGTCCTTTCCTGTAAGTGTGTTAGAGAGAAACAGAAAGTGCGTACTTTATTTTTTTTGTAAAAAGAGGAAGGAAGTACAGTTATACAGTGGTGTGAAAAACTATTTGCCCCCTTCCTGATTTCTTATTCTTTTGCATGTTTGTCACACTTAAATGTTTCTGCTCATCAAAAACCGTTAACTATTAGTCAAAGATAACATAATTGAACACAAAATGCAGCTTTTAAATGAAGGTTTACGTTATTATGGGAGAAAAAAACTCCAAATCTACATGGCCCTGTGTGAAAAAGTGATTGCCCCGCTTGTTAAAAAATAACTTAACTTTGGTTTATCACACCTGAGTTCAATTTCTGTAGTCACCCCCAGGCCTGATTACTGCCACACCTGTTTCAATCAAGAAATCACTTAAATAGGAGCTACCTGACACAGAGAAGTAGACCAAAAGCACCGCAAAAGCTAGACATCATGCCAAGATCTTTAAGGTTATAAAGCCATTTCTAAAGCTTTGGGACTCCAGCGAACCACAGTGAGAGCCATTATCCACAAATGGCAAAAACATGGAACAGTGGTGAACCTTCCCAGGAGTGGCCGGCCGACCAAAATTACCCCAAGAGCGCAGAGACAACTCATCCGAGAGACCACAAAAGACCCCAGGACAACATCTAAAGAACTGCAGGCCTCACTTGCCTCAATTAAGGTCAGTGTTCATGACTCCACCATAAGAAAGAGACTGGGCAAAAACGGCCTGCATGGCAGATTTCCAAGGCGCAAACCACTTTTAAGCAAAAAGAACATTAAGGCTTGTCTCAATTTTGCTAAAAACATCTCAATGATTGCCAAGACTTTTGGGAAAATACCTTGTGGACCGACGAGACAAAAGTTTAACTTTTTGGAAGGTGCGTGTCCCGTTACATCTGGCGTAAAAGTAACACAGCATTTCAGAAAAAGTACATCATACCAACAGTAAAATATGGTGGTGGTAGTGTGATGGTCTGGGGGTGTTTTGCTGCTTCAGGACCTGGAAGGCTTGCTGTGATACATGGAACCATGAATTCTACTGTCTACCAAAAAATCCTGAAGGAGAATGTCCGGCCATCTGTTCGTCAACTCAAGCTGAAGTGATCTTGGGTGCTGCAGCAGGACAATGACCCAAAACACACCAGCAAATCCACCTCTGAATAGCTGAAGAAAAACAAAATGAAGACTTTGGAGTGGCCTAGTCAAAGTCCTGACCTGAATCCTATTGAGATGTTGTGGCATGACTTTAAAAAGGTGGTTCATGCTAGAAAACCCTCAAATAAAGCTGAATTACAACAATTCTGCAAAGATGAGTGGGCCAAAATTCCCCCAGAGCGCTGTAAAAGACTCGTTGCAAGTTATCGCAAACGCTTGATTGCAGTTATTGCTGCTAAGGGTGGCCCAACCAGTTATTAGGTTCAGGGGGCAATTACTTTTTCACACAGGGCCATGTAGGTTTGGATTTTTTTTCTCCCTAAATAATAAAACCCCTCATTTAAAAACTGCATTTTGTGTTTACTTGTGTTATCTTTGACTAATAGTTAAATGTGTTTGATGATCAGAAACATTTTATGTGACAAACATGCAAAAGAATAAGAAATCAGGAGGGGGCAAATAGTTTTTCACACCACTGTATGTACAAACATTCTAAGCATTACAAGTGAAGTTAAAACATTCAACACACTCATCCTCTCTTTATTTCCTAATAGTGTGATCTAACTTCAAGGAAACATGAGAACTGTTAAGACTTTAACTCACTTTACTGCTCAGTCAGTCAGTAAAGGGACAGGATGGAGTTCAGTCCTCTCCCTGTGATGTTCTGTGAGTAAATGTTCTCTTTGTGTCTTCATTAGAGTGAGTGTAGGGTATAAAGTTGTTCATCTGCAGTCTCAATGTCCTGAGTGATGAGCTTATTGTGTGATTAGAACATGTGCTGAATGTGACAGAGTGACATTCTGTTGGTTTTTATGCCCCAGTGATAAGATGATCACACCCTGCACTTAAGCGGGGCGGTGGTGGCTCAGAGGGCTAAGGCACTGAGTTACTGATCGGAAGATTGGCGGTTCGATCCCCAGCTCCACCAGGTTGCTACTGTTGGGCCCTTGAACAAGGCCCTTAACCCTATCTGCTCCAGGGGCACTGTATCATGGCTAACCCTGCGCTCTGACCACAGTTACGCTGGGATATGTGAAGAAGGAATTTCACTGTGCTGTAATGTATTTGTGACAAATAAAGGCTTAACTTAAAGTTCGGTCTTTATTCTGCACGTATACATTACTGCACAGTGAAATTCTTTATTCTTTGCATATCCAAGCTTCATAACAACCTTCAAATCAGTAATTCAGAGCCTAAACACACTGAACTGAGCAAACATTGAAAAACACCTTGAATCTTGTGTGTTTGGTGTGACTACAATGTGCTGTTTTCATTAATTAAATCATGTTCATATTTTGTCATGTTCTCTGTTTCTGTTCCCTTTTTAGTGCTGGTTTCACTTGTACCAGAGGCCAATACTCAAAGTGAGTTATACACAGTTTATCCTATATAATGTATATTTTTTTATTATTTATATTGTGACTGATGGTTCTGTACGAGGTGTCAACTGCAATTCACTTTATGCCTCTTGGTGGTTTAACAAGAATAATTGTCAGTTACGATAAATACAGTGGAACCTTGGATTGCGAGCAGAATTCAATCCAGAAGTTGGCTCATATATCAAAACACTTTTACATCAAAGCGACGTTCCCCCTAAGAAATAATGGAAACTCAAATTATTCATTCCACAGCCCCAAAAAATAAACACATAAAAATAATTAATACAAAATATAAAGTAAAAATAAAACAAATGAACCTGCCCTTTACTTTGGAAAAAAAAATCCCAACAGTTAAGTCTTTCCATTAGTGTGCATGCAGATGCTCACACACACACACACACACACACACACACACACACACACACACACACACACACACGCATTATTGGAAACACTGTTTTATCAGGAAAATTAACAAGGAACATCACTAATAACACTCGAGTGTGCATTAGTGTCACACTAACTGAACACATTTTTACTTCACCACTGTAAAGTAAAAATAAAACAAATTAACACTCACTTTATCTTTAAAAAGTATGGCGACAGGGCAGTGTTTCTGTTAAGAGAGTGTGTGTGTGTGCGTGAATGTGTGTCTGTGTGTGTGTGTGTGTGTGTGAAGGTGAGAGGAGGGGGAGGGGCAGACTGTGCAACGATGCATGCGTACAAGTGCAGACTGACACAGATGGAGAGATAAAATTGATCTTTAACCTCTCTAATTAGACTTGCTTTTGCTTTACGCTCGTGTGTACTGTTTATTATAACACACATGTGTGCGCTTGTAAAGCAAAAGCAAAGTAGTTAAACTGTAATGCTGCCCGGTTAAACAGAACTTCAATTTCTAGTTGTTATTTGGTGAAAATAAAAGAAGATGGTTGATGCTGTAATAAAACAGTTTGGACACAAGGGTAGAGCAACACATTTACACATTCCCATCTTTTTACTCCCCAAGACACACTTACTGTTTTTATTGGTGTTAAAGAGAATTCATGTCCTGTTCTGCAGTGAACTGTTCTAACATCAGCCGGGTTTTTTTTTTTTTTAGTGTTTGTTTGCTTCTTTCTTTATTTGTCTGTCTGTTAGTTTTGGGGGTTTGTTGCTCATTCTGACATCCAAGTTAGCGTGTTGTCCTGATATTATAACTAGTAATCCTATGTGATTAAATGAATGTGATTGTTATAAACCAAGATAACTCACATTAACAAAATAAAATAAATAAATAAATAAATAAATAAATAAAGACTGCATAACTTTAGGCAGCACAGTGGTTTATCAGGTATCCAGGGTTTGGTTTCTGCATGTGTGTGTGTGTGTATGTGGACTTTGCATATTCTCACCATACTAGGTGTGATTCTATGGAACTCCAAAGTGTTCAAAATTAAATAAATAAATAGGACATGATGAAATAAATCACTCTAAGAATAAATAAGACACATATATGTAATATGAGAATGATATTGTGAAATAATGGAACATATTTTGAAAAAAATCTTATTATTGTGAAATATATTGCACTGTGCTATATAAATTTACTTATTATTATCAAATAATATTTCATGGTCATTATTTTTCCCAATAACAGATTATTGCAGAGGCATTTTATTTAATTCATGCTGTTTTTATTTCAAAATGTGATTTTCAAAATCCCGTTTTTTTCACGATGGCCTATTTATTTCATAATGCGACTTTTCAGCAGAATGAGTCGTTCTATCAATCAGCACCAGTGGGTTGGACCTGCACGCCTATTGGCTGATCCTTTAACATCGATTAGTTTCCCCGGATACCTGCTCCGCAGACCGCTACAGCTAGCGCTAGGCAGTGGCGGAATGGCCGTGTGGAGTACCGGGAGTTTTCCTGGTGGGCTGCTGGTCAGGGGGCCAGGGGTAGCATAGTGGTTAAGGCATTGGACTACGGTTCGGAAGATCCCAGGTTCAAACCCCACAACCACCAAGTTGCCACTGTTGGGCCCTTGAGCAAGGCCCTTAACCCTCAACTGCTCAGATGTATAATGAGATAAAAATGTATGTCGCTCTGGATAAGAGCGTCTGCCAAATGTCTAAATGTAAATGTAAATGTCAGTGTGGCCGCCCCAGTCAGTATGTAAATTTATTTAAAAGATGACGGAAACTATAATATTGCATCTCTTTTTTTACGCAGATAGATGAGTGCGTTAATCGTGCGGGCGCCACCGATAAAGTGCGTGTGTTTTGTAACGGCCACCACCGAAATGCTCTATTGTTTTACTCTTTTCTTTACTTTTATTGTATGTTTTGTATTATAATTTTGTGACGCTGAAAAAGGCTGATAAAGGTTTTGTGCTGAACGTTACTGTTGGCTGTGAGCTGTTTTTTCTCCGGCTATCCGGCCCAAAGTGGCACAGTTTGTGTACATGTGAATGTATTGTAATCATATTCCATATGTTCTGAAACCACGCCCCCTTTCACTTTTAATTTACAGAGGGAGAGATTTGTATCCTTTCTCGATACAGCAAAGAATGAATAATTTTCTATGGGTGAAAATTGAAAAAAAAAGAAAAGGTGGAGCTGAAAGAAAAAAAAAGCATTAAAAGCACATACTGTGAAATTCTTCAAATTAACAGATTATGCTTTTGGCGTGAGGGGAAATTGCAGTTCCGCAGGCTCTGGCAGCTCTAATATTACAGTCATGGACAGTGAGTCTGGATCCAGCAGCCTCATGATCAGTGATGATGATGACCAGCACCTCTCCCCTTCTGTACCCAACACCTCTCCCCTTCTATACCTGAGCCAAGTGAAAATCAGGTAAACTGGAATAAAATCAGAGGCAGCATTAGCTCGGGCTAGCAAACTAGTTACTCATTTGAATTATTATTGTAGACAATATTAATTCAAAATAAGGCTGAGAAAATATTATTTTGAAATAATATTGACTACAATAATAATTACTAGCATGAGCTGATGCCCCCCCCCCGGACTTGCTAAAATATTGCCCATATAGTTTTATATGTTGTTTGTCTTAATGTTCTTTCCTTTGTTTTACAAATATGACCCAATATACACTACCGTTCAAAAGTTTTAGAACACTTGCAAATGTCTTGCAAAGTTTTTGTTTAGTGATTTATTTTCTACATTCTACAACAATACTGGGGATTTCAAAACTATAAAATAACACATATGGAATTAGGTAATTACGTAACAACAAGAAAAACACCAGTTAGTTGTTATTTTAAGACACAGAGGTCGGCCTTTCTGTAATAGTTCTTGCAAGAACATTATTGTCAAGTGCATTTGCAAAATCCGTCCAGCACCATAATGAAACTGTCTCTCATGAAGGCCGTCCCTGGAGGACGAGACCAAAACCTACCTCTGCTGCAGACGAGAAGTTCATTTAGAGTTATCAGCCTGAAAAATGACCAATTAACAGCACCTCAGATTAGAGGCGTTATGAAGTCTTTACAGAGCAGAAGTAGCAGAAACATCTCAATATCAACTGTTCAAAGGAGATTCATGCATTTTTGGTCACCTTTAACATTCCTTTACAATGTAGAAAGAAATAAACATCAGGAACGATCATGGAGTTAGAAAATGTCCCCAAATTTTTAAATAGTAGTTTACTGTATGTTCAGTGATACTTCAAATAATATACTTAAAAAGCATTTATTTCTGTATTGTGTTATATTTCTATACTAGTAAGTTGTGTGCTAAGTCAAAAGTCATGGAAGATGGCGGACTGGTGTGAACTTCAGTCAGTTCTGCTCATTTTAGCTAAATCAACAATGTGCCTGTTAGACCCAATCCCAACCAGATTTTTAAAGGAAGTGATGCTTACGGATGGAGAGCCACTTCTAAACATTATTAATTCTTCATTATATCTAGGTCACTACCCTAAACCTTTCAATTTGGCAGTTATTAAGCCGCTTCTTAAAAAATCTAATTTGGACGCGAATGAAATAACAAATTACAGACCGATTTCAAGCCTTCCGTTCAAATATGCACATTCAAACTATCCACAAGGGTCAGTTTTAGGACCTCTGCTGTTCTCAATATACAGTACATGCTTCCATTGGGAAACATCATTAGAAGACATGGGATTAGTTTCCATTGTTATGCTGATGATACCCAATTATATATCTCAACAAAACCAGACGAAATACCTAAGTTGTCTAGATTAACTGAGTGTGTCCAGGACATAAAAGATTGGATGACCAATAACTTTATTTTACTAAGTTCAGATAAGATGGAGATATTACTTAAAAACCAGCAAACAACACTTTTCACAATTCAGCTTGCGCTTAGAAGGATGTACTGTTACTACCAGCTCGACAGTAAAAGACCTGGGCGTAATATTAGACAGTAACTTGTCCTTTGAAAATCACATTTCAAATATCACAAAAACAGCCTTTTTCCATCTTAGAAATATTGCCAAATTTAGGAACATCTTATCCGTATCTGATGCAGAAAAAGTAGTTCATGCATTCATGACCTCCAGACTGGACTATTGTAATGCATTACTAGGTGGTTGTCCTGCATCCTCAATAAACAAGCTTCAGTTAATCCAAAATGCAGCTGCCAGGGTTCTCACTAGATCCAGAAAATATGATCATATAACCCCAATATTATCATCCCTGCACTGGCTACCTGTTCAGTTTAGAATAAATTATGAAATAATATTACTTACATACAAGGCCTTAAATGGTTTAGCTCCCACATACCTAACCAGTGTTCTGATACGCTACAATCCACCACGCGCCTTAAGATCACAAAGCTCCGGTCTTCTGGTAGTTCCCAGAATTTCAAAATCTACAAAAGGGGGCGGGGCATTTTCATATTTAGCTCCAAAGCTTTGGAATAGCCTTCCAGACAGTGTTCGGGGAGCAGACACGGTTTCTCAGTTCAAAAGTAGACTCAAGACGCATATCTGCACCTACTGACTCGTCCCTATGCTGAACTGGTCTTCATGTTAATTTAAAGAACTTCTGTCATATTGAACTTTCAGCTGCACAACACACAAGATGTTATATAATTTCTATCTGTTTCACCCTGATGAGGATGGGTTTCCTGTTGAGTCTGGTTCCTCTCAAGGTTTCTTCCTATTGCCATCTCAGGGAGTTTTTCCTTGCCACCGTCGCCGTCACCCTTGGTTTGCTCATCAGAGACATTTAATTCATCATTCATTCATCTCATTATTATCTACACACATTTTTCTCACACATACACACTTCCAAATATTTTCTTTTCTAAAAAATGTTCTTTCATTTCAGACAATGACCATTGTTAAAAGCGCTATATAAGTAAAATTGAATTGAATTGAATTTTAGCAGATCAGATAGAGAGGGATAATTTAGCAGTAGACACTGCCACGTACTGCATAGATTACGTATTGAACCATTGGACCTAAATCGATACTTCATTGCGCTATTACTTACGTCTGAATAAAGGAGCAACCAATCACACAGCTGGCTCCGCCCTAGCGCTCTTGATTGACAGAACGACTCATTCTGCTGAAAAGTCGTATTATGAAATAAATAGGCCATCATGAAAAACAGGATTTTGAATTAAAAACTGACTTTGAAAAAATTACATTTTGAAATAAAAACAGCATGAATTAAATAAAATTCCTCAGGAATAATCTCTGTTATTGGGAAAAATAATGACCATGAAATATTATTTCATAATAATAAGTAAATTTATATAGCAGAGTGCAATATGTGTATGCAATATATTTCACAATAATAAGCTTTATTTTCAAAATATGTTCCATTATTTCACAATATCATTCTCATATTACATTTATGTGTCTTATTTATTCTTAGAGTGATTTATTTCATCATGTCCCATTTATTTATTTAATTTTGAACACTTTGGAGGTCCATATGTTTCCTCTGGGCACTACGATTTACTTCCACAGTCCAAAGACATGCAGATTACGCTAATCGGTGTTCCCAAATTGCCTGTAATGTGTGTGTGTGTGTGTGTGTGTGTGTGTGTGTGTGTGTGTGTGGCCTCAAGTTTCCGGTGATTAGCTCCAAGCCTCCTGCGACCCCTACAGTAAATGATAACCAGCATAGCGAAGGAGGAATTTGTAAGACTTTAGAAAACACTGAAAGTAGTTTAATGAGGTTAAAATACATATTTTGTTCTTTTTGTACACCAGCTATCTGATTAGATTATCTGTAGATTATTCAAAGATATATAGATTATATGCTATCTATAGATTAGCAATATAAGGAGATCAGTGTACTGTATAGATTTATTATATAAGGAGAGTCACTACTTTTAAACGGGCCAAGTATAAACCAGACCCCGTCTCTTTCAGTCACACCACCACAGACTACATTATTTCTAACAAAACTTATTTTGTAGTGGTCATGTGACTAAAAATTACTATGTATTTTAACAGTATAATCTTTCTACAGGGTGGCCTAAAGCTGTGGTGTCCATAAAGCCTGATACACACGTGTTCATTGGAGAGCATGTTACTCTCACATGTGATGTACAGGGAGGAAGAGACACTCGCCGGTATTACTACTGGTATAAAAATTATAACATGCTCGATAAAAATGAAAAATCATTTACAATCAGGTCTGCTGGAAATTCTGACCGTGGTGACTACACCTGCAGAGAGTACTATAATCGGGTAGAGAGTGCTGCTGTTAGACTGACTGTATCAGGTGAGTCTGTGTGTTTGTTTTTGTCTTTTAAATCTTATAATTATTTGAGGATTTGGATTTTGAGCTGTCAGTGACTGAGGATTGATCAGTGCTGATTTTACTTCTCTGTGTAATCTGCTCATTTCTTTCACAAGAATCATCATGACTTTTGTAATATCACCTGTGATTTATATTATATTTACTGTATAACTGTGGTGAGTCAGTATGAATAATAACACACAGTAAACTGTTAATCAGACTGACACACCACAATAATATGCAGGAATACATGAAATTATAAACAGGGAGGAAATCTTATCTTGTCCTTTGGCCAAAATAATTTCTTTTATTAGAAGATTCATAGAGACCTTGGAATTATATGTTTGTTTATTTCCTTTATATGAAGATTCTGTAATTTTACGATTAAGACCATAAACTTTGGTAAAACATGTTATTATTTAATTCCAGGTTCAGGTTTCTGTCCCTCCCTCTACAATATGTGTGATCTGTTGACAAATTAAATTAAATAGTCTTGTGTATCTACAGGCTTTTATGTCTGTATTGGACTTTTGTTTTACTACATTTATATGAAATTATTATATTCACTGTAACCCATGTTTCAGCATCAAAACACTCGTAAATCAAAGAATTTCCCCATAAGAAATAATGGAAACTCAGCTTATTCTTTCCACAACCTAAAAAAAACTAAATATATAAAAATAATTAATACAGAATAAACGTAAAAAATAAAAGAAATTAAGCTGCACTTTATTTTTGAAAAGAATCATGACACAGCAGTGTGTGTGTGTGTGTGTGTGTGTGTGTGTGTGTGTGTGTGTGTGTGTGTGTGTGCGCGCGTGTGTGCATATGAAAGTCATCCCACACATTGGCCCTCCCTCCTCTCAAATAAGTGTCTCTAATGACACTCTAATGGCGCTTTTCCACTGCATAGTACGGCACGACACGGTTCAGTTCTACTCACTTTTGGGGGGTTTTCCACTGGGAACAGTACCTGGTACCTGGTCCTTTTTTTAGTACCAATTCAGCCGAGGTTCCAAGCGCGCCGAACCGTTACCAAAACGTGACGTGTAAACTCTGCTGGTCACTGATTGGCCGGAGAAAATCGTCATTACTGCGTCACTGAACTTGCGACACGAGACACAACAGAACCGCTATATTTAGAAACAGCCAGAGAAGGATCGGACGCACCTTTTTGTATTAACCAAAAATTTTCTTTGGCTGCCATCAGCCTCTTTTGAAACAAACTCCTTCGTCTCGCTGTTAAAAACATCCACATGCCGAGAATGAAGAACACCATGCCGTCGATATGCTCCATTGTTGTGTGTTTGTTTGTGGCGCGTTTACGATGATGTCACGGCAGTAGAGGCGCCGCAACTATAACGACACGTGAATAATCCCGCCCACTCTAAAGCGGTACTAAACTGCAGTGGAAGCGCAAACCGAGCCGAACTGCGCCGAACCAAAGTGAGTTCAACTGAACCGTGTTGTGCCGTACTATGCAGTGGAAAAGAGGCATTACAGAGAGAGAAACTGGATCTTTAACAAGGAAACTCTTTATGACACTTGCTTTTGCTTTACATACATACACACACACACGTGGTATACAATAAATAGTACATGTGAAAGGACGACTTTCACACACACACAAACACAAAATAAAACATATTTTACGTGGTCACAGTGTTACAGTAAACAGTACATGTGATTACCCATAATTCTGCAGCACGCAAGTGTCAGAGATGAACTAACCTGAGGTGACCAGAAGACGTAGCTTTAGCGGTTAGCCCAATGTAGCGTGGATGGTAAACCCAAACGCGGAGTAACGGCGAGTAGGCAGGATAACCACGCGATTTACTTTAAGGACTCTCACAAAAGTGGAGCAAGGGAAAAACACAAATTTAACCCGCGTCCTATAAATACACACACAACGGCAAGAAGCGATAACCAAAACACAGTGAGTACTCACGGTTTGAAGAAAGCCAACGTTAACCGACATGGGCCGAACTCAATGACTGAGCGGTAAGCCACCGTTTGTTTACTCCTCTTATACTTCCTGGTAGGCGGCCGACTTACTTCCGGGTCCTAGTGCCGGCCGCAGATTGTGTGTGCATGACAGTACCCCCCTGTCCAGGACCGACTCCCGACGGTCCTGGGGTGGAGGATACCCTACGACGGTAGTCTTGGATTAGTTCGGGGTCGAGAATGAACCGGGCCGGAATCCAAGACCGCTCCTCGGGACCGTAACCCTCCCAATCAACCAGGTACTGCGTACCTCTGCCCCGAGGGCGCGAATCGAGGATCCGGCGCACGGTGTAGGCGAGACCACCGTCGATGATCCGGGGAGGAGGAGCAGGGGGGGAGGGTGGAATCATGGGTGATGTGATGAAGGGCTTTAATTGTGAGATGTGGAAGACTGGGTGGATCCGGAGCGCCGCAGGCAGCTGGAGCCGGTAGGTGACAGGGTTTATCCGGTGGGTGATGCGGTATGGGCCGATGAATCTAGGTGACAGTTTCTTTGACTCAGTGTGGAGGTGAAGATTTTGGGTGGAAAGCCATACCTTGTCACCTACGTGGAACAATCGTCCCGGGGGGTGTCGACGGCGATGTTGAATGGTGTAGCGGGCGTTGGCCTGTTGGATGGCTCGGTTGGCTTGTGTCCACAGCCGTCGACACCTGCGGACCAACTGTTGGGCTGACGGCACATCAACCTCCGGTTCCTGATGGTTGAACATCGAGGGTTGGAAGCCGTGGCATACCTCAAATGGGCTTAGCTTCGTGGCTGATGAGACATGGAGGTTGTGGGAAAGTTCTGCCCAGATGAGGTAGCGAGCCCAGGAGCGCTGACGATCGGTAATAAAGCATCTTAAGTAGCGCTCCAGTTGTTGGTTGGTCCGCTCCGTCTGACCGTTAGTCTGTGGGTGGTATCCAGATGAGAGACTGCAGGTTGAATTGATCAGACGGCAGAAGGCTTTCCAGAACCTGGCTGTGAACTGGGGCCCTCTGTCCGAGACGATGTCCTTGGGGAACCCATGCAGACGGACTACGTGCTCTAATATCAGCTCTGCTGTTTCCTTGGCTGACGGGAGTCCGGCAAGGGCTACCAAGTGCACGGCGAGGGTCCGGAATTCCGCTGTGTACTGGCTCACGGACGATCCTCCCTGTCGCAGGTGGTATAGTTTAGTGTCGGTCTCCACCTCGCCCGCTGGGTGTTCGAAAGTCAATCTGAGCTGGCGGGTGAATTCATTGTAAGAATGGGCGGTATCAGAATCGGATTTAAGCACTGCCGTGGCCCACTCAGCTGCCTGCCCTGTTAGCAACGAGACCAGGAGAGCGATGCGTAGCCGATCGGTGGAGTACTTGGTGGCATTGAACTCGAACACCAGATCAAGTGCTGTCAAAAACACATCACATCTCCCGTCCGTGCCATTCCATTTTTCTGGAAGTGCAAGAAAAACATCAGTAGGGGGGGGGGGGGGGGTTGGTGCGGCGCCGCGGCCGCTGCGACGGGAGGCCTGCTAGCCGCGCCCTCAACGGCCGCCCGCAGATCCGCGTTCTCCCGCCTGAGCTCCGCAACCTCGCGGCGCAAGGCCGCGATGTCTTGGACACTCTGGCGCAGAGTAGCGAGCTCTGCGGTTAGACCGTTAATGATCAAGGCATGCTGATCTACCACGCCGCATAGACGCGCATGCTCCGCTGGGTTTACCGTTTTAGGCTCAGTCATTCTGTCAGAGATGAACTAACCTGAGGTGACCAGAAGACGTAGCTTTAGCGGTTAGCCCAATGTAGCGTGGATGGTAAACCCAAACGCGGAGTAACGGCGAGTAGGCAGGATAACCACGCGATTTACTTTAAGGACTCTCACAAAAGTGGAGCAAGGGAAAAACACAAATTTAACCCGCGTCCTATAAATACACACACAACGGCAAGAAGCGATAACCAAAACACAGTGAGTACTCACGGTTTGAAGAAAGCCAACGTTAACCGACATGGGCCGAACTCAATGACTGAGCGGTAAGCCACCGTTTGTTTACTCCTCTTATACTTCCTGGTAGGCGGCCGACTTACTTCCGGGTCCTAGTGCCGGCCGCAGATTGTGTGTGCATGACAGCAAGAGAGAAGAACCATTGGTTCAGTTCTGATCACGTGACGCTCGGCATCAAAACAAGAAGCCCATGCATGCAACATGATACTCAATGACACTCAATGACACTCAATGACAACGGTACTCATAAATCACACACATTTTATATTAACTAGTTCATCTTCATATTTCATAATATTGAATTTTGAACTACCTTTTCTCATTAGTGCCTCCTTCTATCCATCTGTCCCCAGAACACCTGCAATGGACATAATTGCAAAAGGTTGCTGAAAGCAGCATTGTATACCATACACCATGTGCATCACATGACTGTGTTTTACTGATAACATCTTTTTGTAACATAATTTGCTCCATCTCTGACTGGTCTAATTACAGAAATTTGATAATAGAAATCCCACCTTGGAACAACTAACAACTATTCGGTACCAGTATATAACCCCCCCGCCACCACACACACACACACATACCACCATATATTAGAGGTGAGGAAACAGGCTTTCTTTACTGAAATGTACTAGTTTTCCAGCTGCTTACACACCTGGAATGTCAGTTTGTGCTGGAAGATAAGAGAAGTAAAGTACCTACTTTTCTTTCTACTGAAAAAGCTTTGAGATACCCGAGAAGCTTCCCTGTGATTGAGCTGACTTTGTTCTCCCTAAAAGAAACAAAAGCGTAAAGTGCATCCCCCTCTTACCTTTATTATATTGTCTTGGTGTCTACCGCCTCTGTATGTACAATTCAATTCAATTTTATTTATATAGCGCTTTTAACAATGGTCATTGTCTCAAAGCAGCTTCACAAAAATAAAGTGTGCAGAAAATGTAACATGAAAGACACATTCTGTTCTGTTCTGTGCTGTGTTATTCCATTCCATTCAATTCTATTACACAACAGTTAGTTCTGACTGAGTAATCTCATTGGACAAGAGGCTTTCCATGAGTTGTGATAATAGAAGGTAACAGCACTGGCACATTTAACTCTAGCTGTTTTTTGATTGGCTAGTAGAAACTTGTGAAGTGGACTGCACAGGGTATTCAGCCATGCTAAGTGTGATCCCAAACTGCACACAGGGAAATTCCCTTAACCAACATTCCCTGCACAGGAAGCAGGGATCACATTTAAAAATACACTGTGGAATGAAACACAGCCAGTGAGGATAAATGAAAAGCCTCAGCCACTAAGAGTAGTGCTACAATCAGTTAGCACTAAACAAATTAATGTTCTCTCCCTCTGTGTATGCGCTGGTTGGGAGGAGAACGTGTGGAGGGCTGTAGGCCATCCTGCCAAATTTTGAAAGACTTTTTTTTCCGCACTGTTTTTTTAATAAACAAAGAAAAAACTTTACAGTGAGAGAGCGAGCGGGGCAACATGGTCTCTCAGGCTGGTGTGGAGACATGTCATTAGGTGTGCCGGGTGATGGAGTACTGATAGAAGAAGTTTTACTGGTGGTGGGAGAGCAGGTGGGCTGTGAGAACATCTACTCTGAGCTATCCTGCTCAGATGTAAGAGCTCCAATGTCAGACACATCCTGTCCTTCCGCAGACAGATCCTCACTCACTCACTCACTCACTCACTCATCTTCTATACTGCTTTATCCTGTATTCAGGGTCGCAGTACACCCTGGACAGGGTGCCAATCCATCACAGATACACACATATACACACACTCACACACCCATTCACAATCTTCACCCATACGGGAAATTTGGGAACGTCAATTATCCTTACCTACTGTACATGTTTTTGGAATGTGGGAGGAAACCAGAGGACCCGGAGTACCTGGAGGAAACCCACCAAGCACAGGGAGAACATGCAAACTCCATTCACACAGAGACGAGAATTGAGCCTGGCCGGGAATTGAACCCGGACCCTTGAGGTTGATGGCGACAGTGCTGAACACTACACCACCGCGTGCCGCCCAGACAGATCCTAATGGGGAAAAAATGGCAATTAGAAATGTTAAAAGAACTACGAAAAACTAACGCTTCAAAAAACTAACCGTCACTCAGAAGGAAGAAAAAATGGACAACAGCTGAACCAAACCACAAACTGTAAATAGTCCTGTTAAATAATGGACAAAAACTAACACTGAAAAGAAAGGTCCTGTTAATATTAGGGAAGGAGGGTGGGGGGCTTAGTGCGTGTTTAAAAAAAAAGAAAACTTGTAAATATATAAATATTGCGTGTGTGTGTGTGTGTTATGCATGCACATATTGTATGTACTGTATGTATGTTGATTACGTCTGTGTGTGTATACAGTATATATGTACATAGGTATATGTGTTTATGTGTGTGTGTGTGTGTGTGTGTGTGTGTGTATGTACAGTGGCTTGAGGTCAGAATATATTGTACATGATTTGTGGGCATCAGGGAGCAGCTTGTTATCAATGTTCAGTATGTCTGTAATAGCAGTATTAGAAATCAAAAGTCTTTGCTGTTTCACGTTCGTCACCCTGCATGTTAATAATGTTCACTTTCACAATCTTTAGTTAAAAACAGAACCGTTCAGTTCACCAAAAGATGATCGGGTTCATGCACAACACTGGAAAGCAGACAACTGTAATAATTTAGAATCAGGATTTTGTATCAAATGTTAAATCTGCTGCTTATGTTGTAAAAGTATAAGCCGCTCTGACTGTTTCATCATTTCATCCCAACAGCAAAACCCAAACCGACAGTGAGTGTGAATCCTCAGGGCTCCATCTACACTGGAGACACCGTCACTCTGACCTGTGATCTGAAGGAAGGCACTGGATGGGTGTTCTTCTGGTACAAATATAATCAGCAGTTAAAGGATTTCAGCACTGAACCAGTAAACACCAACCCAATCCATGTGACAGTGAATAATACAGGAGACAAAGTGTATAGTAAGTGCAGAGCACGGAGAGATAAAGCCTGGACACACACAGAGTCCTACACAGAGTACAGTGATGAAGTCATGATTACTGCAACAGGTACAGTATGTTATGATACACACACACACACACACACACACACACACACACACACATATATATAGACACAGTGGAGACACAGTGTATAAGTGTGTAGCAGGCAGGTATAACACCTGGGCAGACACACACTATGACACTGAGTACAGCAATGAAGTCACGATTACTGCAAAAGGTAAAACATGATTATTTTTTTCTATTTCCAACATGATTGAAGTTAGAAGTAGTGAGAATATAAATTGTGCATATCTATAACAATTCCATGTCATTCTATAATGTTTTAAATTACATTGAAATACGTTTCAAACTGGATTTGAGACCAGAGACGTCTAACAATGTTTAACTCAAGGTTTAACTCAGTAAAGTAAGTAAATCAGTTAAATGTGTGTTTATCAGAGAGATTTACTCTCACATGTGAGATACAGACTAGTGGACACAGGTGTTACAACTTATTCAGGAATAAACAAACAAATATATAAAACCAGTTATCATGACCGCTCTTTCAGAGAGACGTGTATCCTGGATACAAAACCTGATGAGGAGTTTAAAATATGTTTGACATAAATAAATAAATAAATAAATAAATACATGTAGTTATTGATGGGGTGCAGTTTTCCGTAAGGAGACTTTTATTTTATGTACTTTAATTGATGGAAGGAGTCTCCAGTGTCAGCATTTTGTAAGAGTCAGAGATTTAAAAAAAAGTCATTTAACATTTTAATGTAAAACAATAAAAGAAACACAAACAGTACTAGAAATAATAACAGTGAGCTCCAAGAACATGAACTGAAAAAAGCAGCACATTTTAAATGCAAGACATAGACAACTTAAAGACACGTCCTTTATTAATGGTATTAATTACCAGAAAACAAGACACACCTGAACTCAATGAACAGAAGAGAAGAAACTAAACTTGTAATAATGAGAGAGAGTAAGGATGCAGCAGGAGAATGGAGAGAGTGTGAGGCTGGATTTAAGTGAATTTCATGGAATCTGTTTCCCCCAAATCTGGCTGTTCAGGTACATTCCAGCTCCGTATGATGGAAATGAATAAAAAAACATGTTAATTTTAGCTTTCACTCCCTACTGTATCTTTGTAGCGGTCTTGTATTCTTTTCTAAACAGCAGCTAGATTCTAACTAACACATAACATAATAGCAATAACAGGGAATGCAAAACAACCATCTATCTAACACCTATAACACTAAAATACACTCACCAATGATCAGGAAACACAAAACAGGTGTGTATGTGACACTCAGGGGCTGATGGGAGCTGCAGTCTGGTAAAACCATTGTGTTTATCTGAGTCATGATGTTTGTGCTTCATAAAGTCTACAGCCTGCATTATTCATTTCAGCTTAAAATCAGATGATAACTGTTAATAAATACAATAAATACATGTTCAAATGTTAACATTAAAGATGTTGTAGATTATAAAGCATTACTTTGTAAATTAGACGATAAAGGGAATTGTATTATTTCCCACTGATTTTAAAACATCTTTATTGATAGTTCAAATAGTTTATCATGAGAGTTTAAATACATTTTAAATACATAATAAGACCAAAACCCACATCATCCATAAATCCTGATAATCAGGTGTTCAGTGGAGACACCGTCACTCTGAGATGTGAGATACAGGATGAAAGTGTGTGTAGCTGACAGTACAGCTGGTATAAAGATGCTGCACAGAGTCCTGTCAGTAGTGAACAGCTGTACAGAATCAGTGGTGTTGAAGTGACACGCAGGTAACTACATCTGTAGATGTATGTGTGTGTGTGTGTGTGTGTGTTTTCTTTGGTGACACTTGTACAGTGCAATTAGAAACGCATAAATTCTATTGTAGATGCGGACATATTGTTTCACTAGTTTTGACGCGTAGCGTTGGTTTGATTATTTACTCACAAGAACTGAAGTCCGATGATTTCTTTGTCTTGGTATTTTATTTTCAGCATCAAAGATTCAACACTTCATACAGTCGTCTTGAGTAAATCCACTGTGGTTACAACACCTGTTGCTGTATCTTGTAAATTTCTGACTTTTACAACAACCTATGTTATATCTATCTCACTGCGTTCAGCTCACGCATATAACAACACTTTTGCCGTATATATCTGCTTACGGGTAGCTCACGGTTACAACAACCTAGTTGCTGTATCTTACATTCTTAGCTTACGGCCAAAAGCTTGTGTTTCCGTAGCCTTCCGTATCTAAACTGAATTTTCTATTATGCGATAGTCATACAAATACATGTAATAGTGGAATGACATCACAGACCAACTTACAATTATCAAAATTGATGCTTAACTAAGAAATTTAAAGCTTATGGCTTATGTAACAAACTTAATGTTTAATGCTTTACTAATGAATAGAGGAAGGTAAAATAGCATGAAATACAAACAAATAAACACAACAACAAATTCACAACAAGTACGATATGGCTCTTACTATTTTTGTTATTTTATAAATCTACAAATTAATGCTTGTACACCTGGGATATCAGGTTTTGCTCAATGATGAAAGGATTAAAGTACCTCAGTTCTTGGGATCTTCTTTGTTAGAACTGTGAAATACCTGAGTAGCATATAAAAGCTTAAAGTGCATCATTATTGTATCCTTAATATATTGTCTTGTATAATAGTTTCTTTAACACGGGCACTGGTGGCTCAGTGGTAGGTGTTTCGCCTGCCATGCGGACGGCCCGGGTTCGTTTCCCAGCCAGTGCCCAAACCCCAGCCACTGGATGCAGTGCCGGTCCCAAGCCCGGATAAAATGGGAGGGTTGCGTCAGGAAGGGCATCCGGCGTAAAAACTGTGCCAAGTTGTAGTGCAGACTGGATATTCCGCTGTGGCGACCCCTTGTCGGGAGCAGCCGAAAGACCAACAACATAATAGTTTCTTTAATGATTATACCACCTCGAGTTTATGCAGGGGCGGCACGGTGGTGTAGTGGTTAGCACTGTTGCCTTGCACCTCCAGGGTCCGGGTTCGATTCCTGGCCAGGTTTGATTCCCGTCTCTGTGTGCATGGAGTTTGCCCGTGCTTGGTGGGTTTCCTCCGGGTACTCCGGTTTCCTCCCACAGTCCAAAGACATGCAGATTAGGCTAATTGGCGTTCCTAAATTGACCATAGTGTGTGAATGAGTGTGTTTGTGTGTGCTCTGTGATGGATTGGCACGCTGTCCATGGTGTACACTGCCTTGTGCCCAGAGTCTCCTGGGATGGGCTCCAGGTCCCCGCGACCCTAATAGAGGATAAAGTGGTATAGAAGATGAATGAATGAATGAGTTTATGCAGAATATGCATAAAACATGGACAAACATGTGGTGTGTTGTTCTAATTTATTCTATTCTATTCTATTCTATTCTATTCTATACCAGTTTAAGTACCCTTTGAATTGCACTGCACAGCGAATTCAGCTATATGTTAAGTACGATTCCGATATGCTGAGAGAGAAACTTCTCCATTCAAACATGGGACCAGGTGGGGAATCAGTGTACAATGCTGCATTACTTTATTGAAAGAGTACAGTACATGCAACATTTCCCATCAGTCACTGCACCTCGCTGGAGTGCTGAATAAAATCTCAAAGAGGAATTTATATATTTATTATCATTATTATCAAGGATGACATAATATTAATATGATTCAATAAGATATTATTATTATTAATGTAATATTTACTTTTAAAAATTGTGATCAATCAATAAATTCTTACTATTATACGGGCTAGTAATCTGTTAAAAATGTTCAGTAATAATTTCCTAATTTATCTTCTAAAATAAGGAAATAATTTATTCACAAGTTATACACATTTCAGTAGTCTGTGTTTTGTAATGGTATTAATTTTTATTTCAATTCATATTTAATATTTAATTGAATTTAATATAATGGGTATCCGGATTACTGACGTTTCCATGGTAACGCATGGAGGAAGTGATGTCTGCATTGGTGATGTCGCAGTGTTTAGGAATGGCGGGATTTTGTCGAGAGAAGTTCTCTTAGCTACATTTTCTGGACAGTGAGTAGGGAGCTTACAGATACACTGTGGAATGGATCACAGCCAGAGAGGATAAATGTAAAGCCCCGCCCACTAAGAACCATAATAGGTTCACTTAACACAAGACAAATCAGTGCTCTCTCTCTCTCTCTATCTCTCTCTCTCTCTCTTAAAAAAACATTATATTCTACATGATTTGTGAGCATCAGGGAGCTGCTTGCTATTAAAGTGCAGGATGTCTGTATATATAATTTAATAAAAGTAAGAAATTAAGTTTTTGATGCTCATATTCATCATCCTGCATGTAAACAATGATCACGTTCATGCTCATTAGTTAAAAACTGCACTGATCATGATTTTCTATGAAATGTTGAATCTGCTGTTTATATTGTAAAGGTAAAAGCAGCTCTGACTTTATCATCATTTCATCCCAACAGCAAAACCCAAACCGACTGTGAGTGTGAATCCTCAGATCTCCATCTACACTGGAGACACCGTCACTCTGACCTGTGAGCTGCAGGAGTCCACTGGATGGGAGTTTCTCTGGTACAAATATAATCAGTCGTTACAACATTTCAACACTGAACCAGTAAACACCAACAGACTCTCTGTGACAGTGAATAATACAGGAGACACAGTGTATAGTAAGTGCAGAGCACGGAGAGATAAAGCCTGGACACACACAGAGTCCTACACAGAGTACAGTGATGAAGTCATGATTACTGCAACAGGTACAGTATGTTATGATACACACACACACACACACACACACACACACACACACACATATATATATATATATATTTATTATTATTTTTTTTCCTTTTTTTTTTCAAAAAGAATTAGGAGTTAGAAGTTGTGGTCATAAACATTATCCATAATTATTAATATTCCATTTTATTCCATAATGTTTTAAATAATGTTGAAATAAGTTTTAACATAATGTTATTTGAGATCTGTGAGGTCTAAAAATGGTAAAATAAACTGTATTTGGGCAAGAAGCTAGGGGTTAGCATTAGCATTTGCATTATCATGGCTTAGCATTAGGACAAACAAGACTATAATTAAATCAGTGGACTACAAGAAGATGAACTGAAATAAGCAGCTACATTTAAATCCAAGACAAAGACAGACTTGTAGTAATAGAAATAGAATAGAGAGATCATGATGCCAGGATTTAAGCTGGGATTTCAGAAACAACTGTTTCCCCTAAATTGTGCTGTTCAGGTAAATTCCAGCTTCTTCTGATAGCAGCGAACTATTAACTAGCACATACGTAACATACTAGCAATAACAGTCAATGCAAAACAAACATGAATGTAACACCCGCAACTAAAGTACAACCACAAATGTAATGAAAACACAAAACAGTGTATGTGACACTGCAGTCTGGTAAAACCATTGTGTTTATCTGAGTCATAGTGTATGTGGTTCATAAAGACTACAGCCTGCATTATTCATTACATCAATAATTCATTTCATTTTAATGTTGTTGATAAAAACATTACAATACATGTTCAAAAGTTTACACTCACAGATAGTGTAGATTAAAAATAATAATAATAATAAAAAATACACACACATGTAAATACACCAGTAGTGTAGAAGGTGTTTGATGCTGTTACACTGTAAGATGTGAATTTGCTTTGGTGACACTAAAAAAGTACACGTAGACATTGTTAAATTATAATTGTTTATTTAAGAAATATACAAACTAATTGTGTCTGTTGTGTAACAGAGAGACCAGATGCAGTACTGAGTGTATCTCCACAGAGCTGGCTGACTGAAGGAGACTCAGTGACTCTAAACTGTGAGGTTACAGACTCCTCTACAGACTGGACATTCAGCTGGTATAGAGAGGGTCCCTACAGAGACGGCTTAATTCAAATACATACTAATCATAACTCTATCATGTATGTGGAGCTCCTCTCAGACAGCAGTAGAGGATCTGGAGGCTCGTACACTCTCAGTCCTGCTGATCTTAAACACACAGGAGTTTATGTGTGTAGAGGAGAGAGAGGAGAACCAGCCTTACACACACAGTACAGCAATCTACAGACACTATGGATCACTGGTGAGGAAAAATAAAACCAGGAGTAATTTACTGTAGGATGTGGTTGTGTGAATGTGATTAATGTAACATTTATTTATTAATATTCAGTTTTTCCCTTCATGACATTGATTAAACATGTTATGTCTTTTTATAAGTGATTTACTTTTTGTTTTGTCTCTCTTTTAAAATGATTTATTATTTATTATTCAAGATGAACAGATACAAAGCTGATGATAATAGAAGGTGCAATATTGTGGGGTTGATTTGTGCTAAAGCTAGGCTAATACTGAGATGATGGAGCCCCCTGGTGGAGACGTGATGATGTGCTGCTCTGATCATGTGGACTAGTTTTACCTTAAACGCTTTGTATTGATACCTTCTGTGCTGCTTTGTGTCTTGTGTTCATAGTCCCAGTTTTTATTTTGTTTCTTGATTTTGACCGGCTGTTATTGGCTGTGTTATGACCAATGCTTAAGACTGTGGAATTAATTACCTGATTAATGAAGACCATTCTGAGCACACATGCACTTGTCTCCTCAGTCTATTGTATATTACACTTATTAATATTCTCATATTCTGTGTTTAAGGTGAATCTCCTCCAGTCTCTCTGATCATCAATCCCATCAGAACTCAACACTTTATTAATGAATCTCTCTCACTGAGCTGTGAGGACCAGAGACACTCTACTGGATGGACAGTGAGACGATACACACACAGTGAGAGAGTGTTAGATTGTTCATGGTGGGGATCAGTTACAGGATCTACATGTAATATCAGCTCCCTCTCCACATCACACACTGGAGTTTACTGGTGTGAGTCTGAATCTGGAGAAAACAGTAATCCTGTCAACATCACAGTGCATGGTGAGTCTACATCTAGTGTGTTTAATGTCAAAGGAAAAGGGAAATTCTTATTTAAAAAATGTCAGGACTTTCTGTATTTTATGTCATTCTGAAAATGGATGTGTGTGCAAAAATCTATACACACACTGATAATAATAATAATAATAATAATAATAATAATAATAAAATGAGTAACAAACTGAGTATTAATCAGTAAAACATGACATAAAAAATTTCACTTTCTCTGTTCATGTTGATTGTTGCTGCTTGTTGTGTAGATAATTCATATCACTTACTTTACATTTAATATGCTATGATTATTAAACATTGTTTTTGACACAGAGTGCAAGGTGACATTCATGAAATACTTCCAGATCACTTCTATTTTGCTTGGTGTGTTCATTTATACAATATACAATAGGCTTACATAGTACATAGTAGAACATTAGATACATACACTCACCTAAAGGATTATTAGGAACACCTGATCAATTTCTCATTAATGCAATTATCTAATCAACCAATCATATGGCAGTTGCTTCAATGCATTTAGGGGTGTGGTCCTGGTCAAGACAATCTCCTGAACTCCAAACTGAATGTCAGAATGGGGAAGAAAGGTGATTTAAGCAATTTTGAGCGTGGCATGGTTGTTGGTGCCAGACGGGCCGGTCTGAGTATTTCACAATCTGCTCAGTTACTGGGATTTTCACACACAACCATTTCTAGGGTTTACAAAGAATGGTGTGAAAAGGGAAAAACATCCAGTATGCGGCAGTCCTGTGGGTGAAAATGCCTTGTTAATGCTGGAGGTCAGAGGAGAATGGACTGATTCAAGCTGATAGAAGAGCAGCTTTGACTGAAATAACCACTCATTACAACCGACGTATGCAGCAAAGCATCTGTGAAGCCACAACACGCACAACCTTGAGGTGGATGGTCTACAACAGCAGAAGACCCCACCAGGTACCACTCATCTCCACTACAAATAGGAAAAAGAGGCTACAAATTGCACAAGCTCACCAAAATTGGACAGTTGAAGACTGGAAAAATGTTGCCTGGTCTGATGAGACTCGATTTCTGTTGAGATGTTCAAATGGTAGAGTCAGAATTTGGCGTAAACAGAATGAGAACATGGATCCATCATGCCTTGTTACCACTGTGTGGTGGTGGTGGTGGTGGTGTAATGGTGTGGGGGATGTTTTCTTGGCACACTTTAGGCCCCTTAGTGCCAATTGGGCATCATTTAAATGCCACGGCCTACCTGTTTCTGACCATGTCCATCCCTTTATGACCACCATGTACCCATCCTCTGATGGCTACTTCCAGCAGGATAATGCACCATGTCACAAAGCTCGAATCATTTCAAATTGGTTTCTTGAACATGAGAATTAGTTCACTATAATAAAATGTTGTTGTTTTTTTATAATAACACCTTTCATTATAGCACAATTCTTGGCAACCCAATAATTACAATTTGATGGTAAGAGAAGTAAAAAAAAATCTCCAAACCACACTGAATCCAAGTGTGGCATCTTGGGATTACAAAGTCATGTGTGGGCTGCAAGGGAAAAGCTTTTTCACACCTACAATCACAGTCTGGGACTTCCACTGGGACCATGTGTTGTGTTCAGGTGAGACTAAGATAGAGATTCTTGGCAAGAAACACTGTCACAAAAGCATTTCATGCCCATTGTGAAGTATGGTGGGGCATCTGTGATGCTGTGGAACTGTTTCTCTTCCAAACACCATGGGAACCTTGTTAGGGTCCATGGCATCACAGACTCTCTGAAATACCAGGACATTTTAAATCTAATCCTGATTGCCTCTGTCAGAAAGCTGAAGCTGGGTGGCCATTAGGTCTTTGAGCAGCAGTATGAACCAAAATGTGTGGTTCTGTGTTCTCCAATCACTCCAATCAACCAGCACTGTGTTTATATACAGTATATAGTCACACATGAGAAATTCACCCTTTTTTTTTTACACATGCTTTTCTTTTAAGGAAGCACATCGGATTAAGATCCTAAAGTCTGCTGTCTCTCTTTCCAATTAGGTTGGGAAAGAGCTAAGGATGGGTCAGTAGGATTGTCTGTGGGACTGAGTTTGTTGTTTATCCTCATGGTTTTTCTGATCTTAATGATCCTCCTCTGGTACTACAAAATAAAGAAAGGTATGATGACTGATTGAAGTAGGATTAACAATAGTAATGTGGGACACATTTTTCTCAAAGTTTTTCTTTCACTTCACAAGACACAGTTATAAATAGCTTCAAATCTCCTTTACAATAATCAAATGCAAAAATAACTAACTAAATAAATAAATAAGAAATCACTGATGAATATATAGGTTAAGATACACAGGATCGAGATTAATTGTCCCTCATTACCATAATTCGCTCTGTTATTTTTGTATGTGTATATGATAAAAAAGGCTGTTTGATGAATGTATAACTAAAATGTAGATAAAAATGAATAAATAGAATTGTTTAAAAACTTTGCACTTAATTATAATAATAATAAATAATAAAACTGTTTAACTAGAAAGTAGATTATGAAATAAATGTAAAGTACTTGCACATGGTAAAGATAGAAATTCAAAGGTCAATGTAAATAGTACATATTAATATTGTTTTATATATTTATTTTATATTTTCTTAAATATTTCTATATTATCATAAACTTCTAATCACCCCCAGCGCAAGGGGTTCGATTCCCACCTCAGGTCTGTGTATGTGGAGTTTGCATGTTCTCTCTGTGCCTGATGGGTTTCCTCAGGGTTCTCCGATTTCACAGTCCAAAGACATGCAGATTAGGTCAACTGATGCGTGTGCGTGGGGATTGGCACTCTGTCCAGGGTCTACCCCGCTTCATACCCTAAGATTCCAGTGAGGCCCCTGTGACGCTCTACACAGGAAACAGTGTATGAATGCAAGGACAGTTTTCGATCTGGTTTCCGAGAGCAACATAGTACAGAGACAGCGCTCATAAAGATAATAAATGGCATTTGTTTAAATTCTGATTCTGGCAAAATATCAGTGCTGGTACTGCTAGATCTTAACACTGCGTTTGACACTTTCAAACATAACTGGGGCGGGCTTACTGGGATGATACTACAATGGTTCAGGTCATACTTAGAAGAGAGAGGTTATTATGCGAGTATAGGAGAGCACAAGTCTAAGTGGACATCCAGGATATGCGGAGTCCCACAAGGCTCAATTCTTGCACCCCACTAAGTTGGATAATGAGAAAGAACCAAATTTCCTATCACAGCTTTGCTGATGATACCCAAATTTGCCTAGCCTTATCTCCAAATGACTACAGCCCCATAGACTCCCTCTGCCAATGCATTGATGAAATTAACAGTTGGATGTGCCAAAAATTTCTTAAGTTATACAAGGAGAAAACTGAAGTCATTGCATTTGGAAACAAAGATGAAGCTCTGAAGGTGAATGCAGACCTTCACTCTAGGGGTCAGATAACTAAAAATCAAGTCAAGAATCTTTGGGTGATTCTGGAGACAGACCTTAGTTTCTGTAGTCAAAGCAATAACTAAATCAGAATACTAACATCTCAAAAACATTGCAAGAATTAGATGTTTTGTTTCCAATCAATATTTGGAGAAACTTGTCCATGCCTTTAACACCAGCAGGTGGATTATTGTAATGGTCTCCTCACCGGCCTTCCCAAGAAGACCATTAGACAGCTGCAGCTCATCCAGAACGCTGCTGCCAGGATTCTAACTAGAACCAGAAAATCTGGACACATCACACCAGTCCTCAGGTCCTTACACTGGCTTCCTGTAACATTTAGGATAGATTTTAAAGTTTTTTTACTTGTTTATAAATCACTTAATGGCCTAGGACCTAAATACATTGCAGATATGCTCACTGAATATAAACCTAACAGTCCACTCAGATCATTAGGATCGAGTCAGTTAGAAATACCAAGGGTTCACACAAAACAAGGTGAGTCCACCTTTAGCCATTATGCTGCCCATAGTTGGAACCAGCTTTCAGAAGAGATCAGATGTGCTAAAACATTAGTCACTTTTAAATCGATACTTAAAACTCATATGTTTAGCTGTGCATTCATTGAACGAGCACTGTGCTATGTCCGAACTGACTGCACTGTATATTAGGTTTACTTTATTATTTTATTTATTCATTTTTTTCTTTCTTTACTTATTTTCTAAATGCTTCTAAATCAAATTTAAAGTAGTTTTAAAAGCATCCTTACGAATATTTTTTTTTATTTTATTATTATTTTATTTTATTTTTATTTTTATCAAATTTAAATAATTGCGATTATTTTCTATTTCTTTTTATAACAATTTTCTTCTCTTTTATGGAAAGCACTTTGAATTATCATTGTGTATGAAATGTGCTATACAAATAAACTTACCTTGCCTTACCTTACCTTGTCTCCCTCTATAGAAAAGCAGCAGAAACTCAATCAGACATCAGAGCAGAATCAGAGCCGGTCAGGAGCTGAAAACTCTCATTCTGGACACACACCTCTTCAGGCTGGTCAGACCGTGTCTCAATCACTGTTTATTTTCAAATTTAATAATAGAATCTTACATATTACTAAGAAATTACTTATTAAATTAGTATCTCTGTAAAAATGACATTTAAGGTATTTTTTTTATTTAATTTAAATATAATTTATTTTGTAATCTAAAGTAGACATTACAAATACACTTAAATTTTATTTTGATTTCTGTAGGAACTGAAAACATTTATGCCTCTGTGGATCAGGCGGATATGAGTGGAACAGGTGGCTTTATGTCATTTAAATAAATTTCCTCTTGCATAAGGAGAATTAATTATAGATAAAGTCATGTACAGACCTCTATGTAATGTACAGGAGTGCCTTGTAGTGATTAACACACTGCACTGTGTTCAGGTGAAACTGCAGCTGAAGCCAATGAAGCCATTTACTCACTGGTCACAAATAAACAGAAGAAAAATGGTAGGGTACTTTTTTTTTAATGATGTAATATTTAGTATGTTTTTAACCCTCCTATTATCTTTGGGGTCATTTTGACCCCATTCAGTGTTTGAATAGTAAATGATTGACATTTTTTTTGTGCGAGAACTACTGATACTGTAATTCACATGATATGGGGGAGGGAAAAACATCATCCTCGAATGAATTTTGACATTTCCTACTTTGTTGGGTGGGAAAATATGGTTCTTGTAAAGATTATTGATAGTTCACCCAACATAGGGGTGGAGCAAACATATAAAATCTTATAAAAAATAAAAGCTTATAAAGGTAGGCTTCTGAACCAATTCTCATGTTAAGGAGGACGCTGATTATGAGGCGACATCCTTTGATGAGAACAAGACCCTCCGTGTTGACGCATATAACACTTTAAATTTTCAGCACTTTCAATCAGTTTCATCACTTTGCCCATTAAGAAGTCATTGATGTGATCTGCATAAAAAATATTATAAAATACCACACATTGAGAAGATTCCACATGCTGAATGGTAAAGCAAATAAACAATACAGTTTGAAGAGTTACTCTAAAAACAACTGAGTGTCAGTGTGTGTGTGATGTGTGAGATACCTTTGAGTTGTTACAACAATTAGTGATGTGTTACAAATCTAAACATCACTTGGATGGTTGTGTCTCTGCTGCTGCAGGTGCTGATGCTGATAACATTTGTGATGTGATGTATGCTGAGCTTGAACTAAAACCAATGAAAAAGAAAAAGAGAGTAAAAGGTAGAGCAAACTGTAGAAACTCCTTTAAACTTTTTCTATTATAAAACACAGTCACCCTACTTATATTTCATGTAAGACATAAAGCAGCATGTTGTGTTGGTAAAGGGTAAACATCAACAACAGTGTTTTGTAAAGTAGTGGAGTTACCACCCTGAGTTTTTAGTTTTCCTATAATACCACATGAACTAGTGTTTTATTCCCTTTGTGTCACTGCAGTTTTTAGGAACTGTATGTTTAATTAATTAAAGAACACCATTTTCATCTCATCATTTTGATTAATTATTTATGTATAATCCATTTTGTAAATATCCACAAAAGCAAGTCAGTTCCTCTTCTCTATTATATATTATTATATCAGGCATAAACAATTAATACATTAATAGAATGTTTTCTAACTTTTAAAGTATAAGGCAGATAAATACAGTTTCACATGTTACAAAGAAACGAGAAAGTTTGGGAAATTATTCTTAAAAAACCTGTATTTTGTGTTATTTGGTAATTTAGATTGTATTTTTTATTAGTAAATTAATCAAGGATCTGTTTCTTGCTCAAAACTAGAGAATGTCAGTGTGGGTGATGAGACTGTATACTCAGAGCTGCAGCAGAAGGTAAAACTCACTAGATTTAGGACCATAGTACAAACACCACGAATCAAGATGTATTTTAAATGTGCAAATGATAACATTTGGTCACACACACAGTATAAAAATAATAAATTTTTCTGCTTGTTCAAACCACCTCAATCTGGCCTCCGTGACTTTGTCTCCAAAACCGATAAGATGAGTTGTCCCTCTGATGGACTTAATCTTGATCCTATCCATCCTTGTCACTCCCAAAGAGAACCTCAACATCTTCAGCTCTGCTACCTATAGCTCTGCCTCCTGTCTTTTCTTTAGTGCCGCTGTCTCTAAGCCGTAGAGCACCGCTGGTCTCACCACTGTCTTGTACACCTTTCCTTTCACTCTCGCTGATACTCGTTTGTCGCATAACACACCTGACACTTTTATCTACCCATTCCAACCGTACCCACCCCTTCACCTCCTTTCCACACTCTCCTTTGCTCTGGACCGTTGACCCTAAGTACTTAAAATCCTGCATCTTCTTTACCTCTGTACGCTCCCTGTAGCATTAACATTCCACTTAGGTTCCTCTCAGTGACGCACATGTATTCTGTCTTGCTACGGCTACGGTTTCCTGCTCTCGCTACAAAGCACAATGTCATCTGCAAACGTCATAGTCTATGGAGACTCTTGTCTAACTTCATCTGTCATCCTGTCCATCATCAGAGTAAACAAGATGGGGCTTAGAGCCGATCCTTGATTCAAATCTACCTCCACCTTGAACTCTTCTGTCACACATACAGCACATCTCACCACTGTCTTGCAGCTCTCATACATGTCCTGCACCACTCTAACATACTTCTCTGCCACTCCAGACTTCCTCATACAACACCACAGCTCCTCTCTCGGCATCTTGTCATACGCTTTCTCTAAATCTACAAAGACACAATGCAACTCTTTATTACCTTCTCTGTACTTCTCTATCAGCATCCTCAAAGCAAATACTCCATCTGTTGTACTCTTTCTAGGCATGAAACCATATTGCTGCTCACAAATGCTCACCTCTGTCCTTAATCTAGCGTTCACTACTCTTTCCCACAGCTTTATTGGCTCATCAGTTCAAAGTTTCATTCCTCTATAGGTGTCATAGCTCTGCACATCTCCCTTGTTCTTAAAGATCGGCACCAATACACCTCTCCTCTATTTCTCTGGGAATCTCTAACTACCCAAGACCTTGTTAAACAAACTAGTTTGAAACTGTACTGCCACCTCTAAGCACTTCCATACCTCTACAGGTCCGCCGCACCTGTCAGTACATTTCCGTCCCTATCTTAAATCACTCTAACCTATTACACATCCTTCCCATCTTTATCTCTGCTTTGCCATCCTGTACATATGCACCTTTCCCTTCTTACTGTCCAATCTAGCATACAAGTCCTCATATGCTCTTTGTTTAGCCTTTGACATCTCTCCCTTCACCTTACACTGCATCTCCCTGTACTCATGTACTCCCACTACTCCCATTTCCATCCTCTTTGCAATGTCCACTACCATCTGGCCTTCTGCATTCCTCATCAATCTATCTGATACTCTGTTTCCCTCCAGAACATTCCTTACAAACTCTTCATTTAGGATAACTCTTATTCTATTTTCCTTCCTGTCCACACCATGTTAAAACAACTTAAAACCTGCTCCTAAGCTTCAAGCCTTCCTGCCTTTCCACCTGGACACAGAGTATATCCACTTCCTTCTCTGCCTCATGTCAACCAACTCTCTTGCCTTCCCTGTCATAGTCCCAACATTCAAAGTCCCTATTGTCATTCCTAAACACACACAAAAAAATCCTACTTGTATTTATGTGAACTCTCTCTTTCTCTCTCTCCCTCCCTCCAGTGACCCATTTGTCTGTGCACTGATGAATCTACAGTTATCTACCAGATAACTAAAGACCTATGAATTGGATTTGTTTTACATTTTTCCTGAAACTCCCACCTGTGAAACCTTACAACTGCTGTGTTCTAAGTTCTGATCATGTCAGATCTGGCAGCTGAAGGATCTGAGGTTTTTCTCACCACAAACATTCACTGATGAAACTGCAGGAACTTCACCAAGATGTGCAAATACTGTATGTGTTTAACAAAAGTTCAGGTCGTGTATAAAGATCTTCTATAGACTCTAATGCCCCACCACCAGAGGTGGAAAGTAACGAATTACATTTACTCGCATTACTGTAATTGAGTAGTTTTTTTGTGTATTTCTACTTTTTTAAGTAGTTTTAAAAATCTGTCATTTTACTTTTACTTAAGTATGTTTAGTTTGAAGTATTGTAATTCGCTACATTTTAAATCATATTCGCTAATGAGTAAAAAATAAATGAATGAAAATGATAAAATAATAAATATATTATGCTTTGTATAAATGCTCCGTTGCGCCGCGTGTGTGTATCATGTCCTGGTCGCGCGCCGCTCCAGACTCCACTCCAGGTTTTCTGACATCGGCAGCTACCTGACCTTCCACACGGTCGCTTCCGCCCTGAGTGACGTCATCGACTAGCGCGACCATTTATAAACCGGAGAGAGACGCGCGAAAGATGAAAGAGGTTGTGATTTTGGCGTTTTGATATTTGGTTGTGTATTCTGGTTTGACTTTTTGCCTCCCATTGACTTTGATTATTGCTTTGTCCCTTTGGTTTGGTTGGTCTTTGTATATATTTGTAGATAATTTCACTGTTTTTGGTTTAGGGAGTCCGGGAAGGTACCTGTATTTTTATTTTTTTTTTATTTTTTTTTGGCAGGTAATCTAGCTACTAAATATAAATACCATTTTGTTTATTATCATTTGGCCTGGGTCCACCCTGAATCTGATCCTCCTCCTTGTGTGTGTGTGTGTGTGTGTGTGTGTGTGTGTGTGTGTGTGTGTGTATATATATATATATATATATATATATATATATATATATATATATAAAATGATTGGATCTAGTTCTTTCTGCCATATGCCACCATTTCCATACAGTTTAAAATAGAACCCTGAACCATTCTTTTGCTGTATGACCCTAGACTGGGACGTAACACCATATTTAAGTGACCACTTTGATTTTTAAGCACAAGAAAAACAACAGCTTTATTATGCAAAGGTGTTCCTTCAGTTAAAAACAACTAGTTTGAGATTTATATCTGCTCATCTTTTTTTGAACTACGCTTGAATGCCTCACCACACCCCCGCTGTTAAAAAAATTAAAATAAAAAAAGTAACTCGGTAACTTTTACTCTGAGTAAATTTTTTAATGAGCTACTTTTTACTTTTACTTGAGTAGATTTTTATAATGGTAACTTTACTTGTACTTAAGTAAAATTTCACTGAAGTAACAGTACTTGTACTTGAGTACAAAATTTTATTACTCTTTCCAACTCTGCCCACCACCAATCAATTTTCTTGCCATTATCAGGAGGATATCCCATGAGTCTAACTCGCATAATAGTACAGTGCTTCACTCAGATACTCCTTATTTTTCGAGACCCAACACCCGGCAACCAAATGATGAAGATTTAACAGATATTCCCAGGACAATTTGTTACCCATCTTTAGATTTAGGCCTTATCCTGTGGGTGCTGCATCTGGATGTTCTGTTCATTCGACAGCTGGGCATCATGTTGTCCTAAGTCTTGAGACTAAAACAGAATGGTTTGATTGATTCAATTTCACAGCTCTGCAACATAAAAGACTAAATTAAATACATACAATCTTAGATGAGCAGAACCTTCTCTTGGATTACTAGTATGAACACTCTAGTCAATCAGTTGAGAATGTCTAGACAGGACGATTGCAAATATAACTCGCTGTGATGTTGGCTCTTTAAGAAAGCTTCAGTTTGTGTTGTATTTTATCACAAATTTATAGAATGAAACATTTTAAATCCTTTATTTTTGACTATTTATTGTCCATACTGTATATGTGCTTTTAAATACCCTTCATATGTAGTAGCAGCACATGTTTATAATTAAGTCATTATAGCTTTTTCACAACTATATATTTTTTAGCTTGCAAGTTCACTTTTACTTTTTTTTAGAAATGTGTTAGATTAACATTGCTTTATGTCAAAAAACAATAGAATGAATGGTGGAAGCAGTTATTCCCTGGTGTGTAGAGTCATATATCAATTAATATCACCAAATATCTATAAATATACAAACCTGTATTTAAATGTTTATTTTAAAATTATATTGTATCAAATGCATTTAGGTATCATCACATTCTCTGTGCAGTTATTGGGTAATTCTTAAGAGTTTTATCTTTTATTATTATTTATTAATTTATTTTGAAGTGAGTAGTCTTTTTTAATGTATACATAAACAACATTAAATATCAGCAATAACCAGTAGGTCTTATTTTAATTAAGCCTACATAAATTAAAAACTAAATTTATAGGCAAAATACCCGATGGCTATAAAATCCAATTTCCAAAAGCATGAAAAGTAAAACATTTTTGCATCAACTATTTATTTAAAATGTTTTGTCTTTATTATGTCTCTTTTACTTTTTATGTCTGTGATTCCTATGCACTTAATTGACAATTGAGGCTGGTTCTAAGCATGTCCAGAAATACTCTACCTCCATAATAATGTCAAATGCCCTCCCTTCACCTAACATTGTCTTGTTTTTAACATTGTCTCGTTAAAAATGGACTGAGTATGAATGAATGTGTTAGGTTTTTTGCAGAAAATATACAAACATACACATTTCAAAGCAGACCTATATTAACTAAGTGCACTTCTAGGAATTGCGCTCCATGTTTATTTAGGTCAAGTCAAGTAGGCTTCTATTGTCATTCCAACCATATACAGTTCAGTACACAGTGAAAGGAAACAACGTTCCTCCAGGACCAAGGTGCTACATACATGCAACAACATAAGTTAACAACACAACTCTACCGGAACCAGCTAGCTAACTAAGAGACCTAATTAGCTGACTAGCTCAGATATGACAGATTTACATTGTTTATTTTTAAGTTAACCTAAAACTACTACTATACAAAAAGAGACAACAATACACAACAGACAACAAAGTGCACATGCAAATGTGCAAACAAAGAGCTACAGAATGACAAGCACAACAACGTAACACATTTCAGTTCATTTGTAGTAATGAGGTATCCCACATGGACAGAACCTATATGAGGATATATGCGCATATATGAAACCTATGAGGATATATGCGCATATATCAATTTTATTGGAATTCCACGTGAAAGACCAATACAAAGTGGTGTACACATGAGAAGTGGAACAAAAATCATGCATGATTCCAAACATTTTTTACAAATAAATAACTGAAAAGTGGGGTGTGTGTAATTATTCAGCCCCCTTTGGACTCCCCTTTGATGAGTGCAGTCAGTTGCCCATAGACATTGCCTGATGAGTGCAAATTACTAAATAGAGACTAAACCTGTGTGTAATCTAATGTCAGTACAAATACAGCTGCTCTGTAACGGCCTCAGAGGTTGTCGAAGAGAATATTGGAAGCAACAACACGTCCAAAGAACACACCAGACAGGTCAGGGATAAAGTTAATGAGAAGTTTAAAGCAGGTTTAGGCTACAAAAAGATTTCCAAAGCCTTGAACATCCCACGGAGCACTGTTCAAGCGATCATTCAGAAATGCAAGGAGTATGGCATGTATCCGTATGAAATCCGTATCCGGATGTAATCCGTATGAAACCAAGGAGAGGCGCAGAATTTCTGTCGCACTTATCTGCTAATGACCCGAGGCAGGACACGCCCACACGCCAATCACACAGAAATCAGTCCGGGTAATTTACATACTAGGCCACGCCCTGGACAGGGAAAGGGATTATATATATTTACACCACATAAATATTCATAAGCATCACTTAGCTAAATAAGGCAGTATTTTAGCCAACTGGAACTAGCTTGTTTGTGCTAAATAACATTACTGATAGCAGTGTTATAAGCTAACCAAAATGGAGCCAAATACATATTAGCAACCATAATCTAAAGCTATCCAAAACAAGGTGAAATACATTTATAAACATGTGTAAACTCCATAAGGCATTAGCTTAGCCACCGGGAAATATCATGTTTGTGCTACATGAGGCAGCATGTTAGCATGATTTACCTAAACTATATAAATGACATTGAAAGCCAATGTGTCACACAAGCTGACAAGAGCTAGCTGTAGTGAGGGCAATATTTACTAATAGTAGTTTAATATTATCAGAATAAGAGTTATATAAGACTTAATAACTTACCCAGTGTAGCCTGGGTCTATTCTCTGTTCAAAATGCTCCCGTTCATCGTCGGAGTCACACAGTCTTCTTCTGAGGTAAATGTAAACTCCTCCCACTTTCCAGAACATTCTGAAGAGTTTCCTCGGATGTGTAAGCGCGTGCCATCTTCCAAAACGTGCAGAAAATTCACTGAATCTGAGTGTTTTCAAGCCTGTCTCTGTGTGTGTGTGTTTTTCATGCCGGTCTCCGGGGCGTGGCCTAGTATGTAAATAGTGAAAGGAGAAAGTTCAGTCAAAGAAGAATCATTATTATACAAAAGACGTAGAGAAGGAATGAAAAGGAAAAATAAAGATTTCAAATATAAAGTGGGATTGTGCTGCATGTACAGTATGATTGTGAATCTCTTTCTCTCTCTCTCTCATGTTCATTTGTCTTTGAGTGTCATGATCTCTGGGTATATTCAAAGGACGCAAAATGCAGGTTTCAGGGTGAAGATCAGTTTTCAACGTTTCTTTTTCTTTTTCTTTTACTTTCTTTTTTCAACAGAAAAATCACAAATCACATAAATCAACAAAGAAAAAAACAAACAGGACTTGCTCCTAGAGAGCCTCCTCAGGCTGGGTCTGCAGGCGGGCACAGTTACACATAAGCATGGCAAATTCTCTTCCAAATAAACACAACAGCAGTCACATGAGATTCTAATGGCGATCGTGCCTGGCGTCTCAGCCTTGACTTTGATCTGAAATGCCTGTGATGAAAGGCCTTACCCCGACCCAGCCCTGAGGAGGAGACACGTACACACAGAGGGTTTTAGGAGACAAACAAACAAAACCTGGTGACAACAGTGAACGGACAAACCTGTACAGGTTCGACTGGCTTTTATAGAGACACACAGGGGAGAGACACAGGTGCACATCATTTTAGTGATGGGGGAGACATACCACGTTCACACACTAGGGGGGACAAAGTGCGGCTCAGTAGTCCGGAGACCCAGATCTTATTTCCCCGGACCGTGGTGGCACAGATGTGACATTGAGTGTCTCATGGATATAAAATGTGTATGATTAAACTCATACAAATATTTTAATGTCACTATAAATAATGACATATATTTCCTTTTTTAGATAATACTGCCATCACTGTGCATTTGTGTGCAGCTTTTGCATGTGATTGATGTCTTCGTGAATCTGTAAATGTTCATTTTCACCAGATTACACAAATATTATTTCTCTTCACTTTTAGGAGAACAAAATCTCATGTCAGTGTACTCCAGCTCCAGTATACCTGTGCATTTAAGAGAATGCAGGAGGGACTATGTAACATATCTCCCATTCCTGTCTGTAAACCGTGTGAGAATCTAGTTGCTTACAGTTTTTATTTTTCAAACAAATAATTTAAATCATTGTAAAGAGAAACATTATACGGTTTACGCTGTAAGTCTTAATATATATTAAAAAAAAAAAAGAAAGACCACTAAAATCGTATAGTGGCATATGTAAATTCTCTCTCTCCCTTTCTCTCTCTATCTATCTTTCTATCTATCTACTTATCTATCCATCTGTTTCTATCACTGTATGAGAAGACAGGGAGTGGGTAGACTTTAGAGCCAAGGGTAGCTCAGTGGTTAAGGCATTGGACTACGGTTCGGAAGATCCCAGGTTCAAACCCCACAACCACCAAGCTGCCACTGTTGGGCCCTTGAGCAAGGCCCTTAACCCTCAACTGCTCAGATGTGTAATGATAAAATGTAAGTCGCTCTGGATAAGATGCCAAATGTAAATGTAGACTTTAACACACTCCACTGCTCTGTCAGTCAGTCATTATCATCCAGGATGGAGTTCAGTCCTCTCCCTGTGATGCTCTGTGAGTAAATGTTCTCTTTGTGTCTTCATTAGTGTGAGTGTTGGGTATAAAGTTGTTCATCTGCAGTCTGAATGTCCTGAGTGATGAGCTTATTGTGTGATTAGGACATTGTGTGGACTTCAGCATGACTGCTCAGGTGGATCAGTGGATCCATATCTGTTATGAGAAGGGTGTAGTTTGATGTGTAACTACTCTCAGTAACTATGATAGTTTAACAGGTAAGAGTACAAGTAGACCAAGTTTAAAACACAGGGTTTAAATAATCTAATGAGCGTAAACGAGTCTGTATTGTTGGAATCTGTACCTGATCTTTTGTGTCCTGCTGTTATCTGCTGCTCAGTGACAACCTCTCATCATCATTTCATCTACTGAAAGGAAATGACTAGATGGTGTTTGTATTGTCATTAGAGGAAGTGTTTGTGACTAAATATAGTGTCATTAGCCACTGTGATGGAGCCCCTGGTGGACAGATTTTTTTAACAAAAAATAACTAACTTTTTTTCCCACCATTTTTATTACATAAATTTCCAAAAAAAAAAAACCAAACAATAAGTTCATCACTGTGTTAAAGTTAAAAGTAAACATTATTATACAGAAACGAACACTCATTAGTCCTGTACACACACGGGGTAGTAACAGTGTTTAGAGGACTGAGAGCAGAGAGCAACACACGGATGTGGTTTATTTCCTATTCTAGTGTAGTGATTAAAATTCAGCAGTGAAGAAAGGAAAGAAGTGTGAAGGTGTAAATATGTGAGAGCAATAACTAGCATGCAACTTTATAACTGGTGAAATGGAGGGAAATTTTAACTCCACTAAAACTCACTGAGAACTTGGCCACGTGAGAAGCCAAAAGTTGGCCACGTTGAAAATCCTCATTTGAAGCCAGAGTGTCTGCTCCAGGTCAAATTAGAGACAAAATCACTATTGGGTATGGAGCAATAACATTTTTAAATATACATGTAGTCTCACTTGCCACTTTATTAGGAACATCTCAAACAATACTAAGATGGTAATTAGGAATAAAATGTGCAAAAAAAAAAGAGAACATTTCCTAGACAGCACAAGCAACCTGAACTATTCACTAAAGGCAGGTTGGGGTCATGATTCATTTTGTTGACGTTAAATCCTTACTATCTACTTCATGGAACAAAAATCTTCATTCTTTTAGTGGATTTGAAGCAGTCGAGCTCTATGTGACCCATACCAATAATTATTAAAGAGTTCTACATAATTACTGACTTTTTAACATAATATCACCTACATATAAAGTCTATGAGCCACTTTCACTTCTGTGAACACAAACCACTACAATCCCCCTTCTAATATTATCAACTGCTAAATTTTTTTTGTTTGTTTTATTTTATTACTATTTATATTTTACTACTGTACATTTTCTAAAGCTTGCATGAATCCCCGAAACATCCCCCCAAACTAATGTAGTTATTATATTCACCATTACTGATTCCATATTCAATTGGCATTGAAACCACAAAGGGCAATTAAATAATTATGTAAATATTTTTATGAAAGAAAATCTAACGCAAAAGAAGACTCCACATTAATGTCCATTCTTTAGCAGCACAAATGTTTGCTTTCAATTTAGTTAAACTATTAATTAGTAGTGCATCATGATGGACTATATAAGAAATCCCATTTCAAAATGAATCAGTATCAGTAGAGCTTTATTAGGATTTAATTCACAATAAATCTCCTTAGAATTGAATCTTATTTACATTACTTTTCAATATTTTTTCTTTATGATTTGTGTGACACACACAAGTGCAGGTCAACCAGCCTTTACTGATTTTCTTCAGGCAAATAATATCACATGGGGTTAAGCAAAGTCAAGGTCAGGAAACAGGCAGAGGTCAAGGGATTAGCAAGGAACCTAAACAGGCCTTTGATGTATTTAAAAAAAAAGAGGGAAACCACAGTATCAACAACCAGGTAGCATAGATGATGTCTCAGATCCTCCAGTGATGGGAACATTCCTAAATTTTTTGCTCCTTGCTCACTCTGAAGCATGAAACTAATGGGCTCATCTGGGATATCTAAATAAAAATGATATAACAGGTACTAGATTATGGCTGAAGGCCATGTACTCTCTCTTCTTACTAGAAGGATGCAAGAAGATGAGTTCACGGTTCAGAAGATAGACAGTAAGATATCGGCCACTGATTTATTTTCCAGGCCGTAGTTACAGACTGCCATTGCAGCCACAGGACTGCTATAGCAACTTTTGGTTTCTCATGTCAGATTCCAAATATGAAGTCACCACCATCGATGGCTGGCTCAAGTCAAGTCAGGCAACGATGAGCGGGCCCAAGCACCCAGCGCCATCGCCACCCAGGGTTTTACATTTTTTACATTGTGTATAATATACATAATGCAATATATGTATATGTCTAACAAAGTAAATCACACTAATTGAAACAACATTGTGAGTGTGTGAGCTGGGAGGTGGAGTACACTACAGCCATCCGTGTAGGCCACATTGTACTCTAGAACCTGGAGTTTGTTGCTGTTATTGGTGTGGATCTGACGTTATGTCAGTGAAATATTTAGTAGCACAATCAGTGTACAGGCTGTGCTAACCTTAACAGCAAACTCGGTAATCAAGCTTGTTTTGGACTTACTGAACTTACTCATGCTAATAATAATCATTAGTATGTTAGTTGTTTCAACAGTTTTTTCCTTGAAAGAGTTGAAGAGATCAGGAGACTGGAGACACTGACCAGAGTGGGCATCATTAATTAAACTGATTTTATAAGGGTGGTATGATACCATCTCACAGTTCCATGGTATTTGGTTTTATCCTGAGCTCAGAAAATATCTGTGCAGAAGTTAGATTTTAGTTGCTATTCTCATATCCGCTTTAGTTTCCTCCTGGTAGACACCACTAGATCCTTTTTTTTTTAACTTCTGTCAGCATGTGGGGTAAAAAAAACATAAAAATCATAAAAATGTGCTCACACACTCCACTGTTGTGTGTCTAAAACAATATACTTTTTTATCATCTCCAGGATGAGATTAATATGAAAGTAAACTGTGCTCATTTGTAGGTGGGTGTTAGAGAGAAACAGAAAGTGTTTTTTTTTCTGAAAAGAGGAAGGAAGAATACATGTACAAACACTCTAAGCATTAAAAGAGAAGTTAAAATATTCAGCACACTCATCCTCTGTTTCTTACATACAGTAGAAGTGTCATCTGACTTCAAGAAAATGCAACAATTGTTAAGCATTGTTAAGACTTTAACACACATCACTATTCTGTTGGTCAGTCAGTCGTTATATAGACAGGATGGAGCTCAGTCTTCTCCCTGTGATGCTCTGTGAGTAAATGTTCTCTTTGTGTCTTCAATAGAGTGAGTGTTGGGTATAAAGTTGTTCATCTGCAGTCTCCTGAGTTGAGATGAGCTTATTGTGTGATTAGGACATTGTAGATTGAATAATGTTCATATTTTTGTCATGTTCTCTGTTTCTGTTCCCTTTTTAGCGTTGGTTTTATTTGTACTAGCATCCCGTGCTCAAGGTAACGTATATAGTTTATCTCTTGTAATGTTCAATTAATTCTTATTTAAATATACTGATGTATTTTCAGTTAAGATGAATAGTGGTAATAAAGTGAAAAAGAAAAAAAATTTAAGACATGAAGACGTATTTTAATGTGTTTTAATGTACAGTTACTCCAGGTCCCCCGCGACCCTGAACACAGGATTAAGATTAAGGATTAAGAAAATGAATGAAATGAATGAATGAATAATGTACAGTTATTAGATATTAAAAATGCATCAGTAAAGTTAATAGTGCTTGTAGCCCTTTACAATGCTTAAATACTCATACTTACATAAAATGCATCTGTATGTATTTGTAAGCACAGGGAGAACATGCAAACTCCACATACACACACACACACACACACACACACACACAGACAAGAGGCAGGAAGCGAACCCTCGACCATGGAATTGAAAGGTCCCAATGTTAACCACTATTCCACCGTGCCTCATTTTCTAGGTGTAATAGGTAGTCCCCTACTTATGAATGAGCTTTTTTTCCCAGAAGCAGGTGCGTAAGTTGGATTTGTTCGTAAATCGGGGACAAATTGTGCCTTATACACCTTTGACACAAATATACAATATAAAGCATACCAATCCACTTGACGAAATCCATCCTCTTTACCCAAACCATAACCAGGCCTAAGGAAATGAATTTCACAGTGAAATTCTTTAAATCTTGACAAGGGGAATCTAGAGAGAATTGTCTCAGAGAGAATTTTCCCATAAGAAATAATGGAAATATGATTAGTTCCACAACCCAAAAATATTCATATAAAAATTGTTAATAGAAAATATAAAGTAAAAATAATACTAATGAAACTGCACTTTAACTTTGAAAAGAATTGAGGTGTGTGTGTGAAGCAGATACAGGAGAGTGGAGGGGGGTTGCGTAGGATGACTTTCACACACACATGCACACACACATGCACGCACGGATGCTAACTACTGTATACTGTACACTCAGGAGGAGGAGGAGGAGGAGGAGGAGGAGAACGGGGTTATTGTACCTTTGAAAAAGTTGTATAGGACAACTTTAACACACTAGACTTTAACTTTAATTAGACAGCAAATTAGGTTTGCGAGGGGAATCTTAGACGCACATAAATGATGAATAAAAGTCCATGGATGATGAAGTAATTGAACATTTTGTACATGGAACAAAACTTATTTTATGTTTGTCATGTGTCCCTGTTCATCGTGAAATCGACTTAAATTTTTTTTTAACAGTATAATCTTTCTACAGGGTGGCCTAAAATTGAGGTGTCCATAGCACCTGATATACACGTGTTCATTGGAGAGAGTGTTACTCTCAGATGTGACGTACAGGGAGGAGGAGACACTCGCCGGTCATACAGCTGGTATAAAAATAACAGGGTCCATCAAGGCGGAGACTCATTATCTTTCTGGGTTGATGCAAATTCTGCCAGAGATTACTACACCTGCAATGAGTACTATAATCGGGTAGACAGTGTTGCTGTTACTCTGGCTGTATCAGGTGAGTTTGTACGTTTGTTTTTGTCTTTTAAATCTTATTATTTGAGGATTTGTATTTTGAGCTGTCAGTGACTGAGGATTGATCAGTGCTGATTTTACTTCTCTGTGTAATCTGCTCATTTCTTTCACAAGAATCATCATGAATACTACAATATCACCTGTGATTTATATTATATTTACTGTATAACTGTGGTGAGTCAGTATGAATAATAACACACAGTAAACTGTTAATCAGACTGACACACCACAATAATATGCAGGAATACATGAAATTATAAAAAGGGAGGAAATCTTATCTTGTCCTTTGGCTGTCATTATTCAGTTTATTAGAAAATAGATAGAGTCCTTGGAAATATACATTTATTTATTTATTTATTTTAATATATAATTTCCTTTTTAGAATATTCTATAATCTTAAAAGATTGAGCCTATGATGTTGGTCAATGTTTGTACATAATTATTTAATGCCAGGTTTACTGAAAGTTTCTGTCCCTCCCTCTACAGTATGTGTGATCTGTTGACAAACTAAATGAATAAGACTTGTACAGTACAGTATCTGTATTAGACTTTTGTTTACATGTATATAAAATGATTCTATTCACTAAAACACATAAGTTTTACTTTCATTATAATAGTTCATATGTTATAAAGGTAAAAGCAGCTCTGACTCCTTCATCATTTCATTCCAACAGAAAAACCCACACCGACTCTGATAGTGAATCTTCAGAACCCAGTCTACACTGGAGACACCGTCACTCTGACCTGTGAGCTGAAGCAGGGAACTGGATGGGAGTTTCACTGGCACACAAATGATCAGCAGAATTTGGGCACTGAACAGGAATACACCAACACACTCAAGCTGAAAGTCAATAATGCAGGAGAGACAGTGTATCAGTGTGTCGCACGCAGGCATAACCCCGGGGCAAACAGATACTACGACACAGAGAACAGCAATGAAGTCAGGATTACTGCAAGAGGTATGACAATTATTTTTATTTTTCCAACAGAATAAGTAAGAAGTGGTGAAAATTAAAATATTGCATAAAGTCACATAATGTTTTAAATAATGTTGAAATATGTTTCCAAAAGGAATTGCAATTTGACACTAGCGTGGTACTCTGTAAAGTAAGTACAGAGTACCAGTGGTACTGAGCCACGGTACCACTGAGCCAGTGATGGCTCAGTCGGTTAAGGCTGTGGGTTACTGGGTTACTGAAAGGAAGGACGGGGGTTCGAACCCCAGCATTGCCAAGTTGCCACTGGTGGGCCCTTGAGCGAGGTATCATGTATCATGGCTGACCCTGCGCTCCGACCCCCGTTACGCTGGGATATGTGAAGAAGGAATTTCACTGTGCTGTAATGTATATGTGACAAATAAAGGCTTAACTTAACTAACTTAAATCAGTTAAGTGTGTGTTCATGAGGTAGATGAGAGAGGGACAGCTCTTTCAGAGAGACTTGTATCCTGGATAAAAATCCTTACGGAGAGTTTAAAATCAAATGAAAAAAAATTTGGACAAATGAAAAAAAAAATCAATGGAACGAGTCTCCAGTGTCAGCACTTTGTAACAGTCAGAGATTAAGCTGTAGATTTATGTTTCCAATGTCAGGGATGGAAAGACATTTCCATTGAAACTCAAACAACACTAGAAGGTCCAGTCTGTATCTGCATTAGGAGCAACACATTTTAAATTCAAGACAAAGACAACTTAATGTCATGGTCTTTTAATAATGATATGAATTACATTATTAACAAATACAAGAACACACCTGAAAACAAGACACACCCGAACTCAATGAACAGAACAGAAGAAAACAAAGCAAAGTCTACTATTGAGAGAATGCAAGGATGCAGCAGGAAAATAAGGAGAGCATGATGCCAGGATTTCAGTGCTGATATTTTGCTGTTCATGTACATTCCAGCTTCTTATAACGACATTAATATATGTATATAAATCAGAGATATTTCTCTCCCAGGGGTAGGGGTTTGAAAAACAATTCAATGAGTCTGAAGCTGGAAATTGATGGTGTGATGTTCAATGTTGTTAGTGGTTATGCTCCACAGGTAGGATGTGTGTTAGAAGAGAAGGAGAAATTCTGGAGTGAGTTAGATGAAGTGATGCAGAGCATCCCCAGAGGTGAGAGAGTTGTGATTGGTGCAGACTTCAATGTGATGGGCAGGTTTGGTCTTCAGGACAGGAATGTAGAAGGACAGATGATGGTGGACTTTGCAAAGAGGAGTGAAATGGCAGTAGTAAATACTTTCTTCCAGAAGAGGCAGGAACATAGGGTGACATATAAGAGCGGAGGCAGAAGCACTCAGGTGGACTACATCTTGTGTCGACGTTGTAATCTGAAAGAGATTAGTGACTGCAAAGTGTTGGTAGGGGAGAGTGTAGCCAGACAACACAGAATGGTGGTGTGTAAAATAACCCTGGTGGTGAGGAAGGTGAAGAGGACAAAGGCAGAGCAGAGGACAAAGTGGTGGAAGCTGAGAAAGGAAGAATGTTGTGCAGACTTTAGGGAGGAGTTGAGAAAAGCTATCGGTGGTCAGGAGGTGCTTTCAGTTGACTGGACAATTACAGCCAATGTGATCAGGGAGACACGTAAGAGGGTACTTGGTGTATCATCAGGTAAGGGAAAAGGGGACAAGGAGACTTGGTGGTGGAATGAGGAAATCCAGGAGTGTATACAGGGAAAGAGGCTAGCTAAGAAGAGTGGGACACTGAGAGGACTGAAGAGAGTAGACAGGAGTACAGGGAGATGCAGCGTAAGGTGAAGGTTGAGGTGGCAAAGGCCAAACAAAGAGCATATGAGGACTTGTATGCTAGGCTGGACAGTAATGAGGGTGAGGTGGATCTGTACAGGTTGGCGAGACAAAGAGATAGAGATGGGAAGGATGTGCAGCAGGTTAGAGTGATTAAAGATAGAGATGGAAATTTACTGACAGGTGCCAGGAGGGTGATGGGAAGATGGAAGGAGAACTTTGAGGAGTTGATGAATGAGGAAAATGAAAGAGAACAAAGAGTATGAAGAGGTGACTGTTGTGGAGCAGGAAGAAGCTAATATTAGTAAAAGTGAGGTGAGAAGGGTGTTGAAGAGGATGAAGAGTGGAAAAGCTGTTTGTCCCGATGACATACCTGTGGAGGTATGGAAGTGCTTAGGAGAGGTGGCAGTAGAGTTTCTGACTAGTTGTTTAACGAGATCTTGGAGAGTGAGAGGATTCCAGAGGAATGGAGGAGAAGTGTATTGGTGCCGGTTTTTAAACACAAGGGAGATGTTCAGAGCTGTGGCAATTACAGAGGTATAAAGCTAATGAGCCATACAATGAAGCTGTGGGAAAGAGTAGTGGAAGCTAGGTTAAGGGCAGAGGTGAGAATTCGTGGGCAGCAATATGGTTTTATGCCTAGAAAGAGTACATCAGATGCAGTATTTGGTTTGAGGATGCTGGTGGAGAAATACAGAGAAGGTAATAAAGAGTTGCATTGTGTCTTTGTAGATTTAGAGAAAGCGTATGACAGGGTGCCAAGAGAGGAGCTGTGGTGTTGTATGAGGAAGTCTGGAGTGGCAGAGAAGTATGTTAGAGTGGTGCAGGACATGTATGAGAGTTGTAAGACAGTGGTGAGATGTGCTGTAGGTGTGACAGAAGAGTTCAAGGTGGAGGTGGGTCTGCATCAAGGATCGGCTCTAAGCCCCTTTTTGTTTGCTCTAGTGTTGGACAGGATCACTGATGAAGTTAGACAGGAGTCTCCATGGACTATGATGTTTGCAGATGACATTGTGCTTTGTAGCGAGAGCAGGGAACAGGTGGAGGAAAATTTGGAGAGGTGGAGGTACGCTCTGGAAAGCAGAGGAATGAAGGTTAGCCGCAGCAAGACGGAATACATGTGTGTGAATGAGAGGAACCCAAGAGTAACGGTGAGGCTACAGGGAGCAGAGGTAAAGAAGGTGCAGGATTTTAAGTACTTAGGGTCAACGGTCGAGAGCAATGGAGAGTGTGGAAAGGAGGTGAAGAGATGAGTACAGGCAGGTTGGAATGGGTAGAGAAAAGTGTCAGATGTGTTGTGTGATAAAAGAGTATCAGCGAGAATGAAAGGAAAGGTGTACAGCACAATGGTGAGACCAGCGATGCTCTACGGCTTAGAGACAGTGGCACTGAAGAAAAGACAGGAGGCAGAGCTAGAGGTAGCAGAGCTGAAGATGTTGAGGTTCTCTTTGGGAGTGACAAGGATGGATAGGATCAAGAATCAGTTCATCAGAGGGACAACCCATGTGAGATGTTTTGGAGATAAAGTCTGAGAGGCCAGATTGAGGTGGTTTGGACATGTTCAGAGGAGAGATGGTGAATATATCGGTAGAAGGATGCTGAGGTGCCAGGCAGGAGGTCTAGAGGAAGACCAAAGAGGAGATTTATGGATGCAGTGAGAGAGGACATGAAGTTAGTTGGTGTGAGAGAAGAGGATGCAGAGGATAGGGTTAGATGGAGGCAGATGATTCGCTGTGGCGACCCCTGAAAGGGAACAGCCGAAAGACAAAGAAGAAAGAAGAAGAAGACATCATAGGACACTGCCAGCAGTGAAATCTCAGCTTGCATTCTGCATACTGCACCTTTGTATCGCTCTTACATTATTTTTGTAAACAGAAGTCAGAGACCGGCCAAATTTGTACTTAATCATTTTATTCCAGTTTCATTGAAAGTTTCAAGTTTCTGGTAGGAGCCTGTGTAACAACTCCAATCTGTGTTGTGTGTAATTACTGCGACAACTGACACCATTTCACGACTTGGGTGGAATATTTAATTCTGATAAAAGACATTTTAATAAAGTGGTCAATTTTACAGGATTCTTACAAGACGTCCCATTACAATCACTCTTTTGCTTGGCGTGAATATTAATGCTGAACTTTAAATATACAACACAAACATATATGTACATGTACTGTATATGTATATGTTAATATACAACACAACACAGTTTGCAAATTACAATGATCTATAGTCGAACATGTACCTGAGAAAAGACATTTAAATGAAGCGGTCAATTTCACAGCATTCTTACAAGACATTCTGAAATGACAGGTGCACATTAACTATTACAATATAATTGTTCAACAAGAAAGAAGAAAAATACATCATCAAAATATAAAAAGAGCACAAAAAAATGTTTCAGGAGCACTCATCCATTACAACCACTCTTTTGCCTTGCACGAATATTAATGACCTAACCAGAAGCAATCCAAAATGGCGCCACTCAATGAATAGAGAGTGCAGTGGAAGCACCTTTTTAACCTGTTACACCTGCATTATTCATCTCAGTCTGACCACAAATGATAGCTGTCATTAAATACATTAAAATACATGTTTAAATGTTTACACTCATGAATTTTGTAGATCTTTTAAAAAAAAAAATTGTAAATTATATGAAAATTTTTCATGAAAGGGAACATTTTCCACTGCTCTTAAATCAACTTTACGTGTAAATTCATCATTATAATTTACATTTTTTATTACTCTATAATAAGAACAAAACCAACAGCATCCATAAATCCTGATAATCATGGCCCGTATTCACAAAGCTTCTTAGAATTCTCTCAGAGAGCTCCTATCTTAGCTTAAAAAGTCCTAGGTGGGAATCCTAGACTAAAAGTGATTTAGAAAACTTCTTAGAGCAACTCTGGAAAGTGAAGAAAGTACAAAAAACAATATCTTATTGAGTAGATGTGGTTGACCCCGTTGCTAGGGATGATGCAGCAATTGAAGGATTGTAAAAATAAAATATAAAAAAAAACCTCTGAGCTCTGTAAAGATAAAGCAATTGTATAATCATGACTACAGGCTACTTCATGCAAAGTTTCTAGACTAAAAATCTTAAAGGTAATTAAACAGTGTGTCTATTAGCCTCAGGGAGCTTTGTGAATGCAGGTCCTGTTGATCAGTGGAGACACCATCACTCTGAGATATGAGATACAGGATGAAAGTGTGTGTAACTGGCAGTACAGCTGGTATAAAGATGCTGCACACAGTCCTGTCAGTAGTGAACAGCTGTACAGAATCAGTGGTGTTGAAGTGACACACACAGGTAACTACATCTGTAGAGGAGCAGATGTGTAATTCTGTTACACTGCAGAATGTGTGTGTGTGTGTGTGTGTGTGTGTGTGTGTGTGTGTGTGTGTGTGTGTGTGTGTGTGTGTGTGTGTGTGTGTGTGTGTGTGTTTGCTTTGGTGACACTAAAAAGTGCAATTCATAAATTATAATTATTCCCTTTATAAATCAACTAAATAAATTTTTGTATTTCAGAGAGACCAGAGGCAGTACTGAGTGTATCTCCACAGAGCTGGCTGACTGAAGGAGAATCAGTGACTCTAAACTGTAAGGTTACAGACTCCTCTACAGGATGGACATTCAGCTGGTACACAGTTGTTCCCTACAGAGACGGCTTAATTCAAATACATACTAATCATGGCTATATCATGTATGTGGAGCTCCTCTCAGACAGCAGTAGAGGATCTGGAGGCTCCTACACTCTCAGTCCTGCTGCTCTTAAACACACAGGAGTTTATGTGTGTAGAGGAGAGAGAGGAGAACCAGCCTTACACACACAGTACAGCAATCTACAGCCACTATGGATCACTGGTGAGGAAAAATAAAACCAACAGTAATTTACTGTAAGATGTGGTTGTGTGAATGTTATTAATGCAGCATATATTTATTAATATTCATAGGGTAATGAAAGAGCCCTAAGTGCTGATAGAGATTTTCCCCTTTATGACATTGATGTATTGTCTTTTGATGACTTTTTCATCTGTTGTTTTGTCATTTGTTTATTTTTCTGAAAATGATATAAGGATTTATCCATTATAAAAAAATATCAGAGCATGTCAACACAAGTGCTGTAACTCAATATGAATAGACAATTCAAGATGAACCGATCGTGTGTTCTAAACTGATGCAGCTTCTACTAACATGCTCTTTGTAATATTCACAGCTTTATTTGTTTCGTTTGTGTAAATGTGTGTTTGCTTTCATAAATCTTGCCAAGAAGACAACACCATGCCTACTTCAGCTTTAAACATGAATAAACAGAAACACAACTAATATATACCGAGATGCAAGTAGGGATGATGTCATTCTGTTAGGCTGTTAATGAACACAATAAACATGTAATAAACATGTCTCTGAACTCTGTCCTGTGTAAATGCATGTGCTGGTCTAATGTCATCTACAGTGACCTGGATGTGGTGTGCTAGAGCTAGGCTTATACTGAGATGATGGTGCTCTCTGGTGGTCATGTGATGTTGATTTAATGTCCTGCTTTGTGTCTGTCCTGTGTTCAGTGTCACAGTTTTATTTTTGTTTCCTGGTTTTGACCTCTGTGTTTTGCAGCATTTATGTTTATAGAGTAACCTGTGTTAAAACTTTCTGTGTTATGGCCCAAGCTGTGGACTATGTATTTATTACCTGTTTATTAAACATCATTCTCAACACAACTGCACTTGTATCTTCTATGTGTCTCATATTGCACTTAATATTTATATGTCTCTCTTCTGTGTTTAAGGTGAATCTCCTCCAGTCTCTCTGATCATCAGTCCCAACAGAACTCAACACTTTACTATACACTCTCTCTTACTGAGCTGTGAGGACCAGAGTCACTCTACTGGGTGGACAGTGAGACAATACACACACAGTACAGGAGTTAGAGTTTGTTCACAGTTGGGATCAGTTACAGGATCTACATGTAATATCAACTTCCTCTACACATCACACACTGGAGTTTACTGGTGTGAGTCTGAATCTGGGGGAAACAGTAATCCTGTCAACATCACAGTGCATTGTGAGTCTACATGTAGTGTTATATTATGTTGTATTATGTTATTGTTATAGGAAAAGAAAATTCACTTATTTCATATTTAATATCCCATGGTATTTAAACAGTGTTTTTGACAGAGAGTGCAGGGTGACGTAGAAAAAGGACATCACTTCCATTTTGTGTTGTCTGTACAATATTACAAGACCATACACTAGGCTTATGTTACATAGTAACACATATGTCTGTTTATTTAATTTCATTTTTCTGATTTATCAATATGAATAGCCGATCTGATACCAGTTCTAGTACCTCCATAACTCAGTGTGTGAATGAGGACTCTACAGGTGATGAGTTACATTGTGCATGTGCTTCTCTCTGTTCTAGTTGGTGATGTGATCCTGGAGAGTCCTGTCCATCCTGTGACTGAGGGACGTCCTCTGACTCTACGCTGTTTATATCGCAACACAAAGCCCTCAAACCCTCGAGCTGATTTCTATAAAAATGGATCAGTTCTCCAGACACAGACTACAGGAGAGATGATCATCCATAAGGTCTCAAAGTCAGATGAAGGTTTCTACCACTGTAAACACTCAGAGAGAGGAGAGTCAGAGAAAAGCTGGGTCTCAGTCAGAGGTGAGAAATACACTTTATTTTTCAATCCTGTCTTTAATGAAGCACTGAGGCCTAAAGTCAGCTCCCTCTCTTTCCTATTAGGAATCCGTTCTAAATCTACAGCTGGGTCAGTAGGATTATCAGTGGGACTGAGTTTGTTCTTCATTCTCATTGTTTTACTGATCGTAATGATCCTCCTCTGGTACTACAAAATAAAGAAAGGTATGACGATTGCAGATCAGACGAAGTCAGATGAACATAAGTAATTTTTGTCATATAGTTTTTCTTTCACTTAACATGAAACGTTTATTGAATAAATCTGAATCTGAATCTGAAATACCGCACTTTACCCTATGATTCCCCTGTGTTGTGCCTGTATTTGTATATGATAAGAACATGAATGCATATTGTGTTTGATAAACGCATAATTATCTCATCTAAATACATCTTGTTATTAGAATTCTATTGGTTAATAATTATATTATAATTCATTATATTAGTATATTGGTTTCTAGTCCTACTGTGAAGTCAATATTTGGTCATTAATCTGTTTATTATGCTGGTATCAGCATTGTGTAAAATAAACACCCTGTACAGAAATAGAATCTGTCTCCTTCTGTAGAAAAGCAGCAGAAACTCAATCAGACATCAGAGCCGGATCAGAACCGGTCAGGACACACACCACTTCAGGCTGGTCAGACCCTGTCTCAATCACTGTTTATTTATAGATTTAATAATAGAATCTCACATATTACTAAGAAATTAATTATTAAATTAGTATCTCTATAAAAATTACATTTAAGGTAATTTTTTAAATCTAATTTAAATATCATTTATTTTGTAAACTAAAGTAGAAATTGCAAATACACTTAAACTTTATTTTGCTTTCTGTAGGAACTGAAAACGTGTATGCGTCTGTGGATCAGGGGGATATGAGTGGAACAGGTGGCTTTATTTCATTTCAGACATTTCCTCTTGTATGAGGAGAATCAGCTATAGATTATCTCTATACAGTAAAGTACAGGAGTGTCTTGTAGTGATTAACACACTGCACTGTGTTCAGGTGAAGCTGCTGCTGAGAGCAGTGAAGCACTTTACTCACTGGTCACAAATAAGAAGAGTAACAGAAACAACGGTAGTGTACTTTTAATTCTATAACAGGAAGTATGTTTTTTTTTTTTTTTAATGATAGAATATCAGCATATAGCATTTGAAGTCTTCAGCTTATTCAGTTTCATTACAGACACCATTAAAATGTCTGTGATGTGTTCTGTATAGCATAATAACACCAGTTTTACTGTAATGTTACCACATACTGAACAGTAAAGTAATTATACAGTTACTGTTTGAAGATCTACTCTAAATACAGTTAGGGGTCAGAGTGTTTTTCCACAAGAATCTGATAATGTGTGAGATATATTTGTGAGTTATTAGTGATGTTACAAATCTAAACACGACTGCGATGGTTGTGTCTCTGCTGCTGCAGGTGCTGATGCTGATAACATTTGTGATGTGATGTATGCTGAGCTTGAACTAAAACCAGTGAAAAAGAAAAAGAGAGTAAAAGGTAAAGCAAAATGAAGAAACTCAACTTTTTTTAATCATGAATCACTGTCGCCCTACTCATATTTTATGTAATGGGGAAAAAAAGCACTTTATTACAGGGGTTTTTAGGAACTGTGTTAAAAAATATATATATTTTTAAGTAAATAAGGCAGAAAATCCAGCTTCTCACAATACAAAAAACTGGAAAGTTTGAATTTTTCTTTGTTAAAAATTCTGGTTTTGATAGATCTTCCATAAATGTAAAATTAAAACCTCCATATAGAAAATAAGTAGTCAAGTCAAGTAGGCTTTCATTTCAACCATATACAGATACAGTACATAGTGAAACAAAACAACGTTCCTCCAGGATCAAGGTGCTACATACAGTACAACATAAAATTAACAACATGAATTAACAAAAATAACTGACTGAGACAGCTAATTAGATGTCTTAGAGGTAATTTTTTTTCATTGATCTTTTATTATAATTTCTCTATTATGAGTCTTAAAAAACATCTGAACAAACAATGCTATATTATATTGTGTTATTTAGTCATTTTGATGAGCTGTACTTTTTATCAGATTAATTTTATCTAATTAATTAAGGACCTGTTTCTTCTTTCAAACTAGAGAATGTCAGTGTGGCTGATGAGACTGTATACTCAGAGCTGCAGCAGAAGGTAAAACTCACTAGGTTTATGAACACAGTGCAAACACCATAAAACAAAGTTTAAGTTTAAGATCCAAAGGATACAATTTGGTCTCACACACACAGTATTAAACTATTTCGTTCTTCTGCTTGACCCCCATATAAAGAAATATAAAGAAATGAATTTTTTTTTTTTAAAGTAATCCTAATTGTATTTATGCAATCTCTCTCTCTCTCTCTCTCTGTGTCTCTGTCTCTCTCACTGTCTCTCTATGCAGTGACCTATATATCTGTACACTGAAGAAGCTACAGTTATCAAACAGATGCATGAAAAACTGTTTTGAAAAACAGCATTGTTTCATCTTCCTGCTCATCTTCCTTATCCTGAAACACCCAGCAGTGAAACAGTGCTATGTTCTAAGTTCAGACGATGCTGGATCCACCAACTGGATATCCCAGAAGTGTGACCCACATATTAGGCTTTATTGATTATAGTTTTTGACTAATGTACTATGGCCCATCACCTGGAGACACAGAAGTGAAACAGATATTGTCAGGATTATTTTTTACTCATGTTTGATTCCACATTTTATCATGTGGATGCTTGAAATGTGTCTGGACTTTCTTTTGGGTCATGGAAAGGGGCCGCTGTCACGAACTGTAGGTGTGTATCGGCGTTGTCGGTGAGTGCCTGGCATGAATGCAGGACGCGAGCTGACGGTTCAATAAAGTCTTTATTTTCACTTGGAACATAAAACTAAAACCAGCAACACAATCCTAATTAAAGCAACAAAAGCTAGACGCCTGACCGAGCTTCAGTCAAGCTATTTATCCTAAACCAAACTTAATTATCTTTCCTCGGTTCAGGTGAACGCCTACGTCACCTGACCGAGGTGTAACCTGGGAATCGAAGTCTAAGTCAAACAGAACAGAACGCAAACTACAAACACAAAAGCAATAAACCCAAACGGGCGTTTTGGCGCCCTCTAGGGGTTAACCCTTACAGCAGCTTACGTATGGCTGGGGTCATACTGTCCTAAGCAGTGGGAAAACAGATGTTTGATTGATTCATTATTACAGCTTTGAAAAATAAATGAATAAATGAAATACATACAATCTTGAACAGGAGACTGGATTACCACATACTGTATATGTAACTGGCTGTAATGTTGTCTCTTTAAGAAAACAACAGAAATGTTTGTGTTGTATAGATCCCAAATGCTAGAAAAGTGTTTCAGAGAACATTTTTAAACACATTATTATTATTATTATTATTATTGTTATTATTATTATTATTATTATTATTATTGTAAAATGTGACTTTTCATAATCCATATTTCTATTATCAAATATACTTGTAATAGTAGCAGCATATATTTATAGATAATTCATGACTGCTTTAGACAACAATTTTATCTTTATTTTATAGTTGTTGTTTTTTTATGTGTTAAAATGTGTTATGTGATACAAACAATAAAATGAAGTGCAGTAAGTTTGGCGGGTGCGGAGGGGGGGGGGGGGGGGGGGGTTCTGTTATTTGCTGGTACTATCTGCTTGAGAAAATGTGTTGGTATAGGATCTAATTCACAGATTGATGATTTTAAAGAAGACATGAGTAAAATTAGTTCACTCTCTTCAAGTGTCTAGTTTCAAAGTCTGGATGTTTTGCCTAATATTTGTGATTTTGTTCTTGAAAAAGTTTATGAAATCCTCACTACTGTATGTTGTTGTTAATTAAAAATATTGAAATAGTATTGAAAATTAATCAACATTTTTTCCAGTCATAATCAATAATTGATCAGTGTCTCTTTTCCCCCAAACATTACCATGTGTGGAAAATAAGCAAAATTGCTTCCTCTCCTCATTGTGACCAGCTAAAAAATATTTTCATAATCTTCAAGTTGAAAGCCATCTGCCATCATGTGTACTACTTTGTTTGCAGGTGTTTGAAATAAACAGCAACTGTTTGTTTTTTTTTATAAAAAGGAAGTAAGAACTGATGCCGTGGCTGTCTGTACTTAAAGAGAAGTCAAAGAACCTACATACACTCATCTCGGTCTCTCTGTTTTACTTGTGTGATTTGAGAACAAAGCGTAAAAACCTTTAACACACTCAGTCAGTCAGTCATTATAGAGACAGGATGGAGCTCAGTCGTCTCGCTGTGATGCTCTGTGAGTAAATGTTCTCTTTGTGTCTTCAATATGAAAGTTGTTCATCTGCAGTCTGAATGTCCTGAGTGATGAGCTTATTGTGTGATTCGCACATACAGTATAATAAGTGTTACAAAGGTTGGTTTTATGTCTGGGTGCTAAGAGTATCACTTTTCATTACTACAGTAGTACTTGTTGCATATTTAGTTACATGAAATTAAAAGAAATAAATGTTCACTGTGTCATGTTCCTAAGACTTTATAAGTAAACTTGTTTTCCTCTATACAAAATAAACTAATTTATTTGAACAAAAAGAATGAAGGGAAAAAAAGATTTACAGTGACAGACAGAAACCTTTGATTTTCAACTGCATTAATGTTTATGGGGTCATTGACTTGTTGAAATAGATTTATCCCAACTCATTTTGAGATATTCTGAAGATTTCATTAGGTTTCTCTCCAGAATCTCCATCTACTTTATTTCACCCACCACCGCTCCCAACCCAAATTATGGTAACCTCCTCAGTCCCTACCATTGAGAAACCTCCTCACCACATTACACTTCCACCACCATGATTCAATGTTAGCATAGTGTTGCTGTGTTAACATTTATTCCATAATGCTGTCTTTCATTTGACAAGAAACATTTTAGTTGCAAGATATTTTGCAAAGTTCATATGTCAGTTCAGATGGACAATTCCCCAAAAAAAATGGCTTGCTACATGGCACTCTCCAAAGTACGCCAGATGTGTGCAATACACAGATTCAACATCTGGGCATCAAAACATTGGAAATGTCTTAATCTCTTTATTACTAGAAACAGTATCTTCTTAGGAATGTTTTCTCTTCTGTACCTGGGTATGGCAGTGCAGACCAACCAAGTGCAGCACCCAGTGAATGAACCCTACATTTTGGACACATAGTTACCATGCCCCTTAACAAAAACTGTCTGTCACATTTTTATGTCTAACTGCAGAACATTCAATGCCAGAAATTTGTACTCTGCAGCAAATTTCATTCTGTACCGCATTACTGTAGTTATTTTATTTTATTACTGAGCCATCTCAAAAGATGTTTCTGATAGATGTTGTAGATAGACATGTTGGTTAAGATACAATACGATAAGTTTGGTGTTTCTTAAAGGTTTTTTTTTTTTGACAGACTGAATGAGTTCCATATTTTGTCCTGTTCTCTGATTCTGTTCCCTTTTTAGTGCTGATTTCACTTACACCAGCAGCACATCCTCAAGGTGAGTTATGTATATATTTATTCTTTATATTGTGCACTTGGTTGAATTTTTGCTATAACAGAGAATATGAGCAGAATTTATTCTTTTTTTTTAAGGCATTAACAGTTTTGCAGCTCTAAATCGATAAATTGTTCATTATTATTTGTTCTCATATTAATTTATTAAAAAAAAAAATAAAGCCCATGTACTACATGTGAAACAGAACAGGTCTTTAAAATCACATTAAGATCACCTGTGAAGAGAAATTTCTCAAGAAAAAAAAACATAATAACAAAAAATTAACCAGTGCTGTTGTTTTTTTAATCATGTTAAACTATTTTTCTCTAAAACACTCCTTCCAGTTTCTGATTTTCTTTATAATTTTCTATTTCCTGTGTAACAGAGACACCTCAGGCAGTACTGAGTGTATCTCCACAGAGCTGGCTGACTGAAGGAGACTCAGTGACTCTAATCTGTGAGGTTACAGACTCCTCTACAGACTGGACATTCAACTGGTACAGAGTTGTTCCATACAGAAATGACTTAACTCAAATTAAAAATAATCGTGGCTATATTATGTATGTGGAGCTCCTGTCAGACAACAGCAGAGGATCTGGAGGCTCCTACACCCTCAGTCCTGTTGGTTTCAATCACATAGGAGTTTACATATGCAGAGGAGGGAGAAGAGAACCACCATTTCATACAAATTACAGCAACCCAGAGTCACTATGGATCACTGGTGAGAAAAAATCATCAACATTGCTGGGTTGGGTGTAGGATGTGGATGTGCAAGTGGACGACGAGATAAATATAGTATATTAGAACATACAGTGAGGGGAAAAAAATATGTGAACCTTTTGGAATTTCATGGTTTTCTGCATTAATTTGTCATAAAATGTGATCTTATCATCAAAGTCAAGTTTACACTGATATCACCAAGGGCTGTATTAGTCACATGTATGTGTTTGAAAGTGTCTATTATGGTGGTTAATCTTGGTGTATATACAATACAATACAAACAGCAATTTTCAAGTATTGCCACAGATCCTCAGTTGGATTGAGGTCTGGACTTTGATTGGCAATTCTAACACATGAATATGCTTTGATCTAAACCATTCCATTTAGGCTCTGGCTATATCTTTAGGGTCATTGTCCTGCTGGAAGGTGAACGCCTATCCTTATCTCAAGTTCTTTGCAGACTCTAACTGGTTGTCTTCTAAGATCGTCCTGTATTTAGCTGCATCCATTTTCCCACCAACTCTGATCAGCTTCCCTGTCCATGCTGAAGAAAAGAAGACCCAAACCATGATCCTGCCACCTCCTGCATGTAATATTGCGTTTAGTTCCAAAAGTTAAATTTTGGTCACATTTGACCAGAGCACCTTCTACCACATGTTTGCTGTGCCCCCCACATGGAGTGTTGAAAAACTGCAAACATGACTTCTTATGCCTTTTTTTCACCAATAGCTTTCTTATTTCTGCTCTTCTTCTGACTTTATTTACTTTTCAATGGGAGGCGGAAGAAGACGCAGGCGTTGGCTGTTCGTCAATGTTAGATAGAGCTGGATAGAGTGGGCAAAAAATTAACCCAAGTAAGAGTAGCTGTACTGTAAAATAATATTACTTACCTAGAAGTATATATTTATAAGAAATTATAATAATTATACATTAGTGTGTGTACACACATACATACACACACAGAATACTGTATATAATGTATATATGCTGTCTGATTTGGCAGATAGAGAAGACACAGCAGTATGAAGCTGTTCTTTTGCAGGCAAAACATGCTTTGCATATGATGCCAGGGATGCATCATATTTTTTGAGATGCATAAAATTGTGCAACCCGTGTGTTGGCAATTAATTCTGTACTGAAATATACTTATATATACATAGACTATTAAAGTAACATTATATGCCGCTTGACCTGATTGGTCAAACAGAGTCATGTAATTATTGTTGCTGCACCTGATTGGTGAAACAGTACCAGCTGCATGTGTAGAATAAATGGATACTTTAGAAACGTAACAAGTCGAGTGTAGCCGAATGTTAGGGAGTACGAGTAGCGTTTCTTCTTCACAAATCTACTCAAATTAAAGTAAAAAGAATGGTGCAATAAAACTACTCTTAGTACATTTTTCAAAAAAGTTAATGTAATGGAATAAATGTAACTCGATACTTTCCACCTTTGCTGTGTGCACATGAGATATGGCTACCTTTTTACATTCACCAGCCCAGCTGAATAGCTCAACAACCACAGCCTCACATCAAACATCTGAGTCATTAAAAATAATTTAGTATTAATCCTTGGTGATACCGTTGAATGTGTGGCAATTAAATGTAAGCATCCACTCTCTATAAAAATATTCCTTATTTACCAATCAACAAAACAACACCCTAGTTATATCACAGAAATGCTGAGTTTCTTTCAACTTTCTACACATCATTATCCAGTGGGCTAATACTCAGAGACCTGAACATCCATCACATACCCTCTAATCGTTTTGTCGCTGAGTTTCAATAACTTTTAAATTGCTTAAACCTAAAGCAGAATGTATGTTAAGTTCCCCATCCATAGTGAGGGCCACAACTCAACTTTACTCATTACATCCTCATTGCTGACTCGATCCCTATCTCAAATCTCCAAGTATACGACCTGTGTGTTTCTGACCATAAAATAACTTTGATAGATCTTCCCATATTTCCTTTTTTGCCCAGAACATTACACTCTCAAACTCTGTTAATAACCTTGGGGTCAAGTTTAAACTCCTCCCCTCCCTCTCCCTCTCCCTCTGTGACATTGAAAGGCTGTCTCCTCCAGTCTGGACAATTGTAAGGCACTCCTCATTGGAATCTCTGGCAGGAATCTTCAAAATCTCCAACACATTTAAAGCAGTATTGTCAGGATCCTTACGGCAGTGCCAAAATATGAGCACATCACTCCAATCCTCCGGACACTTCATTGGCTCCCCATCCACCTCTGTATTGAATATAACTCTCTCCAATTATCCACCATTGCCCCACACTATCTTAAAGAACTCCTCACTTTACAATTCACAAAAAGACATGTCCATTGCACAAATACTTACTGTCTTTGTCTGCCAGGACATTTCACACAATGGAGGATCAAGCTTTCGTAGCAGTCACTCCACAGCTTTGGAATTCCCTGCCTGAGAACTTGATAGCACCACAGACTTTAAAAAAAAAACAGTCCACAGTCTGCTCTGGGGTCAACACTTTGAGATTTGTCCATCAATATAAAGTGCTTTATTAATAAAATCAATTATTCTTAGTACTCTTCCATAAAGACCAGGGGCTGGTTTCGCAATAACGCACACTTAGGTTTAGGAGTGAAAGTGGGGACTTTGAATGTTGGGACCATGACAGGAAAGGGAAGAGAGTTGGTTGATATGATGCAGAGAAGGAAGGTGGATATACTGTGTGTCCAAGAGACCAGGTGGAAAGGTAGCAAGGCTAGAAGCTTAGGATCAGGGTTCAAATTGTTTACCATGGTGTGGATAGGAAAAGAAATGGAGTAGGAGTTATTCTGAAAGAGGAGTTTGTAAGGAATGTTCTAGAGGTGAAGAGAGTATCAGACAGGTTGATGAGTCTAAAGATGGAAATTGAGGGAGTAATGTTCAATGTTGTTAGTTGTTATGCCCCACAGGTAGGATGTGAGTTAGAAGAGAAGGAGACATCCTGGAGTGAGTTAGATGAAGTGATGCAGAGCATCCCCAGAGGTGAGAGAGTGGTGATTGGTGCAGACTTCAATGGACATGGGGAAGGGAACAGAGGTGATGAAAATGTAATGGGCAGGTTTGGTCTTCAGGACAGGAATGTAGAAGGACAGATGGTGGTGGACTTTGCAAAGAGGAGTGAAATGGCAGTAGTAAATACTTTCTTCCAGAAGAGGCAGGAACATAGGGTGACATATAAGAGTGGAGGCAGAAGCACTCAGGTAGACTACATCTTGTGTCGACGTTGTAATCTGAAAGAGATTAGTGACTGCAAAGTGTTAGTAGGGGAGAGTGTAGCCAGACAACACAGAATGGTGGTGTGTAAAATAACCCTGGTGGTGAGGAAGGTGAAGAGGACAAAGGCAGAGCAGAGGACAAAGTGGTGGAAGCTGAGAAAGGAAGAATGTTGTGATGTCTTTAGGGAGGAGTTGAGACAGGCTCTGGGTGGTCAGGAGGTGCTTTCAGTTGACTGGACAACTACAGCCAATGTGATCAGGGAGACAGGTAGGAGGGTACTTGGTGTATCATCAGGTAAGGGAAAAGTGGACAAGGAGACTTGGTGGTGGAACGAGGAAGTCCAGGAGTGTATACAGGGAAAGAGGCTAGCTAAGAAGAAGTGGGACTGAAGAGAGTAGACAGGAGTACAGGGAGATGCAGCGTAAGGTGAAGGTAGAGGTGTCAAAGGCCAAACAAAGAGCATATGAGGACTTGTATGCTAGGCTGGACAGTAAGGAGGGTGAGGTAGATCTGTACAGGTTGGCGAGGCAGAAAGATAGAGATGGGAAGGATGTGCAGCAGGTTAGAGTGATTAAAGATAGAGATGGAAATGTACTGACAGATGCCAGGAGGGTGATGGGAAGGTGGAAGGGGTGCTTTGAGGAGTTGATGAATGAGGAAAATGAAAGAGAACAAAGAGTAGAAGAGGTGACTGTTGTGGAGCAGGACGTAGCAAATATTAGTAAAAGTGAGGTGAGAAGGGCGTTGAAGAGGATGAAGAGTGGAAAGGCTGTTGGTCCTGATGACATACCTGTGAAGGTATGGAAGTGCTTAGGAGAGGTGGCAGTTGAGTTACTGACTAGTTTTTTTAACAAGATCTTGGCCAGCGAGAGGATTCCAGAGGAATGGAGGAGAAGTGTATTGGTGCCGATTTTTAAGAACAAGGGAGAGGTGCAGAGCTGTGGCAATTACAGAGGCATAAAGCTAATGAGCCATACAATGAAGCTGTGGGAAAGAGTAGTGGAAGCTAGGTTAAGGGCAGAGGTGAGCATTTGTGAGCAGCAATATGGTTTCATGCCTAGAAAGAGTACATCAGATGCAGTATTTGCTTTGTGGATGCTGATGGAGAAGTACAGAGAAGGTAATAAAGAGTTGCATTGTGTCTTTGTAGATTTAGAGAAGGCGTACGACAGGGTGCCGAGAGAGGAGCTGTAGTGTTGTACGAGGAAGTCTGGAGTGGCAGAGAAGTATGTTAGAGTGGTGCAGGACATGTATGAGGGTGCTAAGACAGTGGTGAGATGTGCTGTAGGTGTGACAGAAGAGTTCAAGGTGGAGGTGGGTCTGCATCAAGGATCGGCTCTATGCCCCTTTTTGTTTGCTCTGGTGATGGACAGGATGACAGATGAGGTTAGACAGGAGTCTTCATGGACTATGATGTTTGCAGATGACATTGTGCTTTGTAGCGAGAGCAGGGAACAGGTGGAAGAAAACTTAGAGAGGTGGATGTACGCTCTGGAAAGCAGAGGAATGAAGGTTAGCCGCAGCAAGACGGAATACATGTGTGTGAATGAGAGGAACCCAAGAGGAACGGTGAGGCTACAGGGAGCAGAGGTAAAGAAGGTGCAGGACTTTAAGTACTTAAAGTCAACATTTAGGCATTTGGCATACATTTTTACATTTAGGCATTTGGCATACGCTCTTATCCAGAGCGACTTACATTTTTATCTCATTACACATCTGAGCAGTTGAGGGTTAAGGGCCTTGCTCAAGGGCCCAACAGTGGCAACTTGGTGGTTGTGGGGTTTGAACCTGGGATCTTCCGAACCGTAGTCCAATGCCTTAACCACTGAGCTACCCCTGGCCCCGGTCAACGGTCCAGAGCCACGGAGAGTGTGGAAAGGAGGTGAAGAGGCGGGTACAGGCAGGTTGGAATGGGTGGAGAAAAGTTTCAGGTGTGTTGTGCGATAAAAGTGTGTCAGCGAGAATGAAAGGAAAGGTGTACAGGACAGTGGTGAGACCAGCGATGCTCTACGGCTTAGAGACAGTGGCACTGAAGAAAAGACAGGAGGCAGAGTTGGAGGTAACAGAGCTGAAGATGTTGAGGTTCTCCTTGGGAGTGACAAGGATGGATAGGATCAAGAATGAGTTCATCAGAGGGACAACCCATGTGAGATGTTTTGCAGATAAAGTCTGAGAGGCCAGATTGAGGTGGTTTGGACATGTTCAGAGGAGAGATGGTGAGCATATCGGTAGAAGGATGCTGAGGTTGTAACTGCCAGGCAGGAGGTCTAGAGGAAAACCAAAAAGGAGATTTATGGATGCAGTGAGAGAGGACATGAAGTTAGTTGGTGTGAGAGAAGAGGATGCAGAGGATAGGGTTAGATGGAGGCAGATGATTCGCTGTGGCGACCCCTGAAATGGAACAGCCGAAAGACAAAGAAGAAGCACACTATTCGTGCGCTAAGAAGACTCTTAAGATATATCTTACGTTAACTGATAACTTTTCTAAGTGTATTTCTCGAAGTCTTAGGAGTCCTCTCAAGTCGCTGCCTGTTACGTCCGACGTTACAAGGCGCTGTCTACAGTGAAGGTCCTGAATTAGCTGACATCGATTGCATCACAGCGTTAAGAAAGATGGCACTTTCTATGCAAATTAAACATTGCATTAAATTCTTTTAATAGTGTTTATTTCGACATGGGTTAACTTAACAATAACATGCCATAATAAACAAATATATAAATTAAATCACCAAACTGTCGCTAATATTTTCATGTAACCTGTAGTGACGGTGAAACGAGCCGGGTATACAATCATAGTTGATGAACAAACAGCTGATAACACTCTTCACCAGCTTTAGAAACAATGTGAAAGTATGTCAGTTGTTAGGGTTGTATAGCGTACTTATGGAATGAATACGATGAGTTAACAGAGAGGAGGTTTCATACTCCTATCTAACCTACGCAGTTTCGTGAAGGGGCCGTAAGTGCAGTTCATCTTGATTCAGCACGAGTTTTGGTGCCGTGATTACTTTTCCAATTTACCATGCAAAAAAAATAAACATGTTTAACATGCGGAAGCTCGCAGACCTTGCAGACCTTCGCGGAACGTCGGGCGGTCACTCGAGGCGGCTCATGGTGCCTAATACCCCTATCTCACCTCTGCGGCTTGACTCACGGTGAGATGCGATGTTAGGCACAGTGAGCCGCCGCGATTGCCCGCCGACGTTCCGCGAAGTTCTGCAAGGTCTGCAAGCTTCGGCAAAGACCAGCAAGAACTTTAACGTAAAATTTTTGACGCGGAAAGATGGAAATGTAATCACAGCACAAAAACTCGAGGTGAATCATGATGAACCCTACTTACGGCCACAGCGCGAGACCGCTCAGGTGAGATAGGGGTATAACAACGCATCTCACAGCGAGTCAAATCGCATAAGTGAATTGGGGTATTAAGCATTACAATTAAAAAATTAATGGATGTGGGGTTTGAAACTCTCAAGGTTATCTTCTCATTTAACTAAATCAAATTTCATAAACATAAAACGTGTCAAAAGAAAAGCCCACAAAGTTAGGGATAATGGCTAATGATCAATGAAACATATTTTAAACAAAAAGCAGCGAGCAGCAGGACATCGGGATGTAGAGCGTAAGTACGATGCGTTGGTCTGGCACGCGCAGGTCTGAGCAGGTCAAGAAGGTCCATAATCTGTTACCTTGGAAGGCAAAACCTTTTTTTTTTTTAAATAGCGACCACGGGGAAAATATGAAAAGGGCTGAAGTTTTGTCTAAAGGAAAAATGTACATGACCCACATGGCTCCACGGACGGTGCCGTCTTCAGTTTAACACAACACCATGCTCGCTGCCAAATTGTTTGACACCTGTTTAATGTTAAAAGTGATGGCCAATTTTAATGCATTAGTCACATTATGAAATAGGCTAATTAAAAGTCACTCTATTAATTCTGATATCAAATAAAATAAAATTCTTAAACAGGTCTACAGTATATTCCATCATTAATACGACTTTGATAACGTGCCATAATGTGTTTGCATACACCGCTGATTTATAAAGACTGCTGCTCAGTGGCGGCGACTAGTGTCTTGAGCTGAAACTACACTAAGTATGAGTTAAGGTTGGTCCAGACCAACCTTACGAACGTGTGACTTAGCTAAGAGATACTTAGAGTAAGAATGTTTCGGGAAATGCGCCATAACGTTAAGAGAGAGGTTAAGGTACAACTTAAGAACTACTTGGAGATAAGAAGCTTTCAAGAAACCGGCCCCAGATTAGTGGAGCGCATAACAAATAGTTATGCTCTGCAGCTCTTCTAAAACTCTCTTCTTTAACTCTTTAAAGCTCTTTATTTTTTTCTGAAAACAAGTTTCTATGTTTAAGGTGAATCTCCTCCAGTCTCTCTGATCGTCAATCCCAGCAGAACTCAACACTTTACTGGTGACTCTCTCTCACTGAGCTGTGAGCACCAGACTGGATGGACAGTGAGACGATACATACAGAATCGGAGGGTTTTGAATTGCTCAGATGGATCAGTCACAGGATCTACATGCAAAATCTATTCAATCAGTAGAATTCATAATGGATGTTACTGGTGTCACTCTGAATCTGGAGGTTCTAGCAATCCTGTCAACATTACAGTGCATGGTGAGTCTCTGACAATCTCACTGGGATATCCATTCATATAACACAAAACCTGTTTATCTTAAACTATTCGTAATTCCTTTAATTCTATAACTCCTCTTATCCATTAAATTGGGACCAAACATGTACCAAATACCACATACCATTATTTGTACCAATGTAGATATCAATTACTGCACAGTTGAATGTTTTGTAACTGGCTAGTCCAACAGGTCTGGTTCTGCAGATTCCACAGGTATATAATCTACACATCGATGAATTCAAGATATTCTTTTTACATTATCTAAACCTCTCAAGTATAGATTTCCTTATTGTGATCAAATTAAATTGTTAATCTGATTTTCCATGTTCTAGATGATGACGTGATCCTGGAGAGTCCTGTCCACCCTGTGACTGAGGGACATCCTCTGACTCTACGCTGTTTATATCGGCACAAAAAGTCCTCAAATCTCCGAGCTGATTTCTATAAAGATGGATCCGTTCTCCAGACACAGACTACAGGAGAGATGATTGTTTATCATGTCTCAAAGTCAGATCAAGGTTTCTACTCCTGTATATACCCAGGGAGAGGAGAGTCACCGAAAAGCTGGGTCTCAGTCAGAGGTCAGACATCATTTATTTTAATTAAATTTTTTTCTTGCAATTTTTAAATGCTAATTATATGATCTTCCTTTCTCATAGCTTCTACGACGAGTGGTAGAACAGCAAGAGTGGCTCTGGGACTGAGTTTTGCTGTTTGGTTTAACACATTGCTGATTTTATATATCTTCCTGGGGTGCAGAAAAGAAATGAAAGGTTTGAAAGCTGCTTTTGACAGAATATTCATGATTTCTAAAGTATAGACTTCATACTTTGTAAAATCACAGATTATATCGTTTATCTGATATAGAATTGCATAGATAAAACTCTTACATTACAGAGTACCTAGTGTGTGAATGTATTAAAAAAAAGTAATAATAAAAAAAAATCCACATTTAATACATAGTAAATATTGCAACATGAATTTAATAAAATGATTTGCAACACTTTTAGGGCAAGCTTATTTATTTGCTTTATTATTACAATCTTGGCCTCGATGAGTTTTTTTTCTTCCCATTTATGGGTTCCATTCTGAGCATGCACCGTGTAGGTCACTGTGCCATTTCCAATGCAAAATTAATTGTATTCCAGCATTAAAATGCAATTGGGTCTAAGTGCATCGGTCATTTTGCTCAGTGGCTTCATAACTATGAAGTTAGGGCCTATTAATAGTTGCTATACAGTATATGCTAACTTTTTTTTTTACAATACACTTATGTTTGGTTTATTGCTATTGTTTGTAGTTACCCTGTTTGTTGCACTGTAATGAGAATTCCTTCACTAATTTCAGTCCAGCCTTTATTTGTCACATATACATTACTTCACTGTGAAATTCTTCATTCTTCACATATCCTAGCTTCTTGTTATTAGGCTGAGCACAGGGTCAGCCATTATATCATGTCCATGGAGCAGACAGGGTTAAAGGCCTTGCTCAAGCAGCAACCTACAGTAGCAGAGCTGGGGCTCGAACCATTGACCTTCCGATCAGTAACTCAGAACAAAATGAGCCACTGCCTTATGTACACCCTGTTCAGATTGTGTAAATAACCCTAACCCTAGAATCTGTCTCTCTATATAGAAAAGCAGGATAAAGGCAATGGGACCTCAGAGCAGAATCAGAGCCAGTCAGAAGTTGAAGACTCTCAGTCAGGACACACACCACTTCAGGCTGGTCAGATCCTGTCTCAATCACTGTTTATTTCTAGATTTTATAATAAAATACCTATTTTTTTAATTGCAATTGTTATATATAGCCTAATCTGCATGTCTTTGGACTGTGGGAGGAAACCCAACAAGAACGGGGAGAACATGAAAATTCCATGCACACAGAGGCAGGAATCGAACCCGGAACCTGGAGGTGCAAGGCAACACCTTGCACTTCCGTGCCTGCCGCCTAATATATCATTAATAATTTTTCATTCTTTAAAGAAGTACATTATACAGTACTTTTCTTCATTTATAACTACATTTAATGTTGTATAAGAAGGTTTTCCATGGCAAAAGATCATTAATAAGTAAGATCATTAGTTTTGTTTTCTGCTACTACAGGTGCTGATGTTAAATCCATTGCTAGTTCTGTGACTTACGCTGACCTTGATCTAAAACCGCTGAAAAAAGGAAGGAGTATACAAGGTAGAAGGAAAATAAAGAAACTTAATTTCTATATTGTTCATCATCATATCTTGTTTTATGGAATAAATAAAATGTGTATTAATTTAGTAGGAAAATAATCAATGTCATGGTGGTATGATGTAGTGGAGTTCCTGTTACCATCCTGAGGTTGATCAGTTTTCGTACCAGCATATACTGTACTGTACTGCAGTCTTGTATTCGCCAACAGCTACAGATTTTGTACCATGTTCTCACTTGTGATATGGGAACTATATCAGGAACACAAGTTCCTCATAAGTTTCTCGATGTCCTTTTGAAGTTCTTACAGAAAATAATTTAACTAATAATTAAAACATCTGTAATTATTATTTAAAACAAAAATAAATAATCATTTAATGTATGTCCATGTGAATGAGCAGCTACTATAGAAACATATTACAGCAATTGCATTAATACAAACATTTTGTCCAGTCATAACCAAGAATTGATTACTAATGTGGTATAAAATATTCTAATTTCGACTTTATAAATTAAATTGGATGTAATTCTGTTGGTAGTTAAGTCAGGATTTCTTGTTTCCCACTAGGAAAGGCCAGTGCGGGTGACGATATTGTTTACTCAGAGATGAAGCACAACATGTAAGGTAAGACTTATGACATTTACAGTATCAATTTTAAAAGACAAACCAAAAACATGAAGTATGAAATATGTTTAAAGGTATTTTGGGTAGAATTTGGCATCTAGGACATTCAGTATCCATGTACACAAAACCCAACCTCAAAGAATCATCTCATTCTACTTGAAACTATTATGGAAGTGCCTCCGAGTGGCGCAGTGGTAAAGCGCTCGCCCTATCATCCGGAGATCGCTAGTTCGAACCCCGAGTGATGCTGTAACCTCTCACAGCTGGAGACATAGAGAGAGCTGATTGGCCTAGCTCTCTCAGGGGGAGGGATGAGAGGCTCCCACATTAATCACAACTCTACAGTCAATCAGGGACGTCTGTGAGCTCGCGCATGCGGAAGGAGCGGCTAGCGCTTTCCTCCGAGTGTGTTACTCCGACCCTAATGGTGCGTGAGCAAGCAGTTCGAAACAGATGCGGTCGGCTGACGTCACGCGGTTCGGAGGAAACACATGATAGTCTTCGGCCCTCCCGGCTGAGTGGTAGTGGTAGCCTTAATAGGGGAGCCCCCTAGTGACGGGGAGGAATTGGCCACGACTAAATTAGGGGAGAAAATTGGAAATACCCAAAAAAATTATAATAATTCTTTAATAATTATTTCATTTATTTATTTTTGTTTTGTTGTGGTCACTGATTTAAATACTATATTGTAGAATGATATGTAATGAAAGGTATATCAATGGGAAGGTGTATAAAATGTATAATGTGTAAATGTTCTCTGTGTTTCTGTCTGCAGTGAACAATAAATGTTGATGAAGACAAGGTTATCAGCTAGAAAATGTCAGTTTCTCCTTTTCTACCCAAAATAAAAGCTGTTTGATTACTTTTTCTAATTCCTAAAAAAATTGGAAATGACAAAGAATTTGTCCACATCATCCACTGACTGAACCTGCATGTGCCAAAATAATAGCCGTTCCTGAGACATGTACTGTTTATGAATATTATAAAATAATTTCTCTTTTATCATTCTCAATCTCTGGAACAGTGTTTCCTATGTAGTATGTGTACGTATATTCCACTTTATATGTATTCCACTTTATATGTATGGGTCAAAACTCAAATTAAAATGTAATATGAAAAATTGCAATCTAATGATGAATTTACATTTCCAACTTATATATGCAGCTTTGCGCTTAAAATTCAACAATTCCATTTCCATTTGTGGTTTCTTGTACTACTATTAAGATTTTATTTATACTGGCAATTTGGATGCTTCATAAGCATATTTAATTCATATCTATATTTAAATGAAATGTATTTCCCAAATTGAATTATTCTGTTGCTATTAGTAAAATCAAATGAAAATGATAATTAAAATGTTTTCCACATGTCTGTACTTACTAATGTATTTCACTTATTTTACATACTAAACTAATCACCTGATAGCCACATTGTTTGCAAATGTATAAACTGTCATGCAGTGATAACTGTAGCAGTGTCTACGACCAAGCACAGGTGAGATGCAGTGAACTGTCTTTCAAATATAAAAATCCAAGGTCTCAGGAATATATTTTTACATCTGGATTGCTCATTAGAGATCTAAAACAATATCTGGATTACTTTAAACATGAGTAATAACAATGTCTGTTAAATGCACTGTGATGATGCATGTTCATCTTTTGTTAGCAACAAACTCGCCAAGTAACTCTGATGAGTGATGTACATCTTCCGTCTTAAAACATAAATTAGTTTCTCCCACTGCTGGGAGCCTCAAGAGAGGACTTTGGAAAGATGAAGCTTTTGGCTTCATGTGCATCAAAGGAGGCAGATGATGGCCTACATCCAGGTTGGTAGCTCGATAGGGGAGTGCTTGTTGTGCCCCAACAAAACGGGTGGGAATTGGAATTAGATACAACTATTTTAGGGAGAAAATATGGTATGGAATGATAAAAGACATCATATTAAAATACATTGTTACCTCATACCTCCAATGTTGAAGGTTTGAATTTCATGTTTGTACATTGAAATTATTCAACTGGTAAGTCCCATCACATTTACACTGTTGGATGAGAAGAGCTTAAAAATAAACGTCTCTATGCATGAACGACAAATTTATACACACTAGGTTTATTTCAGGTGGTGTACATAAAAGAAGCAGGTTTATAAGCATCACATTTCATAAATCAGTTTCACATCGGTTTCTGGTATCATAAGTAACGGATACATCACCTTTAATGCAAAATCAAACCATAAATCAAATCTAATCATGTAGAAAAGTATTATAAAGGATGTCCTTGATTTCTGAAAGACAGTCCAGACTCCTGCAGACCAACGTTTCACATCTCAGCATCTGTCACGCATGAAATCCTCCTTTAAGAAACATTCACAATCCAGGCACGGTTCCTCGAGTGTAATAAAAGACATTCTGGTAAAATCTTTGAATTAAAAAAAAAAAAAAAAAAAAAAAAAGGTTTGAAATACAACGAACACAAAAATATAAAGAAAAAAAAATCAGATGAAATGCTGAACAGAAAAGACAAAATCACGCCTTATTATGAATATATGATCAGTCCCTCCACGAGTTATCTGCTGGTGCATGTAGGATATGTTGATGTACTGACATCATTTTCTGGGAAAAATTAAGAAAAAAAAAATAAAAAAGTGAAAAGAAGCATGTAGAGTTCAGGCTCATGAGGGGTTTTAGCAAGATGGTCACCCTGTATTAAACCTCCTTGACATTTCCAGAATGTCCACAAGGGGTCCTCATTGTCCAAAGAGCCTTCAAAAAAAATCTGACGATGATTACTCTACTTCATAATATCTGATCAATGATGCCAATGTAGCCCAGATAAATCAAGTCCATCACTTTGTCAAGACCCAGGAAACATTCCAGAAATGAGAAGAGAAAAAAATGACATCTTGTTAGCTGATGATCTGGCTGGAGTTACACACACAGGGCTCGGGGGAACCTGAGAGCGACACAGAGAGAAATGTCATCTTTCCAAAGATCAAATCACAAATGTCACAAGCTCTGACCTTGACATATTGCACAGACGGGCATTTTTGGACTTCCTGTGTGCAGAGGGAATCAAGTGACCTCACCTGTCCTCACTGAAGCCATCCAGTTCCTCCTCATCATCTTCCAGCTCCATATCCAGCTCGTTGTCGAGGCAACCACGACCGTAGCTACTGAGGACGCTGAAGAAAAGAACAAACTGAGATCAGACAATGTTTCGTTATTGACTAGTGTGTATTCGCTGTTGCGTGTGCAGGTGCTTCATCCTGACCTGACGGAGCGACAAGTGAAGAAAACGATGCGTTTGAGTTTCTTGTTGTAGAAGAAGTAGTTGAAGGACCAGAGGTTGCCCTCCTCACCAAAAGGGTCTGAATCTAGATCTGGGTTATAGCTAAAATACACACACATACACAGTTATAGAGCAACACTTTTGAGTTGCAGATACAAAATAAGTGAAAATTAAAACAAAAACTCTCTTTAATCTTCAAGATCTCCTTCTGTACTTTAACTTCCTTTTAATTGCAAATACCATAAAATCTGATTTAAAATGTTGCTTGATGAAGAAAAAGGGTACTAATAAAATGTAACGGGATGTGTGGATAGCTTTTTGGAAAAAAAAAATGTAAAGCTAAACAGGAATTATATATATATATGATAGGTTTTTTGCATTTGAGGCAGTAAGATGTTGCAGTTCCTCTATAATCCTACAGGGGGTGCTCTTCCAAACTGTCACATATTGGCAAGCACTGGATTTATTTTCAAAGTTTGTTTAGAATTATTACGGAATCTGAAAATAAATATATAAATATATATCTCGAATCAGGATAAAATCGCAATACGAATGGAATCGACACTTGCGTATCGTGATTCTATCGTATCGTCCTAGTAATTCCTAAGAGTCATTCACCAAGTCGTGTCTTTGTCATGGTTGAATCTTAGATCGTGTTCAGCTGGTAATAAAGTGCACTATGAGCGGTCTACAACACTTTTACATTACATCCTATCTAGTTTGCATACATGTACATTATGTGAATAATAATATTTTTAGTTTTGGGTAATATAAGCACATTATGTAGCTCATGATCACATCCACACTTCGAATTCAAGGATGTAACCAAAACTGCTGATATATCAACACACACCTGTAGATGTCACAGCTCTGCAGATTGATCTCTTGGTCGATGGCGTTCCACAGCTCCGGCCCGAGGGAGTTAAACTCCTCCCCTACAGACGAGTACAGGCTGCTGTTCACAGCATTGGTCACCTGATGGGTAGCAGAGAGACAGTCAGGCTTCATAATACAGTCAAACTAAAACCCTGAAGCAGGACCAACAGCATTCTCACAGAAGCGACCTCTGAACCACGTCATCAATATAATTAAATAGCAACAATAAAAAACCATTAGCGCAAGTGCATTTATATAAACCTGTAATTTACAGCTGCACAACAGTCAGAGCTTCTCTTGTAAAAAAAAATTATGCTCTCCTTCTGACTCATCGTAAACCAGACCTCAACAGCAGTGTTGCATTACACACCTTATTTCCATCTGCGCTGCTCCAGATTGTCATCAAATACAATCTACCGTATTTTCACTTCCTTCAGGTGATGCACAATATTGTATTTCAGGAGTGTAATGTTAGACTTTCCCTAAATGGGGGCACGTATCCGTAGTAGAACGATCTCTTTCATGAATCATTAACGGGTAAATCATGGTCCAGATTCAGATCCAATGAAGCATTTTAGTGGCTCAGACCAAGCAACAAGAAAACACTGTAGCTGACAATGTGTTGTATTTTACATAAGTGCCTACACCTAAGCTTTTAAACTTTTATAAATTCCACCACATTAAAAGTAATTCCACACCTTTTCTAAAGTATGTATATTCTGTGAAAATGCATATGCTGACAAAAGTGTGCATGATATTTCTAATTCAAGTACATTACCAACCCATAGTACCAGCTATGGTGGAAAACTGTACAACCTGGCAACACTGCCTATGAGTTTACTTTATGACTTATAAGATTGGCAATTTCACCCAGATATGATGATGAAAAACTACTTGACCCGACTCACCCAGTTGAAGCTCGGCTCGCGGCTGAACTCGTGCGCTCGGGCAGCGCTGAAATCATAATCTGGACGGAACGATTCGTTCAGCGTGGTGATGAGGTAGAACAGAGTCTTCCTGCAGCACTTATCGCTCAGAGGGTTCTCAGCTTCATCACCACTCTTTCCCAACCTGAAAAAAGGGAGACGGAGAGAAAGAGACCGTCAGATTATCAGAAACTGGATAAAACATGAATGTTCTTGGTACAAGGAAGCGAGTCCTCAGATAGAACATGCAGTGTATTAAAAGAGACGCGGTCAGGATGGACATTTGAAGGAAAAAAAAAAAAAACATGATGTACATGAGTGTGGTTAAGCCTTGTGGTCTGATAGTGTTTTTTTGATGATGATGGCCTTTGCTGCTGGTTTCAGTTGAAAAAAAACACTTCACCTGTTCATACTGTGTGAAACATTCTCACTAACCGAACATGAAACATGACCTCAATTCTGATGACCTCACAGTTCTGTCTGGTAGAGATTTCAAGTACAGATCGGAAAGCCCCGGCCTTAGACGTGTGGCCATTTGAATACGTGCATAACACACTTCATTCAGACGTGGGATAGTGTTTCTCACACTCGGCCTGGATTAGAAGATCTAGTTCTCGGCCATATTTTCCCCCCCACAGTTTGTTGGTTATGGCAGTAAACCATAAAACTAGGGTTGTTCCGATTCCGATACTGGTATCGGGAATGCTGCCGATACCACAAAAAAAGCTGGCATCGGAATCGGCGAGTATTTGAGTCCACGTACCGATCCGATACCATTTTCCTAAACATAACCTATTTATGCCCGCTAGCTTTGCTAGCTTAGCTTACTTACAGAGTGTCACGGCGTGAGCCTGTGATGGGCGGGCGCCCAAATTGATATCGCACCTCGCTCACTAGTTAGGCGGCCTCCCCCCCTTTAGGTATGTGAAGAAGCAGGGCCGCAGAATCAGGCAACGGCCCATGAGCTATCGGCGCTATAAAACACAGCGGGGAGTGTAGCTTGGGGTCTGACTGGTGGGAAGCTGGACTTTGCGACGCGGTGGATTTTATGAGAGACAGTGGCACAAGAGCGGGGCGATGTGATGCGCCCCAGAGACTTTAAAAAGGGGGGCGCCTTTGATCTCCGCGAGAGGAGCGCGTGAACGAGCTGCACGAGCTGCGCGAGCTCCCGCGGCACCTTCACTTCCGCGTAGAGCCCGCCTTCGCATCCCTGCCGCCGAAGTGGAAAAGACCAGAGAGAGCCTTTAACCCTTTCCTTCCCCATTTTTCTAAATAAATGACCCTTTTTCCTGTAAGACCTCGCCTCGTGTCCGTGTTTCATGGTGTCGCCCGTGCACTTAGGGTCGAACCCGTTACACAGGGCTAGTAGTATTTTACTTAAAAAAGAAATTAATTTAAATATTCATTTTAAATATAAATATTTATTTTATATATATATATATATATATATATATATAGTGTATGTATGTGTGTGTGTGTGTGTGTATATATATATATATATATATATATATATATATATATATATATATATATATATATATATATATATATATATATATACACACACACAGTACAGATACACACCCAAATATCGGAATCGGTATCGGGAGGGAAAAAATGGTATCGGAACATCTCTACATAAAACCTTCAGTTTTGGGCTGATAAACATCTACTACAGCAGTAATACGCTCAGTGGCGATATGGTGTGAGGAAGCAGAGTTACTACTGCAGGTAGATTATTTTTCCTATTCTGTCATGTTCCAAAACGGTTTAATCCTTCTGTACAAAAGACAAAAATGTCATATTTGGAAGAAACCACAAAAGGGTAAAATATTGTGTTATTAGTCTGAGACAACATGGAACATTTGCCGTACAAGTCCATGTGAATGAGCTGCGACTATAGAATGATGTATACATGATGTATTAGAACAAGCCCCGAGGTTCATGATACAGCTGTGACAACTGTTCGTGTTCAATATGCTACATGAACAGACGTATTCAGCCAAACCTGTTATTTGTTGGTAAAATTCAGACACCTTATCCCGAGTGAAGGACAATCTTAATACTTCAGCATACCAACAAGACATCTTGGACAATGCTATGCTTCCAACTTTGTGGCAACAGTGTGGCCAAGGCCCTTTTCTATTCCAACATTACTGTGTTTCAGTACAAAGCTTGACAGAACTTGACTGGCCCGAACATACAGCCCTGACCTCAACTCCATCGAGCACACTCCAAAATTTTCTGCGCAGCCTTCCAAGGAGAGTTGAATAGCTGCAAACTGGGGACCATTTTGAAGTCTATGTCTCTGGATACAATGTCATTGCAGGTTTGGCCAAATACCTTTGTCCATATAGTGTATGTTTATGTGAGAGAGATTGTAGGCTCCTTACAGGTTAGGACTCGGAGCGCTGCTGGTCTGCGGAGGAGAAAGAGCCTCCAGAACATGTGGCTCCCCCTCCTGGCAAAACTGCTTAAACATGTGCTTGTCGTCACCAGCCATCTTGCACGAGTAGCTCTCGATCCTAGAAAAAAAAAAAAAAAGAATACCATTTTAACATTGCAGTTCTTGGGATTAGTTTGATACAACGTAACTCTGATTGGTAGAAAACGCGTTCCGTCTCATCAGCTCCGACAGTTCAGCTGCAAATCGGGCTGTTTATGTTTATACATTATTGTTTCCATAGCAACACATTATTTACAGGAACTCGTATAGCGGATGCTCTGCACAATCTACAGATAATAATAAACGCAGAGGGGAAAAAAGAAAAACAAGGTGTATGCATTAATACGTCATCATTGCCTGTACAATATCTTTATAAGGCAACGCTCAAACTTGATGTTTTCAGATGCTGGACATGGGAGTTTACACATTGTTTCGTGCCAACATGACGACCTGCATCTTGTTTTTCGACTTTGGACGTCTAGTTTCGCATCACTTTGTAAGATCAGAGGTAATTGAGGACTTGCTACAGCCTAGGAAACCACAAAGTGTGTTGTAAAAAAAATTAAAAGGGGAGAAAAAAAAAAAAAAAACCCAGCTGTAATTCTAACGAGGTCCTTAAAACAGCAGAGCACACTGCAGTGGAGCTCACAGGCTGGATGTTGTTACAGGAGGCGCACACTGTTTATCTGGAGGTCTATTTGAGGCTCGGCTTAAATGTCACACAGACAGACGAAGGCCGTGCTTTTTGTGTGTGTGTGTGTGTGTGTGTGTGTGTGTGTGTGTGTCCTTAAGGGTTATGCAAGAGGAGAGGTTGCACCAGGTCCAGACACACAACCCAGATCATATTTATAGGTGAAGGGCAAAAGTCACCATGGTTTATGGGAGTCATGTGACCGAGAGCACTCTGGATTAAAGCCTGTATCCTGCCCTAGTAACAGAAATAAAAAGTGCATCTGGATACGGAATTCAAATTTCCCAGCAGGACCTGTTTGTGCCAATGTTTCCCTGATTTGTATTAAAGGCTTTAGTGTTTCAAATAGATAACTACAGAGAAAGTGTGTAAACCACTATTCGCTGTATTTCTTTAGTTTTTATATATCTCGTCAATCCGACGAAGAAAAAAACGTTTTATGCAAAATTGACTTCTTCAAAAAGAAAAAAAAAATGTGTATATATATATATATATATATATATATATTAGACATTCAGATAGATCAAGAATCAGATAGATGTTTTGTTTGTCCTCGTTTCCTTTTTTCTACTCTCCAATGACATTTTCCCGTCTGTTGTGACCTCATAAGACGAGCCCCTCCTCCTAGCTCTCCTCAGCAGCTGCTTATTTATGCAGACGTGAAACTGCGTGCTTGAAAGAAGAGCAACACAGGAAGTATGCGGTACGGAAAAATCCACCTGGGGGGGGGGGGGGCATTTCAACTGCAGCATCATTAACAGAGAGCGTGGGAGAGCTCTGGAGTACATGTTAAATAGAAAATATGAGACCTTTAAATTTAGGTTAGCTTCAGTCACGTACTTTAAAAACATCAATTAGCAGAACTCAGTAATTTCCCATAGACCTTTATAAAAAGTGAGTTTGGAGGGGGGAAAAAGGGGGTTTTCTGGTCTTATCTCAGTGCACGGAAACATTTTGAAATGTTTCTGTCGTAATCTCACACACACACGCTACAGTGGACACAGATTAGACTGTAGGAACGTTTACCTCTACCGAATTTCTGGTGAATCTGCAATAGTAATACTGCACCATCCGCATACCAGTGTTTTATTGTGTGTTAATATTTAACTGTGACATACAGCAGCTTCACATGTAGTCTGTAACGCGTCTGTAACGCGTGTGTGCGGGTCTGTATCGGCATGTGCAGTTTGTTTACCGCTCGGTGTATCATGAGGCAGCATTAGATACTTCTTGAGCAATAATTCAGGAAGAAGGTCACAGCACTGAACTTGGCAGCACTTATGGAACAAACTGTGTGTGTGTGTGTGTGTGTGTGGTGTAATTGAAGAATGTGTCACGCACACACACACATGCAAATGTTACATGACACTAGTTTCTGCGTCACGGGCGCTCGCCTGAGGGATCGATCGTTCAATTGCGGTCCCTCCCTCCCTGTCACACACACACACACACACTTTATCGCTCCTTTAACACACCTCCAATAACCACACGTACTGCTTAAAAGGAAAAAAAAAAAAAAAAACAGATCAGCATTTCTGTGAAAGCAACAGTTCTGTCTCAAAAAGAGACAGATGTGGTGCATCATCCGCTCACCACAGGTGTATAATAACAATAACTATTATTTTATTATATTATTATAAGGGTAGTATACACTATGCTAATGTTTTGCTGGCAGCTGATCAAAACTAAATAACATGTTTTTAACCTTTTAAACTGTCTATAATAATACATGAATAAACAGTAAACTTACAAAATAATCTTTTTTTTTTAACACTTTAACAACTGATACAAGAGAACAAAAAGCACTGCTGCTACTCTTGACCTTTCAGAAACAGCTGAAAAATCAAAGTGACACTAAGCAGTCGAGTACTTCAACACCTTTTTTTTTTTCTGCTTTGACTGCAGCACTTCCTTACTCTGTGTAGTTATACGTTTGTTTGATCTTTTATTTAACTGGAACTTTTAGAAAATCGTAAAGCAGTTGCTCTTGTATGAAAATGATTGTGTAAAGGTTTATACATGAAGCTATAGAGCTGGAACTGTCTTATTTCCAGTCAGTGTGAAATAGTGTTTGGGGACAAATTGGGGACAATTTTTATACCAATGTTGTCGTAAACATAGAACATAGATGTATAGTGATTCGTTTGTGTGACAATTAATGCATCTAATGCATTATTATGCGATTATACACACACACAAATATCCTATATACATCATACGCCGTCCTATATACTTATAGTTTTTTTTTTTCTCCTCCAATTACATACGTTTGTATTTGAGATGGTAAAATCTTTCAGGTGGTTTACTAGTCACATAGTGGCTGGCAGCACAGCATCTGATCTAAATATTACATTTTAATAGAATTATAACAATATCTAAAAAAAACCTGAATATTAAACTGGGACAATAATAATACTGTGATAGTAACAGAATCAGTATACCATATCATGTGCTCCCTGGTGCTTAGCAGTGGTTTTTATAACAATTGGAAACACTGATGCATATCATAATGAATATTCAGGCATATAATATCAATATGTGTACGTGCAACACTAAAACCGAAAGTCTAATGTGAAAGAATATCATACAAACGCTGACAAATTTATTCAGAGCGACACTCGTTAACCAACAGGAAGTGAAGCAGAGGGTGTGTTTAAGCATCTGTTAAATGGGGTCTAAGACATTAAAAGGTAAAATCTTCACAATGCACGGCTCTGTCTCACACACACACTTACATACATACAAACTACCCACATCCTTAGTTCATGTACAAGTGCGTACGTGTGGCTTTACTGGAAATGAACCAAGAAGTCAGAGGAAGTGCATACCTGCCGAGGATGTGCGAGTCTCCAGTTTCCACACACAGCCGAGAGCTGAGCGCCTCAAAGCTCGAATTCTCCAACAGCTTCATCGCTGAAAGATGAGCAAACGGGGGAGGGGGGGGGGGACAAGACGTGAGACAGCATTGCAACGCCAGTACACAGTGCAAGTACACATGCAAAGATCAGCATTACACTAACAAATAATGGGCAAAATAAAAAAATAATAAAAAACATTACAAAAACTTACAAATAATGATAGAATAAACTTAATAATTTCATATACATTTTATAGGTTCTATTTTTCATGAAGCAATGCTATTTAATTATTATGATGCATGCATGTACAACCATAAGGCAGAACACGTCATGTACAAAAGTAAAATTATATCATAAATACTACACTTGTATATTGGGTTATGTTTATTAAGATAACCATATTGAAGCTTATTTCTAAAGCCTAAAAATAAACCACGTTAAATAATGCAACATGTTTACAGGAATGTGACACGCGTTTATGCATTTTGCTGTTTACAAACTGCTTTTTAAATAAACTGCAGTTTACACACACATCAATAAATAGACTTTAAAAAATCATCTAGTCTTAAATATTACATCAACATTGATTAAATAATCCAGAACAACAATAATATACATGTAGGTACATACTCAGCTAGTTCATTATATTCCAACAGCTTTTTTGTTTGTTTGTTTGTTTCATAGTCTTAATACAGGAAAAAGCATTCACCTTTTTTTGTTTTTTGTTTTTTGCTTGTTTGTTTTTGTTTATATGAACACAGTTCTTTTCATATAAACAAACATTAATCCAAGGTCACTTGTTTACTTTTTCAGACATCATAACACTAAACATTTCTGGATACACTAAATCTTCAATAATGGGTTTCTGTCTTTAAGTGTTTGAAGTAATCAGTAATCTCTCCAGGATAGTTGTGTTTGCAGCTTGAGACTCTGACAGGCCCTGGATGTCGCCCACCCGCCCTGTTTCCTCAGTAAACAAGACCTCACCTTCCCAAACACCTCCCTCCACCCTACACTAGTGCACTACTCAGGGCAGAGGAGTAATACCTTTCTGCACCCTATCTAGTGCACTAGGCTGTGTGCTAATTCGGATGCAGCCTTGAGTAGTGCTTCCTGGTTTCAACACGAAAAGATACATTATATATACACATTTGTTAGATTCATTAATCTGCTGAAAGGATTAGACTTATTACGTAATTAAATATTTAATTAGCATATGTAAAACAGCTTGATATGGTTATGTTGTCAGAATTAATACGAACAAATAAAATGTAATATTCTTACCTTTTTTTATGTATATATGTTTTCCTTTCCGTTCAAAGTCTTTAAAATGGAATAAACCTGTTTAAAAAGCGGATAGAATGCGAACGCTTTGATGTTTGACCCTTAAGGTTACAATGTATCTAACCAGCGGCGGGGAAACACGAACAATGTCGCCTGGGTAATGTTGCGCTTTGATGTTTGACAAATTCACTGTTTTTCACAATGTAACGGTCGCAACGGACATCTTCTACTCGCCGCATGTGGGTTTATACACAGACTCGTGGAGAAGCTGCAGCTTTGTTGAGCTAAAAGCGACATGAAATCCAGAGCAGGTCTGCGTTCCGACTGCAGCCTCATCCCCCTCCCGGTCCAACCCGATTCACAAAGACAAAAAAACACACCCGGACAGAGATTTATATTAATATATATATAATCTCCTCCTCCGTAGCGACGCGACCTGACCGTCTAATCCTCCGACTTTCTCTTCTTCTGTAAATATTTCTCCAATGTAGCGCCGCTCGGTGTTTATTTTCTCTTTTCTCTCGGCTATGGGCGAATCTTTTCAGCTCCTCTCTCTAAATAAAACGCTCAGGACGATAAGCCCGCCTACTTCTCTACACGATACCTGATTGGCTCTCATGGGCGTCTTTTCAAATTCCCGCTTATCTGATTGGTCATAAATTGACTGTAGGAAAGCCGTGATTGGTCAAAAACGCCTGTTTCTGTCTATTTTTTTATTTGCTTGTTTGTGGGTTTTTTTTGGTTTGTTTGTATTTTTTGCACTTATATGACATTTGTAAAAATAGAAAAATATGTATCATGTATTGGATAATTTTGTAATCTATTAAGCTGCACATGTAACAACAGGGCCCTTCTCACACGCGATGACGTCATGGGGATGTCGTCAAGGTGCTTGTGCTCTAATTAATCCTGCTTGTGTGGCATACGTGACTCACGTGATCGCATTTACACATTAAATTCACACTAAAGCACTTAGCTGGCTTTGTGTTACCTAATAGGCAATTGTCTCGCTTGTCCATTATTATTCAGTTTCTTTGAAACTGCAAAATAAACCTATGTGTAAATCAAAGTATACCAATAATAAACTCAAGCATAACGAGTTTTAACTCTGTGCAAGTGTTAGATAAGATGTGTGTTTGTAATAGACTAATTTTCTTTTCATTTGAAGTTTTCATTTTTAGTTTCAATACCGCATATTCAAACTAGCTATGTACAAAGTAACGCTCGCCCTTGTCATTTATCCAAATCTCCATGTCTTTGGACTGAGGGAGGAAACCGGAGTACTTGGAGGGAACCCCACCAAGCACAGGGATAATATGCAAACTAACAGAGACCACCAGGCGGGAATCGAACCCTAATTTAAGCAGTGAGTTATGTTAAATTAAATGTATAGTTGCAGAGTTTCACTCATGCTGCTGCTGTCATATCCACACGGCAAGTCTTTACCTTTTTACAGTGGTGTGAAAAACTATTTGCCCCCATCCTGATTTCTTATTCTTTTGCATGTTTGTCACACTTAAATGTTTCTGCTCATCAAAAACCGTTATCTATTAGTCAAAGATAACATAATTGAACACAAAATGCAGTTTTTAAATGAAGGTTTATGTTATTAAGGGAGAAAAAAAACTCCAAATCTACATGGCCCTGTGTGAAAAAGTGATTGCCCCCCTTGTTAAAAAAATAACTTAACTGTGGTTTATCACAACTGAGTTCAATTTCTGTAGTCACCCCCAGGCCTGATTACTGCCACACCTGTTTCAATCAAGAAATCACTTAAATAGGAGCCACCTGACACAGAGAAGTAGACCAAAAGCACCTCAAAAGCTAGACATCATGCCAAGATCCAAAGAAATTCAGGAACAAATGAGAACAAAAGTAATTGAGATCTATCAGTCTGGTAAAGGTTATAAAGCCATTTCTAAAGCTTTGGGACTCCAGCGAACCACAGTGAGAGCCATTATCCACAAATGGCAAAAACATGGAACAGTGGTGAACCTTCCCAGGAGTGGCCGGCCGACCAAAATTACCCCAAGAGCGCAGAGACAACTCATCCGAGAGGCCACAAAAGACCCCAGGACAACATCTAAAGAACTGCAGGCCTCACTTGCCTCAATAAAGGTCAGTGTTCACGACTCCACCATAAGAAAGAGACTGGGCAAAAACGGCCTGCATGGCAGATTTCCAGGGCGCAAACCACTTTTAAGCAAAAAGAACATTAAGGCTCGTCTCAATTTTGCTAAAAAACATCTGAATGATTGCCAAGACTTTTGGGAAAATACCTTGTGGACCGACGAGACAAAAGTTGAACTTTTTGGAAGGTGCGTGTCCCGTTACATCTGGCGTAAAAGTAACACAGCTTTTCAGAAAAAGAACATCATACCAACATTAAAATATGATGGTGGTAGTGTGATGGTCTGGGGTTGTTTTGCTGCTTCAGGACCTGGAAGGCTTGCTGTGATAGATGGAACCATGAATTCTACTGTCTACCAAAAAATCCTGAAGGAGAATGTCCGGCCATCTGTTCGTCAACTCAAGCTGAAGCGATCTTGGGTGATGCAGCAGGACAATGACCCAAAACACACCAGCAAATCCACCTCTGAATGGCTGAAGAAAAACAAAATGAAGACTTTGGAGTGGCCTAGTCAAAGTCCTGACCTGAATCCTATTGAGATGTTGTGGCATGACCTTAAAAAGGCGGTTCATGCTAGAAAAACCTCAAATAAAGCTGAATTACAACAATTCTGCAAAGATGAGTGGGCCAAAATTCCTCCAGAGCGCTGTAAAAGACTCGTTGCACGTTATTGCAAACGCTTGATTGCAGTTATTGCTGCTAAGGGTGGCCCAACCAGTTATTAGGTTCAGGGGGCAATTACTTTTTCACACAGGGCCATGTAGGTTTGAATTTTTTTTCTCCCTAAATAATAAAACCCCTCATTTAAAAACTGCATTTTGTGTTTACTTGTGTTATCTTTGACTAATAGGTAAATGTGTTTGATGATCAGAAACATTTTTTGTGACAAACATGCAAAAGAATAAAAAATCAGGAGGGGGGCAAATAGTTTTTCACACCACTGTATATTGCACATTCTGCACATCCGGTGTAATTTATCATTTTATATATTCCTATTTTAAGTATATTTCATGGTAACTTTGTAAATAGATACATTTGTAGATACTGTATAAACATTCATTCCAAATTATATATTTTTTCCTTTATTGCAGTAAAATCCTTCTATCTTTCTATTCTGTCCTCTCTTTCTATTTGAGGTCAAAAACAGTCGTATAAGAATTTCGCTGCATATCATATTGTGTATGATTGTGTACATACCAAATAAAAGTTTAGTCCCAAGTGTTAGCATTTGTATGTTTATAAGAGTTTAGTCTTGTTCTGAGTAAAGTCTTCATAACATGGTTTAACATTATTTTATTTTTTTTAACCACTTGTTAACTTTTGTAATCGTATCTAACTAATCATTAGCATCAGTGATTAACAATGGCATATTGGTTAGCTCTGTTGCCTCATGGAAATCTGTTCATGTGAAGTTTGCATGTTTTTCCTGTACTTTGTATGTTTCCTCATGTTTGTGTTTCCTTCTGGCTCTCCCTTTTAGTTATGCTGTCATAGTTAGTCCTGTCGGAGTCTCTGCTTGCACTCTACAGTAAATATACATTCACATTATACATTATTCAATTCAATTCAATTCAGTTTTATTTGTATAGCGCTTATAATTTTATAGCTTGCAAATAAAATTTAATTGAATTCTTCTTCTTTGTTTATCAGCAGCTGGTATCCAGTAGGTTACATTACTACCAACCCGTTCTGGCTTGTGGGGTTGTGAGGCCCTATAGGCAAGATCATGAAAACTGGGCCCACTGGTGTAAATAACTGTCACAGCAATTTTTCAAGTTATGAGAAAGCACATAAAATAACAATATTTAAGTGTATAAATATGCATTAAGTATAAAATATTCAACATACAATACATGGTGTAAAAACATTTAATCAGATTTACACACGTTTGCATGTAATGTATTGCAAAGTATCGCAATGCAAATATATGTACAAATGTGACCAGGTGTTCTACAGAGCGCCACAGGAGATCCTTTCTCCCAATGGCCATTAAATTATATAACTCATCTCTTTAACGCTTTCACTAATAGTACTGTCAGTAGGACTGTCAGTAGTTAATGCTCAATAATACTTTCGGACAACTACTGTTCCCACAACTCAAGATAAGTTCCAGGTCCAAGTGCAATATCTTATCATTACATTTGTGCAATATTATTTTCTATTTAATTATACTACATTTCAAGTGCAATATCAGTATACAGATTATATTTCAAGTGCAATATGTCAAAAGTGTGCTATATTTAATTATATTTTTGCGTCTATTTATTGTATTTTTCTTTTAATTTTTATTTCTTGAATTTTACTTTTTCCTTGTCTCGAGTTTTTTTTATTTAATTTTATCATTTTTAATTAATCAATGCAACTGTATTTGACCAATACAAAGCAATTTCCCTCTGGGATGAATAAAGTTCTTTGAATCTTTGAAAATAGATCTACATGAAACAAATCAAATTTTATATAAATGAATAGTACAAATACTAATACCATAGCAATAAGTCATGTATTATGTAGAGCACAACATACATTTAGTTATGATTAGAAGATGAACAAATCACTCTCCAATACTACTCGTTCTTCTGAGTAACGTTGAAGACTCGTTCAAAAAGAACGAATCGTTCATGAACAACCCATCACTAATGTTCATGTATTGACATTCTATCATGGTGAGAAGGAAATGCTTTTAATATGTGTGTGGGGCCCTTGGCATAAGGCGGGGCCCTATGTTTTGCCTCTTGGAAGCGCTGGAACTGCCACCAACTGCAGGTCTCTTTCTCCCTCATCTTCATTTACACTTATGACATTTAGGTATTTGGCAGACGCTCTTATCCAGAGAGACTTACTTTTTTTTTTTTATCTCATTACACATCTGAGCAGTTGAGGGTTAAGGGCCTTGCTCAAGGGCCCAACAGTGGCAACTTGGTGGTTGTGGGGTTTGAACCTGGGATCTTCTGAACCGTAACCACTGAGCTACCCCTGGCTACCATCTTGCAGACCAGCCTTCCTATAAATGTCTAATGCTTCGTTCCCTGATCTTATTTTGTCTTTTTAAGTGTCTCAAACTCTTCACCTGCTTCATCCAACACTTCCTCACTCTCTTCGACATGTTTCTTCTCACTACCACTCTGGATCTTTAGTTTGAGTTCTGTAGGCTGGATCACCGCCACTTACAAATCTCTCTCTTTCTCTCCTTTAAAGCCGACTATCCAGTTCAAAAGGTCTTTCTAAAAAAAATAAAAAAAATCTGCTTTGATTGAGCGTGTGTGTGTGTTTGTGCTCTGAGCTCACAGCTATGGGCTCCAGGACACCTATGACCCTACAAATGAACAGTTCAGGCCCTGGTGTTATAACAGGGAAATAACTCACACACACAGCACCCTGTCACACACTTCCAGTCTCAATAGTTTCCCATTTTACTCAACTCCAAAATGTTTTGAACCACCTCTTGTACTAATCTAATCTCAGTAAGTATCAACTGCAGAAAGTCGACGCAACTACTGAAAACCCCCTAAAGCGATAGTGTTACACTGCGCATGCCTAGTCCTTCCTGCGCATGCGCAACGCAGATGGCTCCGGCAGGGACGGGGCAGTTACCGCGTTTCTATTGACACATTTTGAAAGCGCAGGAGCAACATTGTAACCAAGTTCGAGCTGAAGAAGCTGAAGTGAAACTGGATTGTGTGTGTTTTTTCTCCTTCCCCTCCTTTGCTTTGCGTCCTTGTTGTATCGCCGGGAGGAGGTTATTAGATATGAGTGCGGCGTGTCATTATGTAGCAGCAGCAGAGTAGCGGCGGTTGAAGGGGGAATCGGCGGTGGAATGAGAAGTTCTCGGCGGTGACGGTGGAATGTCGCAGAGCTCCGGAGCTCCACAGCCGACCCCGGGTCCGCCTCCCTCCTTCTGCTCCTCTCTGGCCGGCCTCGAGGCCCCGGCGGCGGGATGCAGCACCGTCCTGATGTCGGTCAGAGTGTCGGCGAGTCACTCCGGGATCCGGCCGCTGTGTCTTCCCGGCCGCGGGGACGAGGCTCTGCGGCTCCAGCTCAGCATGGACCCGGGCAAGGCGGGGGAATTCCGGCTGGCCCTCCGACACGGCAGCGGAACTAACGCGGTAACTCCGACACACTCACACCAGAGAGCCGGACGCGCCGCTCGCTGCTTTTCAAAAGCGGTGTTTACTTACTTATTTATTTATTTTAGGAAGAGTTACAATGTTTTTTCATTTCCGCTCGGACCCACACTCATGTCACGTGATCGCCGTGTTATTGTTTACAGGATCGAGGTTAAAAAGTTCGGGTTCGCGTTTCAAACAGTTCTGAGAACAGCTCCAGGGGTCGCGGAGCTGCTTTACTTGAGTCTGAAACTGTTCTCAGACCTGCCCCTCCAATCGAGCGCGCGCGCGAGCGGTTAGTACGCGAACTGGCTAGAGTGAGTGAGGCGTTCAATCCTGTGACGTCATCGCAGTCGTTGAACATTTTTTTTTGTTGTTGTTGTTGAAAATTTGCATGTCAAGAATGTTGAGATGCCTGGGACCGAAAAATTACACATTTAATTAAGATTGAAGTTAAAAAAAAAAAAATCATATAAAATACAAAAAAACTTTAGACGATGTGATTTGAAAAGAAAAAAAATGGGGGGGGGGGGGGGGGGGCTGACTGTGTTGAGGCTCTGTGTTACTGTTCGAGAGGTCAGAGGTTGTTGGGCCCTTGAGGAAGGCCCTTAACTCTATCTGCTACAGAGGGATATTATAATACCTGATAACATATAATACCGGACCCCCTGCTCTGATCACTGCCTACTAGCAAAAAAAAAAAAGCTGGGATTCGTGAAGAATAAAGTATTTTACTGTGCAGAAATGTGTTCGTGATGAATAAACTTAAAAAGTAAAGATTATAGATGAGGGAATTGACATAGTGTGATTTGTGTATCAGCACACAAAATATATGGATTTTTTATTATAATTTTTTTATATATATATGTTTGAATTAGGCGTCACGGTAGCTTAGTGTTTAGCACGGTGGCGTCGCACCTCCAGGGTCAAGGGTTCGATTTCCGCCTTGGAGTTTGCATGTTCTCCCCGTGCTTGGTGGGTTTCCTGCGGGTACTCCGGTTTCCTCCCACAGTCCAAAGACATGCAGATTAGGCTAATTGATTTTCCTGAATTGCCTGTTTAGTGTGTGTGTGTGTGTTCCCTGTAATGGATTGCCACCCTGTCCAGGGTGTACCCCGCCTCGTTCCCTAAGTCTTCTGGGATAGGCTCCAGCCCACCTGTGACCCTGTATACAAGATAAAGCCGTATAGACGATGAATGAATTGATCTTTTTGAGGATGTAAATTATTGCAGTTCCTCTAAAATCCCACAGAAAGAGGATCCTGTGTGAGTGAATTATTCACTATGTTTGTTTTGAAATTGTAAACAAAAAATCTAAAAAAAACCCCCAAAAAACATTTAACTTATAAAATCACAATACAAATTGAATCAGCACCTATGTACTGTGATAATATTGTATCAGGTTGTCCCTGGTTATTCCCATGCCTAAGAATTCAAAGCAACTTAGAACAACCTTATCCTAACTGTTATACAAATATTTCATCCCTTCTTGCCAAGTAGGTTTAAGATTTCAACCAGACTGGAGGGTATTTATTCAGCAGTTAGAGTATACTTGTCTAAAAAAAAAAAAAAACTAAATCAGTGAGGTTTAAAGATTTCATTGTCAGTAAACATACTTTCTCACACGTAGACAGATTTCCTGTGTATTGATTTCGAGTAGTGATTAAATGATCTTAAGGCTAAGACCTCATTCTCACAACATCTGTTATCGCTTATTACGCAGACATAACTCAGAATTCCCAACTAAACCCGAGGGAGTGCGTAAGGTTGAAGCACACCGCCTTTTAGTTTAGATTTGATCATTTAGCGTTAGTGTTTTACTGATGTGTCATTATTGGCACTAGCACCTGGTTTTAAAACGATGCATATCTTTTTTCTTTATTATTATTATTTTCCCCCTTTAGTGCATTGCCGACTTCGACCTCAGGACGTTGCGCTATGAAGTCAAGACACCACGGAGTCATGACCTGGTCTTGATCGCTCCCCCTTACGACCGCATCACCTTCAACTTCCACAGCGAACAGGAAGCCCAAGCCTGGGCCACCGTGGTGATGTCATCGCTCCGCGAGGCTCGACGGGGTGAGGCACATCGTTGTACTCGGCAAATTTAGATTTAATACCCAAATTATTCTGATCTTTTTCAACACTAAAATCCGGATGCAAAAACAGCCGGTGTGATAAAAAGGTGCCATTTTAAAGAAGGTCGATTAGGTTTAATACTGACAGTGTTTGTGACTCCTCCCCTCAGTGGCCATTGGCTGTTCTGTAGAGGTTGACGGACAGCTGCTGCCCCAGCCCCTGGTTGTACAAATGCCTTCCTCCCTGTCCAGCACGGGTACGTCCTCGTATCCTCTCCTCGCTCGCTGTTTCCAAACAAAGCACAAAAGTCTCAATTGTGCATTGTGTGGAGAAAAATAGCAGACTGTCTCTCGCCCCACTGCTCTGCATTCTTCCTCCCTCCCACACAGACTGTGTACAGGAGCTGATTTTTAACACAAGAGATGAGTTTGCAAGTCAGATGCATATGTGTAAAATAAGATTCGGTCTTAGATGATGTGCAAAACACTCGGTGTGTGTGTGTTTAATGAACATGCACTGCAGTGAGTAAAATCATTTATGTGCATGATTTAATTTCAGTCTTGATTAAATGCTTTTTCCACCTTTCGCTTCTACACACACACACTTTTCTTTGTTGTCCTTTGTGTTTTTCCTGTTTACTCAACTCTTCTCATCTTTTTTCTTCTTCTCTCTCTCTTTATTCTCTCATTCTTCACTCACTTCTCTGTGTCTCACTTTTTCACTCTCCCTCTCCCCACCTTCCCCTTCTCTCTCTCTCTCTCTCTCTCTCTCTCTCTCTCTCTCTCTCTCCCCCTGTGTAGAGGAGCTGTGTATGGAGCTGGTGAGGGCTATAGAGGCCGGTGATGTTCAGGGGTCGTCTGTGTGTGTGGAGTCTCTGGCTCGTCAGCACACTCCGCTGTGCATCCAGCCAGATTACAAACACTACACCAACACCAACAAGGAGATCAGGTAGGAAAACTGAATATCTGTATGTCTTTTGTCATATACTGGATCCATAAGGGTTTTTATTTTATTTATTTATTTAGTCTTTGGTGGAACTCGGCAATACCAGAAGGTTTGGTTGAACATCGCTTTTTTTGTTTTTTGTATTGGTAAAGAAAACTCTTACATTACATAAGAAGTGAAGAGTGAGGGAGGTTTATCATTGTTAAAGTCATCAGGGGACAGTTTCAGGGCGCACCACAGGGACACTCAAGAACAGATTGGTCTTCGCTAAAACTGCCATGTGCTGATACAAGTCTGAAATGTGTAAGACTGCACTTTCAACTTTGAGTATTTCAAATACTGCAAGACTAATTGAGTTGAAAATGGCAAATGTTCAGCGCTGCACAATGCAGACGAATGATGACCTGAAACATCCAGAATAATCTACCCGAGGGCAAATCGGGCGGATGACCTCAACTCTATTAAATATGGCTAGTCAAAACTTGAGGCAGAAAGTCCCACAAGCAAGCAGCAACTAAAATAAAAATCTGGCAAAAACATGAACTCAGTTTTTGTTCTATATTTCAAACGTCCAAGAATTTCAAAGTATTTGCTTCCAAGTACTAAAAGTACAAATACTTTTTCCCAGCTAGTTCCCGGCTGAAATGTCACATTTAAAAACAACATTTGAATTAAAGCTACAAGTTTATATTTCAACCACATCTTTATGACTCTACTTCACATCCACTCTGATGGCGTACACAGGAAAAAAATACAGTGTTGTATCCTTAAGCATCTGTTTGTACACACTGGTGGCTCAGTGGTAGGTGTTTCGCCTGCCATGCGGACGGCCCGGGTTCGATTCCAGCCAGTGCCCACACCCCAGCCACTGGATACAGTGCCGGTCCCAAGCCCGGATAAAATGGGAGGGTTGCGTCAGGAAGGGCATCCGGCGTAAAACCTGTTCCAAGTTGTAGTGTGGACTGGATATTCCGCTGTGGCGACCCCTTGCCGGGAGCAGCCGAAAGACCAACAACAACAACATATTTGTATAAGATACAGTCTTGAACTATGGGATCCCACTGTTCTGTACTTTGTAACTGTTATAGTTTATATGTGTTTATATATTACACACCTACCTGTAGGATGCATTTATATTGTCTCCTTGCTGGCAAATGATGGCTTACTTACTTACTTAACTTTTTTTTGTATGTAAATAATGATAGAAAATGAAAAATAACAGTTTCTCCTAAAATCAAAATCTCACGTTGACGTTCTTTCTGTTCGCCCCGTAGTTTGTCGGTGGTGTTGGAGGACGCTTCCTCTTCCTGCTGCGTCATGGTGAAAGTCTTCCCCCACACCACAGTTGCTGCTCTTAAACAACAGGTCAGCACGGATCAGTCTTATTATATGAATGTTATGACGGATGAATTAGAAAGTGTGTTTAGATTTGTTAAGCACGAGGCTGGAAGAAGAGCACCAGGATATTCTCTAATACAAATGAACTGTTTTTTTTGTTGTTGTTGTCTTAACTGTGGATTTTTTCATCCTCCATCTGAGCATTTCAGCAAAAATGGCTTCTTAAAAGAATTCTTATTTCTTATCAGAAAATCGAGAAACGTAAAACAGCAGCAGTAATCAGATCAAACTGAAATCACATGATATAACTCTCCCGCTCTTGCTTTAGGTGTTTGTGCAGTACGGCTTCCATCCGCACGTCCAGCGCTGGGTTATCGGTCAGTGTCTGTGCTCTGACTCGCGCTCTCTGGCGTCCTACGGCGTGCAGCAAGACGGAGACACCGCCTTCCTGTACCTTGTGTCCCGGCAGAGGCAGCAGGATCAGGAGAACTTCCCACTCGCTCCCACTTCCTCCCCCGGGGACTTGCAGTCTGTCGGCACCGGGCCGGAGGGAGCACCGAGAGCCTATAAAACACTGCCCACTAGACTGCACCCGCAGAACAACACCACTGGTGTGTACATTAATGCAGAAACAAGCTCAGAATATTAATTGTCTACATTAAGTGAGCAAGTTTTCATTGTGAGATTACAAAAAAAAAAATATATATATATATATATATATATATATTGGGGCCGGGACTTTAACGCGTTAATTTAGATTAATTAAGTACGCAAAAATAAAGTGTAAATTTTTTTTTACGCATTTTAATCACATTTTTTTTTTTGCACCGCGGAACGTTTCTCACTGGATGAGTTTCGGCGGACCGATTATACTGGAGCACCAACTAGCGTTCAGACAAAAACAAACCACAGTGAACATGGACGAAGAAACTGATGAGACGCTTTGGTTGGCCCTGTGGATGGGAAATTTTGTTATAAAAAACTAATGGATGGAATCGTCAGGGTTTCTAATGTTCTGAATGTACTTGAAAAGTATTGTGCTTTACTTAAAAAAAAAACAGTTTACAGAAGTTCTACCTACCTATAGGGTACCTGAATTTCTGAAATGTACTGTAGGCTACTATATTTCTAAATATTCTATTGTTACACTTAATGGCAATATTACACTGGTCTGTTGGACTTGGTTGAACAAAAATAAACAATATTTTGTTGCTTATGTATTCAGTCATTATTTAACGGTATACAAAAAATCCATATGAAAAAACTCACTTCTCACTGTTCTCAGGTCAAATATTTATAGGCGATTAAAATGCGATTAATTTCGATTAATAAATTACAAAGCCTCTAATTAATTATATATTTTTTTTATCGAGTCCCGGCCCTAATATATATATATATATATATATATATATATATATATATATATATATATATATATATATATATATATATATATATATATATTACACAATAGAATTTTACACAATAAAATGCTCTTCTATTAGCTGAAAATATATTGGCCAAACAAATTAAGGGGCAGACTTCGTCCTGGTTTGACTCGAACACCTCTCCTATGTGTATGTCCAATACAGTCAGGCAAGTTTACTTGCTTCATTTTGTAGAAATAAATGCTTTTGATCACCTGGCAATAGAACAAGACAAGTATATATAATGAGTAAAAGTACCTTAAATACTCTTCATAATTGTTTTTTAAATATATTACATCTGCATAGGCATCATTCCTTAAAGTGCGAATAAGATCAGATATAATTTTTGAATTTCGTGACCTCTGACATTTCAGGCAGTCTGGCCGGGACAGAGAGGTTGGGTCTGGGTGAAATCCGAGAGCTCATTAACCTGGAGATGCCGCAGCTGAACGAAGCACTCTCGCCCAGCAGAACTAACACACAGGTACACTCAAACACACACACACACACAAATATGTAAACACACAATAACCTGTAAAAAATATTAAAATTTACAGTTTGCTGAATTACATAAGTATTGCGAAATTTCAAGTATTGTCTCTTTTTTTTTCCTTCTCAAGTGAAGACTCTTTACTATTCCTAGTACAAAAATCAAACCACAGGTTTTTGTAGTGTTAAAGGTAAAAAAAAACACTCCACAATGTAGCAGAATGATGAAGCGGAATAAAACATGTATCTACTTTTAGTTACAGTTGATGCTGAGGAATGTCCATGAAACCAGTTAGTTCCTGTTCTCACTTACACAGATGTTCCCTCACCAGCCTCAGTTTCCTCTCTATAAATGGCACATTCTCAAGACTTTCACAGATTATATAAAGCTTACAGTTTCACCTTCACCTCTGACTGTTATTAAGTACTGACTTGGGACACTCTTTTCATGAATGTCACCTGACAGGCAACCTCACCATGCCATCTATTATCATTATTATCATTATTATTATTATTATTATGTGGAGCATCCCCAAGACAAGTCCTTGAAAATAAGTTGTTACTATAGTGCTGTCAATCAATAAAAAAATGTAATCTAGTTATTCAGTCATAGTCCATGATTAATCGCAATTTTAAATACTCAGATTTACTTTATAAACATGCAATGTTCAATTTAAATCTCTTTAATGGGACCGGCACTGGCTGGGTAGTATGGGGTAGTATGGGGTGGGTGTGTGTGTGTGTGGGGCAACCCACCGACAGCGGGACTCAAGACTGGATCCTCAGATCCAAAAATCAACAACCTAGTTCCTGAGCTACCTCCTTTATAACTTTATATTTAATGTGTTCTTTTAAAAATAGTTCCCTTTGAAGGTAGCTTGAGAACACAACTTCCATGTAGAAGCTTATGGTGTAACTTACTTTTCAGCACACCTGGTGATGTTTCCTCTGTCATCTAATCTGTGTTATATGTGCCATTATCACCCACAGCCGGCTAACCGCACAGCGATTATGTTAAGGCATTAGGGTCAAACGTGGCCATATGATTAATTTCCATTTAAATTATAACACATTAAAATTTCTGAATTAACTACATGTGGTAATATGTTAATATCGACAGCCCTCAAATAAAATGTAAAATATATGTTAAAGATTTAAATGTGTGATATTAAGTCATATGTATGTGTACAGCTGGGATGGGCGTGTCCGTCCTGTACATACATTAACAAGCCGACGCGTCCCGGCTGCGAGATGTGCAGTGCAGACAGACCCGAGAGTTACACGGTGCCTGGAGGCTACAGACCCGACACACTGGAACTGAGACGCATCCAACAGGAGAAAGAAGCCATTAGACAGTACCAGCAGGTCAGACATCTCACACACACACACACACACACACACACACACACACACACACACACACACACACACACACACACACACCTGCTGACCTCTAACTTGCAGCTGTAAAAGCTCTAAATATACATATATCCATTTCAATAGATGAGATTGGCATTCCAGGAATTCTAATACAGTCTCAGGAAGTAGACATAATACCTGACCCAGACGTTTAAAATCAGATCGTCATTACACAAACAGATGCACAGTCAGACTCTTCCCTTTCAGTACAGCTAGGTTGCAGGTTGATGGCATTGTGATGGTTTCATTTTTTAGAGAGATTTGCAGGTTTAGCCGTGTTGTTTAGACCAAATTTACGTAGCTAGAATTCCTTTGATGTTTGAAATTTCTTTAGACCAATGTCGCTAAGAAGTAATACAAATGTTTAGCGCCTGCTTATAATATACTTGCATTATTATCCAAAAGGTGGCGCTACAACTTTCATTTTGCATAATGCTAAATTGGTAGCAATAAATGTGTTTAATCAATTTGATTTTTATTGAACTTTATATCAAAATTAGCCACAAATCTTAATAAATAAATAGCAAGATAATTATTATTTTTTTTAATCGAGCGGGTTTACCTAAAGAGATAGAAGGCAGGATCTCAGACTATGATTGGCTCTCCGGTCTCACGCTCTTCTCTTCTGTCTGGTTTTCTTTTTTTAAAGGAGAAAGGGAGGAGGGAGGAGCGGAGGGCCAGCAACTCACTACAGTACAACCTCGACCAGGACTACTGACACACACACATACACACACATCATACACAGTCGCTATGCACAAAATAACCCTTGAAGAAGCTTGAATGTCTGCTGAGACTTTTTATGAATACATGCAGGAACAAACACAAGACGTCCCAGTAACAGCAATACAGGATATCTCACGACACCTTAGAAATAACGTGCAATTAAGACAAGACAATTAAGAACAAGTATTGCGGTCAGGCTGTGTGAAATCTCTGTGCATGCCAATCTCATCTATTGTACTTCAGTTGAAATGCTAAACTGAGAAAACAAGGAATGAATCGATGGTTCTCATTTATGATGCACAGGTTTAGAGTTTAGCTTGACCTTTTCCTTTAAAGCACTTCTTATTCTTAAAGCACTTTTATATAAACTGACGGTATGTCTGTGTTTTTAAAGTTTATTCTTGATAAAAAAAAACTCCTCACAGGCCAGATTTCTGCACTGTTAGTATGATGATAAACTAAGTTCGAGAACAATTTCTGAACTGAATTGTACTTCATTTGGTATCTATGGACATAATGGGTCCATATACTGTATAGGGGTTTAGGGTTAGGGTTAGAATTATAACCTGATAATATATTAAATGTTCAATTATGAACATCATTGGCTATTTTGAGGGTATTTACAAAATATTTGTATATTCTGGTACTCTTGACCCCTCCACTTCGGGATGATGGTAAGCACTGGTGTGAGCACACACTCCTCCTGAAGACTTTATCTCAAGTCTCATGTTACAAAGTGCTGCCACTGAAGACTTTTTCCGTAATTGTTTCAAAGTTTTACTTCGTTAAATAACCTCATGCTTCTAATCCGTTCAGTACTATAGATGGAGAGTTCGTCATACAAGCTCTTGTGCAAGTAGATGAGAAGAACACACTTTTTTTTTTTTTTAGTTTTTTTTATTTAGCACACTTCCAGATGAATAATAAAAACAATTTGCCGGGGCACTGGTGGCTCAATGGTAGGTGTTTCGCCTGCCATGCGATTCCCAGCCCCAACCCGCCCAGCCACTTAATGCAGTGCCGTTCCCAAACCCGGATAAAATGGGAGGGTTGCGTCAGGAAGGGCATCCGGCGTAAAACTTGTGCCAAGTTGTTGTGTGGACTGGATATTCCGCTGTGGTGACCCCTTTCAGGGAGCAGCCGAAAAACCAACAACAACAATAAAAACTATTTGGCGTTCAGACACAGTATTAACAATAATACTAACAATAATACACCAGGAAATACTCAGCATAAATGTCTCTCTTTGTCAACTTTCAGTCTTTCATTGTATAATTCAAGATGGATATTAATAACATGTTCTGGAAAAAAAATCTCATGGATATATTTTTGCTGTACAAACCTTTTAGCTCTATAGCATTCTTACACTCTGCCCTATTATACTAGCATAAAGAGATCTTTCTGATGGTACTTATAAAGCCACTCTGGCTGTCAATGGTGCAAGGCTCACACAGTAGTTTCTTGAGCAAAATGTAATTCATTATTCTGAATAATATGGTTATAATAACCCAATCAGGGATGCATACGTTTATGAAACTGACTTTCCACCCCATGAAGAATGTACACTGATCCTTGTGTAAGCATGACTCAGGGTAATACAGTGAGGTTCAACACAGTCAAGATATAAAGTGGACTAGTTCTCTCTCAGTCCTGTGCAATATACCTACTGTGATTAAACTCACTCAAGCTCAGGAAGCGTAGAGTTGTAACTGACAACTACACAGTCATGAACCTATGCAGTATAGCAAGGCCTGGAAGTAAATAGCCTTGCTGCACACTGTTATTTATTATCTGAATAATATCTTACCATGATGAATAAAGATGCTAAGAAAGTTAATAACATTTTATTTGATATATTAAATATGTACTATATGGATTAAACTAGACTTGTCTGTTTTAATTCAGTGTAATGTCTCGTTGAACAGTGTTGGTTCTACTGGTGGTTCAGAAAAGAAACGTCTTGTATCTATAACAAATAAATAAACAGGAAAGGATTTCTTGTATCTTGATTACTTATTTGCGTCATACAGTACCATGGAAAAAGTCTTGAGCCACCCCTCGTTTCCTTAATATTCAATTAAATGATGTAGATTAAATCAAAGAAACTGGAACAAAGACTATACTGCGACTGGCTATGAAGTGACTAAAGATGCAATTGGGTGGGAGACTCGAGAATCCAACCATCCAAAAACAGTTTGGGGACGAACAGTGCCTCTTCCAGCATGATGGAGCACCTCGCTGTAAGGCAAGTGATAACTAAGTTTCTCGGGGAACAAATCGTTGAAATCTTGAGTCTGAAAACTGCAGGAAACTCCCCAGACCTTAATCCCATTAAGAACTTGTGGTCAATCCTCAAGAGGCGGGTCAGAGGTAGACAAACGAAAACCCACAAAATCTGATAAACTTCCAGCATTGATTATGCAAAAATGGGCTTCTATCAGTCAGGAAGTGGCGCAGAAGTTGATTGACAGCATGCCAGGGTCAATTGCAGAGGTATTGAAAAAGATGCATCAACAATGCAATATACAGTGGTGTGAAAAACTATTTGCCCCCCTCCTGATTTCTTATTCTTTTGCATGTTTGTCACACAAAATGTTTCTGATCATCAAACACATTTAACTATTAGTCAAAGATAACACAAGTAAACACAAAATGCAGTTTTTAAATGAGGGGTTTTATTATTTAGGGAGGAAAAAAGTCCAAACCTACATGGCCCTGTGTGAAAAAGTAATTGCCCCCTGAACCTAATAACTGGTTGGGCCACCCTTAGCAGCAATAACTGCAATCCACCGTTTGCGATAACTTGCAATGAGTCTTTTACAGCGCTCTGGAGGAATTTTGGCCCACTCATCTTTGCAGAATTGTTGTAATTCAGCTTTATTTGAGGGTTTTCTAGCATGAACCGCCTTTTTAAGGTCATGCCACAACATCTCAATAGGATTCAGGTCAGGACTTTGACTAGGCCACTCCAAAGTCTTCATTTTGTTTTTCTTCAGCCATTCAGAGGTGGATTTGCTGGTGTGTTTTGGGTCATTGTCCTGCTGCAGCACCCAAGATCGCTTCAGCTTGAGTTGACGAACAGATGGCCGGATATTCTCCTTCAGGATTTTTTGGTAGACAGTAGAATTCATGGTTCCATCTAACAAAGCAAGCCTTCCAGGTCCTGAAGCAGCAAAACAACCCCAGACCATCACACTACCACCACCATATTTTACTGTTGGTATGATGTTCTTTTTCTGAAATGCTGTGTTACTTTTACGCCAGATGTAACGGTACACGCACCTTCCAAAAAGTTCAACTTTTGTCTCGTCGGTCCACAAGCTATTTTCCCAAAAGTCTTGGCAATCATTGAGATGTTTTCTTAGCACAATTGAGACGAGCCTTAATGTTCTTTTTGCTTAAAACTGGTTTGCGCCTTGGAAATCTGCCATGCAGGCCGTTTTTGCCCAGTCTCTTTCTTATGGTGGAGTCGTGAACACTGACCTTAATTGAGGCAAGTGAGGTCTGCAGTTCTTTAGATGTTGTCCTGGGGTCTTTTGTGGCCTCTTTTGTTGTCTCTGCGCTCTTGGGGTAATTTTGGTCGGCCGGCCACTCCTGGGAAGGTTCACCGCTGTTCCATGTTTTTGCCATTTGTGGATAATGGCTCTCACTGTGGTTCGCTGGAGTCCCAAAGCTTTAGAAATGGCTTTATAACCTTTACCAGACTGATGGATCTCAATTACTTTTGTTCTCATTTGTTCCTGAATTTCTTTGGATCTTGGCATGATGTCTAGCTTTTGAGGGGCTTTTGGTCCACTTCTCTGTGTCAGGTAGCTCCTATTTAAGTGATTTCTTGATTGAAACAGGTGTGGCAGTAATCAGGCCTGGGGGTGACTACAGAAATTGAACTCAGGTGTGATAAACCACAGTTAAGTTAATTTTTAACATGGGGGGCAATCACTTTTTCACACAGGGCCATGTAGATTGAGTTTTTTTTCTCCCTTAATAATGTAAACCTTCATTTAAAAACTGCATTTTGTGTTCAATTATGTTATCTTTCACTAATAGTTAACGGTTTTTGATGAGCAGAAACATTTAAGTGTGACAAACATGCAAAAGAATAAGAAATCAGGAAGGGGGCAAATAGTTTTTCACACCACTGTATTGACTCTTTTCATACTTAATTCTCAATGTAATTCTCAATAATAACCTTTGACACTTGTATGCTTGTAATTACAATTTTGTATAGTAATATCTATATATAGTAATAAGACACAATAAAATTTCTTTTTTAATTATTTTATATTTGTGTAATTCTCAAAGCTTTTAGCCATGGCTGTATACTGTACTTTATCCTTCCAAACCCTCAAATCAAACAGAGACTTTTGATTGTGCAGAATAAGAGAACACAGTTATTAGACTAAAAACTTTATTTCTTTATATAATCCTGTTACACTAAGGCACTTATCCCAGTGTTTCACTAATGCTTGAATTCCATCAAGGTATAAAGTTTTTCCCGGTTCATGCCTGAAACGCTGGCCTCCCGGGAACTTCTTTAATGGCCCAAACATGTTGAAATGGCTTGGAGCGAGGTCAGGACTGTACGTTGGATGTCTCCCAGCAGAGTACTGTAATGTGCAAGTGGTGTTGGTGAATGATTGTGTGTACAGTTACCACAGACAGATGTGTTTCCTCTGCAGATTGGTGACAAGTTATACATTGAGTTTTAAGGATCAGGCATTCCACTTGCTAAATGTTCAATGACTCTGTGCTCTGTTTTAATATTTTATGCAAACTGCATTTGCACCACTAGATTATGAGTTCAACAATAAAAATTAACTAATTTCTTTGCAAGTCTTCCTCCATTACTTCCTCAACAACAATGAGTGATACTGTCGAACAGCAGGATACATAGAACATAGAATTTTTATTTTCTTTTAACATAGAAAGTTTAATGAATGTGTCCTAATTTATACAATTATAGGTCTGGAATCAAAAATTGTCATGATTCTTGGGGGGTGTTACCCCCAAAATATTGGATGCTGCAGTAGACAGTTCATTCAAGATCATTAACTATTCTTGTATCATGACCGAGATTGTCACATATCAAGTGAACTGTAGGTACAGCAATATATTGTTTACTCATGCATAACCTGAATACAGCTGTACACTTATATTATAATGTGTTATTGTTTAATAAAAAAAATATATATGTGTAGGCACAGGAGGCAGAGCGCAGGGAGAACTATGCTCGGCTGGTGGAGGTGGACTGTCAGGAGCTGGTGCCGAATGCAGAGAGCATCGAATGCAAGATTTGTTACTTACAGCTTCAGTCAGGAGAGGGAGTCCTGCTGCGCGAGTGTCTTCACTGCTTTTGCAGGTAAGAACACAGTGGGGACTAGTGCAGAATTGGATGTCTGTTTGAGAGCTAGGTGGTTGGAGGACAGTTGGTGAATGGATGATAAATGGTTGATGACAAGTGGGTGGACTGTGTATGTGACAAATAAAATTTGAATTTGAATTTGAAAGGTGATTGGTGATTAATTGGTGCAAGAATAGTAGACAGTTATTGGAAGATTTGTAAGAACTGTTCAGGATTGGGCGACTGGATGGTCAGTCTGTAATTTGTGGATGGTGGACAACTGAGGGAAAGTTGGTGCATGTTGGTCACTGGATAGTAAGTGGGTGATTGGTGGATGACTAGCGGATAGTTTTTGAGTTACTGGTGGATAATTGAGGGGTGGACAGTGAGTTGTGGGTGACTAATGGATGGTCACTGAAGGATTGGTGGGTGACTGGTGGATTGTAAGTGGAGGATTGGTGGATTTTGGTGAATCCACTGTCAATGGAGGATTTGCTGGATGATTGGTGGATGGTAAGTGGAGTATTGGTGGATTTGTGGTGGATGAGTGGTGGATGGTAAGTGGAGTATTGGTGGATTTGTGGTGGATGGTAAGTGGATGAGTGGTGGATGAGTTCTAGAGAGTAAGTCGAGGTTTGACTGGAGGATTGCTAACTGGTGGATAGCTGTTAGATGGTCACCGAGTGATTGTTGGATGACTAGAGGATGATCAGTGAGTTATTGGACGACTGGTGGATGATCATTGAGTGGTGCATAGCTGTTGGATTGTCAGTGGGTGATTGATGGATGACTGGTGGATAGTCCGTAAGTGATCAGTGGATGACCGGAGGAGAGTCAGTGAATGGTTGTATTACTAGTAGAAGGTTGTTGAGTGGTGTACGATTGTTGGATAGTCAGTTGAGTGTTGTTACAATATTGGATTTATTTGTTTTTGTGTGTTTAGTTATCTCTGCTTTGTCTCTGCTGGTGGTGGGATAGGGTGTGTCTCCCCTTGTTTCAGGTTCCACCCTCTTCAGTGTGCCTGGAAATTTATTGGCAGCTGCTCTGCCTGTCCTTTGTTAGTCCCGCCTCCTCCCAGCTGATTGGTTCTCCAGGACACCCAGAGGCCTACTTAAGGCCTTCAGACCACCATGCTACAGACCGTGTTTTTGCTTACTGCTTATCTTATGCTTGATCCTAAATGTTACTTTGTGTATGACCCTTTTGCTATGTTTCTGACTACTCTTAGATTTTCCCCTTTTTGATAATTGCTTGGTTTTCGATTGCCTATTCCGTGTATGACCATTTTGCTTGCTTTGACTACGCTTTTGTGTTTGCCCTCTTTGTTTTGTTGGTTTGGTTGTAGATACTTTTGTATATATTTGTATTTACTTTATTTAGTGGCTTAGTAAGGAGTCGACGCCATTTTGTTTGCACTTTGTTTTTCTTGGTTTGTGGTTAGGTAGGGAGTTGAGGGAAGAACTTTGTATCTTTGTTTATTTTTGGTACAGGTTCGTTGTGTCACTTTGGTATTAGATAGAGGTAATTTTGTTTATTGTTTTTGCCTTGTCGGCTTCTGAAGCTTACAGCCACCCTTTTGGGACTTGCTTATTCACCTTATTGTAAATAAACACTAAGCAAAAGCACTTTTGGTCTCACCCCCTTCTTTCTTTTTTTTTCACTCCTGTTACAGCCCGACCTAGACCATGTCGTAACAGTGTTGATGAATGGCTGTTGGATTGTCAGCATATGGTGGATAACAGGTAGATGGACAGTGGGTAATTTGTGGTGACTAGAGGATGGTCAGGAGGGTTATCAGTACGTAATTGTAGGCGGGCTGAGAGGAAGTGGAAAAAGGGCAATCTTCAGGTCTCACTGGACATCTTCAAAAACAGCCTTCAGGAATATCAGAGAGCAGTTAAAACAGCGAAATAACATTACTTCTCAGAGGTTGTGTTATGTTCTTTTTAATACTCTGAATACTTTAATTAATCCTTCTGATTCTGCTGCTATTGAACCTTCACCTGCACTTTGAACAATTTCTTCACTTTTTTAAAGATAAAATTGCAAATGCCAGATGTGTACCATTTACCCCTGTTTTAGACGCCTCCATTTCTTCTACTTGCCAAGCTGTTTTTCATCAGTTTGAACCAGTTTAAGCATCTGCGGCCATCTTTTTGTCGTTTTGACACCATTCCACCACGCCTTTGCAAGGATGTATTGAATTCCATCGGACCATACATTGTGGACTTACTTAATTCATCTTTGATGTCCGGTTGTGTTCCAGCTGCTTTTAAACATGCTATAGTATAACCGCTGATCAAAAAGAGCAATCTGGATCACTCTGTTCTTTCTAACTTCAGGCCCATTTCTAAACTCCCCTTTTTATCAAAAGTTTTAGAAAAGGTTGTTTATAATCAGTTACAGGCACACCTTGATTTTAATGGGATCTCTGAAAAATTTCAGTCGGGTTTTAAGGCACGACATAGCACTGATAACTGCTCTCATAAGAGTGTTTAACAATTAGCTTTTAGCTGCTGACTCTGGTGATTCTGCCATTCTGGTTTTATTGGACCTGACTGCAGCTTTTGACACAGTAGACCATAACATCCTTTTATCACGCCTCGGGACATGCGTTGGAATTAAAGGTTCTGTTCTTAAATGGTTCCAGTCATATCTGTCAAACAGGAGTTTCTCAGTCCATCTAGGGAAGTATTCATCTTCAGTGTCTTCTCTTGGCTGTGGGGTACCACAAGGCTCCATTTTAGGTCCAATTCTCTTCTCACTGGATATGCTTCCATTGGGGTCCATTTTCAGGAAGCATAAAATCGCCTTCCACTGTTTTGCTGATGATATTCAAACTTATCTGTCTATCCCAGCAAATAGTCATCCATCTGTTCAGACCTTGTTGAACTGTCTCAGAGATGTTCAAACATGGATGGAGATAAACTCTCACTCTGAACAAAAATAAAACAGAAATTATTGTTTTTGGAAAGTCTAATCTCCTCAGTGGGTATGACAGTGTCATTGGATCGCTGGAATCTTTTTCTCATCAGTCTGCCAGAAATCTTGGGGTAATTTTTGACTCTGCCTTTAAGCTGAATGAACAGATAAGCTCAGTTGTGAGGTCCAGCTTTTACCAACTTCGACTTCTTAGTAAAGTTAAGCACTATATCCCCCCTGAACAGTTTGAGACAGTAATTCATGCTTTCATCACGTCACGCCTTGACTACTGTAACTCGTTATATATAGGTCTGTCAGTCACAACTTCAACGGCTACAAGCCGTTCAAAATGCAGCAGCTCGCCTTTTGACTGGGAAGAGAAAACGTGATCATATTACACCCATACTGGCTTCCCTTCACTGGCTTCCTGTACATTTCAGGATCCAGTTTAAAATATTATTTCTTGTTTTTAAAAGCCTAAATAATTTGGCACCTGCCTATCTGTCGGAGCTTCTTGTCCCATACTCCCCTTCCAGAGATTTGCGATCCTCTGATCATTTACTGCACATTCCCAGAACAAAGCTCAAAACCAGAGGTGGCAGAGCCTTTTCGGCGGTAGCCCCCCAGCCTGTGGAATGGCCTCGCTTTGCAGTTGAGAGCCACCCAAAATCATAATCATTTTAAAAGCATGCTTAAAACACATCTGTTGTCATGTGCATTTTCCTTTTGATTTATTAAGCTAGTTTTTTTTTAAATTACTATTCTGATTATTTTTATTTTATTTTATCCTATGGATTTCTGTTTCATGGTTTGTAATAGTGAGCAATAAATATTAAGTAGATACGTGGTATAGTACCTGCTGATATATTGTTTTACATTTGTACAGCACTTTGGTCAGCGGAAGTTGTTTTAAATGTGCTTTATAAATAAATTTGATTGATTGATTGTTAAATGACTGCTGGTTGATCAGTGAGTGGTGGATATAGTACATTGGGTACTTGGTGGATGACTGGAGGATAGTCAGCGGGAGGTTGATGGATGGTCATGAATAAAAGCTAATATAATTCTAAAAAGCTAAAATGCTTAATATTGTATTTAATTTAAGTATTTAATTTAATTGGAGCAGTAATATATTTTCTGACCACATGACCATGTCAAAATGTTTGTGTGTGTGTGTAGAGAATGTCTGCGTTCAGTAATCCTGCTTTCAGAGGATCCTCAGGTGGCGTGTCCCTACAGAGACGAGGCATACGCATGTGACTGCACACTGCAGGAGAGAGAGATCCGAGCTGTGAGAACTCTTACTCTTTCATTAAGTTCTACACAATCTACAAATCTTTTTACTTTTACGTAGCTCTCTTTTACTTTCTGTTAATCTACGTACGGTCTAGTTTTATTTAGCAAACAGGTTTTATTATGATGGGAAGCTTAATTTAGCACAGAGCAGAGTTTAATCCAGACACATTATTGTTTGGGTTAAACTGACTATATGAATAAATAATGTGTTCTCTCTCTCTCGCTTTCTCTCTCTCTTATATATGTGTGTGTGTCAGCTGCTTTCAGGTGAGGAGTATGAGCGCTGGCTGCAGCGGGGGCTCTCAGTGGCCGAGTCGCGATGTGAAGGCAGTTATCACTGTGCCACGACCGACTGTCCAGGCTGGTGTGTGTATGAAGACACCGTCAACACGTTCCACTGCCCTGTCTGCAAAAAGCACAACTGTCTGCTCTGCAAGGTAACATACACACACAAAAAAAAACATACTTCTGTCGAGTTTGAAAATTTGCACATCACTTCTGCTTCTACCTCAAAAAAAGCCATCGGCCAACTACAGGGGACAACTCCGGAATCACTTTTTAATTCTTGTATTTGGCAGCTTGGCAGGTTACAGAACAATCATTCAAAGTGGATATAACTAGAGTGGTCTCACTCACTCATCTTCTATACCGCTTAATCCTGTATTCAGGGGCGCGGGGGGCCTGGAGCCTATCCCAGGGGACTTAGGGCACGAGGCGGGATATACCCTGGACAGGGTGCCAATCCAACGCAGGGAAAAACCACAAAGAAAGGAATACATCACTACTTCTGTTGAAATGCAAACAAAAGTTGCCATTACAACCACAAAACCAATACAACAACAAAATACAGTATAAATTAGCTTAAGACACACGATTTCAGGAACTGTTTAAGCCTGTTTTTCCTATTTAAGGAAACTGCACTTTAACAACAGTTATAGCATAACACATCTTAATGTTTCTCTCTTATATTGTGCACTATAGTAATTAAATAACACAGATCCAAGTGATAATCAGCCCATCATATAATTATAGATTAACTAACTAGAGCGGCGACATCACATCAGTGTCCCTGAGATGACCGGCAGCCGATGCCCTTCCCCGTCTCACGTGTTACTGACTGCAGTCTCTTGACTCTTTTACATGCAATATTTTATACACTGAACCTACACTGTTACCTTATGAAGTACCTCATAATCACCTAGGGGGTAGTGAATGTGAGGTGATGCATACTGTGATGACTGTGTCACAGTCGTCCCTATTCGAATGGCTTCAGCTCCGCCGATCCTCTTATTTTAGCTTCACAACTTCTATTTTAAAGTTTATCTACGTAAAATACAATTGAAATGAAGAGGTATTGGATAATATTTTGATCATGATTAGAGAAGGGGTGCAAATGTTAGTATAGAGTGAAGTTCTTTGTTCACTTGAATATCTTTGTTCATCAACTTAATAGAAATAATAGAAGAAACCAATGCACAAATTGTACTTTGGTTAAACATGAATTTCTCTCTCTCTCTCTCTGTCTCAGGCAATTCATGAAGGGATGAATTGTAAGCAGTACCAGGACGATCTCGCTGCTCGTGCCATTAATGACATCGCAGCCCGGAGAACGAGGGACCTCCTGAAGGTCACACACAATTTTTTTAGCAGGGTTTTTTTAATTTTTTTTATTGAAAATTAGACTTGCACAGGACTTCATTCCATCATTGTGTTTGACCAGTTATTTTTGCTTTACAAACAACATAAAAGCAGATAATTAGCAGTTAACCTTTGTAAGGTCATAATTAAATCAACTATTTAGAAGGGCCAGGGGTAGCTCAGTGGTTAACGCATTGGACTACGGTTCGGAAGATCCCAGGTTCAAACCCCACAACCACCAAGTTGCCACTGTTGGGCCCTTGAGCAAGGCCCTTAACTGCTCAGATGTGTAATGAGATAAAAATGTAAGTCGCTCTGGATAAGAGCGTCTGCAAAATGCGTAAATGTAGAAGTAGTACGGCCATTTAATAACACAATAAATAAGTCTACTTATTGTTAAATTTGAGGGACATTCAAATGAAACCCCGGACTTTTAATTGTGCAGAATAACCATGTATGAAATGCTGGCCTCCCAGGAACTCCTATAACAGCCAAACATGTGGCAATGGCATGGAGTGAGGTCAGGATTGTACGGGGCAATAACTCCCAGATCACAGTAACAGATTTACTGCACTTCAAATCTTCTTTAAATGTCAATTAGTTCTGCATCCTAAATTGGCAGAAATGTCAGCCCTCTTAGAAAGACATTTCAGAACATGTGTATGTGGATTTGGTTTAATGTGTAAAATAGAGCCATATATAAGGATTCAGCTGTTTATATTCAAATCACTTTTTAAAACTTTTTACTTTTATACTCATCACCTAGACACAATGCTGTCACCTTATTTGCACCTATGAATAAATTTGCTAATGCTTTCTAGAAAGGACAATTCAATCATCATTGCCTTTGTTTTTAAGAACAAATCATTCTCAGCTTAATTTATTGTTTCAGCACTACTTATTTTTGTTGTACTTGTCTTTTCATGCAACAGACTCTGGTGAAGTCCGGCGAGGCGATGCACTGTCCTCAGTGTGGAATAATAGTGCAGAAGAAGGAAGGCTGCGATTGGCTACGCTGCACTGTGTGTCACACAGAGATCTGCTGGGTCACCAGAGGGCCACGCTGGGGTCCTGCGGTACACAACCACTCACTCACCTGCTTAGAAACAGCAAGAACCCTTATTCATGTGTCGATCTCAATATCAACTGTTTAAATTAGATTGAGTATTTTGGATAAATGCCTTTACAGTATAGAAATATATACATTTAGGAAAGACAAGCCAAAGGATAATTGGCCAAAGGCTTCATGTGACATCATGTGATTTGGGGTGTGAACTGTGTCTTTTGCCACAGGGTCCTGGAGACACGAGTGGAGGCTGCCGCTGTAATGTGAATAAACAGAGATGCCACCCAAAATGTCAGAACTGCCACTGAGAGAGAGAGAGATGAATGACTGAAAATAAAACCAAAGCAATTTATTTTATCTTAACAGAATCTTGATTAAGATCAAGTTAATAATACTGGACAATATGCACTTTTATGTCTTACTCCCGGCAGCAACATTACAAAGGTGAAATGTTAACATACACATGTGCCTTATTTTAACAGTTCTGTTATAAATCTAGCTGTTTTTTCAGGGTGCTACATTTTCACATATATTTTTATAGATCCAGCTTAACCCCTGTGTGTTTAACTGTTTTTCTTAATTACATAGAAATACCTTAGAATGTGATATAATATTGGGATAAAACACCAGCCTAGTTTTAAATGTAAAGACATCACAAAAGCATGAATCAGTTACAGAGAGTTTAACTCGACAGAGAACGACTTTTTAGTGCCTTATGTTGCAGTTTTTGTCTAGAATGAAAACCTTCTTGTATGACCTTTATATAATTTATTATAGATTTCAAGCTACCACTGACCTGAAGAAAACAATAAACATTTCCATATGAAACTGATCGGGTAATGATTTGAGTTGCTTATTGACATGATTTTCATTTTAACTGATAAAAAAACTACCAGCTAGAAGCTAGTAATTGAGTAATCAGAATATAAGGAAAAAGCTTAAAAGCATTCATATCACTCCCTTAACTTTAAGATAGACAACAGAAAAAGAAGATAATGCAATGATGCTTCAGCATGGTCATGTTTAAATTTATACCTTGTAGTCCGTCCATCCACCTAGTGACTGTGGAGGCCCATGGTGAATATTGTATTTGGGAACAGCAATTAGGCTAATCTGCATGTCTTTGGACTGTGAGAGGAAACCGAGTACATGGAGGGAACCCACCAAGCACAGGAAGAACATGCAAACTCCATGCACACAGACTCCGAGGCGGGAATCGAATCCGGACCCTGAAGGTGCAAAATTACAGTGCTAACCACTAAGTGACCATGCTGCCATGTCCTGTAGTAATACAGTGGAACCTTGGATTATGAGCATAATTTGTTCTGGAAGTGGCTCGTATTCCAAATCACTCGTAGATCAAATCGGATTTTCCCATAAGAAATAATGGAAACTCAAATTATTCGTCCTACAGCCCAAATAATAAATACATAAAAATAATTAAAACAAAATATAAATAAAAAATAAAACACCTTACCTTAAAAAAAAAAAAAAAATTCCTACAAATGAGTTTCCGTTTGTACGTGCAGGTGCTGTGTATGTGTGAAGCTAAAGTAAGGAGCCCCTCCCCCTTTCTGTCTTCCTCCACTCTCCACACACACGCGCACACAAAGGAAACAACTGTTTTATCGGAAAAATAAACAAGAAATCTCCCTAACGACACTCGATTGAGCGACACAGACACAAAGAGCAGCCTTGAGCAGAGAGAAAATGGATTTTTAACCTCTCTAATGAGCCTTGCTTTTGCTTTATTCATCACACAAGCTGTACAAACGCATACAGACACAAAATAAAAGATATTTTACACGCACACACATGGTCAGAGTGTTATATTAAACAGTACACGCGTGCACGAATGTTGATTATACCAGTAAGAGACACGCACCAAGACCTAGCAGGGGAGACAATTACCCACAATTTCGCAGCGCAAGAGAGAAAAAAAAAGTTGGCTCAGTTGTGATCACGTGATGCTTGGCATCAAAACAAGATGCGCATGCTGATACATGATACTCGGTACTCGTGAACCAAGACTCGTTCGTTTTCCCCCAAGTCAAAATTTATTAAAAATCTTTGCTTGTCTTGCGGAATCCCCGCAAACAGCGTTATTTGCAATCCGAGGTTTCATTGTAATATGATCACAATGACACAATGTTACTTAAGCACATCACCATCACATCTCTATGGGTTGCTATATGATGATAAGTAGTATAAAGAAGTCTCATTCTAAGTTGCTGCTCTCTCTTGACTCTCCACACATCACTCGGTTGTCTATTGGCTCTACACAAACATAACCCTGCACATTTAAGTTATCTGTTTTTATCAATAGAAAAGATATACACCATCTTTATTTTGCATTGTTAATTCATTTTACATTTTTTATCAATAGCAAGCATATTTTATAGAAAAATAGAACAGAAAAATGCAAATATTTAAGAAGGTGCATTCAACATTTTCTTTTTGTATTTCTTGTACTTCATATGATACGTTGTTGCAACCAGATTACATAATTCTGTACATTTAAAAAGTAACAGGCAGAAAATTCAGAAATCTCGCATAACTATATTTTATGCGGGCAAAATATTACAAAATTAAACAAGAATTAAACTCACTTAAGCTTACTTTCTAAACACACTTTATTTTTGGATTTTTCCCCATTTTTTCCGTAATTTGGTTATATCCAATTCCTCCCCGTCACTACGGGGCTCCCCACATTAAGCTACAGTACAACTACCACTCAATCGGGAAATCCGGAGAGTAGAACAAAACAGCTGTTCATAGGCTAGTATGCTTTTAATAGCATGACATTATAAGACAATATTATAATAAAATTTTGAAATAATCCTAATGCAAATGCCCAAAACATCCACCAATGCATTCTTTTGGATTAAATTCATTCACTCCTCTATGACTGAATCCTTGATTTTCTCTTGGTGTGAACTGTAAAAGAGATAGTAAGGATAACTTTATTCCAGGTGTCCAGAAAATCTGCAGTGGTTTTGATCCTAAACACAGTTTATAATGAGTTTTATTTTAATTATTATTAATGAAAATGAAGTGACAAGTGACAGTGCTTCAGGAAAAGATGTGTTAGAACATTAATGTCATTCATTCAGTTATCTTCAACTTCAAACAGTAGATCAGAATCTCTTTCTTTTTGTTATTTCAACACACTTTAAATACTTTTTGGTGTCTCAAGACATTTTCAGGCATGGGATTCATCATTCATACTTTCTTCTTCAGTTTGTTAAAGTGATAGTTTATTGTCATTCAGACACGGATAACTTTTATGTGCATGTTTTTTGTGCACTCCCTTGACGATGATAGACAGAGCTATGGTCTGTGTGATATTTGTCATTCTTGTGAGATTCTATGACTTAATGAATCTGAATGACTAGGTTACAACAGCTATAGAGTTTTTCTTCCCAGATGGAACAGGTATATTCCAGGACTCAGATTTATACTATTAAGTCAGCTGTGTTAAGGTCGTATGAACTTGTTCCAGAAGAATATAATCGGCAGAAGTTTCGGAAACATGCTAAATCCGCCATCCAAACCTTTGTTGAATTCACTCATGAAAAATGTGCTTTATTTGATAAGTGGTGTGCAGCCAGTAAAGTTGTTACCTTTGATAGGTTAAAAGAACTGATCTAATTAGAAGACTTTAAAGACTGCATTTTGGACAAAATTGTGGTTTACCTAAATGCACAAAAAGTCTTGTCGTTCGCTAATGCTGCTGTTTTAGCCGATGAATTCGTGCACACTCACAAAACTGTCTTTTCGCCTCTGCACTGTCGTATTTTTAATCAGAGCTCAAGAGTTTCCGTGATCGCATCTAAAAATTGTGATGAGTCTTGCCGAATATTTCTATTGTTACGAAAGAAGTTCCCTAGAGAAAGTGAAAGGGTTCTTACCTCCAGCTCTGTAACATTTGACCAGCAAAATGATGGTCACCAGCAGATATGGACTGGCTGTCACTACACTACTGATCAGCATGACCAATGAGAATGGAGCTTCTACATCTTCTCCACCTGATGGAAATGGTTCAAGATTCAAGAATTTGTCATCATGGTTGTACAAGTACAGCAGTAGTAAAATGCAATTGCGACAACACTCTAATAAGAATACATATGTACAACAGAGTAGAATATAAGTTAAACTGTGCAAATATACAGACTTTAATGTAGAATAAATGTGTAAATATTCAAATGTGGGCTTTGTTGTTATGGGGTAGTAAAATGACTGTGTGATTGCGTGACTGTATGCTAAATTGTATAAGTTATGGTTTTGTATTAAATGCCGAGATAGCCTGGTGGAAAAAGCTACTATTCAGTCTTTCAGGTTGTTCCCTGAATGACTGGAGTCTCTTGCCAAATGGCAGCCACTAGCAATTCAGTCCTAGTAGTACGCTCGGCATATCGACTCTTCTTTTATCCTTTTTGTCCTGGGAGCCGCTATTCCCAATCATTTAGACCAGCAGGGTTGAAATTCTTAGGAAAAGGAATGATTGTGGATTTCATGAAGCATGTAGGATCTGTAGAGATGGTAAGGAATGTTTTAAAGATGGGGGTAAACACAGGAGTCAGCTGATCTGCACAAGCTTTCAGCACTCTCCCTGGAATTCCATCAGGACCAGCAGACTTCCTGCTGTTCACTCTCTTTAGAGCTTTCCTTACATCATGCACTGAGACACAGAGTGAGTGGTCCTCACAGTCACTCATGAGAGCTGAAGCACCGCTATTAACAGCCCTGTCCTCAAAACTTGTATAGAAGGAATTCAAGTTATTAACAAGTGCAGAATCCGCTTCACCTGATGTTTCCTCGTCCTCTGTAGTTTGTGATCACCTTTAGCACTGCACATACTCCTCTCCTGTCACAGTAGTCTAGCTGTGTCTCCACTTTATTTCTGTGCTCCGTTTTGCCTCTTTCACTGCCTTCCACTATGTGGTCATATCACCCGTGACTGCCTCTGTGTAGGCAGAAGTGTGATCATTCAGCACTTTGCAGACTGATCTGCCCACCCAAGGTTTCTGATGATTAAAGACTTTAACAGACACTATGTGTACAATATCATCAGTTACCTTTGCGATAAAGTCCATCAGTACTTCCATAAACACACTGACATCAGACCTGACCTGGAACATGTGCCAGTCAACGTCATTGCAGTGTAGCTTCTGATAGGCCAGTTTTGCGTCTGACTGTTCTGATGGTCGGCACTTACTGTATTATTCTCTGTTTATATTCCGGTATGAGAAAGATGGTGGCGTGATCTGATTTTACAAAACCCAATAAGTATGACTTTATAACTGTACTTAAATGGGGCATATGAATGATCCAAAGAATTGTTGCCTCTAGTTGGAAACTTTACATACAGTACTGATGAAAGCTCAGCAACACTCTCTTTAGATTAGCTTTTTTTAAATCCCCAGCCACAATGAGGTCTTTGTCCAGGTGAACTGCAGAGTATTTACTGATCATATTATGGAGTGTTCTTAAAGCTGTCATAGTGTCATAACTGTCGCTTGTGGAGGAATATAAACAGTGACCGTAATGACTGATAAAGGGCCGTTAAACAATAGACATGTGCTCGAGGTCAGGAAAACAGGATTGAGACAAAATAGAGACGTTTCTGGGGTTACCCAATTTTTTGTTGGTCATAAATCAGGTCATAAATGTGGCCAGGGGTAGCTCAGTGGTTAAGGCATTGGACTACGGTTCAGAAGATCCCACGTTCAAACCCCACAACCACCAAGTTGCCCTTAACCCTCAACTGCTCAGATGTATAATGAGATAAAAATGCAAGTCGCTCTGGATAAGAGCGTCTGCCTAAATATAAATCCTCTTACCAGAATCCTCTGTTCTGTCTGATGGGAAAACAGCGTCATTGGGTACTTTGTGAAGTAAAACAAAATGTTACAGTTTCCGATGTGCCTCTGAAAATGAACTCAAGCTCTGTTTTCTAAGGATAGACATTTGTGAGCAGGATGCAGGGCAGTGGTGGACTATTTACTCTTGAACACAGTATGTTCTGAACCCTGACTCCCTTTCCAAAGTATTTCCTCCTGTGTTCATGCTTCTTCTCTGGTCCAGGCGTAGGCTCTCCCTCGGCCTGGTAGAAGTATCCAGGTTTGGTAAAGCGGAAGTATAGCTTTAACAATGTTGTGAAGTCATAAGTTGTGATTGCACACAATGGAATAGTTAAAGAAAATATTAAAACAACAAATAAAAAGCAGAGCCATATTGAAGCTGCCACAAGGACATCACGCCATGCCATATTGGAAAGTGACGCAAAACAAAATAATAATACTACACTTTTTCATTGTGAAACTTTTATATAATGTTCGAAGAGGTCATAAGCAGATGACATTTGATTCAGCCAAAACCTGTTAATTTCTTCATCACTGGACTATGGGGGACAAGGTCAAATGGGGCAGAAGAAGAAACAATGTCACAAACAGGCACTAATGGGGTCAATGCCTGTGTTAGACGTTAATCTCAAACATGACTTTCATGTGCTTTATCTATATAGTGTAGGTAGAAATCTCATCATATTGGAGTTCTCTTTAAACATTGTTTTTTGCTTAGACACAGTGGTATAATTAATAATTTTTTGCTTGCATCCATGTGAGGGATGTTTCTGCTGTTCATGTCATGATGTCGTGAGGCAAATGGGAGATGGAAAATGGTCTGTGGGTATAGTCCCTGACTTTCTGGTTCCTTTGATCCTAGATCGTGAGTGACTAGGGTTGGGTACCGAACACCGGTGCCAAGACGGCACCGGTACCTATAGAACTGGTATGTACCGGACCGAAACAGAATGCGAATTTCTGTGCCACTTAAATGCCTGAACTGTCGATTGAAATATTTATTCTCTAGATTCATATATTTTTGTAGATTAATAGTTTATTAGATTAAAGAAATTAAAAGCACAAATCATCCGGAAATGAGAGACCATCCGAGATGCGCGTGAATGCAGTAACGTTACACTCTCTCTGACGACAGCAGGCGGTCTACCAATAGCTTAGCATGCTAAATTAAACAACTTTCGTTAAAATGCCTTAAACTAAACGGTCGAAAGTGTGGCTGTATTTCACAAGAAAGGATTCCGACACCGCGACGTGCAGTGAATGTTTCACAGCAGTTGCGTGTAAAGGGGGAAACACGTCAAATCTAATGAAACATTCGAGGGCAGACGGAATAAAGTTAAAAGCAGAGGGAGGCACCGTGTTTAACAGCTTGTGGACAACAGCTGGCGCTATCAGTGTGGATGACCCCAGTCCCAGTCACACCAACCGTAGCAAAAAGGAGTCACTGATTATGATGCCGACAGCAGCCTTTCCGCAGGTTAGTAGTAGGATAATGTAATGTTAATAGCAAAATGCAAATCTTGCATTCATGCTAACAAATAGTCAAACGATTTGTAAAAAACTAATGTAACATGGATTCTGTTTATAATTATGGCTTTCCAGCTATTATTAGTAGTACTACAACAGTGACCCCATTTACCATTGTAAAGAAGGCTATGTATGTCCTGTGCAGAGCAATAAGTCAGGAAAGGAGTCGTATTTTGACAGAAAAGGCAAATATGGTGAAATTTCTGCAAAAGAATTGCTAAAATTTGAAGCTTACATATTCATATATACTTTAAACTTTTAATATATTGTTAAATTTTAAGCATAAAAAAATTCATTCGAGTCATCTACTATAATTTTGTGGCTTAAAAGTATCGGTTCAGGCACCGTTTTGGCACCGGTACCGTTTTCAAAGTATCGATTTGGCACCGGTATCGAAAAAAAACCAAACGATACCCAACCCTATGAGTGACCTGGCTTCACTTTAATGATGAGTGAGGTCTCCACCCTAGCCAGGTGCCCCCGACTTTACTGATCACAACAGCCCTAAAAGCTCTGACTCTTTCCCTGCATGCTTAGCCCAGGAGGACAGTGATGCCAAGGTGGAAGGTGAGCCATATTCTCCTTCTAATCTCTTCTCTTTACTGTCTTGCCATGTGACCAACAAAGGCAAATTCAAGCAGGGACAGTGAGAGGATGACTTCCTAAACTAGCCCTCCACTTCATAGTGTGACCTTCTAGTAGTTCCACAAATCAAATGGGACACAGTTACACACCTTTCACATGCTCAACCCCTTGGGGGCCATCTTGGAGCCTGGAAAACCATAGAAAATATCTGAAACTGCTTCCACTGACCCAGTTTGGAGGGCAAGGACAAAAATCAACTGTCAGCAGTGTCAGGAAAAAAAGTGCCTTGTAAGCCTGCCCCTGCACCACTTATTACACATTGTGGGCATGAGTACATTTTGGTCTTGGTAGACCACACATTACCCAGAAGCAGATCCTTAGAGAAAAGTTACCTTGAAGATCATCATCCATGAGCTGGTCCTCATCTTCAGCCAGGTTGGTCTGCCCTAAAACCAAGGTACTCCTTTTCTAAGCTAATGGTATGTAAGCTGTTACTGGTGTGGCAGATTATGTCCTCCAAGTTGTCAGGGAACCCATGAAACATGCACAGGCAGAACAGCAGAGGGCATATAAGCATCCAGCACAGCCCTGGAGACTGTCATGCTGCTTCCTCCCAGTTTCAATTTCATATTCCTGGCAAGTGCCTTACACCACCACAGAATGGGCAGTGCCTGCGAACTACAAGCTACAACAGCTGGATACGCAGAATACCGCTGAACTATTCATTTCTTAAATTTTTTTTTTAATGTATGTATGTATGTAAAATGGTTTTGTAAACAAATGCTTTCTGGTGCCTACTCAATCTTAATGTCTGAAGAAATATTAAAAATATTTAAAAAATATGTTCTTGAAAAAAAACAAGGATAAAATAATTTCATGTAGAACAATGACGAAAAGGACTACATGTTCATGTCAGAGATTGTGAAGTAATGTTCATTGTGGATTCGTTTTTTTTTTTAAACTGTTTCACTGGATTTAAATTGTTGATCAATTGTCATCCTTTGTCAAAATTTTTATTTAGTTAAACATATAATGTATCATATAAGACTGTGTTTAGTTTAATTCCATTTTATATATATATATATATATATATATATATATATATATATATATATATATATATATATATATATATATATATATATATATACACACCGTAAAAAAAAAAAAAAAAAAAAACAATTTCCTATTTATTGCCATTTTAACACCTGCTTCCTATATTTTCCCCTTAACACTTCCTCAGAACGGTAACATTAGAGTAGAAAATGTTTCACCCTCTTCCCATCTTGCATGGGACACTTGATCGTCATAAAGTCACTCCATTTGACCAATGGACTAGATAATCAATTCAAGTAAAAATAGGGTGCCTTTCCACTCTCTATAATGATCTGACTGACTTCACTGCAAGAAAAAGGCCAATGTATAAATCACTGACTGGTATCTGGCACTTCAACTATTTAAATTTGAGGTGGTCCATAGGCCAGGTGCACGTACGGCAGCAACAGATTTCCCTTCCGCCATTGTGAGAATGAATTTAACATGTTAAAATTTAAAGGAATATTCAAATGATTTCTCACCCCTGACTGAGATCCAGCTTTTTGGTGACTCTCCTCTCTCCGAGTGTTTACAGTGATAGAAACCTTCATCTGACTTTGAGACCTTATGGATGATCATCTCTCCTGTAGTCTGTGTCTGAAGAAAATCTCCATCTTTATAGAAATCAGGTCTGAAGTTTGATGGCTTTGTCTTGCGAACTAAACAGTATAGAGTCAGAGGATGTCCTTCAGTCACAGGATGGACAGGACTCTCCAGGATCACATCACCACCTATAACAGGAAAAAAAAACCCAACAACATAGGTCAAAAAGAACAACCAAATTAATATTTCGTCATCACAGATCTTATGACAGATGACAGATAGCCGAGGAGACTGTATTTATTTGAAGAAACTATGAACAAAAATTTCTGATTTTACTGTTGAATTCATTAGTATGTTTGAATTTTGTGATGTAAAGTTTGATAAATTTCTTTTGATTAGAAGTGTAAAAATATAGATTTGTAGAGCTACATCATCAGAATCAGATTTACTGGGCAAGTTTGTCAAAACACAGGGGATTTGATCCTGGTTGTTGCTGCCTCTTAAGAGATACAGACAATGAACCAGTTATGTACAGGCAATAGAGTACTTGGTGTAGACTGGAACCAGGTAGTCAGTACATGGTTTGAGACAGCAGTGGGAGACACAGTCTGGACCAGGTAATGGTCTTGGTTTGTGTTTCTGAAAGAGCCAGAAGTATCATGAGTGCAGCTTAAGAACTTGGGGAGTTGGTAGAGAGGTTGCTATGGGGCAGTTGTCAGCAGGAAAGGGTATGAGTTGTGAAGATGTCCTTTTCAAACCAGCAGTAAAAGATATTGAATCAGAATCAGATTTACTGGGCAAGTTTGTCAAAACACACAGGGGATTTGATCCTGGTTGTTGCTGCCTCTTAAGAGATACAGACAATGAACCAGTTATGTACAGGCAATAGAGTACTTGGTGTAGACTGGAACCAGGTGGTCAGTACATGGTTTGAGACAGCAGTGGGAGACACAGTAGGGACCAGGTAATGTTCTTGGCTTGTGTTTCTGGAAGAGCCAGAAGTATCATGAGTGCAGCTTAAGAACTTGGGGAGTTGGTAGAGAGGTTGCTATGGGGCAGTTGTCAGCAGGAAAGGGTACGAGTTGTGAAGATGTCCTTTTCAAACCAGCAGTAAAAGATATTGAAGTTGTCAGCCAGGTTTTTGTTGGCCTCAACAGGAAGGGTGGTCTCCTGCAGTTTATAATGTAGTGCAGGACTCTCCACACTCAAATTTCAAATTCAAATTTTATTAGTCACATAAACAGTCATACACAGTATAATATGCAGTGAAATGCTTTATACGACCGCCAGTGACCTTAAAAAAAAAATAAAATAAAAGCTTGTACGTAAAATAAATAATCAATAAAAAGGAAATACTAAAGAAATAATTTTAACTAGTAAAATTAACTGTACAATAAGGGCATAATAAAATATTGCAAAAATATAGGGTAGATAGAGTATATATGTATATAGAATTAAAGTGTCAGTGGTTGTGCAAATATGCATGAAAGGTGACATGTGCAATTGTCCAGATGTATGAGTATTTGGTGCAAGTGTGTATGAATGTGTCCATGATTGTCCAGTCAGTGTTGTGAGCTTAAAAGATGTTATTAGTCCTGTGTGGAGGTGTGATTGAGAGACCTTATCGCCTGGGGAAGAAGCTCCTCCTCAGCCTCTCTGTGTTGGCCTTTAGGGAGCGGAATCTCTTCCCAGACCGCAACAAAGAGAACAGTCCATTACTGGGGTGACTGAGGTCCTTCATGATCTTCCTGGCCTTAGTCCAGCACCGCTTGCTGTAGATGGAGTGCAGGTCAGGGAGCTCAGTGCGGATGATGCGCTCGGCTGATCGCACCACCCTCTGTAGAGCTCGTCTGTCCTGCATGGTGCTGTTCCCGAACCAGGTCGTGATGTTTCCCGTCAGGATGCTCTCTATGGTGCAGGAGTAGAAGTTCCTGAGCACCTTGGAGGGCAGTCTAAAGTCTCTCAAGCGTCTGAGGTGGTAGAGACGCTGACGGGCTTTTTTCACCACGATGTTGATGTGACAGGACCATGACAGGTCCTGCGTGATGTGAACACCGAGGTATCTGAAGCTGTCCACTCTCTCCACTGGGCTCCTCTTGATGACGGGGGTCTGGTAGTTCCTCTCCTGCTTTGTACTAAAGTCCACTATCAGCTCCTTTGTCTTACTGATGTTCAGGAGGAGATTGTTCCTCTGGCACCAGTTCTCCAGATTTCCAATCTCCTCTAGGTAGTCCGACTCATCATTGTTGGTGATCAGTCCGACCACGACGGTGTCGTCAGCAAACTCGATGATGGAGGTGGAGTTGGTAGTGGCCACGCAGTCGTGGGTGTACAAAGAGTACAGCAGGGGGCTCAGAACACAACCCTGGGGGGGCTCCAGTGCTGAGAGTGAGTGTGGCTGAGACATGTCCGCTCATCCTTACTGCCTGTGGTCTGCCAGTCAGAAAATTGGAGATCCACTGACATATAGATGAGCTCAGTCCCAGGTGCTCCAGCTTGGTGGCGAGTGTGGAGGGAATTATGGTATTAAAAGCAGAGCTGTAGTCGATGAAGAGCATTTTAACATAATTCCCTTTCCTAGTGTCCAGGTGAGTGAGTGATGTGTGGAGGAGATGAGAGATTGCATCGTCTGTGGAGCGTTTCTGACGGTATGCAAACTGTAGTGGGTCCAGTGTGTCGGGTAGTGAAGAAATGAAGTCTCTGATAAGGCGTTCAAAGCACTTCATCACTACTGAGGTGAGGGCTACAGGGCGATAGTCATTGAGGGAAGCAGGATGTGGTTTCTTCGGGACAGGAACAATGATGGACTCTTTGAAGCATGTGGGGATCACCGACTGAGATAAAGAGATGTTGAATATCTCAGTGAACACAGGTGCTAGCTGGTCTGTGCAGGCTCTGAGAATACGACCTGAGATGCCGTCTGGTCCTGCTGCTTTCCTGGTGTTCACTCTCATGAAGGCTCTCCTCACGTCGTGCTCGGAGATGATGAGCGCGTTCCCGGTGCTGGCAGTGTCTTCGTGTCTGCAGCCGTTAGCGCCGCTAGCATTAGCGCCGCTAGCGTTAGCATCGCTAGTGCCTTTAGCTGCAGCCTCGAAGCGAGCATAGAAGGTGTTGAGCTCGTCTGCCAGAGTCGCGTCCGCCATACCGGATGCTGGTGCTTTATAGTCCTTTATTGTTCTTAGTCCCTGCCACAGGCTCCTAGAGTCACTCTGTTGAAGCTGTGACTCTAGTTTTCTCCCGTAGCGCTGCTTCGCCTCTTTCACCGCCTTCCGGACGTTATATGACGCAGCCTTGTACGGTTGTAGCACAGCCACACAAAAGGGACACCTTCAACAACAGGAAAATGGTCTTGGAGCTAATGCTGCTCACCTGTGGCCGAAGGTGTGCCATAGCGGTTTCTTTTTCCCCACTGACAGTGGTTTGGTCACCGGGCAAGTTCCCGCGCATGCGCGATCGTGGCGCAAGGGAACCCGGAAGTGACGTGGGTCACATGATCTGGCATAAAGCCGGAACCGGCGTAGAAGCCGGAACGGAGAGATGAGGACAGCGCGCTGCATGGTTTTTGAGACAGAGCCTGTTTGAGGATTACCATTTGTTAATTTCATCCAGTACCCAGCTCATTCCGTTTCTCCATCTCCCAGACCTACCATCTTCATCTGGTGAGATCGAACCATCTCTCCATCTCATCACTTTCATACCTTTTGCCGTTTTTCAGACACTGGACTTTCATACACACACTCACACACCCGCATACATCCCGCACACACCATTTACATTTGTATTATATTTGTATATATTGGTTTGTGGTGCACCGTGTTTGTTTATTTGTTATTTGTCTCTGTATAATACACTTTGTTTAATTTATTATAATTGTTTTGTCCTGTCGCGATTACGCAATACCGGAAGTAGTGTTTTCAAGCTCCAGTTTAGATTCCCGAATCCGTTTTTTTGTAACCAAGCGGTTTTATAAATCCAAGCGTTACACGGTTCCATGTCCCCCGACGCAAGTCCCGTGTTGTAGGCAGCGGTGCGAGATCTCAGAGCGTCGCGGATGGTTTTATCCACCCACGGCTTCTGGTTGGGAAACGTTCTGATAGTCTTCTTCTCCACCGTATCGTCCACTAGCTTCCCAATAAATCCCACAACCGCTTCGGTAAACACGCTGACGTCATCATCGGAGCTGTTTCTGAACATGTCCCAGTCTGCGTCATTGAGTGCGTCCTGTAACGCGGCCACCGATTGGTCCGTCCAGCGCGCGACCTCCCTCTGAACCGGAACTTCCTGTTTCAGCCTTTGTTCATATTTTGGCATTAGGAAGATGGCGGCGTGGTCGGATTTACCAAACGCTGGACGAGATTGTGCCTTGTAACCGTCTTTGACCGTGGTATAACAATGGTCCAGTGTCCTTTCGCCCCTGGTGGGGCAGGTGATGTGCTGATAAAAGTTCGGCGCTGCGCGTTTGAGGTTGGCACTATTAAAATCCCCCGCCACAATGAGCGCAGCGTCCCGGTGTTGTGTCTGGTGCTGTGTGAGCGCCTCATGCAGCTCGCATAAGGCAGTGTCAGTGTCTGCTTGTGGAGGGATGTAAACGGCACTGATTATGACCGATGTGAACTCCCGTGGAAGATAAAATGGACGACACATGATGGACAGTAGTTCCAGGTTTGGTGTGCAGGAGCGTGTAAGAGGAACAACGCTCGCGCTGTTGCACCAGCTGTTGTTCACCATTAAGCACACGCCGCCTCCCCTTGACTTCCCCGAGTCCCTCGTCCTGTCCATGCGGTGAACCGAGAAGAACTCGGCTGGTTGTATGGCGTGGTCTGGCACCGCTGGGTTCAGGCATGTCTCGGTGAAGCAGAGGAGATTGCAGTCCCGAATGTCTCTCTGTAACTTTATCCTGGCCCTGAGGTCATCGAGTTTGTTCTCCAGTGACTGGACGTTGGCGAGCAGGATGCTAGGCAGAGGTGTGCGGTGTGCACGGGCTCTCAGCCGGTTCCTCACCCCAGCTCGTCTCCCTCGGGTCCGTCGCTTCGCGTCGCATCCATTGTTCTCCCTCAGGATCTCACTCGGCCAGCTCGAATCCGGAGTTAAAAACGTCAAATTGTGAGTACATTGTATATACCAATAGAAACAAGAGTGTCTCTATCATACCTAATGTACTCAATGGTGGTGATTTTGCCGATTTTAAAACACTGAAAACTAACTTAAAGAACAAAAACAAAGAAAAGGTGGTCGGAGCAGTCGTGACGGCAGCCGAACTCACCGGCGCCATCTTGAAATCCAGACACTCCACAGGATCATTAGCTTAAACATGTTTTGCCTCATTTCAGTGTAGCTTTTTCCATCACCTCTTGTTTTCCTTGATCGCTCAGTTATGCAATTAGATCAGTGTAAATAGTCAGGTTTCAGTAGGGCAACAGAAGTATTTGTTTGTCCCATTGATGAGAAGCATCTTGTCTCTATTTTTTAGACAAGAAGTGAAGGTAGAAAATGGGAGCACTTCCACATTTGTATTGTTTCTATATTTCACAAAGAACAAATTTTTCTGCAAAGGTTTCTAAAATAACTTTTGAATTTGTGAAAACTGTTTACAACATGTCTGTGGTGGACTGCCTGATGTTTTTAAAAAACAATAAAGAAACAAATATTAAGAAGTACCATCTTGTGCCTTGCTTTACCTGCTCTACTATAGCTGATTAAGCTCATGAGCAACTACCTTTTACATCATCATACTATTCGGCTTCGCCTTTTTTTCTGCAATTTTTGGAGAAGCGCGAGTTTTCTCGACTAAGATCAACAAATGGAATTAATCTCCAAACAACTAAAACTCCGACACAGAGGTACGTTATCATGTCTACCATTCAGCTCGTTCAGTGTGTAGAGTGCAGGATGTTTAGACATTCTTCCTCCGTCATTAGCCATAATTTTATTTGTGATAGGTGTGTGTTAATGAGCACTCTGACGGAGAAGATATCAGCGTTAGAGGAGTGCATCCAGACTTTAGAGAGGGTTAGAGAGAGTGAGAGCAGCGTTACTCCCGTAGCAGACAGTCTGGGTGCCACAGGCAGAGATAAACAGCCCCCGACTCCGGCATTAGAGCCCTCATAGCGGGGCGAGTGGGTGACGACTCGGCGGCATACTCGTTCAGCCAAAGCTAATGCTAAGGCTAGCCCACCGGGGCACACCTCCTCTGCGCTTCACGTGTCCAACAGGTTTGCTCTCCTCAGTGATGCACCCGCTGAGAAACCTGAAAGAGCTCTGGTTATAGGAGACTCTAGCACCGGACATAGCAGGTAATCTTAGGGCTCTAGGACAGCACAGGTTCTCTAAGATAGTGGTACATACTGTAGCTAACGATATACGCCTTCGTCAGTCAGACGTTAGTAAGTGTAACTTTACAGAGGAGTTTAAATTAGCGAAGGCGATGTCCGATGAAGTAGTATGCTCTGGTCCCATCCCAATGAGACGTGGCAACATAGCTTACAGCAGGTTATGGTCGCTGAACCGCTGGATGTCCAGGTGGTGCTCCGAAAACAATGTGGGCTTTATAGATAATTGGAAGACATTCGAGGGCAAAGCTGGCCTGTTAGGGCGGGACGGTGTTCATCCCACTCGGGAAGGTGCTGCTCTCATTTCCTGTAGTATAGCTCATAGTCTCAGTAGAGGTCTAGTTAATCGGTGACAATCCAGAGCCCAGGCCAGGGAGCAGACAGACAGGCTAAACCAACCGTCTGCTAGCTGCATAGAGTCGTCACTCAGGGTTCACCATATTGAGACTGTGTCTGTTCCCCGATCTAAGCAAAAATGTAGAAAGACTCAGAAAGTCTGTTTCAATAATATAATTAACAATGTCCACAAACTCCGATCATACTGAATGCGCAGCCGGCACCTCTGATCTGAAGCTAGGATTGTTAAATATTAGATCTCTCGCATCAAAAGCGGTTATTGTTAATGAAATTATCACAGATCAGGTGTTTGATATACTCTGTTTAACTCTGGGTTTGATATACTCTGTTTAAACATGGGTTAAACAGGACGAGTATGTAGCTCTAAATGAAGCTAGTCCTCCTGGATACAGCTACATACACCAGCCTCGGCTAACTGGTAGAGGAGGAGGCGTCGCAGTTATTTACAATGATAATCTGTCTATTGTACAAATACACGGACACAAATTTAACTAATTTGAAATTCTTTATAGTAACATAAGTGTCTTCTTCTTCTTTGTCTTTCGGCTGTTCCCTTTCAGGGGTCGCCACAGCGAATCACCTGCCTCCATCTAACCCTATCCTCTGCATGCTCTTCTCTCACACCAATTAACTTCATGTCCTCTCTCACTGCATCCATAAATCTCCTCTTTGGTCTTCCTCTAGACCTCCTGCCTGGCAGTTCCAACCTCAGCATCCTTCTACCGATATATTCACAATCTCTCCTCTGAACATGTCCAAACCACCTCAATCTGGCCTCTCTGACTTTATCTCCAAAACATCTGACATGGGTTGTCCCTCTGATGAACTCATTCTTGATCCTATCCATCCTTGTCACTCCCAAAGAGAACCTCAACATCTTCAGCTCTGCTACCTCTAGCTCTGCCTCCTGTCTTTTCTTCAGTGCCACTGTCTCTAAGCCGTACAGCATTGCTGGTCTCACCACTGTCCTGTACACCTTTCCTTTCATTCTTGCTGATGCTCTTTTATCGCACAACACACCTGACACTTTTCTCCACCCATTCCAACCTGCCTGTACTCGTCTCTTCACCTCCTTTGAACACTCTCCGTTGCTCTCGACCATTGACCCTAAGTACTTAAAATCCTGCACCTTCTTTACCTCTGCTCCCTGTAGCCTCACTGTTCCTCTTGGGTCCCTCTCATTCACACACATGTATTCCGTCTTGCTGCGGCTAACCTTCATTCCTCTGCTTTCCAGAGCGTACCTCCACCTCTCAAAATTTTCCTCTACCTGTTCCCTGCTCTCGCTACAAAGCACAATGTCATCTGCAAACATCATAGACCATGGGGACTCCTGTCTAACTTCATCTGTCATAGTGTATTTAAGTATATTAAGTCAGCTCAGTCGATTCCACTAATTATAATTTACAGACCTCCAGGGCCGTATTCTGAATTTCTTAGTGAATTTGCAGATTTCATCTCAAACCTAGTCGTTTCTGTAGACAAAGCGTTAATTGCCGGAGATTTTAACATTCATTTTGACAATACAGAAGACCCTCTGAGAACAGCATTTATGTCCATACTGGACTCCGTAGGCGTAAATCAGTGTGTAGTAGGACCCACTCATAAAGCAGGTCACACTTTAGACTTAATAATATTTTTCGGATTAATTATAAGAAATGTATTCACAATTCCACTGTCTGAAATTATCTCAGATCACTATCTTGTCTCCATTCAAGTGTGTCACAGTGATAATGTTAGCACAGCACTGCGCTACCGTATTAACCGTAAATTCACATCAACTACCACATAGAGTTTTATCAGTAATCTCCCAGAGTTACCAACTTCGATTAGGTCACCGTCTGACCCAACAGAACTCGATCAGGCGACTGAATATTTAGAGTCGACATTTCGTTGTACCTTAGATAATGTAGCTCCAGCTAAAAGAAAAATTATTAGAGAGAAGAAACTCGCTCCCTGGTATAACGATCACACGCGCACTTTAAAACAGACCGCTCGGAAATTAGAGCGTAAATGGCGTCAAACTAAATTATTAGTATTTCAAATAGCATGGAAAGAGCATCCTGAACTATAGGAAAGCTCTTAGTGTAGCTAGATCAACGTATCTCTCCACTCTTATAGAAGAAAATAAAAATAATCCTAGATTTTTTTTTAATACCGTAGCCAAATTAACCAGAAATAGGACCACTACAGAAATCTCCACAACAACATCATGCAATAGTGAGGACTTCATGAACTTTTTTAATAATAAAATTGCAAATATCAGGCATAAAATTGAGGCTTTGAAACCGAACAATGTAATTGATACAGATGTTAACCTAGCCATGTCAGATTCGAACCTAGAATACTTTACTCCTCTTGAAGAGAATGAACTAATTTCACTCATCTCTTCTGCAAATTCATCAACCTGTATATTAGATCCTATACCGACACATTTTCTTAAACAGATAGTACCAGTAATAGCAGAACCGCTGTTGAGAATAATTAATTCCTCACTCAGCATTGGTTATGTTCCAAAATCTTTTAAATTAGCAGTTATCAAACCAATAATTAAGAACCCTGACTTCGACCCCTGTCAGCTGTCCAATTACAGGCCAATATCAAACCTCCCCTTTATCTCTAAGATTCTGGAAAAGATAGTAGCGGAGCAGCTATGCTCATATCTACATAGAAATGGCATACATGAACTGTATCAGTCAGGATTTAGGCCTCATCACAGAACAGAAACAGCACTTGTTAAAGTAGTAAATGACCTCCTATTGGCCTCTGATTAGGGTTGTGTAACTATGCTTGTATTACTCGACCTCAGTGCAGCTTTTGACACCATTGATCATGCTATTCTTCTTCACAGATTAGAAAATGAAGTAGGAATTAAGGGTACAGCCCTCTCCTGGCTCAGATCCTATTTGACCGATCGTTATCAGTATGCAGACTTAAATGGTGATTATTCTGCATGTTCTCTAGTGGACTTTGGCGTTCCGCAGGGTTCAGTTTTAAGCCCACTGCTTTTTTCCCTTTACATGCTTCCTCTGGGCAACATAATCCGTAAGCATGGTATTAGTTTTCATTGTTATGCTGACGACACACAGTTATACGTCTCAACAAAACCTGATGAGAGAAACTATCTTACTAAAGTTGAGCAATGTGTGCAGGACATAAGAAATTGGATGCTAATTAACTTCCTTCTGCTTAATCCGGATAAGACAGAAGTTCTAGTCATAGGACCGCATACAGCTAGAAGTAAAATCTTAGATCACACCGTAACTTTAGATGGCCTTTCTGTTCCATCAAGTGCAACAGTCAAAGACCTCGGCGTGATTATAGATTCCAGCCTTTCATTTGAAGCTTATGTAGATAATATCACCAGGATAGCATTCTTTCACCTCAGAAATATTGCCAAGATAAGAAATATATTGTCGCTAAACGATGCAGAAAAACTAGTTCATGCTTTTATCACTTCTAGGTTGAACTATTGTAATGCCTTACTGTCTGGTTGTTCTGTTAGGTGCATAAACAAGCTTCAGCTAGTTCAGAATGCAGCAGTGAGAGTGCTCACTAGAACCAGATGATGTGCTCATATCACCCCTATCCTATCTTCACTACATTGGCTCCCTGTGAAGTTTCGCATTGATTTTAAAATACTACTCTTGACATAAAGCATTAAATGGTCTCGCGCCGCAGTATCTGAGCGAACTGCTAGTGTCTTACGATCCGCCACGCCTACTTCGATCAAAGGATGCAGGCTGCTTGTCAGTACCGCGTATTATGAAAACTACAGCTGGGGGCAGAGCTTTTTCTTACAAAGCCCCAAAATTATGGAATAGTCTTCCAAATAGTGTTCGGGACTCAGACACAGTCTCAGTGTTTACCCTCTGAGGTCCGAGGTGATTTTGGGGCCCTTGAGATGTTTGGACATGCTCTGATATTTGTGCTTTTTTCAGCTACTTATAATATATTATTGACCAACCTGTATTTTTCTTGTAATCAGTACAAACTGTTCTACAATAATATGTGACCAAAATGACTATGTGCTTGCATTTTTTAGGAAAAGAATATTATGCGTGGTTAGTAAGTTTTGTGAAAAAAAAGTAGCTGAAATAAGGCCATGAAACTCATACAGACAATTTGTTCACAAGACATTGTTTCACAAGGGCTGGTGGACTAATGGTTTTGCTTCAAAATGATGTGAAAATGATCTTGTTTACTTGCTCACAGAAAACAATAGTGTTTAACACTTTTTAAGTCACATTTTGAGTGTAAAGGGTCTATGCGAGAAGGCGTGATCTATCATTACTAATGCAGTGATTCACACCTGAGAAGACAAAGGCCTGCATACTGATCTGCATAATGAGCCATCAGACACGTATGTGACAGAGAGGAGAGTTACAAGAAAGAATCTGGGGATAAAATAAGTTTATATATTTTCAGTGTTTAGGTTATTTCAGACTGTATTTGAGCTTTCACCCAAAAAAATCTTGGAGATTCACTTGCGCGTTCAGTTAAACAGTTTATTAGGAACAATCAAAGTTGACTTTTTAGCAGCATTACTGCAGTCACTATAACAGAAAATATAGCTAACAATAATATATATGTATATAATATAGAAAACAACAACAGCTCTTTGTAATTACCAGAACAAATGACTTTACCAATACTGTACTAAATTTTTTCTACAATACACTACAGTTTACTATGATGAATATATTGTATTATATATTTATATAATATAGTTATATTTAACTAACATCTATGATGTACTGAATGTGCACTTACTCGTGGGTCTCCAGCGAACTCGAAACTGAACGACACTCACGTGACTTTCTTGTGCACAGTGTCAGTGATGCAGCCACAGTCCTAAACAAAAAAGAAAATTGAAACTTGAAGAATGGACGCGCATACAATCATTCACAAGCAACAGCTGGTGAAAAATTTGACCATTTGAAATACGGTCTAAACAATGCAAAACATGTGTATATATATAAATAAATAAATCAAACTTTAGACAGATCATAATTAGATTTTATTGCGGGCTTTAGCGTACATATTTCATATTTTACCCAATTTTACTCTCGCTGGTATTTAGTATTTTCCAAATGTTCATATAAAATATAGAGCAATGATGGTGAGAATAAAAGACTTACTCGTCAGGAATTACATCCTCAGTTGAGTCCAGACGTTGTTCAAAATAAAGCCGTTCCTCGTCTGAGTCTTGCTCTTCCTCTGATGAGAAAGTAAATTCTTCATCGCTGTCCAGAACCATGTGAAGCGCTTCTTCACCCGTGTAGCGTGACATCATTCAAACGCAGAAACAGTAAGTAACTCTATGATGAAGCTTGTTGTTTTATGCCATGGGGGCGTGTAGATGATTACCTGCCTCACCACAGTTCATTTCCATATGAACAGCGCGCGCAGGAGGCGGGAGCACATTAGCTGTAATGAAGAATCTGTACCACTCCTTACTTTCATACGGATTACATAAAAACAGATTTGTTTTCACTGTGACTTGCATCATTTAAAAGTAGACCCTTTAAGCTTTCTATAGATATATTTCTCATGTCTGTGTGTGCAGTATTCGCGGATTTTCAGTTCATTTTAGTGACGTGTTTCAAAAAGATTTTCGTGGAGACTGAGCCGGCTGAAAGCGCACGGTTTATTTTATTAATGCACAAAGTTTTATTTTTAACATGTGTGCATACAAATAAAAGTAGACACTTTACAGATTCGATTAATATATAGATCTTGTCTGTACGATCAAAACTGAAAGTGTAATTTAAGTTCTTATTGGCGTCATCAGGGGAAAACACCTCAAAACGCATATATGCGTTCGCGGACCTCAGAGGGTTAAGTCTAAGCTAAAAACCTATTTATTTAGCCAAGCATTTTTATAAATAGATTTGCCATAGGTAAAGGAGCAGATCTGGGGGACTCATGGACAGAGTATTATGGCGAACTAGTATGTTTAGATGCTGTCTTCCTCACTCTCATTTGATCAGGTTTGTTGACGGTGAGGTGATTGTTTGCTTTACATCTCAGGGAGCCCTCATGTTTGTGTTTCCTTCTGGCTCTCCCTTTTAGTTATGCTGTCATAGTTAGTCCTGCCGGAGTCCCTGCTTGCACTCTACAGTAAATATACATTCACATTATACCTTGTGTGACTGTGACCATACCTAACTGCCATCTCTCCTCTTCTTCTCTTTCTCCCCCTCTTTCTCTTTCCTCTCTCCCCCTGTCTCTCTTTCTCTCTCTCTCTTGCTGTCGAGCTACACATGTCGTTACTGAGCTGTTAGTGATCCAGACTCCCTCTGCCCTCCGGATCTGTCTGACCCATCCTGGTGCCCCGCTTCTGGTTGGAGGTCTCGTCGCATGGATGCCCCGTGTGTCTCTTTGGGATGCGCCTGGTGTCTGGGGATGATTCTATCTACATAGAAGATGGTTCTGACCTCGACTGGTGTTGTCAGGTGTTTCTCTGAGGACTTGACAATTCGATAGTTCAGGACTGGAACTTTCTACAAGTCTATCTGAGTCTCTAATAACTACCTGGACTCCATTTTAACATCAATTAACATCAACTATTATAGCTGAACTGCCTGCCACCTAACACACTGTATAAATGCAGATCATTTCCTGCTATCTGTTTCACCCTGTTGAGTCTGGTTCCTCTCAAGGTTTCTTCCTATTACCATCTCAGGGAGTTTTTCCTTTCCACTGTCGCCCTCGGCTTGCTCACCAGGGACTATCTGACCATTTTGATTCATACACATTCACATTCCATACAACTTAAATAATTCTTTTGATTGTGTAAAGCCGTTTTGAGACAATGTCAATTGTTAAAAGCGCTATACAAATAAATTGAATTAAATGAGAGACAGAGCTACAGAAGGTTTTACTGAGGCTGCCATCGCTGTGGCACCATCTTGTGCCTTGTACTTTTACCTGCTCTACCATAGAAGATTCAGCTTACGAGGGAAAATGGAATGTGCTGTTATAATGCTGTCTTCAAGTAATATTACATTTACAAAAACATTCAGAACCTTTAAATTATTATAGAGAAATAAGTTCTACCAGGATAGTTAATCAGAAATCTAAATATTTTTTAATAAAATATGTATTTTTCATTAGCAACAAATACTTTACAGGAAGACCCACCATGCACTGTGATGTTGACAGGATTACTTGTTTTAGATTCAGACTCACACCAGTAAACTCCAGTGTAGGATGTGGAGAGGGAGCTGATATTACATGTAGAACCTATAGGAACTTGTCTCCACATTGAACAATCTGACACTCTCTCACTGTCTGTGTATCGTCTCACTGTCCATCCAGTAGAGTTATTCTGGTCCTCACAGCTCAGTGAGAGTCACCAGTAAAGTGTTGAGTTCTGTTGGGATTGATGATCAGAGAGACTGAAGGAGATTCATCTTGAACACAGAACATTATAATTTACATGTCTTCATCATTACATTAAAACTTGCACTGAACACATTTACACCTCATTTATCACTATTGTTTAACAGAGAATAACCTAACAGTACTTATGGAAATGTCTTTGCTTTACCCATTATTTGCTCAGGAGGGTGAATATAAACATTATTACATCAGACTTTATGGCAGCTAACAAATCAATGCCATGTTAACCCTATTTTATTTAAATATTATATTCAATACTTCGACACACCATTATTGTTTTTTTTTCCACCTCACCAGTGAGCCACAGTGGCTGTAGATAGCTGTATTGTTTCTTAAATGGTTCAGTTCTTTCTGCACAGCACATGTAAACTCCTGTGTGATGAAAAGCAGCAGGACCAAGAATGTAGGAGTTTCCAGATGCTCTGCTCCTGCTGTCTGACAGGGGCACGACATTATCCCTATTATTTCTGTAGGGAATCTCTCTGTACCATGTGAAATTCCAGTATGTAGAGGAGTCGTTAAATTCACAGCTGAGAGTCACCAAGACGCCTTTAGATAGCCAGTTCTGTGGAGATACCTTCAGGACTGCCTGTGGTATCCCTGGTACATGGAAAATACCAAATAACACTTAAGTCTTGTAAATTAACTTTATACACAAAATTCTTGGAATAAAAATTGATTGGTATGTGCCTTGTTGTATAGAGTACCAATAGAGGTGTGTTCTCTACCAAATAGTTTTAGATAACCCAAGTAGCTAGTTTAGTTTGGTTCATGTGACCATGACATACCCATTTAAAACCATCTGTTGTCAGTTGTTACATCATAGGCATCATTAGGCTAAATCATTGGGAGTGTTAATATTTTAAGGTTATCCCAAATATTTTTGCCTTGAGGTGGAGTTGTTTCATAGCTTAAGACAGACTTTACTTGCACTCAGCATCATTGTGTGTGTGATGATGTGCCCAGACTTCAACAAAAGCTCAGTTAATAAAAATTGTTGCACTAGAATCATACTGTACAACCTGAGACAACTGTAATGAAAACATTTACAACGTACATTTGGTTTTGCTTTTATATTGCACAATTCACTTAATTTATATATGTGACATTGATGAAAAGTATCCACTATCCATAGTGGATTTCGAGGTATGTTTAGGGTTTTGATTTGTCTTTCTAACCAACATACAAGCCGTTCTTTGAGAGTTTTCTTGGTCTTCTAGAGATCATCATGCTGCAAACTTCCCCTGAACTCCCATCTCTTAATTACATTTCTCAGTGTGTAAACTGCAAGCTGACAATGCTTTGTTATCTTCTTGTAGCCTTCTCCTGCATTGTGGGCATCGATAACTTTCATTTTCAAAGTCTTATACAGCTGCTTAGAGGAACCCATGGTTGTTGAGTGTCTGCAAGTGTGTGCACAAGCTTTGAAGTGTCAAAGTATTTGTAAAGCTTTGAAATTGGCATTTACTAATGACGGCTGTTGCCCTGCATCACATCTAACGAGCTGATTAAGATCTGAAACATTGTAAAAAAGAATCTGACACTCTGGAACTCTTGGGGTCCCCAATCCTTCGCACAGTGCCATAATTAAGTTTTTATTTTTGTTCAATTTAAGGCATAAAAAGTAACTATGCACCCTGTCACCAGAAATGGGCCCACCCAAGGCCAAATACCAGGCTGTTTTTTATTTTATTTATCCCAGTCCACCCATGATATTAAATCATTAGCTAGGCATTAGGACTGTGTACGTTCTTCTTTTTTTATCATCACTGGTTTTATTTTTCCTAAATACGTGAGATCAACGGTACCCCGTAGTCTTGATGTTACATATGAGAGTGAGTCTCTCTTTGAAAACAAACAATCAACTGCATTACTCACCGCAGATGACAAATACTCTTAACATGACACGAATTGATGCGGCTTGTTACATCAAATAAGGTATTTGGTTGCATTTTGGTTTATTTGATCAATTCATGTTTTGGGAAATCTAATTCAATAAGCTCCATTTTGAAGTGTATTACTGTATCATGCCTAGGTGCTAAGCTTGCCACTGCAAATATGCTTATTAGGATGGCCTAGGAAATAAAATGTTAGAAAGTAGAACCCAAGCCTCATTTTGACATTAGGATGTCCCTGCTACCACTAAAAATAACTTCTAGAGCAGTGTGGTTTTATATGGGAAAAAATGCATGTTTTTCTATCACATCTGGAGTAAGCAGATTGGACAGTGTTCATTAAAGGGCTTCAAACCAATGCTTAAGACTAAAACTTTCTCAGGTCCAGGGAAGGATCTGGAGGATAATGTATACATCAAAACAATTTTCCCAAATTTGAAACTTTTGCACAAATTTGCATAATGTGCAAATAGCACAAAATTAACATGTGTGACTTCATACCTGACTCTATATGATGGAGCATATATTATCTGGAAACCTGAGTAACTGAATCTGAATGACTGGTTTCTGTCCTAATGTTTTCTGTACCAAGTTTGCAGTACTAATCATGCTGATTCATGAAACTTGTACTGTAAATGCAAAGATGCACAATCCAGATGTTGCTGCCACAGACTCACCTGATACAGTCAGTGTAACAGGATCACTGATCGTTGACATCATCTGAGAGTCGCGTCTCTGTCCACTGCAGGTGTATTGACCACTGTCATCGACTGTAACAATCCTGATACTGACCTCTTGCACTCTTCTGCCTTTAAAGACCCTGGGATCTTTCTCTGTGTTGAATAGGTTATTATTTCTATACCAGCTGTATTTCCACTCATTGTCTCCTCCTCCCTGTATGTCACATCTAAGAATAACTGTCTCTTTTGCATATACATCTTTATGGGGTATTATTAGCAGCACAGGTTTAGGACTCCCTTAAAAAAAAGTAAAAAAAAAAAATTAAAAAAAATCACTCGGAAAGAAGCGTATTGGTGTAAGAATAATAATAAAGTTATTGATAACTCACCTTGATCACCAGTCACCGGTTGAAGTGAAATCAGCACTTTAACAGAACAGACACAAAGAACATGATGTAAACATGAAAGATTAGTTGTATGTTTGTAAAACTGAACTCATTTGTAAAGAATACAACTTCAAGAGCTGTATTACTCATCCAGCGGGCATTGCAGGTTTGGGTTTACAGCTGACATGGCCATGGTTTGTTTACTCCTTGTTTGACTGATGTCACCTGTTTCTGTTTGTCCCTTGATTAACCCTTGTGTGGTATTCATATTTTTGTCATCAAGCCAGTGTTTCAGGGTATGGCGCATTTTGTAGTTTTTAATTCAACACAATCATTTTTTGTGTTAAAATACTCAACAGACGGTTCCTTCACCCTGATTACAAGCACTATACACAAGATATATGGTTAATATCTGCCCTTTAGTTAGAAAAAGCAAAAGACTTACAAATTAAAGAACTATTGATTTTGATTCATATGAACTTAATTAAAAGTTTAACCCTTCCACATCATCATGTCAGTCTAACCAACACATCAGCCCCACATACCACATGCACTCATACCAGCCTATACACCACATGAGTTTTACTGTGTATGTGTTGCAAATGTACTTCTTAATGCATGTACAGTACATAGTGTTTCTATGCCCATCCTGGGTCCACATACTTCACAGCACTTTTTCTGGGTTGTAAAATAGGGGAAGGCATTGTACCCACTTGTCCCACACTTTCCTGATGGCAGATAGATTGTCTCTCTGCCATTAAGCTGGTCTGTCATCTCATTTATCAAAGTAGATAATCCTGGAACTTATGTGGCACTTTTCCAAGGACATTGATGCATGAAAATGGTCTTTGCCAGTTAGCTGAAAACTTCAGCAAGGATAAAAACCCCAAAGTGGATCACTTTTCTTTTGATAAAACATGAAAACGGGTCCCACAGACCCAACACCACACAAGGGTTAATATTGAATTTTTGTTTCATGTTTCATTTGCATCAAATGTTGCTGATGCCCAGCTCTATTCCAGTAACGTCTGTCTCCCATCATGCTCTCACCAGTGACCTAAAGGAGGACTTTATTATTACAAGCCCTGTCCTAATATGGCTTCCACTAAAGGTTGAAGACTGTACTCATACAAGCCCAAGTGGTCCCAAAAAGATTGCTAATGGTTCTGATGAGTTTACCATGCTGTTTGTGTCTCTTCTAAAGCTTAGCAGTTTCTAGTTTGTAATCCCGTGTATATTGAATAATGTCACACCTACACAAGCATCTTGTCTACTTTTCTCTGACATAACTCAGTTAAAGTAGCTTATTCTCTTTACAGATAAAAAACAATATTAGTGAAACAAACTCAGAAATTCTGAAGGATAATGAACAAAACACAATCTTCTCTGCTCCAATTCAAATGAAACATGCACAAACAATGAACAATGTTCCTTTCTTTAAAAAAAAAAAAAAAAACTTCATTTTTATTTTTTTTTGCATAGTTGTCACACTTGAATGATTTATAGGGGGATCAACCTAATTTTAATATTACACAAAATAACCAGAGTAAATGTAAAATGCAGTTTAACCCTTATGTTGTGTTTGTTTTTGTCTCACACTCAATGTTCCCAGTCATTTTTGACCGGTTCATTTTATTTCATTACAAATCCACATATCCTAATGTTGTATTCCTTGTATTAACTTCTGATCTTGTGAACATTACGAGATTTAAACTTGTATTTGCTGTGTATGTCCGGCAGGCCTCATTTATCTGAGCTCATACTACTAGTTTTTTTTAGAGGCAACAATATTATACAGATATTATTTTCAGGGATAACCCGTGGAGGGCACAGTGCACCCAGAGACTTTAGTATTTGTATTGTTCTCGAACTGCATTTCCCCAGAGTGCACCTCGGTCATTTATATGTGATGGGATCACTCAGGTGGCTAATTAGTTTGAACATACAATAAATAGCCAGGATCTGAGTGGATTGGTGTCTTGCATCCGTTTTATTTATTTTTTCTTATCAGGTCTGCTTTCATCCTGTGTGCTAAACTGTTGATTTATTTTGTTGGCTTAGCCTTTTTTGATTTCATGTGTTGTGTTATAGTTTCTTGGATTGTTCATGTTAAGATTATTTGTTTTTCTTTATTATCCATCGATCCATTCATCCATTTTCTTCCCCTTATCCGAGGTCGGGTCGCGGGGGCAGCAGCTTCAGCAGGGATGCCCAGACTTCCCTCTCCCTGGCAACTTCTTCCAGCTCTTCTGGGGGGGATCCCAAGGCGTTCCCAGGCCAGCCGAGAGACATAGTCCCTCCAGCGTGTCCTGGGTCTTCCCCGGGGTCTCTTTCCGGTGGGGCGTGTCTGGAACACCTCACAAGGGAGGCGTCCAGGGGGGACGCCTGAATAGATGCCCAAGCCAACTCATCTGGCTCCTCTCGATGCGGAGGAGCAGCGAGAGCCCAGACACCCTGCGGAGGAAACTAATTTCGGCCGCTTGTATTCGCGATCTCGTTCTTTCGGTCACTATCCACAGCTCATGACCATAGGTGAGGGTAGGAACGTAGATAGACCCGGTAAATTGAGAGCTTTGCCTTTTGGCTCAGCTCATTCTTCACCACGACAGACCGATACAGAGCCCGCATCACTGCCCCGATCCGCCTGTTGATCTCCCGTTCCATTTTACCCTCACTCGTGACCAAGACCCCGAGATACTTAAACTCCTCCACTTGGGGCAGGATCTCACTCCCAACCCTGAGAGGGCACTCCACCCTTTTCCGGCTGAGGACCATGGCCTCAGATTTGGAGGTGCTGATTCTCATCCCAGCCTGCTTCACACTCGGCTGCGAACCGATTCAGTGAGAGCTGTAGGTCGCAGGATGATGAGGCCAACAAAACGTCATCTGCAAAAAGCAGTGACCCAATCCTGAGCCCACCAAACTGTACCCCCTCAATGCCCTGGCTGCGCCTAGAAATCCTGTGCATAAAAATTATGAACAGGATCTGTGACAAAGGGCAGCCCTGTCGGAGTCCTACTCTCACCGGAAACAGGTCCGACTTACTACCAGCAATGCGGACCAAGCTCCGACACCGGTTGTACAGGGACCGGACAGCCCTTAACAGGGAATCAGATATCCCATACTCCCGGAGTACCCCCCACAGGACTCCCCGAGGGACACGGTCGAATGCCTTCTCCAAGTCCACAAAGCACATGTAGACTGGTTGGGCAAACTCCCATGCCCCCTCCAGGACCCTGCTAAGGGTGTAGAGCTGGTCCACTGTTCCGCGACCTGGACGAAAACCACACTACTCCTCCTGAATCAGAGGTTCAACTAACCGACGGACCCTCCCCTTTCCAGGACCCCTGAATAGACTTTCCCGGGGAGGCTGAGGCGTTTGATCCCTCTGTAGTTGAAACACACTCTCCGGTCCCCCTTCTTGAAGAGGGGGACCACCACCCCGGTTTGCAATGTTGCAAAGACGTGTCAACCATGACAGCCCTACAACATCCAGAGCCTTGAGGAACTCCGGGTAGATCTCATCGACCCCCGGGGCCCCGCCACCACGGAGCTTTTTGATCACCTCGGCGACCTCGGCCCACCTCTATGTCCCCTGACTCTGCTTCCTCATCGGAAGGCATGTTGGTGGAATTAAGGAGGTCTTCGAAGTACTCCCCCCACCGACCCACAACGTCCCGAGTCGAGGTCGGCAGTGCACCATCCCCACTATACACTGTGTTGACCGTGCACTGCTTTCCCCTCCTGAGACGCCGGATGGTGGACCAGAATCTCTTCGAAGCCGTCTGGAAGTCATTCTCCATGGCCTCCCCAAACTCCTCCCACGCCCGGGTTTTTGCCTCAGCAACCACCAAAGCTGCATTCTGTTTGGCCTGCCGGTACCTATTAGCTGCCTCCAGAGTGCCACCAGCCAAAAAGGCCCGGTAAGACTCCTTCTTCTGCTTGTTGGCATCCCTCACCGCCGGTGTCCACTAATGGGTTCTTGGGTTGCCCCCGCGACAGGCACCGACCACCTTACGGCCACAGCTCTCCTCGACAATGGAGGCGCGGAACATAGTCCAGTCAGACTCAATGTCCCCCACCTCTCCCAGGACGTGGTTGAAGATTTGCCGGAGGTGGGAGTTGAAGCTCATCCTGACAGGGGACTCTGCCAGACGTTCCCAGCAGACCCTCACAATACATTTGGGTCTACCAGGCATGACCGGCATCCTACCCCGCCAACGAAGCCAACTCACCACCAGGTGGTGATCAATTGACAGCTCCGCCCCTCTCTTCACCCGAGTGTCCAAGACAAGTGGCGCAAGTCCGACGACACGACCACAAAGTCGATCATCGAACTGCGGCCTAGAGGGTCCTGGTGCCAGGTGCACACATGGACACCCTTATGCCTGAACATGGTGTTCGTTATGGACAATCCGTGACGAGCAGAGAAGTCCAATAACAAAACACCGCTCTGGTTCAGATCGGGGGGGCCGTTCATCCCAATCATGCCCTTCCAGGTCTCACCGTCATTGCCCACGTGAGCATTGAAGTCCCCCAACAGAACGATGGAGTCCCCAGGAGGGACGTCCTCTAGCACCCCCTCCAGAGACCCCAAAAAGGGCGGGTACTCCAAACTGCTGTTCGGCGCATAAGCGCAAACAGTAAGGATCCGTCCCCCCACCCGAAGGCGGAGGGAGGCCACCTTCTCGTCCACTGCGGTGAACCCCAATGTACAGGCCCCGAGCCGGGGGGCAATAAGTATGCCCACACCTGCTCGTTTCCTCTCACCGGTGGCAACTCCAGAGTAGAAGAGAGTCCAGCCCCTCTCAAGGAGACTGCTTCCAGAGTCCAAGCTGTGCGTCGAGGTGAGTCCAACTATATCTAGCCGGAACTTCTCAACCTCACGCACTAGGTCAGGGCTCCTTCCCCGCCAGAGAGGTGACATTCCACGTCCCTAGAGCCAGCTTCTGCAGCCGAAGATCAGACCGCCAAGGCCCGTCTTCGGCGACCGCCCAGCTCACACTGCACCCGACCTCTTTGGCCCCTCCTACAGGTGGTGAGCCCATGGGAAGGGGGACCCACATTGCCTCTTCGGGCTGTGCCCGGCCGGGTGCAGGCTCGACCACCAGGCACTCGCCATCGGGCCCCACCTCCAGGCCTGGCTCCAGAGGGAGGCCATGTTGACCCACGTCTTGGCGATGGAAAACGTTTTCCAGTGGTTTTATTTATCATAAGAGGTCTTCTGAACCACTCTTTGTCTGTTCCCTCACCTAGGACCAGATTGCCATGGGTGACCCTGCCAGGGGCATGAAGCCCCCGACAACATAGCTCCCAGGATCATTGGGACACGCAAACCCCTCCACCACGATAAGGTGGTGGTTCAAGGAGGGGTTTTTCTTTATTAAAAGTCTTTAAATCTTAACCTCTGCACCTATGCCTCACCCTTTATCCCACAAACTATGACAGAGGCATAGTGGAGAGGTCTCCCCTGGGGGAGGGGATCATGACTGATGCCATAGCGAGCAGAGTTTGCAGGCAGTTGATTTGCTACCCGGTGTGACACCGCAGTGTGTGCAGGAGCAAGTGCAGTCCCGATGAGAAACGGGAGGTGAGCAAGTGGCGCACAAGGCTCCCAACGATGCGTGCCCTTTGACACACAGCATGTTAGTGCTCCTGGTGATGTGGCTCCCCAGGATGACCAGAGTGAGAAGGATCCCAGATGTGTCATCAGAGGGCAGAAAGCAAGGAGTATCAGTGTACTGCAAAGCAAGCGACCGAGTACTGCAAAGCAAGCAAACAAGCTCATAAGGTATGTTAATGTGTGCCGTGCTGCAAAGGACTGGAAGCATATGCAAACCCTGCTGGAAGAAGGTGCAGTGCTCCAGAAACAACTTGCCCTGCTCAAGAAGGAAGCAGATGAACTAACCTCCAACACCCAGTCTCCTGTTGGCCTTGATGTTGGCCCAGAGCGACCTGTTGGCATTGATGTAGGCCTGGAGAATCCTGCCAAGGGCCCACTATGCCCATAGAACCTTGTGACAGCAGGCTCCACCACCTGGCCCAGACGATTCAATGCGCTCTGTTCTTGTTATACAGTCCGTTTTCTTCCTGTGTGTTAAACTGTTGCTTTATGTTGTTGGATTACCCTGTTCATGTGCCTTCTGTGTTCTTAACCTCTACACCTATGGCTTGCCACAAAACGTGACCGTCAAACTATAACAAATACTAAGATGAAACCTATTGTACTATTTATCACAGAGTACTTCATTAAAATGTTTACCAAAGTCACTTTTTTTAAAACAAGCATAATTTTTTTTAACTGTGGTTAAATTACTTTTGTGTTCATGGTCAAAACTGACCGGTATGATTTTTTTTATTTTAAAAGCCCAAATTTACAGAGGGAAAACTGATCTATATTACAAATATCAATGATTGACCCATACACTGAATGAATATATTTACAATTTTAATGTAGCCTCTGTAGCGTAAAAAAATGCCCAACCAGTGTCCGCTGTATGCAGATTCGTACTGTGATCTGTAGATACCACACAAAATCAACATTGGGTAATTGCCTAATGGAAATGATGTATCAGGAACTTCCTCTTTTCCCACATGTCAGCAAAGAGAATGTTGTAATTTGTTCTCTATCTAATGCCATCAGTTTGTTAATAGCACTTGAGTGACAATATAAGCAAGTTTACTTGTTTATCATTTTTAGACTTTATATTTGTGAGTAGTGTGACGTATTAAGCAATTAAATTTGATATGCATAAGTGGACAATAATGCTGAGCTTGAGATTGTCAATGCTGAGGTTAATTGACCCTTTAGCGCACTTCAAGTGTTTGTATATCATTTTAGTTTCATGAGTTTTTTGCAATAAATCCTGCCGGGTGTGTCGTGAGTTTCACCAGTACTGAGCCAGAGTATCCAATTGGCTGTCTGTCAAGACATTGGACGATCCTCGACCCAAAGTAAGGCCGTTACTGGTGCTGATTGCAGCCCCGTAACCATCAGAAGGCATCTGAGACTGAAGGGCTTCAAAAACAAAAAACGTCTTCAAAGACCTCGTCTCATTGAACGCCACAGAACTGCTCGTTTGGACTTTAAAAGAGCACCAAACAGGGGACATTCAAAGGTGGAAGAAAGTTTTATTCTCTGATGATAATAAAAATTTACCTTGATGGTCATGATGGTTACTGGCATGACAAGCAGATCCCACCCGAGATGTTTTCTACATGCCACAGGTGGTCTGGGGTGCTTTTTCCTTCAGTGGCACAATGGAGCTTCAGGAAGTGCAGGGGCGTGAAATGGCCGCTGGCTATGTCTAGATGTTGTAGAGAGCATTCCTCATGACTGAGGGCCCTCGTCTGTGTGGTAACGACTGGGTTTTTCAACAGGACAAACATACAGTACACAATGCCCGCAGGACAAGGGACTTCTTCCAGGAGAAGAACATCACTCTTTTGGCCCACCCCTGTGTGTTCCTCCAATCGAGAACCTTTGGGTATGGATGACAAGGGAAGTTTATAAAAAACGGACAACAGTTCCAGACAGTAGATGCCCTTCGTGCGGCCGTCTTCACCACTTGGAGAAATGTTCCCACTCACCTCATGGAAACGCTTGCATTAAGCATGGCGCAACGAATTTTTGAAGTGATCAACAATAACTGTGGAGCTACTCAGTACTGAGTTCATGTTTGGAAGTTTGATTTCTGTTTTGGGGGGTTTACAGGTTTTTTTTAGGAGGCATGGTCCTAAATTTTTGATCAGCTGTAAAACAGAGCATGTTGAAGCTCTCATTGGAAACTTAAGATCCAACCATGCAAAATATGATTTTTTTGCCATTTTTCAAGTGGTCTTAAACTTTTGATCGGGACTGTAGGTTGCTTGTACAGAGATCTCCTCTCTGAGAATCCAGAACACCTCTGTGTGATTCCATCTCAAATCAACCAGTGGAAGAGAAATTTTCCATTATCACTTCTCAGATTTTGCTGATTTTTTTCACCAATTCTTGGTTTTGGCATGAAAATAAAAAAACAATATTTTTGTCCCAACTCCCACTCGTTAAAAAATGGCAGCCATCTTGATTTTTGACCTCGACGCGATTCGAGATGTGCTACGCCCCTTTTTGAAATCCTCTTTTCCTTGATAACTCACTTGCTATATGGTTTTTATTTTCATGCCAATACCAACAATTGGTGGAAAAAAATCTGCAAAATCTGTGATCATGTGGTGGCACCCACTGGTTGATTTGAGATGGAATCACCCCTCTCTTATATCTTGTTGCTGGTCAACAGCCATCTGTGAGAGAGGATTTTCTTGCATGAGTGAAAACACCACATCATACCTCTCTACACCCTGAAACACTGAATGACTGCATGCAACTCTTAATTTATGGGGAAACAGTTGAATCTTTTTGCCCTGACAAGTCAATTAGTTTCTGAAGGTTCAAGACACCTGGATCATAAAACCCAGACAAGAACAAAGAGCAGTGAAATGGAGGCTGATGAAGGAGATGCTATGCCCTCAGCGTTGAGTGGTATTTTCTCATCCGTGACTTCAGTGGAAATTTCAGATTCAGGATCTGGCACATACTAATTCATGTTCTACGCAGTTCAAACAAGTTCATAGAACTTTCTGTTCAATTAGAGCCAAATATTTAAGTTGATTATAATTTTTATACAGTTGTCATTTGTGTTTCAACAATTTGTTGATTGATGTTTTGTTTCCTTTACAATATTATACATTAAAAATAATCTCTTTATTTTATACCAGGGATTTTGAAATTTTGCGAGCCCTTAGCTTGGTATTAATGTAGCTTAAAAAATGCTCCAGAACAATATAAGTACTTCATCATTCATTAATATCCATTCTGCTCTCAAAATGGCATAATATCACAAAGAAACTAGAGAACTAATATGCAGTTGAATAAATTGTGAACGACTGTATTATAAATTAATAACATCGAATCAACACTGAAATGTTCATTGTTGTCACTGTGTTAATGTCAGCCAACTTATGACTTGAGTTTACATATTGAAAGTGTTATAGTCACAAGCACATTGCTGGTGGAAACGTGACATGAGGGGAATGAGGTTCATTTTAAAAGACCAATCATATGCTGAGTTATACATGTTGTCCATATTTAGTTATAACACTTATCAGTCTCACACATCACTTTCACACCTCCTCCTGCTGAACCCACACTGCTGAATAGACCCAAAGAGAAAAAAAAAAAAAAAAACTTGTCCCTATTTTCAGGGCCTCTGCTTGTTTCTGCATAACGTTTGCTCTAGTTTATGACTCTAATGTATACATTTACTTATTTAATTAATTCATTCATTATGATCACATCACATCCTGTATTTCCTCCATTGGCTTCCGGTACAGTTCCGGATTCAGTTTAGACGTGATTAATGGTCTGGCACCTTCCTACTTGTGTGAGACAGTAAGATTTTATCAACAAAGCAGAGCCTTACATTCTGCTAACCAAAATATGCTAGTGGTCCCTCGGTCAAGGTGCAAACAATAGGGTGATCGTCCCTTTGCAGTGGCTGGTCGTAAACTCTGGAACACCATTCCACCTGAGTTACGCAAAATTACGGACCTCCCTTTATTTAAAGCAAAACTAAAGACTCATTTATTTAGAATGGCTTTTACTTTTTTATAATTTTATGTATTTTTCATAAATGTATCATTTTATTTTATTTATTGTCATTATTACTATTATCATCACTACTATATTTTTCATTTCTATCTTTTACTTATTTATTTATAATTGTGTTTTATTTTGTTTTTGTATTAAAATTTTTGCCATTTTATTGTCATTTTTATTACTGTGAAGCACTTTGGTTCAACTTAGGTTGCTGTAAAGTGCTATATAAATAAATGTTGATTGATTGATTGACTGATTGATTGATTCATATACTGCCTGGCCAAAAATGGTTCCAGACTCTAATATTTTGCCTGACTGCCCAATTCACCATGGCGTTATGGGAACAACCGTATGTAATGTAGTACTGACATCGAAATTGTTGCTTAAACCAGTAATTTGATCTGAAACACAGTGCAAGATTTTCCAAGACAACAGAACATGTCTTTTGACAACACTGTGAGAAGCATACCAGCATCAAATACGCATTTAAAATTTTTTTTAAAAATAGTATCAAATGAAACATATTAATCATTAAAATCAGCATTAAAATTTAATTACTTTTTATTCAAATGCTTTCCCAACACAAATAGTAACATCAAAGACAAAAGGAGGTTATGAGGCATTTTGTCAATAAGTCAAAGAGACCATTTACTCACAGAGCATCACAGAGAGTGGACTGAACTCCATCATGGTCCTGTAATGATTGTCTGACAGTGATGTTTTTCACTGTCTCTAAACTTCCTGTGGTCTCTCAGACTCTGTGTGTGTGTGTGTGTGTGTGTGTGTGTGTGTGTGTGTGTGTGTGTGTGTGTGTGTGTGGGTGAGAGTGAGTGAGTGAGAGTGAGGAGTTGGAGGGAAATCACATTTCTAGTGGACACAGACCTGCCAGCTTATACCCCTTCATTTGCATCTGTTTATTTCTTTTATTTAACATTAAGAATAACACTGGCATAATTAAACTGTTAAACTATTGCGTATCCAATCACTTTGTGACTCCCTCACAATCCACTAATAATTTGGGGTGGAGCACACTGGTCGCCTACCATCCAGTAGGCAAATAGAGGCTAAAAAGGATGCCACCACAACTCATTTTTGTACTGAGCTCTGATTAAGAAAAGAAAAAAAAATAAATGAAGGAACTTTTATTTTGAATAAATACAGCACATGACCCAATGGGGAAAATGGGTGGGGAAAAATTGAGCAAAAAAAATTAATAATAATATTAATCAGCAAAGAAAAGAAAATATAAGGGAAAAAAAAAAAAAACACTTGAGACCCTCAAGCTTTATTGGTTCTGTCCAGCAGTCAGCAGTAATGCACCTACAGTAAAAACTGGCTGCCAACTGCTTAAAAATAATTATAGTAATTATAACAATAATAGTAATAATACTAAGAAGAAGAAAAAGATTTATGTCCTGCATTTTTTGCCTCTCCACATTTTTCCTTGGGGCAAAACGTTCATTTCTGTAAAATAATTATATGAAAACACTTTTAAACCAGGAGCACTCTCTTCCGTGTGTACGCCTGAACTCACGCATTATGTACATGAACACTTCCACTGTACCAGCATCCACGCCCAATTCTCTAAACAGTACTGTAAGAGCCATATAGTATTTGTTCTGAATTAGTTGTCTTTATTTTATCTTATTTTACTTATTTCATTTATTCTACCTTGTTCTATTCAGTAGTAAAGCATTAAACATTAAGTTTGTTACATAAGCCATAAGCTTTATATTTCTTAGTCATGCATCCATTATGACAATCGTAAGTTGGTCTGTGATGTCATTCTACTATTACATGCATTTGTGTGACTGTCATATGATAGAGAGTTCAGTTTAGATGTGGAAGGCTACGGAAACACAAGCTTTTGACCGTCAGCTAACGTGAGCTCCCGGTAAGCTAAAATGTAAGATACAGCAACTAGGTTGTTGTAACTGTAAGCTCCCGTAAGTGGATATATACAGCAAGAGTGTTGTTATATACCTAAGCTAAGACTTATTAATTTACAAGATACAGCAAACAGGTTGTTGTAAAAGTCAGAGATTTGCAAGATGCAGCAACTGGTGTCTGTTATCACAGTGGATTTACTCAAGACGACTGTATGAGGTGTTGATTCTTTGATGCTGACAAAATAAACTACAAGAGACAAAGAGATCGGACTTCTGTCGTGTGAGTGAAACTTTAAGACAAAGCTACGCGTCAAAACTAGTGAAATAATATGACCGCATCTACAAGTACTTTACATGACACAGATACATTTATACAGATTTGAGGCTCTCTTTTATATGAGAAAGACGATCATAACCTACGAAAAATCGCATTATACTGCTTCAACAGATACACAAACAATATTTAAAATCTTGAGGATCCCACATGGAAAGAACCTATATGCAGTATATATGCGCATATATGAAACCTATATGCAGTATATATGTGCATATATGAAACCTATATGCAGTATATATGCGCATATATGAAACCTATATGCAGTATATATGCGCATATATGAAACCTATATGCAGTATATATGCGCATATATGAAACCTATATGCAGTATATATGCGCATATACGAAACCTATATGCAGTATATATGCGCATATACGAAACCTATATGCAGTATATATGCGCATATACGAAACCTATATGCAGTATATATGCGCATATACGAAACCTATATGCAGTATATATGCGCATATATGAAACCTATATGCAGTATATATGCGCATATATGATATATATGCTGCATATATGCATGTATATGCCACATATAGGCAAAATTGAGGTGCATATATGTGCATATACAGGCCATATAGGTCTCCTGTATTGCTTCTTTATATCCACATATAAGCCCTATATGTACATACAAGATATGTCTCCTATGGCAGGATCTGGTCATTTTAGCTCATATCTCACTTTGGCAACTGCCATACATGATGCCTAGCTCATATTTTCTATTATCAAGGGAATAACTAAGAACTAACAAAACAAAAAAGCAAAAAACTAATCCTAATTGCCCACATACAGTATATGAGGATATATGCACATATATGAAACCTCAGTGTCCGTGAAAATCTTTTTGAAACACGTCACTAAAATTAACTGAAATGAGAAATGAGAAATATATCTATAGAAAGCTTAAAGTGTCTACTTTTAAATGATGTAAGTCACATTGAAAACAAATATTCAGTTTATGTAATCCGTATGAAACCAAGGAGAGGCACAGAATTTCTGTCGCACTTATCTGCTAATGACCCGAGGCAGGACACGCCACACGGAAATCAGTCCGGGTAATTTACATACTAGGCCACGCCCCCGGACACCGGCATGAAAAACGAACACAGAGAGACAGGCTTGAAAACACTCAGATTCAGTGAGTTTTCTGCACGTTTTGGAAGATGGCACGCGCTTACACATCTGAGGAAACTCTTCAGAATGTTCTGGAAAGTTGGAGGAGTTTACATTTACCTCAGAAGAAGACTGTGTGACTCCGACGATGAACTGGAGCATTTTGAACAGAGAATAGACCCATGCTACACTGGGTAAGTTAAGTCTTATATAACTCTTATTCTGATAATATTAAACTAATATTAGTAAATATTTTCCTCACTACAGCTAGCTCTTGTCAGCTTGTGTGACACATTGGCTTTCAATGCCATTTATATAGTTTAGGTATATCATGCTAACATGCTGCCTCATGTAGCACAAACATGATATTTCCCGGTGGCTAAGCTAATGCCTTATGGAGTTTTCAGATGTTTATTTTCACCTTGTTTTGGATAGCTTTAGATTATGGTTGCTAATGTGTATTTGGCTTCGTTTTGGTTAGCTTATAACACTGACATCGGTAATGTTATTTAGCACAAACAAGCTAGTTCCAGGTGGCTAAAATACTGCCTTATGTAGCTAAGTGATGCTTATGAATATTTCTGTGGTGTAAATGTATATAATCCCTTTTGTTTAGCGTGTATTTACAAATGCCTGATAAGATGTAATTGTTTAGAATGTGTTCAATATGTGTGTAATGTCCAATGGATGGTGTTATGTCTCAGGTGTAAATGTTTGAGATCCACTACATTAGGGCTGCACGATATTAGGAAAATATGCGATATTGTTGTTCAATACTGCGATAATGATATTTCTTGCGATATAACATTTCCCTAGAGAAATGCATTTTTTAATTATTATTATTATTGCCTATTTTTTTCTTTATTTATTTATATGTAATGATCATACTAAAATAAACAGGTAATAGATATTCATCTGATGTAATTAAATCTAATTCAGGCTAAAAAGAAACTATATGTCAAGGAAGTTGCAAATATTTAGACTTCAAAACACTATGAATGACTTAAACCCCTCAGCAGATATTCTGACTGCTGGTTTGCTGTTACTATAAACCTGCCAATACAATATGAATTACTTTCAAACATTACTTTTTATTTACATGTAACCATACACTCATCAATAGTGTCTTAAAACAAGAGCATCTTTTAAACTAAATATTCTCTTTGGCTTGCCTGTTTTTTTTTTATAAAAATAAACATTATTAAACAAAAACTAAATTAAAAAAATACTATTTGTCACACACACACACGCTCCGCGACCGGCACTAGGACCCGGAAGTAATGCGGGCGCGAACCCGGAAGTATAAGAGGAGTAAACAAACTAGTGCATACAGCTTAGTCACTGAGTACGCCATGTCGGTTCAGATTCGAGTGTGTGTTTATAGGACGCGGGTTAAATGTGTGTTTTTCCCTTGCTCCCCTTCTGTGAGAGTCCTTAAACTAATTCGCGTGGTTATCCTGCATACTCGCTTGCTTCCGCGTTTGGGTTTACCGTCTATAAAGGGCTAACGGCTAATCGCGGCTAACGGCTAATCACTAAATCTTCTGATCATCCGGGGTTGGTTCGCGACAGAATGAAGTATAAAGATATAAATAATATACATTATATATATATTATATACATATAAAGATATAAGCGGGTATAAACATAGTAAGGGCCCATCTGATTGGTCAAATTTGGACACAAATGCTTGGCAAATAAAGTATTTATCGCAACTCCTTGCGATATGGTTATCGCGCATGCCATTATCGCGATAACGATATTTTTTCAATATATCGTGCAGCCCTACACTACATGGTCTATGGTCCATCAACAGATATTTGTCCAGCCTATTGCCCATCAACAAATACAGAGGGGCACAAAAATGTATACACACTTTCACAATTGTTATCTATGGCCTTTTTTAAAACTCAAATTGAATTATGGCAGCAGTGTGTAGTATTATCTAATGTCAGTTGTATCACCATCATTGATGCTGTCATGTGACCAACAGAAGAGAGGTGTATATTTTTCATGTTCAAGTGTGGATACATTTTTTGGTCATCTCTGTATATATTGTGCATCCATATTAATTGCACATCCATTTACTCTGAACAGTATAGGCTAACATTTTTTTTTATTTATTTGTTTTTAGGAATGTGTCTTCATCACCCTTGCCTTCACCAGCCCCTCACATCAGGACACGCAAGCTCCGTTCAGATGGACCTCTTGTATTTGTGAAGTGGATGGACACACGAAAAGTATCTGGCTGTTCTACCATCCATTCTGCTTATACAGTAGATGCGGTGAAGATGTGGGTGAAATTACAAGGTACATGGACTACAAAGACATTTCCATGTCCTGTGACTGCGTACAACCAGCATATGGGGAGTTGATCACTCTGATCAGCTATTACAATACTATACTACACAGCACAAAACAATGAAGTCGTACAGAAATATTTCTCTACACTGCTTGGACATTGCTCCCACCAATGCTTACCCTGCATGTATGTTTTGTACAGTTTTTTTTTATTTATTTTTTTTATCTTGCACTATTTTACTCTGAATGTCTGTCTTTTTTCAGTTTTTATTTTGTACTGTTCCTGTTGCAGTTTTACCCTGCATGTATCTTTATCATTAATCTGCATTTATACATAAAATCCTATTAACTATTGGGAAGCTAAACATAAGAATCAGTATGAAACATGAAAAGTTTCTAAAAGTTGCCAATAAATTAATATTGTGATGTGAAATAATTTTTCAGATTGAAGTTATAAAGGGCTCTGGGGTGTTTTGCCAGGCAGAAGCGTGGAGAGCAGCCCGCCTTGCCACCTCTGCTACTGCCATGGTACGGAATCTGCTGCTGGGCTCCTTCGACTTGGAGACTTGACCAAATTAAAAAGGTAGCCATTATTGGTGAGTAAATGCATAATGCATTGAGAAGGGAAAACAAAACATTTAAGACTTTATAAGTTCACCACTTTAACCATAGCCTACTTGTATCAATGTTTATTAGCCATCAATGGAGACTGCATAAGGTAGGGCACCCATTATTGTTACTGTATCTGCTTGGTACCTATAATACTAATTCATCACTTGCTCACTTCTTAATCCTACCTTTCCTCTTCTAAAGCCACATTTCTGGGGTATTGCGCTGTAGGGTGTGTAGTCCTCTTTTTTGTAGAACATATAGTGTTGCAAATAACCTCGTGGCACTAATTGTTGTCGTCTGAAGTTTAAGAAATACTAATTTATTATTATTATTATTATTATTATTATACTGTCTTATTATTTTTGTCTTCTCTAGATGCTACATTGAAGAAGTGGCCGGCAGCCACCCGAGGGCAGATAGGCACATCTACAGTATCAATTCAAAGCTCATGGAGCTGGGAAGATCCTCAAAATATATTTTTTTTCTTCCCGTTCAGTTTTTTGGCTTATTTTTGTTCTTGTGCTATGTTTTTGTTCTTTTACTAGTTGATTGCTCTTAAGAAAATAAAAATAATTAATTTCTACATTTTGGGCTTTTATTTATGTTGTCTAGCAGCTATGGATTTTAATAATTTTACTAATCTAGGTAAACATATGTGAATATAATATAGGAAAACGGCCAATTTTATATACGTCACATATATTAAAAACATATATCAAAACCTATATTAAAACATATATGCTTATATAGCTTATTTCCGTGTGGGATGGTAATTCGATATTCATTTATTCAGATTTCCCCAGAATCGATAATGTATGAATCTGTCTTACTACTTATTACGTTAATCACAAACTTAACTCAATATGAATTACGTTCATTAACTAGTTCACAAATTTGCTTTTAACTCAACACATCGCTGTACTTTAACAACCACGTTCTCGCTAAATGGAAAACAAAATACATTTTTAACACCAAGTCATTAAACACCAAACATTGATTCAGTTCATTATCAGTCACTCCTTTCCCACTTCCACCTAAACCATGGTGTTTGAAGCACTTGTTCTTTTATTTTTGTACCCGTTAAACGTTATGACCTTTCACCCAGATTATCAGCGCCATTTTTTTTTTTTTTTTTGCGCGAGCACTTTTAATTAACAAAGTTCAACATTTTTTTATCTACTCTGGTACAAACTATCATTGTGCATGAACACACAATACTGTTGTGCATTTCGTAAAGATGAATAAAGATCTGCTTACCTGTAGAATATTTATTATAAAAACACTTTTTAAACCATGACACCTGACCTCACTCAGCACGTACTGAACGCTTCCACTCTACTAGCGTCCACGCCCAATTCTCAGCCTAAGTGTACCAATTAAGGCGCCTCCGCTAGTAAAGCTGATTGTAACTAGAACAGCACTCTTAAAGAAACATGCACAGTAATAACGGTCAATATCGCAGTAGTGTCCAAACGTTACTTTTAAATAGGGGCAATATTTCACTATCTTTTTTTTTTTTAACCTTTCAGGGCTACAGAAGCATTTCAGTTAAGGATATTTTTATGTTGATTTAACGCCGGGCCAATCCAATTTAGCAGTCTGATGAAGACTGACGTGAGTTGATACTTTATGGTTGACTGAGGGTTTCTGCAGATTTGTATTTAACATTATTTCACTCTCACTTGAAACCTCATCTAAGCATGAAGAGTTAGAATTTGTTTCAGCTTTGTTATTATTATTTGTTATAACTCTTTATTATTATTATTATTATTATTATTATTATTGGTATAAACTGAAAAAAACTTAAACAATTTAAACACAGATACAAACAAAGAACTTTTGCTGTAACTATACAAAAACTGGAAACTATGTTAATCCAATTGAGAATTTGTCGTCAAGAGACAGGAGGACAAACAAAAACCCACAAATTCTGACAAACTCCAAGCATTGATTATGTAAGAATTGGCTGCCATCAGTCAGTATGTGGTCCAGAAGTTGATTGACAGCATGTCAGGGGGAAATCCATAGGTCTTGAAAAAGAAGGGTTAACACTGCAAATATTAACTCTTTGCATAAACTTTATGTAATTGTAAATAAAAGCCTTTGAGACTTATAAAATGATTGTAATTATACTTCAGTATACCATTGTAACATCTGACAAAAAGATCTAAAAACACTGAAGCAGCAGACATTGTAAAAAATTATATTTGTGTAATTTTCAAAACATTTGGCCATGGCTGTATACTACTTCCTTCCAAACCCTCAAATCAAACTGGAACTTCTGATTGTGCAGGATAACATAACACAATTATGAGGGTAAAAATTATATTTATTTCACTTGTATAATCCCCTTATCCTAGTGTTTTACTGGTACTTCGATACCATCAATGCTGGCCTCCTGGTAACTCCTTTAATGGTCCAAACATGTAGAAATGGCTTGGAGTGAGGACAGGACTGTATGGGGGATGTGACAATAACAACACACCATACAACTACAGTACTAGCAGACTGCTGAAGGGCCAGTGGTGGGCCAATGGCAATGCATCTTTGGAGAGCTGTGACTCTAGTCTGTGTAAATACATCAGGAATTTGAGCATTATATAAAAATATGCTTCCAAATATGTTCTTCGAAATATTCCTTTTCAACCATGGCTCAACTCAGTTCAACAACGGTTCCAGTATTACAGCATACATATTTTTCTCCAGATGAAACAAAGTAAACACAGCAAATCAAACAGTAAATAAACTAGTAAAATTGTCAAATGATATATTTCACATGTTGACTATCTTAGTACATACATTACCGTTCAAACGTTTGGGGTCATTTGCAAATTTCTTTGTTTTTGTCTAGTGATTTATTTTCTACATTCTACAACAATACTGGGGATTTCAAAACTATAAAATAACACATATGGAATTAGGTAATTACGTAAAACAACAAAAAACAACAGTTAGTTCTTATTTTAAGACACTAATATTATGGATTATTATAATGTGTTATTGTTTAATAAAAAAAACAATTGGTATGTGACTGGTGGATAGTTAGTGGGGGATTAGAGGGTGAATGGTGGATGGTCAGTTTGTGATTCGTATCGATGACTGGTAGATGGTTAGTGAGTGATGGATGACTGGGAGATGATGAATAACTGATGTATGACCAGTGGTTGATTTGTGGATGTGATTGGTGGATGCCAGTCCAGTACGCCTGAGCCATGTTCGGGTTGCCTGCTCCATGTCTAAAACGCTAGCCACCCAGGAACTCCATTAACAGCCCAAACATGTGGAAATGGCTTGGAGTGAGGTCGGGACTGTATGTACAGGGGATGTGGCAATAACTCCCAGCCGAGTTCCTGTAACGTGCAACTGGTGTCAGTAAATGATTGTGTGCACAGTTCCCACAGACAGATGCTTCTCTCATTCAAGTCAGCAAATAAAGTGGTTATTTGCCAGTTTTCAAGGATCAGATGTTCTGCCCACTGAATGTTTACGGGACAGATGGCAGTGAGCTTCGAGCCACCTCAACTAGGTTCATCATTCACAAATGTATTCAATTCAATTCAATTCAATTTTATTTATATAGCGCTTTTAACAATGGTCATTGTCTCAAAGCAGCTTCACAAAAATTTAAGAAATTTAACAAAAAAAAAAAAACAAAAAAAAAATTTTTTATATATATATATAGAGTAATTATATATAAAGTAATAAATAAAATTATAATAGAAAATAAATAAATAAAAACAAATAATAATAATAATTATAGAAAAGAAAATAATTGGAAGTGTGGATGTGTGAGAAAAATGTGCAGATAATAATGAGATGAATGAATGAAATGTCTCTGATGAGCAAGCCAAGGGTGACGGCGACGGTGGCAAGGAAAAACTCCCTGAGATGGCATTAGGAAGAAACCTTGAGAGGAACCAGACTCAACAGGGAACCCATCCTCATTTGGGCGATAACAGATAGAAATGATATAACATCTTGTGTGTTGTGCAGGTGAAAATTCAATATGACAGAAATTATTTAAATTGTCATGAAGACCAGTTCAGCATAGGGACGAGTCAGTAGGTGCAGAGGGCAGATGAGGTCTGGATCACTGGAAGCACAGGAGCAGCATGTGTAGCTCCAACCATCATAAAGCTGAATCCAGTTGGAGCTGGTCCTTCTCTGGATGCCTCAGGAACCTCGCAGGGTCGGCCTTTGTCTACTGAAGCTGGCAAAATCTCCCGATGCCTCGGGATGGGTAGAGAAATACAGAACAGATGGGGAGAATTAGCGTAGTTGCCATTCGGTATAGGTATACTGGAGTATGAGTACTGGGATGAGTTATGTGTATGCCAGATTAAAAAGATGCGTCTTGAGTCTACTTTTGAACTGAGAAACCGTGTCTGCTCCCCGAACACTGTCTGGAAGGCTATTCCAAAGCTTTGGAGCTAAATATGAAAAAGCCCTACCCCCTTTTGTAGATTTTGAAATTCTGGGAACTACCAGAAGTCCGGAGTTTTGTGATCTTAAGGCGCGTGGTGGATTGTAGCGTATCAGAAGACTGGTTAGGTATGTGGGAGCTAAACCATTTAAGGCCTTGTATGTAAGTAATACTATTTTGTAATTTATTCTAAACTGAACAGGTAGCCAGTGCAGGGATGATAATATTGGGGTTATATGATCATATTTTCTGGATCTAGTGAGAACCCTGGCAGCTGCATTTTGGATTAACTGAAGCTTGTTTATTGAGGATGCAGGACAACCACCTAGTAATGCATTACAATAGTCCAGTCTGGAGGTCATGAATGCATGAACTAGTTTTTCTGCATCAGATACGGATAAGATGTTCCTAAGTTTAGCAATATTTCGAAGATGGAAAAAGGCTGTTTTTGTGATATTTGAAATGTGATTTTCAAAAGACAAGTTACTGTCTAATATTACTCCCAGATCTTTTACTGCTGAGCTGGTAATAACAGTACATCCTTCTAAGCGCAAGCTGAATTGTGAAAGCTGTTGTGTGCTGGTTTTTGGGCCAATAAGTAATATCTCTGTCTTATCTGAATTTAGTAAAAGAAAGTTATTGGTCATCCAATCTTTTATGTCCTGGACACACTCAGTTAATCTAGACAACTTAGGTATTTCGTCTGGTTTAGTTGAGATATATAATTGGGTATCATCAGCATAACAATGGAAACTAATCCCATGTCTTCTAATGATGTTACCCAAGGGAAGCATGTATATTGAGAACAACAGAGGTCCTAAAACTGACCCTTGTGGGACCCCATATTTCACTGGCATTATACCAGACGGTTCTCCATTTAGATCTACAAAATGGTAGCGATCAGACAGGTAAGATCTAAACCATTTTAGTGCCTGTCCCTGAATGCCTATATAATTTTGTAAGCGATCTATGAGAATATTATGATCTATAGTGTCGAATGCAGCACTAAGATCGAGCAGGACTAGCAATGAGATGCAGCCTTGGTCTGAAGCTAAAAACAAGTCATTTGTAATCTTAACTAGTGCAGTTTCTGTGCTATGATGGGGCCTGAAACCTGACTGAAATTCTTCAAGGATGTTGTTATCCTGCAAGAATGTGCAAATTTGAGCTGATACTACTTTTTCTAGTATTTTTGATATGAACGGGAGGTTTGAGATCGGTCTGTAATTTTTTATTTCATTCGCGTCCAAATTAGATTTTTTAAGAAGCGGCTTAATAACTGCTAACTTGAAAGGTTTAGGGACGTGACCTAGATGTAATGAAGAATTAATAATGTTTAGGAGTGGCTCTCCAACCGTAAGCATCACTTCTTTTAAAAATCTGGTTGGGATTGGGTCTAACAGGCACGTTGTTGATTTAGCCGAGGTGATGAGTTTATACAGCTCTTCCTGTCCTATACCTGTAAAGCAGTGAAAATCTAAATGTGAAGCTATAGGCTGAACTGGATCGTGAGATACTATTAGAGGTTGAACCTCCATTATTTTCTTCCTGATATTATTGATTTTTTCATTAAAGAAGTCCATAAAGTCTTCACTTCTAAACTGTGATGGGATACTCTCTGCGGGCATCTTAGGTTTTGTTAAGCGAGCCACTGTACTAAATAAGAACCTGGGATTGTTTTGGTTTCTTGCTATCAGTTGGCTAAGATGCTCGGTCCTAGCAGTTTTTAGAGCCTGTCTATAGCTGCACATACTGTCTTTATACGCAATTCGAAAAACTTCTAATTTAGTTTTCCTCCATTTTCGCTCGAGGTTACGGGTTGCTCTCTTTAGGGCGCGAGTATGACTGTTGTACCACGGTGCCAATGTTTTATCTCTGACTTTTTTTAATCTGATGGGAGCAACAGTGTCTAATGTACTGGTAAAAATAGTGCCCATGCTGCTAGTCACTTCATCTAGATCATCTGCATTTAGGGGTCTAATAAGAAATTGGGACAGATCCGGCAGATTACTTGTGAATCTGTCTTTAGTGGTGGGATTCATATTTCTAACAGATTGATAGCGTGGGGAGACACAGCTAATCTGTTCTACGGGTAGAGTATATGTCAGGAGGTGATGATCTGTGATATCATCACTTTGAGGTATGATCTCTATATTAGAGACATCTATACCATGGGATATAATTAAATCTAGCGTATGATTAAAGCGGTGAGTTGCTCCAATTATATTTTGCTTAACCCCAAAGGAATTTAGTAAATCCATAAATGTGAGTGCTAAAGCATCGTTAGCATCATCTACATGAATGTTAAAGTCTCCTACTATCAATACTTTGTCAGAGTTAACCAATAGGTCTGATAGCAGATGTCCAAATTCTTTAAGAAAATCGCCATATGGCCCCGGGGGTCTGTACACGGTGGCCAAGGTAAAATATAGCAAGGGTTTATTACGTATTTCATTTAGTGCAACATTAATGATAAGCACTTCAAATGAATTAAACCTGGGCCTTATTTTCTGGGTAACAGTGAGTACATCGTTGTAGATAGTGGCGACACCACCGCCGCGACCAATTAGACGGGGCTCGTGCTTATAGAAATATCCTGACGGAGTAGACTCATTCAGACCAAAATATTCATTTGGTTTAAGCCAGGTTTCAGTGAGACAGAGTGCGTCAAGGCAATAATCTGAGATAATTTCATTAACAATAAGTGCTTTAGGCGCAAGGGATCTAATGTTGAGTAGTCCAAACTTTAGAGGTGGATTTTGACTACTTATTTTGCCTTTTTCTGGTTTTATGGTTATCAGATTGTTTCGGGCAAATTTAACAAATTTATTCTTTTTTCTCAGTATTCGGGGAACAGACACAGTTTCTATAGGACAAGCTATGTGTGTGCGTCTATCACTACGGTGAGTTGTGATGTGGCTAATATGTTTGGAATCTACAGTATGACTTACCGCCAGTCAGATGGTTCGTAGTGTTCTGGAGATGTTGTCAGAGAGGACCGCTGCTCCAGCTCTGCTAGGGTGTAGGCCATCGGTGTGATAGAGCCTAGGACGCTCCCAGAAAACATTCCAGTTATCAACAACGCGTAATTTCTGTTGTTGACACCAAGATTGTAACCATTCATTAAAAGCAAATAATCTACTGAACTTCTCGATTCCTCGCTGAAATGTGGGAAGCGGTCCAGATACGATGATCATTGTCGTGGGTGATGTGCTGCGGACCTTCTCGACCAGGCTCCTGAAGTCCTTCTTTAGGATCTCCGTCTGCCTCAGCCTGGTGTCGTTCGTGCCGGCATGAAGAACCACAGCTCCAATGTTCCTCCTCAGGGCAGCAGGCACCTGTGCAGCAACATCAAGAACACGTGCACCAGGTAAACAGCGTGTGTGCACCTTACCTTTAGCCGTGGTAGCACGCACGTGACGAACGATGGAGTCTCCGATGACCAGGACGTCGTGTGCCATCTCGCGGAGAGGAGCGAAGCGGTTTTGGGTCGAGATGTCGAAGACGGGTGGTGGTGGTGGAGAGGTCCTCGCCCGGGGCTTGGCGTGCTTCTTCCGCTGCTGCTGTATCCAGGGTCCGTGATGTCCCGGCGCCGGGGTGTAGGAACACTGGGCGGGATGCGTCCTTGGTGTGTTGGACCTGGGCAGAGAAACACGCGGGGTTGAAGTTGTAGGAGAATTCTCATGCCGAGAATTTACCTGGGACAGGTGAGTGTCGGTCTGCGTCGATTCCAACGTGGCTTTCCGCTGCTGTAACCGGGCCAGCTTCACCTGTAGCTCACGGATCAGCTTCTCCACGGCCTCCACCTCCAAATCCACCGAGTGCAGCTCTAATGTCTCCTCACCTGCACTCAGAGGCAGAATCACAACCGACATGGTGTCTAAACACGGAAAATAATCGGTGTGAGGAAGCGAAAACAAACTTTAGAAACAAACAAACAAACGTGATAGCCGGGCTAGCGATGCTAATGCTAATTAGCGATGCTAATGCCGGCTAAAAGCGGTGTGCTGCAAAACAATTAAAACTTAACGATATAACACGCGTTTCGAGTAAATATATTATAAGATACTTATCCGTTTTATGTACACTCTTCGTAAGGGGACGAAAAAGTTTAAAAGTTGGTCAGTGTATGGACTTCTTTAAACATTTGCACAACCACCAAGTTGCCACTGTTGGGCCCTTGAGCAAGGCCCTTAACCCTCAACTGCTCAGATGTATAATGAGATAAAAAAAAATAAAAATGTAAGTCACTCTGGATAAGAGCGTCTGCCAAATGCCTAAATGTAAATGTAAATTTAATCCTGTTACTACGGCCAAGAGTCTCATCACCGTACTGTGCTTGAAGTATTTTTGAATTAAATTGTTTTTTGCACCTTCATTGAGCAGAAATGTCATCACAAATCCTGGTTTAACTTGCACATCCATCTTTGAAAGACAATTCTGACACAAAGTAATAAATGCAGAACATGTGTGTGGATTTGGTTTAATGTATAAAATAGTGACATACAGCTTTGTGCAGCAGAATGCACCCCGCTGTTTATGTGAAAAATCACTTTTACCCTCATCACCTGTAGACTCAATGCTGTCATGTTTCATGATACAATTTCGTGATTATTTTATGTTTCCATGGGGTCATGTCAGGTGAAGTGGCCTGTGGCCCGCATTCTTGTTCATGCCAAAGGTGTTCAGTAGGGTTAAGGTTAGGGATTTGTGCAGGACACAAGTTTTAATACACCATTTGGGGAAGGGACATCACATGGGAGTGATGGTCAATATTTTAATATTAATGCATGTTTTAATATTTAGTAGCGATCAAAGGTTTCAACACATCTTCTAATTCTGTGTTTTTGATTTGTGATTTATTTATTGCTAGAACAGTATTGCCAACTGCACCATGATGAAACTTGCTCTCATGAAGACCTCATGATCTCATGACCTTCCCAGGAAAGCATAATATTGAGATTAAAACCGCAAAGTCTAGTTTTAAACGTAGACATTACAAAACCATGAATTTTGTCAAAATGACCAGTTACAGAGTGAGTTACACTACTCTTTATTATTATTATTCAACGTTTTCTTGTTATATTTCTTGTACTTCATATGACACATTATTGCAACCAGTTTACATAATTCTGTACATTGAGAAAATGCTGAAATATCCTCGCATAACTATAATTATAGTTAAGCAAAATATTACAAAATAACACATAAGCATTAAACTCACTCCAACAGCAGATTAATTTAAGAGTATTTTCTAAAATAGCTACAGATTTTTTACATTTAAATTATCTTATACATTTTTAAAGAACTATTTTAATTGTTTTGATTATTCAGTACTTTGCATTAGTATCATTTACAGACTTTGGTTAAACAAATCAGAACAGAAATGATGTCCATAAGTTATTGTGTGTTTAAGAGCATGACATCATAACAAGACAATATTATTTAAAAAAATCTAAAATAATCTCAATGAAAATACCAAAACATCCATCAATGCATTCCCTTTAATTAAATTCACTCACTCCTCTTCATTTTCTCTTCAGTGTGAACTGTAAAAGAAATAGTAAGAATAAGTCATTTATTTCAATGTAACTTTATTCCAGGCATTTTGGCAGAAAAATTCAACATTAAATATGTTTCCAATGTTGTGTCCAGTTCATATGTAAAAATGATTCCTTATGCTCCCAAAACCACTTTTTTTACACTGGAATATGGCCATTCCTTTAGGGAAGAAAACCTCCATAGATGAGATAACCTGGTCATTCAGTACATTCAGGTCATCAGCTGACTTCATTTTATTGCCACATAACGTTGCTGAGTCTAGACCTGAGCAACTGAAGCAACCCAATATTATAACACTGTCTCCAGAGGCTAGTAATGTGGACACTATACATGATGGTTGCTTTACTTCATGAGGTTCCATTCTCACCCTGAGACGAATTTCGCCCTGGAATAGACTCAGACTCGACGCATCATATCACATGACCTTTTTTCATTGCTGCAAAGTTCGTTTTTTTTGCTCCCTATCAAACTAGAGCTTTTTCTGATGAGTCTCACTAACAAGTGGTTTTCTCATTGACACACAGATGTTTAGTCCCAGTTTCCCTTATTTGTTGATTACTTTCACTACTCAACCTAGCTGTGATATTACTGTTGAAACTTTACCAAATGTTTAAATGGAGATCACTTGTGATTTTTTTTTAATGGGGCACTGTTCTTAACCCAATTCCAGTAATTTCATATCTACTTACTGTACAGTAACTGTTTTCTTTGCTTGATGCAAACCAATAATTCCTTAAAATAAGGGTTCACTGGTGTTTATTTGACAAGACAGTGAAAAAGGCATGTGCTAAACACCATAAATGTAGTTAGTCAGCCTTTACCCTCTGGTACTATACCTACATAGTGGGATGCGTTTTCACCCTTCATTCATGTATCCCTTGCAGTGGAAAAAGGTCAAAATGCAAACAGAGTACCTGAATCTAATCAGACTTGTGTTCAAACTTTAATGGTAATATTGAGTCCAATAACATCTATTTGACTTATGGTGATAATGTTCCCCTTTTCTGCAATAAGTTATTATTTAAGAGTTATTAATTGTAAAATTAATCAATTAAATAAAAGTGTCCTTACCTCACACACTCTTTAGCATTTGACCAGCAGAATGACGTCATCAGCAGATATGGAGAGATGTCACTACACTACTGATCAGCATGACTACTGAGAATGGAGCCACTACATGTGGTGGACCTGAGGCTGAATAAAATAATAATAATAAATTATAACCTTTTATTCATGCTCTAAGGTTTAACCAAATCTACAGTACAAATGAATACATTTTGATCTGTGCACACACTTGCAGCCAGTAAAGCCACTCACTCATCGTATATTCCACTTTATCCTGTATACAGGGTTGCAGGGGACCTGAAGCCTATCCAAGGAGACTTAGGGCATGAAGCAGGGTACAGAAATGGGAATTAGCCTAATCTGCATGTCGTTGGACGGTGGGAGGAAACTGAAGTACCCATAGAAAACCACGAAGCACAGGGAGAAAACTCCACGCACACAGTGTTAACCACCCCAAGTGCATTGTTTGCTTGTTTGGAAATGTTCATGAGGCTGGATACCAATCTCAATGTCTAAACATGACTTCACGTGAATATTGCATAAGAGGACAATAAACACACTAGATGAAGACTCACCATGCACTGTGATGTTGACAGGATTACTGTTTTCTCCAGATTCAGACTCACACCAGTAAACTCCAGTGTAGGATGTGGAGAGGGAGCTGATTTTACATTTAGATCCTGTAACTGATCCCAACTGTGAACAATCTAACACTCCCTTATTGCCTGTGTATTGTCTCACTGTCCATCCAGTAGAGTGACTCTGGTCCTCACAGCTCAGTGAGAGAGATTCAGTAGAAAAGAGTTGAGTTCTGATTGGCTGGATGATCAGAGAGACTGGAGGGGATTTACCTTAAACACAGAACACTAATTATTATTGTGTTTCATGACATAACTTGTACTGAACACATTCACACCCCATTTTAAATAATCCTCTATGAGTGCTTAGTGCTACTCGACTGCTTTAAACATTCCTCACTTGGGGTGGAATTTTTCTCTTACATAAAAAAATAGCACAGCTGTACAGTGGTGATTAAATGTTTATGTTAGATTTTCAACTAAGAGTAGCAAGAGAGAACTTAATTTAAAAAAGGACACAAAAATAATATTATAAATCATTGTATGTGAACGTAGTGGTTAGCACTGTCGCCTTGCACCTCCAGGGTCTGGGTTCGATTCCCCGGCCAGGCTCGATTCCCGTCTCTGTGTGCATGGAGTTTGCATGTTCTCCCCGTGCTTGGTGGGTTTCCTCCGGGTACTCCGGTTTCCTCCCACAGTCCAAAGACATGCAGGTTAGGCTAATTGGCGTTCCTAAATTGCCCGTAGTGTGTGATTGGGTGTGTGAGTGTGTGTATGTGTGTGCCCTGCGATGGATTGGCACCCTGTCCAGGGTGTACCCCGCCTAGTGCCCGAAGTCTCCTGGGATAGGCTCCAGGTCCCCCGCGACCCTGAACACAGGATTAAGTGGTATAGAAAATGAATGAATGAATGAATGAAAAGGATTGTATGTGAACTCTTTGCGTACAGTATCGGGTGTAACCCCCTTCTCCAGCAATAACTGCTACTAAACTTTTTCAGTAGCACATAAACAATTAGACACATCCTTTCAATCTTAACAGATTTATATTAAAAAGAAGATATTTGTGTACACATCTCTATGTTGTTACTGTTTCCTCACCAGTGATCCATAGTGGTTGTAGGTTGCTGTAAAATGTCTTAATGGTTTTATCCGTCCACTCTCCTCTACACACATAAACTCCTGTGTGTTTAAGAGCGGCATGACTGAGAGTGTAGGAGCCTCCAGATCCTCTGCTGCTGTCTGGGAGGGGGACAGCTCTATAACTGATTTGTCCATTAATGTTGAGGTAGCTAACATTGGTGTACCAGTTGAATGTCCAGTTGGTAGAGGAGTTTGTAATCTCACAGCTTAGAGTCACTGAGTCTCCTTCAGTCAGCCAGCTCTGTGGAGATACACTCAGTACTGGCCGTGGTCTCTCTGAAACACAGTACAACATTATAAATCTGAATATTTAAACAAACACAATCTGATGAGAAAAGAACAATTACAAATATTAAAAGCCGATATAAACTAAGGCAAGTCATTAGATGAGTTTATCTGCATGTCTGAATTGCACAAGCAATAATAATATAATATATAAGTACACAATACAATATAAAACTTTAAAAATTGGTGGAAGTCTCACCATGCACTGTGATGTTAACAGGATTACTATTTTCTCCAGATTCAGACTCACACCAGTAAACTCCAGTGTAGGGCGTGGAAAGGGAGCTGATATTAAATGTAGATCCTGTAAATGGTGACCAAAATCCCAAGTGTTGTGTATATTGTCTCACTATCCATCGATTAAACTTACTCTGAGCCTCACAGCTCAATAAAAGCGAGTCACCAGTAAAGTGTTGTGTTCTGTTGGGATTGATGATCAGAGAGACTGAAGGAGATTCACCTTAAACATAAAAAAAATTATGATCATAATTCATATGAATTATTACTAGAGATGGGGTGAAATTCAGTCTGTGATTTTTTTTTTCACACAAAAAAATAAATAAATAAAAATTTGTGTCACAATTTATGTATCACCATACTGTCTCCAAAATAAAAAAAAAAAAGTAAATACATTTTTAATATATATACGCTTTGTTTGAGTTGGTAAAGCACTGCCATTCCAAATTAAATGAATAAAATTTTAAAGTAAATGAAATGTGAAAGAAACTGTAATGCGAATTAAAATAATGTGAACCTGTCAATTCAGTATCTAAGATGCCTTGGGTCTGCATCAAGGATCGGCTCTAAGCCCCTTTTTGTTTGCTCTAGTGATGGACAGGATGACAGATGAAGTAAGACAGGAGTCTCCATGGACTATGATGTTTGCAGATGACATTGTGCTTTGTAGCGAGAACAGGGAACAGGTGGAGGAAAATTTGGAGGGGTGGAGGTACGCTCTGGAAAGCAGAGGAATGAAGGTTAGCCACAGCAAGACGGAATACATGTGTGTGAATGAGAGGGACCCAAGTGGAACGGTGAGGCTCCAGGGAGCAGAGTTAAAGAAGGTGCAGGATTTTAAGTACTTAGGGTCAACAGTCCAGAGCAATGGAGAGTGTTCAAAGGAGGTGAAGAGACGAGTACAGGCAGGTTGAAATAGCTGGAGAAAAGTGTCAGATGTGTTGTAAAAGAGTATCAGCGAGAATGAAAGGAAAAATGTACAGGACAGTGGTGAGACCTGCGATGCTCTACGGCTTAGAGACAGTGGCACTGAAGAAAAGACAGGAGGCAGAGGTAGAGGATGTTGAAGATGTTGAGGTTCTCTTTGGGAGTGACAAGGATGGATAGGATCAAGAATGCGTCCATCAGAGGGACAACTCATGTTAGATGTTTTGGAGATAAAGTCAGAGAGACCAGATTGAGGTGGTTTGGACATGTTCAGAGGAGAGAGTGTGAGTATATCGGTAGAAGGATGCTGAGGTTGGAACTGCCATGCAGGAGGTCTAGAGGAAGACCAAAGAGGAGATTTATGGATGCAGTGAGAGAGGACATGAAGTTAGTTGGTGTGAGAGAAGAGGATGCAGACGGAACCGCCGAAAGACAAAAAAGATCCAAGATGCCTTGTTTTAACAATACCTGCTACTAATCCTTTCTGGTAGCACATAAACAGTAAGAAAGTTTTATTCACCCTTGAATTTATTTGTAATAAGGTATATCTTAACGGATCTACGTATAAGTTTTGCTCCTCACCAGTTATCCATAGTGGCTGTAGATCGCTGTAAAATGTGTTAAGGGCTCGATCTTTTTTCTCTCCTCTGCATAAATAAACTCCTGTGTGTTTACAAGCAGCAGGCATGAGAGTATAATTGCTTCGAGATCCTCTGCTGCTGTTTGAGAGGGGCACAGCCCTATACCTGACTTGGCCATTATTGTCACTGTAGAGAACATCTCTGTACCAGGTGAATGTCCAGTCTGTAGAGGAGTCTGTAACCTCACAGTTTAAAGTCACGGAGTCTCCTTCAGTTAGCCAGCTTTGTGGAGATACACTCAGTACTGCCTGTGGTGTTTCTGTGACAAAGGAAATACATCATTTTAAATCAATATATTTACACAATCACATCAAAATGTCACACCACCCAAAGACAAAAGCAAAATTATAATCTATACATATTAAAACTGTAAAGTTGGCCTGTCTTTACATTGAAGATATTTGTGAAAATTTTTGTTTTACTATACTGTAAACATTATAAATCTGTATAGTCCTCTTATAACAATCACAAAGTCACATAAACTAAAGGCAAAAGATCAATTACAGTTATGAAATATGGCAAAAACTTACACCAAGTCTTTAGATGAGTTTTTAATACTGAAGACTTTTTTGTGAAATAATTTTAATTAGTTGTAAATATGAATGTATGACAGGTGTCTCTGAGCCAAAATAATTGACGTTTAGTAACAGTTAATTTTAATTTCTTAGAAAGGCTGCATATCAACTTAATGAATTATAACATCTTATCACCATAATCCTACTCTAAGTGTAAAACTATGAAATACAGACGTTGCCACAGATTTACCTGATACAGTCAGTGTAACAGCATCACTGATCTCTGAGCTCTGAGAGTCATGTCTCTGTCCTCTGCAGGTGTAGACACCGCTGTCTGATTTTAACACACAACTGATGGTGACCTCCTGCTCTGTGTTGCCTGCACTGAATCTATCTCCACCCTTATGAAGTCTGTCATTATTTCGGTACCAGCTGTAGGTCCACTTGGTGTCTCCTCCACTATGCATGTCACATCTGAGAGTAACTTCCTCACAAGTGAACACATGGTTTGCAGGTTTTATGAACACCACAGCTTTTGGATTCCCTATACGATCAATCAATCAATCAATCAATCAATCAATCAATCAATCAATCAATTGGTCAGTCAGTCAGTTAATCAATTTTGTGTTAATAAAATATATTAAAATGTTTCATACTTGGACAGAGGTGCAAAAAGCCATTTTAAACAACAACGTGAATACTACTACCAAAAATTTAATTTTTATATGGTTTTGATGTAATCTTACAAAACCACAGTGAAACAGAAATGGTTGCCAGATCTATTTTTTTTACTGCCAGATTATTTCATATTTTGGATGCCTTCAGCATTGTTAAACAGTGTAGAAATAAATAAAAATCAGGAAAGACCTTGGAATTAGAAGTGGTGTCCAAATATTTGACTGGCACTGTATAATTACCTTGGGCATTTGGAACTGATAGAAGTAAAATCAGCACTAAAATTGAAAAGAAACAAGGAACATTATGTAAATATGAAAGGCACAAGGTTAAAAACAGTTAAGTTTACATAACCAACTTATTTGAAAAAATAAACTAGCCTACATATGTTTTAAATATGTATTAACAGATATTATTACTGAAATATGGGTTTAGTATATACATTAATCAAAAAAAGTGGGGCACTTCACTGTACCATGCAATGTACACCGATCAGCCATAACATAACACCACAAAACATTAACATATTAACATTAATTATCTATTATACACCAATGAACTGGTTGCAGGATCATGGGTACCAAATGCCACTTTCTGATCCGATCACATGTAAAGCCATAAGTAATAATCGAAAGGCACCAGAACACCAAGTGCACTACAGACTGCCATGTTCAAGGCTGAGCAGGCAGAGACCCCAAATCCTCAAAACTCCCAGGATTCCATTCCAAAATACTCGATACATCACACGACTCACAGCACCCAAAGGATCAGCTGCCAACGTCCTGGTGTCAGACACCATAACACACTTGTAGATGTCTTGTGGAGTCATGACCTGAAGAGCCAGAGCACCCTTGGTGGCACAAAAAAAACCTACACAATATTGGATGTAATGTTTGGTGTCGTAATGTTATGACTGATCTACGTATAGGCAAAAGAAAAATACGGAAAAAGAAAAGCCTGTTTTTTGACCGAGTCTGGATAGACAGCTAAAAATGTTGACAAGGATGAATGATAACAAGCTTTTCCACTGTAAAAATTGTTGCTTAGTCTCAGGGTCAAAGCCATTCACACAAGTTTCATCACCGATATGAAGGACGGATCATATATGGCATGTTGATGGAGTTCTTGTCAGACTTCTACACAATGCTTGTGCAGCCTGGGGACAAACTTGGACACAACACAGTTCATGTTCAAATTACACGTGAGGATTGTCTGATCTGAACAATTTGACAGTCCTCAGACTATCATCAGGCACAAGTTAGCAAATTCGTTTTAGGTAAGCTCGTTGAAGGTCTTCATGCTCTCTCATAAACTCATTCCAGTACTGTTTTTCCACTCTTGAAGTGTGCATGCCACTTATAATACCTCGAATGACTCCTTGCAGCATTGCCATAAACTTGCCGAATTATGTCCAACATCTCTGTGGCAGATTTGCTTAGTTTTACGCAGAATTTCACAATTGCTCTTTATTCTAACTTGGTTTAACTAACCCTAACCCTCACCCTAACCCTATATGGAATACTTTCACGAATATAAATAAAACTCTTGGAGCATGAGTGGAACTTTAATGTGCAATTTCTACAGAAATACAGTTCTGTTGAAGGTTTTATGCTGCCACAACCTGCCCTATTTATTCTATAAAATTGTTTCTTTTAAAGTATTCAACAAGGACACATTTCTTTGAATCTGTTGTCAATACAACCATTTTTAATGACAAGAGAAATGTAAAAAAAAAAAAAAAAAAACAGCTTAAATGAAAAATTGTGTGAAATAGCTCACTTGAGCAAAGACATGTCTGCAGACTCGCGACCAATTAATATGGTACCATATGGTATGGTATGTTAATATAAACAGTAGTATTCCAAAAAAGCAGGAAATACTGAATATTATTATTATTATTATTGCTGTTGTTTTTGTTGTGTAACTTCTGGGTATTTTAAAAGTATGCAGAAATAATTTTAAATATTCAATAGAACAAATGTAAAATTCAAATGAACGTGCATGCTGTACTGTGCGGTAGAACCCATAATTATGTAAAACATCAGTTTTATAACAGCAGCTGTAGAGATATGTACAGAGAGTCCTATGGCAAGTCTACAAAGGTCTCACTTAATCACTCCTCTTCTATAGCGCTTTATCCTGTATTCAGGGTCGCGGGGACCTGGAGCCCATCCCAGGAGTACAGGGTGTCCAGGGTACATCCTAGACAAGGTGCCAATCCATCGCAGGGCACACACACATAGACACACTCACAAGCTACGGGCAATTTGGGAATGCCAATTAGCCTAATCTGCATCTTTGGACTATGGGAGGAAACTGGAGTACCAGGAGGAAACCCACCAAGCACAGGAAGAACATGCAAACTGCGCACAGAGGCGGAAATCTAACCCGGGAATCAAACCCGGACCCTGGAGGTGCAAGGCGACAGTGCTAACCACTACACCACCGACTGTCAGATTAAAATACCAGAACAAATGATCATGAGAGGTTGTCACTAAGCAGCAGCTGACAGGAGGACACAGAAGATCAGATACGAAATCCACGAATATAGACTTGTTTACACTCATTAGATTATTTAAACCCTGTGTTTTAAACTAGATGAAAAAATTTTTACACCCCACTACTCACTCTAACAAAGACACAAAGAGAACATTTACTCACAGAGCATCACATGGAGTGGGCTGAGCTCCATCCTTTGTAATGACTGACTGACTGACAGAGCACTGTTTTGTTTTAAAGTCTTATCACTTCCTGTTTTTCTACAGAGAGAGAAAGAGAGAGAGAGAGAGAGAGAGAGAGAGTATAGCCCTAGATTTTGTAACTCTTGGTGCTTTATTTTACCCTTTTTTTACCCTTTCCACTGGTCATAGGGATGAATTGCCAAGGATTCTCAATTTTACTCAGAGCTCATTCAATAAGACATGCAATAAAACTAGTTGGGATGCAGAATGTGCAACGATTGACTGGAAAGGCAGTGCCAAGTCCATTGACATCACTGAGAACCACTTCCAGGAAGCAAGCCTTTGACCAAGTGAAAGCAATTGTAAGTAACACTCAGTTCAGCCTTATTCGTCACATATACATGACTGTACCGTGAAATTCTTCATTCTTCACATATTCCGCCTTCTTGTTAGGCAGGGGTCAAAGCACAGAATCAGTCATTATACAACACCCGTGGAGCAGACCTGCCCAAGGGCCCAACATCGTCAACCTGCCGGAGCTGGGCCTCATCCTTCCAATCAGGAACTCAGTGCCTTAACACACTAAGTCACCGCTGCCCCTAATTGTTGGGCAACAAGTTCAGTCTAATACTCAACTTTCCTATCCATAGTTTTACTCATTTCAGATTAAGGTTTTACACAAGTTGCCAATTGTGAAAAGTGACAAGGAAATTTTCTTCTAGACAGGTCATTATAAATCAATAGCAGGTGCTTAGTTTCTATTGACCAGGCTTTGATGGTGATGTATGTAGGTGGTGCATAACATGCCAAGCTTATAAATCTCGTGTCAATCAAGAAAACGAATCAAAGGTAATCACAGGAACAAAACTCTGAAAACTGGTTGTCTGGTTTTATAGCCCATGCACCTCAAGTTCTGATGTTTTGTGCATGCTGAGATATTTTTTCAGGTCTCCACAGTTGGAAAGAGTGATTATACTGTATGAGTCATTATACCCTTTCTGGATGCTCAATCCAATTCATCTCTGTGCTTTCTTATCAACAGTGTATTTCCACCCATAGAGCCATAACTAACTTTTTGCACTATTCTGTGTATATGCTAAAGACTGTTGTGTGTGAAAATCCTAGATGATCAGCAGTTTCTGAAACACTCAATCAACCCATCTGCAAAAAAACAATCATGCCATGATTAATGTTACAGAAATCACACATCTTATTCTGATGTTTGGGGATGCTTTTATGTTAAATGAAGTTCTTGACGCATATATGATCTCAGGCATTGTGTTTATTCCATATGGGTAGCTGATTGAATAATTGTAATAATTAACAAATGTACAGATTTTCCTACATGTTTTAAATTGCTATGTTGATTTGTAAAATCATAGTTTGTTTGAAATGTGTTTGTTTTGCTACTAAATTACTTATTATTTTTTGGTACTCTAAAATTCAGAAAAAATAAATGCAAATGTACAGCAGTTTCAGTAGCAGCAGCAGTATGGCAGTGTCAGCAATACTAGACCAAGCAAGGGAATCTGCCACATCATCACATTTCTTACACGCAATGGCCATACAAGAAAAAAAAATGGTGATTTGAGTTACAGGAGCTACTTGTCCCAGTAGAGCTTTATGTCTATTAGTACATTTTTAATTGCCTGCAGTTAGTTTAACCCATGCACTTAATTCATGATTCCATATTAAACAAGTTTTAAGACTAATGTAAACAGGCTCAAATTTGCAGGAGCTTCAATGTAGATTAAAGAATACTTGAAGTTTAATTTTGAAAAACTTCATTTTGGAAATGGCACTGTGCAGGCTGCTTCATGATGCACTACTAATAATTCAGTAAGCCAAGTGTGATCAATGTCACTCAAAATATTGTGCAAATAAAATGTGATCCAGAGCAAGATCACAGTTACTATCATCTGCTGTACATTCACTGATTACAGCACACTATATTGCACACATTCTGGCTTTAACTTTGGGTTTAATACACAATATACTTTATGCTGCATTATATTAACCAAATTGAGTTACATTTGTTCATCATATTTGCAATTATTTGTTAAATGAGGGATATTTGTCTGTCTAAACACATTACCCTTCATGTTTCCTCCCTCTCTTCAATGCTAAACCAAAAAAAAAGAAAAAAAACCTACAACAACTATGCTGTCTCTGCTCTTAGGCCTCAAATACAATCACAAGCAGCCCCTATTCTTAATGGTCCTAAGTCGTAGTGGGTAATGCTAGATTTATTACTGATTACACACTAATTTTGCCTTTCTGTTCAAAGGAAAGGCTACAATAGTCTGACCACAACCAGACATTTCAGTTAGTCACAACCATGCCTTCATCACAAGCGGACTAGTGTTAAAACCTCAAAATCCTGTTTTCTAACAGAGAGAGAGAACATTTTGAAAAAACTTCTAAAAAAAAATCTATTGTATTGTAAAAGACTCATTGTAAAACCCATAACAAGCATACTATTTTGTTATAAATGAAAAAAATATATAGCACACTAATTGAATGTGGTGAAACACAAGATTTAGAATATATGTAAAGGAAACATATTTCAGTTCATTAAGGCTTGTTGTTTTAGAAGCATGCTGGAGATTGGGTTTTGTGCATGTCCTCCTCCTGTATATGTACTGTATATTCACCATCTCTTCTGTACACTATGTCTTCAGTGGTCTTTACCTCACACAGTCTGGCTTTAATTTAGCTTTTGTGCTCAGACTGATTATTTCAAACTTGTCTACCAGTGAGCATAAAACATATTAGTGGAGTCATACAGTATGTGTCCATTAGTTAAAGTCTGTAATTGCTCTCACACACCACCTTCACACCCACTCCAGCTGAACTCACTTTACTGAACAGACAAAAAAAGGCCTTAAACTCTGTCACTGCCCCATATGTGTACTTGGCTAATAAGATGCATTAATGATGCATAACCTAATGGGTAAATAGCCGTTATAATCCAATAGTGTCTTGTGTATTTTATTTGCTACACGAGGTTCTAAATCATCTACCTCATTAATATAATCGATTCTCTGACTTCTCTTGCTTTCTCTCCCCTTCCTTTCCTCACCCTACTCCAACTAATTTCATATCAAGCATGTTGTATTGTTTGTGTGCTTATGTATGATATTAAAAAGTGGTGAAAAACAATTTTTCAGAACGAGCAAGAGAATAAAAACATTGACTACATGTGCTCATCTTCATTCCTGACATTGAAAACCTTATGGATGAGCAGCTTTCCTGTAGTCTGTCTTTCTGTGAAATCTATACAGGATCACATCACCGTCTAGAAGACAGAAGTGTACAGCTAAAATGATTAGTTATTTTAAAATACAGTGACAATGATTTTACATAAATAACCTTACTTTGTGTTGTCTAATATTACTTAATATAATATAATGTTGACTAAAAGCTGCAAAGATTGGACTTATGTAAAGCCACAAAAAGGGAGCATATGGACAACAATTTGATTATGTACTGTATATAAGATTATGTATTAACTGTTCAGTAAAATTCTGACAACAGTTGTTTTTTTTTTTTAAAAAACAGGGAAAATAAAATTTATGATCTCATTTACAGTTTTTGAGAACGGCCTGATCGGCCTGTTTAAGGATCTCAAATCCAGACTTTGCTTAGGCAACTTCAAAACCATTTAAAAATTTTTTTTTTGTTTAGAGGTGGCCTTGCTGGTGTGTTTTGGATTCTTGTCCTGCTGCACATTAACCTGGATTATTGGTCTCACCGTGGTTTGCTGGAGTACCAAACACTTAGTAACCCTGTCCAGACTGATATATTTCTCATCTGTTCCTGAATTTCTTTCGATTGCACCTGAGCAGTCATGCTGCAGTACACACAATTAATGATAATGTACAACTGTCCTTAATAACTAGGTCAGTTAGTGTGTAGCTACCAATTTAGAATACCTGCTATTCCCCTTATGGGGAGTTTTCATGCAAATCTTTCATGCAAACCTTTAATATTTGGAAGAAGTGATTAAAAATGATTAGATGAGACAGTGGATAGTGTGATCCCTATATATCGCTACAAATACACATGCAGTTCATATGAAAAATTATTAAATAAATAACCTGTTCAATTGTCATTTTTTAGTAATACACAGATGTTAAAAAATATAATCGTTATTGTTTATTGCTTCCATTTTCTTGTTCACATTTTCACATGATACACTATATACAGTATTCCTTTATAATTACGTGAATGCTGCATAATTTACACCAGTCTATTTAAATGATATTTTATTTTGGATAAATAGAAATATTGTAAAAATTCCTAAATTTTATATAATTTTTTCTTATTTTCCTTTTATCTTAATATATTTTTTATTTAATTGTTCCCTCTAGTGCAATATATTTAATTGTAGAGCAATCTTTCTTTTAATGTCATGGGGAGTTGTACAAGAATTTTACAGCATATCATACAGTGCATGGTTGTGTATTGGACACAATGTACACAAACTGGTAAAAATTTCACCCAAAACAGTTATTTATTAAGGCAGTAGTATCAGTAGCAATATTTTTAAAGAGCACAAAAATGTTACATAATTTCTTCAGTTAGAACTGACTCGCACCAAGTCTATGTCTGTCAATAAAGATTAAGATTCACATGTACTTTAAGTGAAATTATATTAACATATCCCAGTTAGGAAAGTGGGGTCAGAGCACAAGGTCAGCCAGAATACAGTCCCCCTGGAATGGACAGGGTCAAGGGCCTTGCTCGAAGGCTCAACAGTGGAAGCCTGGTGGTGCTGGAGCTTGAACCACTGACCTTCCAATCAATAGCCCTGTAACCCACAGCCTTAATCGATTGAGCCACCGCTGCCCCAATTTGAAATTGTAATGTAAAATGTTGACCAAAAAAAAAAAGTAAAATGATAAAACTATTTTTTTTTGGAGATAAAGGATTCTTGCTTAGAATGTTTAAAGGGATATAATCAGAGGTGTTGAGTTTTTACCTTCGTCATTGAGACACGGACTAAAGTATGGATAAAGCTTCCCAGTGAAACGCTGACCGGTGAAAGAATAGATAAGGGCCTTCGCATCAACATCATAGAAGGAAACCAAACCCTCCTCATAATCTACAAACACCCCCAGCGTCTGAGGAAGCTGCTTTAAAGAAAGGGAGACAGGAGGAGAGTCACAAGCTTTATATTTAGTCTTATCCCTCAGAAACACAATCCAGTATCCTTCGTTGGGGTTGTATGTATTCTGTCCTTTTCTGTTAACAGATTCTTGGGCCACTCCTAAATCCCACTCTAACTTTCTTCTGACCTGTACCTCATAATAAAATTTCCCTGATGAGAATCCATGTTTTCCAAACACACAAATGATATAATTGAACCTCTCTGGGTTATTAGGGAGACTCTGTCACACGTCTCCATGTCTCACTTGTTTCCGATTATCAGATAGGATGAGGTTAGGATGAGCTGTATCAGAATCCAGAGTTACATTCACTGAGGAGGGGAGGGAAAAAAAAACAACAACACATGGCTCTATAACTTTCTTATACAGAGAAATTATACATTAAGTTTGTATTCAGTAAGAAACCACACACACCTCTATATTGTTGAACTCTCTTTAGTTCTGGTTGGAAAAGAAATATACATACATTATATATGCTTAATCAAAAATACAACATGTACTAAGAAATATTTTCTAGGATATTTATGATTTTCAAATAACTTTGACCAAAGTCAGCACAAACCGAGTACTTACTGATCTCAGGAAGCTTCTCCATTTCCTCACTGAGAATGTCCTGAATCTGAGACAGACGTCTCCTCAGAGTCTCCACACTCATATGATAGTTAATAGTGACATCAGTCCAGTCCTGGGTGTGTGGAGGGCTGCACAGTGATGGGTAAATCTACAGTACAGCAGGAGAGAGGAGAAATCCCTCAGCATGGGGACTGATGTCCTGTCATGTGCTGCATTGCTATTGAGAAACAGAGGGACTCTGACCTGTAGGAGGTGGAGGTGATCCTCAGTGTGTGAGAGCTGCTCCAGCTCAGTGTTTTCTCCTCTTTAGCTCAGTGATTTCCTGCTCCAGATCTTTAATGAACTCTTCAGCCTGCCTCTCTGCTGCTTTCTGCTTCTCCTCCATCACCTTAAGCAGCTCAGCCTGGCTTCTCTTAATGCAGAGCATCAGAGCACTGAAGATCTCCACAACATCTGCTTTCTCCTTCTCTATGTTTTTCTAATAGGAGACAAATCAAGATAAATTATGAATATGAAACTATTATGATTCTCTTTACAATGTTCTTATAACAAAGCTATTTTGTAGGTGAAATAAGGGGGGGGGGGATAATTAAAAAAAAAAAACCCTCACTTTTGTTCTTTCTGCAGCGTGTTTGATTTCCTTAATCTTCTTAAGTCGCTGCTGGATCATCTCCTGAACTTCAAATTGTGTCTTTCCTAACAGAATCTAAAACAAATGTTTCTCAATGTAAGTAAATTGCTAACTTTTTAATTTTTCCATTCATATACATGACTCTCACCTTCTTCTCTGCACTCTCCTCCTCAACAGAAACAGTGTTGTGACTTTTGTGGTCTGTCTCAGTGCAGAACTGACAAACACTTATCTGGTCGTCTCTACAGAACAGTTCCAGGGGTCTCTCATGTCTCTGGCAGATGTACTCCGCCAGGTTCTCAACTGGTTCCATGAGTTTGTGATTTTTGAATTTTTTTGTAGTTCTATGAGGCATCAGATGAGTACTACAGAGAGAAACCCCACAGTGAAGACAGGACTTAAGAGCCTCCAGCTTTTCCTCAGCGCAGGAGTCACACAGGACCTTATTACCCTTGGAGAGAAGCTCATTTGCTACGCAGCTTGATTTCATCTGAACTGACTTCTTAAACGTAGCAGCCAGTCCAGAGATGAAAGTATTCACATGGAGCTCAGGTCTTTGGGAGAAATCTTTTTTACAAATTGGACACAGCTAGTGTGGACTGTTGTCCCAATACTTTTTAAGACAGATCTTACAGAAGTTGTGTCCCCATGGAGTAGTGACTGGTTCAACAAACACATCCAGACAGATGGAGCACTGGAGCTGATCTTCAGACAGAAGGCTGCTGGAGGAAGCCATGGCTGATAGAGGAGAGAGAGAGATGGTATCTGAGACCATACCAAAACACGGACTAATGAACAAATCTGCTGGAATTATTTTAAGGAAGAAATTTTTTTTTATAAATTTTTGATTAATTAAAAAGACATTTAGATCAAAGGCACACTTTAACCATCAATATTGTCAGTAATAAAAGAGAGAAAATGCACATGCTTGGTCTCAAACAAATGTACTGCTTTTGAACCAATTCTCACCATTTCCCCCAGGCAATTAATGACCTAATCCTGATAAAGTACAAGGACTAGAAGTCACCATATGTTTAAGATGAAACAGTACACTAAAAAAAAAAAAATTAACATGGCTATCTGTTATATTTACTAAAATGTAATGTGTTTTGTACATCACAATTTCATGTTTCCAAGCTAAACATGAAGTTATGTTGTATTTGCATGAAATTCAACAACTTAACATGTACTAGATTCAATCATGTTGAGATAAACCAACAAGATCTTGTCAATACTAAAACCGGAAATAGCAAAACCGGAAATATCGCGAGAAGACATCGCGAGAAGAGAACACAGTTACATTTAGGCATTTGGCAGACGCTCTTATCCAGAGCGACTTACATTTTTTTATTTCATTACACATCTGAGCAGTTGATGGTTAAGGGCCTTGCTCAAGGGCCCAACAGTGGTAACTTGGTGGTTGTGGGGTTTGAACCTGGGATCTTCTGAACCATAGTCCGATGCCTTAACCACTGAGCTACCCCTGACACAGTTTGAGAAGACAATCGTTGGCGGGCTTGTGGAAAAGGTAAGCAGGAATTATTAGTCACGCTATTTTGGTTTAAGTTATTTCTTGTATTTTTTATTACACTTAAAATACCGACGGTTATACAATGTGCGTGCTTAATCTGCGGTTCGGTTCTGGTTTCGGTCTGTTCTCATGAGTTAAGCGAGAGGAACAAAGTATAAATATTGTTCATTTGCTAAATTAAGTATCATGAATTTTAATTGAATATCTGTCTCTGTATTTTTTCACAGCAGTTTGTGACTGAAAGTGTGTCTGCATCTGACTTCAGGAGTTTCCTGACCAACGTATCTAACGGTCATATTTAAAAGTCATAACGTACAGTTATAAAGTACAAAACGTTTCTGCTGGTGTTTTTTTTATTTTTATTAATACTTATGTGGTGTTTTATGTTTTGCACATCTTTTCAAATTGAGACCTCATTTGTAAGTTGCTCCTGGCGTAAAATAAAAATCTCCGTTTTATCCCGTTTGTCTGCTTCCTTCCTTCACAGAATTCTGTTGACCAGAGCTCGAAATTTAAATTTACATGAGTTGGATCAACTTAATTTACAACTGAAAAATTTGTTGTACCAACCCTATTCATTTATGTTAACAGTATTAAATTATGTTAGACGCAGCTGTAGTAAATAAGTTAAATGAATCTAATAACATTACTTTGACGGAACCTAAAAACATTAAGTTGGGCCAACAAAGTTGCTTAATGCTGAACGAAAGCCATTAAATCAGGTGGAAATTCTTTCCATAATTTAATTATCTTCATTCAACGAGTTATTTTTTTGAGTGCATTATTAGCAAAATTAGCAAAACTATTTGTACATCAATATTTTTTTTAATCTTGGTAGACCTGCATCTACAAAATATCTTCTCCCAAATAGTTGCCATGCAAAAAAATTGTCAAAAGTTAAAAAAAAAAATAATCCACTGGCTAGTGTGGCAGTCAGATGTTCTCAAAGTTTTTCTTAGAGTTAATTTTCTATCATTATCAAAAGTGGCATTTCATTTACGTCTGATTGTGGGGTGTTCCTGGTACACAGTGATTAGTACCTACCAAGAGTTGTCTAAGGAAAGAGAACCGGTGAACTAGCGAAAGTATCATTGTCATCCAAATCTGTGATCCAAGTCTGATGCACATGGACAGTGAAGGCCAATTTATGGGGTCCATTTCCAAAGAGCAACTGTAGCACAGGTTGCTAAAGTAAATTAATACTGTCTATGAGAGAAAGCTCTCAGAACAAACAGTGCATTATGGCCTGCTGTGTATGGGGCTCCATAGGTGCATGGACATGATGGAGAAGTGGAAGAAAGTGGCCTGGTCTGATTAAACATGTTTTCCTTCACATCATGTGGATGGCCGGGTGCGTGTGAGATACATACCTGGGAAGGACAATGGCAGCAAGATTTACTATGGGAAGAAAGCAAGTTGTCGGATTTATGCTGACGTGTACCACTTACCTAGTGTTGCAGACCAAATACACGCCTTCATGGAAATGCTAACCTCTAATAGCAGTGGCTTTTTTTTCACTGGAGAAAATTCCCTGTCACACTGCAAAAACTGTTCAGGCATAATTTAAGGAACATGGTGAAAAAAAAAATCCAAGGCACTGAGACTTGATCTACAAATCGGCAAAATCCCCTCATCCTAATCAAGCATGTCTGAGACATACTGAGCAGGTGCTCTCAATCCTACTTGGCACATTTTAGTGTTTTCTCAGCACACATGGTTGAACTAATCAGCCAATTAACAGATTTTAACAGAAAGGGAGCATGCTAAAATGTGCAGCACAGGGGGTCTTCAAGAACCAGGGTTAAAAACCACTTATTTAAAAGATATTCTGTTAACTTCTTGGTGCACAGCTACAAATCCAAATAAAACAGTAATATCATGGTCAGCAAACCAGTTAGTGGTAGTTTTGGAAATGTGGGCAAGTCCTGCTGAAAAATGAAATCAGCATCTCTTATCAGCAGACAGAAAAGTATTTGTAAAATCTCCTGGTAGATGGTTGACATGGAACCCCAAGTTTTATGTGTTTTCCATCTTTTATATAATGTTTATCCTATATCCCGCGTCATGGGGGCCTGGAGGCTATTCCTGGAGATTTGGGGGAAGAAGTGGCACAGGGTTCACAGGGCACACACAGACACACACAAAATGTAAACAATTTGGAAATTCCATCTCTGCATTTCCCGGGGGGGTGTTCCAGAAAGCAGGTTATGTGACATACCCGGATAAGTTTGAGGGTAAGTTAGTGGATAGCCTCAACTTTCGGTTACAAAAACAGAGGTAACTTTCTGGGTATGTATGTAACCATAGCAACTTACTCTCTGAAGATAACCTGCTCGGTAGCAGGTTATGTTCCAGGGTAAGTTTGTTTCAGAAGCTATTGAGCATAGCGCGTCCTTTTGATGATGATCATGTGGACGTGGAGGCTCAAATTATACAAGGTTTTTTTTCGCCGGGCGAGAATTATACGACCGCGTATTGATGTTTTCATTTCCCAATGATTATTTAAAAGAGCGTTATCGGTTTTCAAGAGAATCGTTAATTTACTAAACAGATCTCTTGAAACCACATATTGCACATGTCACAAACTGCTGGTCTGCGCTTAGCACAGAAAATGTTCTGTGTATAGCACCTCGTTTTTTTTGCGTCAGGGCATTTTCTGTACAATGTGGGTGATGCAGAGCATGTGGGAAAGGCAACTGTATGTAGAGCCATTCGTACAGTATGTCTGGCACTTAAATCATTTTTACACTCATTTGTACAGTTCCCTGGCCATAAACCTCTCCACGTTATTAAAGAGGAATTCCACAGCATGGCAGGTTTGTTCTTTGTAGTAAAATCTATGACGTACATTTAATATGTAGTCATACTATTTATATACATGTATTCTTCCTGCATGTGCACAGTTGATCCTTCCATATATGACTTTATATTTCAGGGATTCCGAATGTAATTGGGTGCATTGATGGCACCCACATTCCTATTAAATCTCCTTCAATAAATGAGGGAGACGTTAATAGGAAATCAATACATAGCATCAATGTACAGGTAACAACTTGTGTCCTTAATTTTTTGCCTTGTTAAAATCATTAAACTCATTACTTTGTTCCACTAACTATAGGTAACATGTGAGGTAACCCACATTATTACTAATGTTGAGGCCAAATGGCCAGGATCTGTGCATGATGCCAGAATTTTCCGGGAGTCATCATTGTGCCAGACATTTCAGCAGGGTATGTTTTGGGTTATACATTTTTATTTTTAAAATTTGTATTGTACACTTGAATCGTTACAGGACAGTACAATGGTTACTTGCTGGGGGACAGAGGATACCCTTGTCTGCCCTATTTAATAACGCCCTTCCCTGAACCTGATCCTGGACCACAGACACGCTATAACCTGGCTCACAGCCGAACACGGGCCAAGGTGGAGATGACCATAGGGATCCTCAAGTCTAGGTTTCAGTGTCTGTGTGGGCTCCGGGTCAGTCCAGAGAGGGCATGTTACATCATAGTGGCTTGTGTTGTGCTTCACCACATTGCCATTATAAGAGGAGAGAGCCACCCTCCTTGTATTGAAGATGGCCCAGAGGAACCTCTACAGATTTTTGCACACAACAGAGATGGAAGACTTTTGAAAGACAGGATTTGTCAAAGTTTCTTTTATTAAAATGTTTGCACTGGTCTGCTGTGCAGTTCATTTCTTTATTTCCTGAAAAACAATGAAAGTAAAATGAAATGAAATGTGGTGTTAATACATTGCTTTATATACACAACACTTTTAACATGCAACAGATTAATATTTACACAAGTTCTCACCTTAAGGCGATGCTCCAGTAATTCAATTTCTACATTAGCTTTTTTAATGGATAGACTTTTTTCTTCCATTTGAAGCTGTATAAGGTCCATCTCCATGTCACTTTTTCTTATTTGTTTTTGAAGATGGACCTTATACAGCTCCTTTGCTGGCAACTAGGAAGGCAAAAATAATTACATAAATGGCATTCTGTCAGACAATAAAATTTAAATATGGACAACTGCACACAAATTCTTACACTTCTTAGATCATGCACTGAGGTTGAAGGACCCTCATCTTTTGGTAAATCCCCAGGTATGTACTGTGAAAGAACAATGCCTGTTACTCTAATGAAAAGGGGGGCAAGCATTATAATGGTACGCATCATACCTCAGTGTATCTTCCAGCATGGTCCACGTCTGTCACAGCAGATGTGGTCTCATCATCGTCATCTTCATGCTTTAGTGGAAATATACAAGTATACATTATCTGGCAAACAGACAAAAATACCTGACAACAAAAGTACCCGACAACAAAACACTTACAACCGTGACAGACTGTGTCATTTTTGCAGGGTCCAAAAATACAATCTGTAAGAAAATACAACCCATAAAATTCTCAATCTTATCAAAGAAAAAGCAGTAATGCAGGGGAAAAAACCTTATCAAAGTAATACAACTAAGATCACAGTAGCCTAAACATCATATGCAGTTAAATACAGTAAGCCTGCATAAAAACATAAAGCATGTTCAAAAGCCTTTAAGTGACAGAGATAGAAATGTATTAAATCATATGATGAAATCAAATCATAGTGGTAAACGTCTCGGGTTACATTTCTGTAACCCTGTTCCCTGAAAGGCGGGAACGAGATGCTGCGTGAAAACGCTATGGGAACCAGTTTGTCGCGTTGCCGGTCGTTGAAGCATGCTGTGAAAACACGCCAAAGTTTTTGGCTATATATAACCTCGACAGGTGACGTCATCTGATTAGATGTAGGTGGAGGTTATAAAAACAGGTGAGCCGGCAACGACCTCAGATTAATTTGTCTGAACAGCCGTCCGGTCACGTGGTAGTGCGGCATTGCGACGCAGCATCTCGTTCCCGCCTTTCAGGGAACAGGGTTACAGAAATGTAACCCGAGACGTTCCCTAGCAAGGCTACACTCGATGCTGCGTGAAAACGCTATGGGAACGAGAATACCAACGCCGCCGCACTACAGGTGTCTGGACCCCAAGGTTGTGTAGCATGTGCGCACAAAGCCAAGAAGGTCTCAGAGCTATGCCTGGGCAGCTAACTCAGGGGCAGTGAGCCCGGAGTAGCATGAACATCCAGATTTATAAATGTAAGAAATGTGTGCGGGGAGGAACCAACCCTTCGCGCCACACAATTACTGCAGGGGATACCTCCTGCTGGTGAGACTGGGATGATCACCCTGGTTGGGTGAGCCCTGCTTCCCAGAGGCGAAGTGAACCCACGCGCCTCATAGGAGAGGGCAATATGCATCTCTCACCCAGTATAGTGGCGCTCTGACTTACGCCACTAGCTGATGCGGTGGACGTGAATCTGAAGAGCACATACTGGATAGTAAGTGAAGTTTCTCCTGCTCCGAAGCTGTAAAAGGCGGAGGACAGAAGGCTTCAAACAATGCAGCTAAGAAAATCCTGAGGGTACTAGGGCACAAGCCCAAGGACAAGCTTTTACTGCAGAAGCTCCAGTACTGAAACATTTTGGCAGTGGACTGGGTCTACCTGCTTGGCACACACTTGTTGCAGGGGAATACCTCTTGCTAATCCAATAGCTGAGGCGATCCCCTGGTTGAATGAGCCCTGATTCCTAGAGGCGAAGTGAGCCCACGCGCCTCATAGGAGAGGGCAATAGCATCTCTCATCCAGAGCATGAAGAAGTTGCTCTGACCTACACCACTAGCTGATGCGGTGGACGTAGATCTGAAGAGCACAAGCTGGACACAGCAAGTGAAGTCTCTCCTGCTCCGAAGCTGTAAGCGCGGAGGACAGAAGGCTTCAAAAGCAATAGGGTGCCTGTTGGGTTTATAGTTAGCTTTTGGAAGATAGTTGAGAGAGGATGCAGTTACGCACGTCCTGAAAGTGCTAGGGCATAGACCTGAGGAAGGAAACTCCAGCACTGAAACAATTCGGCAGTGGACTGGGGTTACCTGCTTAGCAGACACTAGCTGCAGGGGAATACCTCTTGCTAGTGCAATAGATGAGGCAATCCCTTTGGCTGAAAGAGCCCTGATTCCTAGAGGCAAAGTGAGGCCACGCGCCTCATAGGAGAGGGCAATAGCATGTCTCATCCAGCACATGTAGAAACTGCTCTGACCTACGCCACTAGCTGATGCGGTGGACGTAGATCTGAAGAGCACAAGCTGGACACAGCAAGTGAAGTCTCTCCTGCTCCGAAGCTGTAAGCGCGGAGGACAGAAGGCTTCAAGAGCAATAGGGTGCCTGTTGCGAGGAGGGAAACTCCAGCACTGAAACAATTCGGCAGTGGACTGGGTTTACCTGCTTAGCAGACACTTGCTGCAGGGGAATACCTCTTGCTAGTGGAATAGATGAGGCAATCCCTTTGGCTGAAAGAGCCCTGATTCCTAGAGGCGAAGTGAGGCCACGCGCCTCATAGGAGAGGGCAATAGCATGTCTCATCCAGAACATGTAGAAACTGCTCTGACCTACGCCACTAGCTGATGCGGTGGACGTAGATCTGAAGAGCACAAGCTGGACACAGCAAGTGAAGTCTCTCCTGCTCCGAAGCTGTAAGCGCGGAGGACAGAAGGCTTCAAGAGCAATAGGGTGCCTGTTGGGTTTATGGAGCTTTCTGAAGATAGTTGAGAGAGGATGCAGTCACGTACGTCCTGAGAGTACTAGGGCACAGACCCGAGGAGGGAAACTCCAGCACTGAAACAATTCGGCAGTGGACTGGGTTTACCTGCTTAGCATATACTTGCTGCAGGGGAATTCCTCTTGCTAATGCAATAGATGAGGCAATCCCCAGGGTTGAAAGAGCCCTGATTCCCAGAGGCGAAGTGAACCCACGCGCCTCATAGGAGAGGGCAATAGCATCTCTCATCCAAAACATGTAGAAGCTGCTCTGACCTACGCCACTAGCTGATGCGGTGGACGTAAATCTGAAGAGCAGTAAAAGGCGAAGCATATCTTAGAAGGCAAGAGGTCCGCCTTGCTACATGAAAATCTCTCCCTGACTACTTCGGAGTGGGGTTACCATTCCCCGTGTGTCAGAGGTAGACTGGACAGTACTACTGCTCCCGCATCCATGCTGGAATGTAAATCGCTCTGAGGGACAGGAACCTGGTGCGCTAGCTGTTAGCGGCGCGAGCACAGTCCGCCCTGGCGATAATATATGAGACTGCCATAGTGTTGTCCCCCGCACTAGGACATGGCAGCCTCTCAACTGCTGGAGGAAGTGCTTTAGGGCCAGAAATAGAGCCATCATTTCGAGGCAATTGCTGTGCCATGCGAGAAGATAGCCTCTCCAGCTCCCTTGGGCTGGACAGTCATCAGAGACCGCACCCCAGCCTATGAGGGAAACATCTGTCGTTAGCCTCACCAACGATAAGATGAACTTAGAGTGGGACCCAGAGTAGAGACCGGGGTCTGAACCACGTAGAAAGGGTACGAAGCACCTGGCGCGTAACCCATACTGGGGATTGGCCCTAGTGATATCCCCTGGTTCTTAGCCACAACTTAGAATGCTCTCATGTGCAGAAGGTCCAAAGGTGTCACCGTGGATACAGCTGCCATGAGAGCTAGGATGTCTGAAAGTGATGGTCACTTTCTGGTCTAGCTTGTTTTCCTTGAGGGTGTTGAGAATGGGTTCGATACGAGCGGGAGACAGCTGTGCCCGCTTACGACCGAATCCCATATAGCACCCAATGTGTTGTCCTCTGCACAGGAAAGAGCACGCTTTCGTGGCGTTGGGTCCCAGTCCTGAGAACAGAGATGAGCTAGGACGACATGCTGATGTCGAAGCACTAGCCACCGGATGCCCTGGGACTCCCGTAAGAGCCAGGGCTAAATCCGTGTATTTTGTATGTGTGCGGGTGAGCTAGACCAATGGAAGGACCCGATACTGGTAAGCTTCGCCCCCGAAAGCGAACCTCAGGATCTCCCTGTGTTGTGGCAATGTTTCTGTATGAAAGTAAGCGTCCTTAAATCGATTGTCAGAAACAATCGCTTGGTAGGGTTGAGAGCAATCACCTTTACAGTCAAGAACTGAACTGTATTCATTGATTTTCAAGTAGCGGGAGAGCCCGCAGAATCTGAAATATTGGACGCAGCCCCCGTTCCTCTTGGGAACCAAGAATACCGACTGTAGTAGCCTGACTCACTGTCTGGTGGGGGAACATGTTCCATGGCCCCCTTCCCCGGCAGCCTGTCAGCAGATGCGCACTTTCTGGTTTCATGGAAGTGGAGGCCACGCCATTGAAAACACAGAAGGTGAAGTGAGAACTGAATCCTGTAGTTCCTCTCTCCAGTGCTTAGTACCCAAGGAGATATACTTGGCAGTAGCTTCCACGCTGCCAGTTTCTCATAAAAGGGCAAAAGTTTTGGCAGCTTGGTTAAACGGGGGGGAGGATGTTAGATGTTTGGCATCCTGAAGCATGGCAGGAAAAACCGAAGAACTAACAGCCTATTGGAGACTGGTGTTGCCCGAACACCAGTGGTGGCGGAACAAAACACCGACCTCCTGGGGGTGCCAGGGAGAACACATATTCGTTAAAAAGGAATTCTGGGTGCCTTTCCCTATTGGGGGGGCCACCCCCATTTATTTTATTTTATACACATATATGTATATATACATATATATATATATATATATATATATATATATATATATATATTATTATTATTATTATTATTTTTTTTTTAAATCAGTCTGACCTCCTGTGTGCAGTGGAGCACCAAGCTGACCCACTGACTGAAAAGCTTTTCCCTCTAGGGCAGATAAAAGTCTACACAGCTAGAAAGGAAGTATAAGCTTACCAGGGAGGATGATGTCCCAGGAGAGAGATAGCCTGTGAAGCGTCTCTGCTATCTAGGCGTCATCATACAATCCCGCGTTTCCATATCGACTATATTTAAATAAACAAATAAGTCGATGGCATGAAAAACACAGCATGAATACAGCCTACTTCATGAAAGGGTTAACTCATATGAAGAGAGCTGAGAGGGGGTGGGGGGGGGAGAGAGCGTCATTGAGGCTCCGCCCCCCGGCCACCCGACAGAAGCTGCCGTCTACTGCTTGTTTTAGTGCTTAAGGCTATTTTCATCTCCGGTAAAAAAGAGAGAAATCCTCGTGATGACAATGCGGAAGAAAGGAGTTTTCTTACCTCCGTCTGCCGCAGCTGTGTCAGATGCACGAGTTTTAAGCCAGGAACGCGCGGCGGCTCGCAGCTTCTCACGGAATGCGCGGCGCGCGCAGCACTAGTCGAAGCAGTGTAGAGATCGCACTCCGATATGGATTATCACACACGGAGGGATTAAACTCGTCAAATCGGTGAGTTAAACACCTTCTTATTTTGCTGGTTTATCACAAGCACGCTTCACAACTAGGCTCTGAAGACAAATGATCTGAGGTCGTTGCTGGCTCACCTGTTTTTATAACCTCCACCTACATCTAATCAGATGACGTCACCTGTCGAGGTTATATATAGCCAAAAACTTTGGCGTGTTTTCACAGCATGCTTCAACGACCGGCAACGCGACAAACTGGTTCCCATAGCGTTTTCACGCAGCATCGAGTGTAGCCTTGCTAGGGAACTTACATTTTACCATGTTACTTCTGGTACATGGTGTGTGTGATGACATGCTCCCTGGAATGCCAGCAACCTCTGGTCGCCCTTTATTAATGGACAGATCCAGCTCCTCTGATGTGGTGATGGGCCCCAGGCAGTTAGACGGGCTTCAGCCTTCTTTTTTTTAGCTACATGACAGAAAGAATATACTAAACCGTGTTTAATAAATAGTTCAGTTAATGTGTTATCAAATATTACCTTTTTGCAAAATGTTCTTACGTTTCATTTTGACTTGGCTCAAAGTTCTCGGATTACAGCTTATTAAATAAGAAACCATGAATTGCTAGTCAGTATACATTGGTATTTTAACCTAAAGAAATTAATTGCAGGAAAAGTAAATGCCATCATAGTGATTTAACAGTCAAAAGAATGCGAAGGGGTGTGTAATTATTTTGCATTATAATAAAAGGGGAGGTGATATAAAATTTGCAATTTAATACACTCGTGCATTTACTCGTCCGTTATTTTGCCAATTCAACTCTCTTTCTTTAGCCGGTGCAGCCGTATTGCCTTTTTTTTTTTTTTTCAGTATTATAGGCTTTAGTTCCTCAAAAGCGTGCATTAAAACCTCCAACTCCGTTCTCTTTTTTTCTCTTTGATTTTCCATTTTGACTCGTGAAATCATTGATCCATTGAAAATGTCTTTATGAATGCAGCGTGCACGCGCACTAACTCTGGGTAACCAGTAAGATGTTGATTAAACTTAATCTTATCAGGGGTTTTGGAACCGACATACTCTCGGTATGCGGGTTTGGGGTTAATCAACCCAGAGGTTAAGATTAACCAAATGATAAGTTAACCAAGCTTTCTGGAACACCCCCAAGAACATCAAGGAGAAACAAACTCCACACAGAACATTTAAATTAATTAATGTATAAATTATACATTTTCTTAGTGTCTATAAATATAATCTAATTCATATTTTGACTTATATTTGGATAAACGCAAAACGCAAAAACGCAAAAGTTCAAATACAAAACAGCATGCTACAATATCAGCAATAAGCTGCTTTAGACTGATTATTACACTTTACCACTTTAACAAAAACACCTGTAAACTGTAGAGTCTCTTTAACAGCCATTAACCAGGGCATATTTTCCTTACATTTTGAGTGGAATATTTTAAGCCTTTCAGCTCATGAAAATAATTTAAAAAAATCCTAAGAATAAGAATATTTCCTAAGATTAATAATAATGATAGACCAAAATGTCCAACTTCTGAAAGGTATGTTAATTTATTCCCTCAATACTTGGTTGAGACTTTTAACAAAAACTACTGCATCTATGTGTGTACAGAGCAAACCAGTTGAAGGGGTAGTTTTGGTACCGTAGGCAGGTGCTAAGTCCTGCTGGAAAACAAATCAATGTCTCCAATAAGATTGTTGTTTTTTTCTCTCTATATCCCAGGTAAGACACTTTTGAGGTGGCGCGGTGGTGTAGTGGTTAGCACTGTCGCCTTGCACCTCCAGGGTCTGGGTTCGATTCCCGTCTCTGTGTGCATGGAGTTTGCATGTTCTCCCCGTGCTTGGTGGGTTTCCTCCGGGTACTCCGGTTTCCTCCCACAATCCAAAGATATGCAGCTTAGGCAAGGTTAGGCTAATTGGCATTCCTAAATTGCCCGTAGTGTGCGGTTGGGCTGTGAGAGTGTGTATGTGTGTGTGCCCTGCGATGGATTGGCACCCCATCCAGGGTGTACCCCGCCTAGTGCCCGAAGTCTCCTGGGATAGGCTCCAGGTCCCACGTGACCCTGAATAGAGGATTAAGCGGTATAGAAAATGAATGAATGAAGACACTTTTGATATTGTGTCCGGTTCAGGAGTGACTTCATACTAGAGATGCAACAGTTGTAACCCATTTCTGAATACAATTGAGCATGGTGGATCTGGATGCGCTGACTCCAGCCATATGAAAATATGAAATCACATCTGGAGCCCTCTCGCAACACCAAACTAACCACCATGTTTGAATTGAATTTATTCTAATAACAGACACATTTCATTAATTTGCACTTCATTTTATTTGTCAAAAATTTTTCTTCTTTTAATTTATTCATTGTATTTATTTAAGTGTAACAGTTTTAATACTCAGATTATTCAGGACGCACACAGTCAGGGAAAATTGTCTAAGATAATGTTCTATTAAAAGCATGTAATTTTAAATCAATATTAGTTTTTATATAAAATCCCAATACAACCATAAAAACATCATTACATTCTCTTAGATAAAAAAAATCACTCATTCCTCTATGACTGCATTCATAACTCTTTCTTCAGTACAAGCTGTAAAAGAAAAACAAAAGTGTTACTTGAAATGAGTTTACAATATGTTTATGACAGAAAAGCAACCGCATTGTATTTGATCTCACACTAAACACAGTTGGTTGTTTTTTCATGCTCGTCAGTGACAATGAAATGACAAGTGGCAGTGCTTCAGGAAAAGATGTCTTAGAAAACAGACACCTTCCACCATAAAACGTTCTACCTGTACATAATCATTCCTGCTTTATTACTGTAAGACTACTGCCTTTTATTCCCAGCTTATGTTCATTTATATGGTCTTTAGAAGGTCTCAGGTAATGAGGAATTTGTGCCTCCTTTAGCCCCATATGACACTTCTTTGGGTTGCAATAAGTTCTGCCTTTCTAAGTACTTCCATCACTCTTTCAAGGTGGCCTAGAAGCCTGAGACATCATCAAGGTGGATGCCGACAATGCAGGTTTATGTCCATCTACCAGTGGAACTAGGTGGATGGATAGCTAGGTCTCCAAGGAGGCAGAAGGGAAGAGTCCTGTTCTAGAAGTGATCCTTTGTACTGCAGTTTAGGGTCTGTTGTTGGAAGTCAAAGCCACCTGCCATTAACCTCTGGTCAGGTCTAAGGTAGATATTAAGCAGAATCTTCCCAATCATTCCATCAGCTTGTCAGAAACTTGGCCATGTGTTCACTTAGATTATTAGCTGTATTTACTTAGTACAACTTTGAACAACCAAGTGAAAGTCTTAATAATAGCCTTTACTGTGCTCCTAGGCAGTAATAAAGCCTTTGAATTATAATTTTTTTGTATCCATGTCCTGACTTGTGCCTGTGCACAACTTTATCCTGGTGAGGTTTTGACAGTTGATTGTTTGCTTTGGTTGCACTAACTGGGACTGAAATGCTCATGATAAGCTAAGCAAAATGTTCACAACTGGTCACAGATGAATGTCAAATGGCCTTGAGGCCATTGAGAAGATGCTACCCCTGGAGGCCAGGGGTAGCTCAGTGGTTAAGGCATTGGACTATGGTTTGGAAGATCCCAGGTTCAAACCCCACAACCACCAAGTTGCCACTGTTGGGCCCTTGAGCAAGGCCCTTAACCCTCAACTGCTCAGATGTGTAATGAGATAAAAATGTAAGTCGCTCTGGATAAGAGCATCTGCCAAATGCCTAAATGTAAGCTGTAAGGTGCATGTGACAAATAATTGAATCTTAATCTTAATGTGCCCATGTTCTAATGATCAATTGCAATTAAAGTCTAATTTTCTATACTGTTTATGTGAAACATACTGAAAGAGTTATTACCTTGAGCTCTGTAACATTTAACCAGCAGAATGATGGTCACCAGTATACAGTGGTGTGAAAAACTATTTGCCCCCTTCCTGATTTCTTATTCTTTTGCATTTTTGTCACACTTAAATGTTTCTGCTCATCAAAAACCGTTAACTATTAGTCAACGATAACATAATTGAACACAAAATGCAGTTTTTAAATGAAGGTTTACGTTATTAAGGGAGAAAAAAAACTCAAAATCTACATGGCCCTGTGTGAAAAAGTGATTGCCCCCCTTGTTAAAAAAGAACTTAACTGTGGTTTATTACACCTGAGATCAATTTCTGTAGTCACCCCCAGGCCTGATTACTGCCACACCTGTTTCAATCAAGAAATCACTTGAATAGGAGCTACCTGACACAGAGAAGTAGACCAAAAGCACCTCAAATGCAAGACATCGTGCCAAGATCCAAAGAAATTCAGGAACAAATGAGAACAAAAGTAATTGAGATCTATCAGTCTGGTAAAGGTTATAAAGCCATTTCTAAAGCTTTGGGACTCCAGCGAACCACAGTGAGAGCCATTATCCACAAATGGCAAAAACATGGAACAGAGGTGAACCTTCCCAGGAGTGGCCGGCCGACCAAAATTACCCCAAGAGCGCAGAGACAACTCAGCCGAGAGGCCACAAAAGACCCCAGGACAACATCTAAAGAACTGCAGGCCTCACTTGCCTCAATTAAGGTCAGAGTTCACGACTCCACCATAAGAAAGAGACTGGGCAAAAACAGCCTGCATGGCAGATTTCCAAGGCGCAAACCACTTTTAAGCAAAAAGAACATTAAGGCTCGTCTCAATTTTGCTAAAAAACATCTCAATGATTGCCAAGACTTTTGGGAAAATACCTTGTGGACCGAGGAGACAAAAGTTGAACTTTTTGGAAGGTGCGTGTCCCGTTACATCTGGTGTAAAAGTAACACAGCATTTCAGAAAAAGAACATCATACCAGCAGTAAAATATGGTGGTGGTAGTGTGATGGTCTGGGGTTGTTTTGCTGCTTCAGGACCTGGAAGGCTTGCTGTGATGGATGGAACCATGAATTCTACTGTCTACCAAAAAATCCTGAAGGAGAATGTCCGGCCATCTGTTCGTCAACTCAAGCTGAAGCAATCTTGGGTGCTGCAGCAGGACAATGACCCAAAACACACCAGAAATCCACCTCTGAATGGCTGAAGAAAAACAAAATGAAGACTTTGGAGAGGCCTAGTCAAAGTCCAGACCTGAATCCTATTGAGATGTTGTGGCATGACCTTAAAAAGGCGGTTCATGCTAGAAAACCCTCAAATAAAGCTGAATTACAACAATTCTGCAAAGATGAGTGGGTCAAAATTCCTCCAGAGCGCTGTAAAAGACTCATTGCAAGTTATCGCAAACGCTTGATTGCAGTTATTGCTGCTAAGGGTGGCCCAACCAGTTATTAGGTTCAGGGGGCAATTACTTTTTCACACAGGGCCATGTAGGTTTGGATTTTTTTTCTCCCTAAATAATAAAACCCCTCATTTAAAAACTGCATTTTGTGTTTACTTGTGTTATCTTTGACTAATAGTTAAATGTGTTTGATGATCAGAAACATTTTGTGTGACAAACATGCAAAAGAATAAGAAATCAGGAGGGGGGCAAATAGTTTTTCACACCACTGTATATGGAAAGGTCGTCAATACACTAATGATTAGCATAAGCACTGAGAATGGAGCTTCTACATGTGATGAACCTAAAACATAATAATAATTTATATTCTGTACATTTTATCTCAAATGTCAGTAGAAACAGTTAAAAATGTTTTTAAAATGTTTTTTTTTTAAATTTGTGCACACATATGCAAAACAGTGTGTGTGTGTGTGTGTGTGTGTGTGTGTATGTGTGTGTGTGTGCTTGTGTGGCATATTGCACACAGATTTACATAAGTAAAACACTGGAGGTTGCCTTATGTAAAGATCTTGAGTTCAAGACAATGGTTGCATAAAGTTGCACAAAATCCATTAGTTGCATTTATACATTTATTAATAAATAAATAAATAAATAAATAAATAAATAAATAAGAGACCTAGATTTTCAGTGACCCTTCTCTCTCTCTCTCTAGTTATTTAAAAAAATTAAGCACTTACAAAACATTACTGAGATAATGCAGTTAAGTGGCTCCTGTTGACCAGTTTTGAAGTTCGAAATATTTTGTAGCTAAAAATTTTCCTTTTCATTTAACAAGAACATCACACGAAGACTCACCATGCACTGTGATGTTAACATGATTACCGGATTCCCCAGATTCAGACTCACACCAGTAAACTCCAGTGTAGGATGTGGAGAGGGAGCTAATCTTGCATACAGATCCTGTAAATGATCCTGATTGAAAGCAAGTTGACACACCCCATTTATCGGTGTAATGTCTCACTACCCATCCAGTAGAGTTACTCTGGTCTTCACAGCTCAGTGAGAGAGAGTCACCAGTAAAGTGTTCAGTTCTGTTGGGATTGATGATCAGAGAGACTAAAGGAGATTCACCTTAAACACACATTATAATTCACATGTATTATTATTATTACTAGTAGTACTTGGATAACTTGCACTATGCATAGCACTCATGTAATTAAACAAGGATATTTAAATAGAAATAACAGGACAGCACAGGGTTAGATGGAGGCAGATGATTCGCTGTGGCGACCCCTGAAAGGGAACAGCCGAAAGACAAAGAAGAAGAAGAAGAAGACAGGGACCTTTAGAGCAGCCTTTTGCTGTACAGTAAGTGCTTAGGGTTATTTAACAGATTGGAACAATTTTACAGTAGCGATTGAAAGTTTGTGAAACCATTAAAGGTTTCTACATTTTTACATAAATGTGACCTAAAACAATAAACTTAATACAATTAAATAAATCAGCCAAAAAATATAATATTTTTTTAATTTAATTATTAAAAGCAATTCAATAAATCATGTGTCTGGTAAAATTACACAAGGTAAAACACAATTTGTTTTACCTTGTCAACTTTATTTTAATTGCAATTATTTTAATTGTAAAATAATTGTAAGAATTACAATGTGCACTTTATTTGCCATAAAGTGCCATTTTCCCTCCAAACTTTGCTTTTGTGACCTAGGGTTTTTTATGTATTTTCTATGTAATATCTGTAAATTTGTAAAATGTTTTGTTTACATAATGTCTAAATAAAACAACATAATCAAGAGTATATAGAATTGAGTATTTTGCCTAAATATTTAACTATAATGTAAATCATGTTTACATATTAGACACTAAATACAGTGGCAAGAAAAAGTATGTGAACTTTGGATTTTCATTTTTTTTTTTTTTTGCGATAGTTTGCAATAGTTTGTTATAAATTGTGACCTAATCATTAAGTCAAGGGTATTGCTAAATATAATGTAGACTTTGTTTTTCTGAAGCCATTCTGTTGTGAAACTTGATTTAGGTCATTGTTTTGTTGTATCACTCAACTTCTACAGAGTTTCAGCTGACATACAGTACAGACATTCTCACATTATCCTGAAGAATGTTTGATACACTTAGAAAGTCATCCTCACTTCTATGACTGCAAGCTGGCCATGCCTTGGTCCAGCAAAGGAGGTCCAAATCATGATGTTTCCCTCCACCATACTTTATGGTTGGGATGATGTTTTCATGATGATCTGCAGCACCCTTTTTACACCAGATGTAATGCTGCATTTTCTTTCCAAATAAATCATCTTAGTTTCTTAGATTTTAATCTCATCAGTGCACGAAACATTTTGCCAATACCACTGTGGAGTGTCAACATGCAAACTTCAGGCACACAGCAATGTTCTTTTTAGTAATTAGTAGTGTCCTGCCATGGACGCCCTGACTGTCAATTTTTATGTACTCATGAAGACAAATGTTCTGATGATGCCTTCAAATATTTGGCTGTCACTCAGGGGTGTTTTTTCATCTTATTGATGAGCCTTTATCCATCAAAGTTGCTCTAGTCCACACCGCCAAACCCATTTTCTTAACAAGACTCCAGGTATGCAGACACCTGACTACAAACAGCTTTTTTGAGATCATTAACTCAGATATTCACATACTTTCACTAGCACTATGAGACTTTTAAGGTTGTTATCAATAAAGACATGAAATAATGTGAATGTTTTTTATTTTTTTATTTTAGGCACATTATACACTTGACTTATTGTAGATGAAGATTAGATCACGCTTCATGACAAATTATCAGAAAACCATGAAATGCCAAAAGGTTTACATACTGTACTTTTTCTTGCTACTGTATATTCCCCCATCATGTTTTCATTATACACTCCTTGGTAGCAATGTTCAAAGTCCAGTATTATGAGTTATGCATTGAAGGCAGAGTACATTTTCCCTCTTATCTTAAAAAATTGGCCACATACATAGCATAATGTGTCTGGAGAATTAATGCAGCTTCTTGAATCCAAGACGGCGCCGGTGAGGTCGGCTGCCGTCACGACTGCTCTGACCACCTTTTCTTTGTTTTTGTTCTTTAAGTCAGTTTTCAGTGTTTTAAAATCGGCAATATCATCACCATTGAGTACATTAGGTATGATAGAGACACTCTTGTTTCTATTGGTATACAATGTACTGACAATTCGACGTTTTTAACCCCGGCCCCGAGCTGGCCGAGTGAGATCCTGAGGGAGAACAATGGACGCGTCGCGAAGCGGCGGCCCCGTGGGAAACGAGCTGGCGTGAGGAACCGGCTGAGAGCCAATGCACACCGCACACCTCTGCCTAGCATCCTGCTCGCCAACGTCCAGCCACTGGAGAACAAACTCGATGACCTCAGGGCCAGGATAAAGTTCCAGAGAGACATTCAGGACTGCAATCTCCTCTGCTTCACCGAGACATGGCTGAACCCAGCGGTGCCAGACCACGCCATACAACCAGCCGAGTTCTTCTCGGTTCACCGCATGGACAGGACGGGGGACTCGGGGAAGTCAAGGGGAGGTGGCGTGTGCTTAAAGGTGAACAACAGCTGGTGCAACAGCGCGAGCGTTGTTCCGCTTACACGCTCCTGCACACCAAATCTGGAACTACTGTCCATCATGTGTCATCCTTTTTATCTTCCATGGGAGTTCATATTGGTCATAATCAGTGCCGTTTACATTCCACCACAAGCAGACACTGAAACTGCCTTATGCGAGCTGCATGAGGCGCTCACACAGCACCAGACACAACACCGGGACGCCGAACTTTTATCAGCATATCACCTGCCCCACCAGGGGTGAAAGAACACTAGATCATTCTTATACAACGGTCAAAGACGGCAACAAGGCGCAATCTCGTCCAGCGTTTGGTAAATCCGACCACGCCGCCATCTTCCTCATGCCAAAATATAAACAAAGGCTGAAACAGGAAGTTCCGGTTCAGAGGGAGGTCGCCCGCTGGACGGACCAATCGGTGGCCGCGTTACAGGACGCACTCGATGACGCAGACTGGGACATGTTCAGAAACAGCTCCGATGATGACGTCAGCGTGTTTACGGAAGAGGTTGTGGGATTTATTGGGAAATTAGTGGACGATACGGTGGAGAAAAAGACCAGAGATCAGAACGTTTCCCAACCAGAAGCCGTGGGTGGATAAAACCATCCGCGACGCTCTGAGATCTCGCACCGCTGCCTATAACACGGGACTTGCGTCGGGGGACATGGAACCATACAAGGCTGTGTCATACAACGTCCGGAAGGCGGTGAAAGAGGCGAAGCAGCACTACGGGAGAAAACTAGAGTCACAGCTTCAACAGAGTGACTCTTGGAGCCTGTGGCAGGGATTAAGGACAATTACGGATTATAAAGCACCAACATCCGGTATGACGAACGCGGACGCGACTCTGGCAGACGAGCTCAACACATTCTATGCTCGCTTCGAGGCTGCAGCTAAAGACGCTAGCGATGCTAATGCTAACGGCGGTAATGCTAACGGCGCTAATGCTAGTGGTGCTAACGGCTGCAGACAGGAAGACACTGCCAGCACCGGGAACGCGCTCATCATCTCCGAGCACGACGTGAGGAGATCCTTCAAGAGAGTGAACACCAGGAAAGCAGCAGGACCAGACGGCATCTCAGGCCGTATTCTCAGATCCTGCGCAGACCATCTAGCACCTGTGTTCACTGAGATATTCAACATCTCCTTATCTCAGTCGGTGATCCCCACGTGCTTCAAAGAGTCCATCATTGTTCCTGTCCCGAAGAAACCACATTCTGCTTCCCTCAATGATTATCACCCTGTAGCCCTCACCTCAGTAGTGATGAAGTGCTTTGAACGCCTTATCAGAGACTTCATCATTTCTTCACTACCCGACTCACTGGACCCACTACAGTTTGCATACCGTCAGAACCGCTCCACAGACGATGCAATCTCTCATCTCTTCCACACATCACTCACTCACCTGGACACTAGGAAAGGGAATTATGTTAAAATGCTCTTCATCGACTACAGCTCTGCATTTAATACCATAATTCCCTCCACACTCACCACCAAGCTGGAGCACCTGGGACTCAGCTCATCTATATGTCAGTGGATGTCCAATTTTCTGACTGGCAGACCACAGGCAGTAAGGATGGGCGGACATGTCTCAGCTACCCTCACTCTCAGCACTGGAGCCCCCCAGGGTTGTGTTCTGAGCCCCCTGCTGTAGTCTTTGTACACCCACGACTGCGTGGCCACTACCAACTCCACCTCCATCATCAAGTTTGCTGACGACACCGTCGTGGTCGGACTGATCACCAACAATGATGAGTCGGCCTACCTAGAGGAGATTGGAAATCTGAAGAACTGGTGCCAGAGGAACGATCTCCTCCTGAACGTCAGTAAGACAAAGGAGCTGATAGTGGACTTTAGTACAAAGCAAGAGAGGAACTACCAGACCCCCGTCATCAACAGGAGCCCAGTGGAGAGAGTGGACAGCTTCAGATACCTCGGTGTTCACATCACTCAGGACCTGTCATGGTCCTGTTGTAACGTTCAGCTCAAATATCTTTGACTAAAGGTTACACTAATCACGAGATCTTTATCTCCGTGTCGGTGTGTTTTAAAACTGCGAATAAGAGAGACACAACCAAGACCAATCCAAATCAATCAAAAGTGTATTATACAAAGAAGAAACCAAAAAGGTGCACCTACCAAGAAAAACAACAAAAAAAGCCAATATATACACAATATCTACAAGCAAAAACAGCGGGTGCGTGAATGGATATAAAGTCCAAGGTCCAGATTATTGCATGTTTGTGAGAGAGTTGAATCGGTCTCACCGGAAAAGGGTGGAATACAACCGGGAGGCCGAGGTGAGAGTGAGAGCTCCCAAGCGAAGCAGTCCAGTCGGTGTTAATCCTGAAAGCAGAGAAAACCCGCAGGAAAAAGTCCTCGTTGTCTCTCCATAAACTCTGTAACCCTCTAAACAGCGCGCTGAATCCAGGGAACCCCCGGGAACAGCACCATGCAGGACAGACGAGCTCTACAGAGGGTGGTGCGATCAGCCGAGCGCATCATCCGCACTGAGCTCCCTGACCTGCACTCGATCTACAGCAAGCAGTGCTGGACTAAGGCCAGGAAGATCATGAAGGACCTCAGTCACCCCAGTAATGGACTGTTCTCTTTGTTGCGGTCTGGGAAGCGATTCCGCTCCCTAAAGGCCAACACAGAGAGGCTGAGGAGGAGCTTCTTCCCGCAGGCGATAAGGTCTCTCAATCACAATCACACCTCCACACAGGACTAATAACATCTTTTTAAGCTCACAACAATGACTGGACAATCATGGACACATTCATACACACTTGCACTAAATATTTATACATCTGGACAATTGCACATGTCACTTTCATTAGTCACCTTTCATGCATATTTGCACAACCACGGTCACTTTTAATTCTATATATATATATATACAGTATACCCCCCCCCATATTTCTATATTTTGCAATATTTTATTATGCCCTTATTGTACAGTTAATTTTACTAGTTAAATTTATTTCTTTAGTATTTCCTTTTTATTGATTATTTATTTTACGTACAAGCTTTTATTTTCTTTTTAAGGTCACTGGCGGTCGTGTAAGCATTTCACTGCATATTATACTGTGTATGACTGTGTATGTGACAAATAAAATTTGAATTTGAATTTGATGCCATCTCTGATAAATTCAGACATACAGTATCTATGTGTCCACTTATTCAGCTATAACTAAACTGAAGTGGTAAAGGGTGAGACCTTATATGGTATGTTGTGAGTGAAGATTCTCCAACAATCTAGAATTTTTTTGTATAAGCTATTCAGCATTAAATCTACTTCAAATTTTTTTGAAAATGGGTATATTTGAAATTACATTACACAGTTCACAAAAACCTGTGATGGATTGGTACCCCGATTCGCGCCCTAAGTCTCCTGGGATAGGCTTCAGGCCCCCCTGCAATCCTGAATACAGGATAAAGATGAGTGAGTGAGTTCACAAAGCAAAGTTTGAAGAGAAAAATACAGTATGTCTTTTACATTTACTTTAGGCTTTAAATCTTTTCTTTTAGCTTCTCGTGTGGCACCCTTAGTATCAATAACTGCTAATACACATTAACAGTGACACAAATGGTTAGACACTATAAATTACCACTGTACTTTTTTGTTTTCAAAATAACATACACATTTATACAGCTGTTATGTTTTGCTCCTCACCAGTTATCCACAGTGGCTGTAGATCGCTGTAAAATGTCTTAAGGTCTCGATCTTTTCTCTCTCCTCTGCATAAGTAAACTCCTGTGTGTTTAATAGCAGCAGGACCGAGAGTGTAATTGCCTTCAGATCTTCGTTCTGGAAGAGGAACAGCTCTATACCTGACTTGGCCATCACTGGATCTTGAGAGAAAGTCTTTGTACCAGGTGAATGTCCAGCCTGTAGAGGAGTCTGAAACCTTACAGATTAGAGTCACTGAGTCTCTTTCAGTCAGCCAGCTTTGTGGAGATACACTCAGTACTGCCTGTGGTGTTTCTGTTACACAAGAAATACATCATTTTAAATCAATATATTTACACAATCAAAATGTCACACCACCCAAAGACAAATTACAATCTATACATAATAAAACTGTAAAGTTGGCCTGTCTTTACATTGAAGATATTTGTGAAAATTTTGTGATTACTTGACTTATTACTTGACTTGGCTTACACATACAGATTTTCATAACCTATTTTGCTTAGTGATTTGAATTTTTTTAGGTATTCCACATGAACAAAGTCACAGGCACAATGTAACTTAATTATACAAAGTATATTTATTTTAGATTAGGTTCATGTCTGAAATGCACAACCTGTAGGAAAGTTATATAACTAAACTTTAAATAATGACTCAAGATGTATCTTTCTTCAATACTTGGACTAATGCCCAGAAAAAAAAACATTACAATTAAAATAAAATAAATAAATCAGCAAACAAACAAAAAATCTGTTTTTAACTGTTTGTCTGATGGCACTTAGTTAGTAACCTAGTAACCCAGTGTAAGTATCTATCCAGTGACGGAAACTTCAAAGCACTTTTTGTAAGTTGCTCTGGATAAGAGTGTCAGCCCGATGCCTAAATGTAAATAAAATATTTCATAAAAAGTATTTTTAATAACATAAATATGACTCAACAGATCTTAGAGCCAGGATAATTAAGAATTGGAAAAGAAAAGTTCATTTTCAAATGTTTTAAAATCTTTACTCCTTTGAAAGGCCCCATATCAGCATCTAATGAATTATAATTAATAATTTTATTCAAATTTTATCAGCATATTTATATTGTACGTGTAAATATGTAAAATTGAGATGCCACAGACTCACCTGATACAGTCAGTGTAACAGCATCACTGACCTCTGAGCTCTGAGAGCCACTTTGTCCTCTGCAGGTGTAGACACCACTGTCAGCCTTTATTATACATATGATACTGACTTCCTGCTTTGTGCTGCCTGCACTGAATCGATTTCCTTCCACATGGATTTTGTATTTATTTCTGTACCAGCTGTAGGTCCACTCAGTGTCTCCTCCCTCATTTACATCACATCGTAGGGTAACTCTCTCACAAGTGAACACATGTTTATCAGGTTTTATGGACACCACAGCTTTAGGATTCACTATTAAAATATAATAATAATAATAATAATAATAATAATAATAATAATAATAATACTGGTAATAATAATAATAACAACAACAATAATAATGTTAATACTACTACTCCTACTACTACTACTAATAATAATACACATACAGCGTTTCCAATTACACAGAGACATTTTTTGTAGTATAGTACAAGATATCAACAGATACACACTGGAGACAAGAATTGAATTCCCCACACTGTTCACTATGCCCAATTTCCAATCTAATTAATTATTCACTTCACATGTTAAATTACCCAATAGATAAAAATTATATTCTGTTTTTACAGCCACTAAACAGTAACCATAACAAATTGAAAAACTCTGCTTGATAATGTACAAAGCAACCTTCTATAATTCAAATCAGACATATTCACATGGAATCAATAAACATAAACAAATTAATATAATTGTCAATAATTACCTTGAGAAAGTGTCACTGGTATAAGCAAAATCAGAACTTAAAGAGAACAAGAAAAAAAAAAACACAGAAAATTTTGCTGTGCATGTTTAAGAACACCAAAACTCATCCAACTCATCACACAGAAATATAGCAGAGTTCATATATCAAATATGTATTGACAAATTATTACTGAAATATGAACTTAGTATACTCATTAATTTGTAGGATATAAAACCAAAGAAAATATTAATTAGACATACAACAGCATGCCACGCATGTAATCCTAAATGTTAACAATTCCTTATTCATGCATCCTTCCCTGTAACTGGTTACGTTCCTACCATAGTTAGGATGATTACTCTGATAAACTCTATTAAGAAGGAATTATTCCCATTTTTTTATTGGAATTTATGGCATTTTAGCTATTTCTGCCCTATGTTAGCCCTGTAGGCCTAGACATACTTCCTGACAATTCAGATTTTTTCTGTCGCCCAGGCTTCAGCTCAACCATGAAGATTGTTATTAACTATGAAGATGACCTGAATAACATTGATACAATCAGTTTTACTATGATGGCTTATGACTGCTATTAATCTTAAAGTGTATGGACCAAATACACTTAATATGTTTCGTAAATAGTTTTGTACCAAAGTCTCCATCACTAAACATCTGGTGTCTTCAACAAACTGGACTTTATATCAACTGATCACATTTTCTTTTATTCAATTGTGATTTTGACCCTAAGCATACGGTTAAAGAAGGGACACATTTTTGGCATGCTATCTGGTATCAGCCAAATGAGGATGGATTCCCTTTTGAGTCTGTTGAATGTATAAAAAGTTGCTTCCGTATGCTCATCTCGGAGACTTTTTCCTCATCACCATTGAATCTGGCTTCCTCTTTAGGAATAAACAGTTATTAATTGCTATCCATTGTTTTTCTGTAAAGATGCAAATGCAACCATGGGGGGGCGCAATCCAGTGTCTTCTTGTGCCAGTCCCAAGTCTGGATAAATGCAGAGGGTTGTGTCAGGAAGGGCATCCGACGTAAAAACATTTGCCAAATCAATGATGCGAATCAGAAATATAATTTCCATACCGGATCGGTCGCGGCCCGGGTTAACAACGACCGCTGTTGACCTACAGGGTGCCGGTGGAAATTGGGCTACTGTTGGTCGAAAAAGGAGAGGAGGAAGGCGTGTTCGAAATCAGAGAGAGAAAAGGAAAGGCAAGAGTTTAGGAGTGAAAGTAGGGACTTTGAATGTTGGGACCATGACAGGGAAGGCAAGAGAGTTGGTTGATATGATGCAGAGAAGGAAGGTGGATATACTGTGTGTCCAGGAGACCAGGTGGAAAGGTAGCAAAGCTAGAAGCTTAGGATCAGGGTTCAAATTGTTTTACCATGGTGTAAGGAAAAGAAATGAAGTAGGCGTTATTCTGAAAGAGGAATTTGTAAGGAATGTTCTAGAGGTTAAGAGAGTATCAGATAGGATGATGAGTCTGAAGCTGGAAATTGAAGGAGTAATGTTCAATGTTGTTAGTGGTTATGCCCCACAGGTACAGTAGGATGTGAGTTAGAAGAGAAGGAGACAGAGAGTGAGAGAGAGGTGACAGGAGTGAGAGAGAGGTGACATGGACGTGTTGGGGAAGGGAACAGAGGTGATGAAAATGTGATTGGCAGGTTTGGTCTTCAGGACAGGAATGTAGAAGGACAGATGGTGGTGGACTTTGCAAAGAGGATGGAAATAGCAGTAGTAAATACTTTCTTCCAGAAGAGGCAGAAACATAGGGTGACATAAGAGTGGAGGCAGAAGCACTCCAGTGGACTACATCTTGTGTTGGCGTTGTAATCTGAAAGAGATTAGTGACTACAAAGTTTTGGTAGGGGAGAGTGTAGCCAGACAACACAGAATGGTGGTGTGTAAAATAACCCTGGTGGTGAGCAAGGTGAAGAGGACAAAGGCAGAGCAGAGGACAAAGTGGTGGAAGCTGAGAAAGGAAGAATGTTGTGTAGTCTTTAGGGAGGAGTTGAGACAGGCTATGGGTCGTCAGAAGGTGCTTTCAGTTGACTGGACAACTACAGCCAATGTCATCAAGGAGACAGGTAGGAGGGTGGATGGTGTATCATCAGGTAAGGGAAAAGTGGACAAGGAGACTTGATGGTGGAACGAGGAAGTCCAGGAGTGAATACAGGGAAAGAGGCTAGCTAAGAAGAATTGGGACACTGAGAGGACTGAAGAGAGTAGACAGGAGTACAGGGAGATGCAGTATAAGGTGAAGGTAGGGGTGGCAAAGGCCAAGCAAAGAGCATATAAGGACTTGTTTGCTAGGCTGGATAGTAAGGAGGGAGAGGTGGATCTGTATAGGTTGGCGAGGCTGAGAGATAGAGATGGGAAGGATGTGCAGCAGGTTAGAGTGATTAAAGGTAGAGATGGAAATGTACTGACAGATGCCAGGAGGGTGATGGGAAGATGGAAGGGGTACTTTGAGGAGTTGATGAATGAGGAAAATGACGAACAAAGAGTAGAAGAGGTGACTGTTGTGGAGCAGGAAGTAGCAAATATTAGTAAAAGGCAGAGTTGGAGGTAGCAGAGCTGAAGATGTTGAGGTTTTCTGTGGGGGTGACAAGGATGGATAGGATCAAGAATGAGTTCATCAGAGGGACAACCCATTTTAGATGTTTTGGAGATAACGTTAGAGAGGCCAGATTGAGGTGGTTTGGACATGTTCAGAGGAGAGATGGGGAATATATCGGTAGAAGGATGCTGAGTTTGGAACTGCCAGGCAGGAGGTCTAGAGGAAGACCAAAGAGGAAATTTATGGATGCAGTGAGAGAGGACATGAAGTTAGGACAGGGTTGGATAGAGGCAGATGATTCGCTGTGGCGACCCCTGAAAGGGAACAGCCGAAAGACAAAGAAGAAATTTTTATGTAAAGTTGCAATGTCCACTGGTAAAAGCAATATGCAAAAAAAGTTATTTAATTAAATTTTTTGGCAAGGTTGGGATCCACACCCACTTCAAAGCTTGTCTACCACCCACTCTGGACTCATACCCGTTTGCCTACTGCCCTAATAGATCAACTGAGGATGCGCTCTATGTTCTCCCCTGACTCACCTAGGCAATGCAGACACCTACAGCATGCCAAGATGTTGTTTCTAGATTTTAGTTCAGCTTTTAATAGTTATCACTTTCAAGCTAGCCCTGAAACTGAAACAGCTTGGCATCAGCACACCACTCTCCAACTGGACCCTAGACTTCCTTACAAACAGACCACAGTCTGTTCGCATAAATAACCTCACCTCCTCCAGTCTCACCCTCTACACTGGGTTATCCCCCCCTCCTATACTCTATTTTCACCCATGACTGCGTACTGCCTATGCCTCCCACAGCGTTACCAAGTTCACAAATGGCACCACGGTGGTGAGACTGATAGAGATAACAACGAGATGGATTATAGGAAGGAGATCAAGCATCTGGTATCATAGTGTGAAGACAATAATCTGGAACTAAACACCAAGACGACGAAAGAGATCATTGTGTATTTCCAATGATCCAGATCCCCAAGGACCTCACCTGATCTCTGAACACTTCTTAAAAAAGTCAGTCACATTATTCCAGCAAAAGTGAGGCCTTGTTTGGCACGAGACACTCTAGGAACTGACAGACACCTCAAAGCAAGGCCTTTATTTGAAACCACCAAAAACTGGTGCTACTGTACATGTGATGACATTACCACATCTGCTATTTCATCACAGCAACTTAAATCACAAAGCGAACAAGAAATTCTGCATGAAACTGGGCATATCAAAAAACGTTTGACATGAATCTGCAAATTAACGCTGATGCTGCAATAAATTGTTCGGAGGTGTTTTAAGTGGCACGTGTGCTTCAAGAGTGGAAGAGCATCACTGGAAGACAACAAGGGATCAGGAAGTCCTAAAAAATGCTCAACCACAAAAAATGTTGAAACCATTCAGCAACTTGTGCATGACGATCATTGGAAACAATCCACAACATTGTTGCCACTGTCGGTGTGTCATATGGAACAGTCCAGGCAATCCTCATGTGTGATTTGATGTGCACTGTGTTGCTGTCAAGTTAGTCCTCAGGCTGCTGAACCAGGAGCAGAAAGGACATTATGATGAAGAATGTCAGCCTGAGGCAGATGACCTGTCCTTCAAGTCAATGATCATTACTGGCAATGAAACTGCAATGTCCTGCATGAGAATGACAATAGGATAAACCAACAGTCTTCACAGTGGAAGAACCCATCATCTCCACCAACAAGAAAGGCGAGGCAGGTCCGGATCTATAGCACGAAAATCACGAAACATGCCCTCTTGTTGATTTGCACCAACTCTGTCCCTGCTATTCTAAATCCATGAAAGTTTGTAGCTTGCAATTTATTTGTTATTGTCATAAAATATAACAATATTTCTAACATTTTGAACCTAATGAAAAACAGAAGCACACAACAAATCAGTCATGTTATTCCAGCAGAAGTTAGATGTAATAGTATAGTAAAGCATAAAACCCCTATTAGTTATTTTTTATTCATTTTCAAAGAAGGCATCCTGCATGCACACCCAAGATGCACTATTACTTATTCAGGAGGAGAACGTATAACTGAGTTCAGTCAGAATATTGTGCTCATGCAAAGTGGACAAGAAGATGAATAAATGTTGTTATCAGACAGACACCCTGCACCACCTTGCACCTGTACTCCACTCAGTTTGTTTCACATTCTAATACATACTCTGGCTTTAATTCTTCTGTAATGTAAACATGGAAATACAATGTTTGTTTTTGAAACTGTCCAACACTCAGCACAAAAGGCATCAAGCATCAGAGTTATGTCAAACCATGTTTACTGTCTGTTAAAAGTCTCCCCACAACCTTTTTTAAACTGGTGACCCTCATTACTTAATTAACTAAATGAGACAAGCTAAATTACAGACGCTTTCTTATCCCTCTAACATTGTCAATGTCTTTTGTTTAAGTACATTTTAATACATGAAGTTTATTTGGTTTGCGTATTTGCTTTTATTTAGCATTAGCCTAATGCTACATAAAACCAATTTCTATCCTAGTATTAGTTTTTATGCTCCTGTCTGCTTTGTTTAACTCGACAAAAAAAAGTGGCACTGAGAGCCAGATCAAGTGGTGTTTTTAGGTTTACTTCATGATTTTGATTGTCAGTTATGCAGGTTTAGCAGTAAAATGGTTTAGTTACTGCATTTATGACTCCAGCAGGCAGATATTTAGTCACAACCATGACTTCCTTTATGAAAGTGCAAGTATAAACCATCTCCATATTTGACCCCTTTTGACTGACTAGCTGTCTGTGCTTTCTATCCTCGAGAGAGAGAGAGAGAGAGAGAGAGAGAGAGAGAGAGAGAGAATGTAGTACTGTAGCTTTTTCTCATTAAGGGTGTTGTAATCTTTACTTTACTATACCATCGGTGTTGGGTATAACACATTATATTTTTTTAAATTTGAATCCGTTATTCAGACAATTTATGGAATATGTGAGCCAGACAGCAGTGATTTTTTTAGTGTGTGTGTGTGTGTGTGTGTGTGAGAAACCTAAATAATTGAGTGATTTCGACTCAGACACGTATACGAGACCGGTGAGCACCTCAACAGCAGGAGACACACAGACTATTGAGGCTCAGGTTAGGAACTTCCAGGCAGACGTTGAAAACCTAGGTAAATGCCTTAGAGACTCATTGTCCTTACAACAGGAAGCACTGAGATGCCTAGACCTAACATATACAGTGGTGTGAAAAACTATTTGCCCCCCTCCTGATTTCTTATTCTTTTGCATGTTTGTCACACAAAATGTTTCTGATCATCAAACACATTTAACTATTAGTCAAAGATAACACAAGTAAACACAAAATGCAGTTTTTAAATGAGGGATTTTATTATTTACGGAGAAAAAAAATCGAAACCTACATGGCCCTGTGTGAAAAAGTAATTGCCCCTTGAACCTAATAACTGGTTGGGCCACCCTTAGCAGCAATAACTGCAATCAAGCGTTTGCGATAACTTGCAACGAGTCTTTTACAGCGCTCTGGAGGAATTTTGGCCCACTCATCTTTGCAGAATTGTTGTAATTCAGCTTTATTTGAGGGTTTTCTAGCATAAACCACCTTTTTAAGGTCATGCCACAACATCTCAATAGGATTCAGGTCAGGACTTTGACTAGGCCACTCCAAAGTCTTCATTTTGTTTTTCTTCAGCCATTCAGAGGTGGATTTGCTGGTGTGTTTTGGGTCATTGTCCTGCTGCAGCACCCAAGATCGCTTCAGCTTGAGTTGACGAACAGATGGCCGGACATTCTCCTTCAGGATTTTTTGGTAGACAGTAGAATTCATGGTTCCATCTATCACAGCAAGCCTTCCAGGTCCTGAAGCAGCAAAACAACCCCAGACCATCACACTACCACCACCATATTTTACTGTTTGTACGATGTTTTTTTTCTGAAATGCTGTGTTACTTTTACGCCAGATGTAATGGGACACGCACCTTCCAAAAAGTTAAACTTTTGTCTCGTCGGTCCACAAGGTATTTTCCCAAAAGTCTTGGCAATCATTGAGATGTTTTTTAGCAAAATTGAGACGAGCCTTAATGTTCTTTTTGCTTAAAAGTGGTTTGCGCCTTGGAAATCTGCCATGCAGGCCGTTTTTGCCCAGTCTCTTTCTTATGGTGGAGTCGTGAACACTGACCTTAATTGAGGCAAGTGAGGCCTGCAGTTCTTTAGATGTTGTCCTGGGGTCTTTTGTGGCCTCTCGGATGAGTTGTCTCTGCGCTCTTTGGATAATTTTGGTCGGCCGGCCACTCCTGGGAAGATTCACCACTATTCCATGTTTTTGCCATTTGCGGATAATGGCTCTCACTGTGGTTCGCTGGAGTCCCAAAGCTTTAGAAATGGCTTTATAACCTTTACCAGACTGATAGATCTCAATTACTTTTGTTCTCATTTGTTCCTGAATTTCTTTGGATCTTGGCATGATGTCTAGCTTTTGAGGTGCTTTTGGTCTACTTCTCTGTGTCAGGTAGCTCCTATTTAAGTGATTTCTTGATTGAAACAGGTGTGGCAGTAATCAGGCCTGGGGGTGACTACAGAAATTGAACTCAGGTGTGATAAACCACAGTTAAGTTATTTTTTAACAAGGGGGGCAATCACTTTTTCACACAGGGCCATGTAGATTTGGAGTTTTTTTTCTCCCTTAATAACGTAAACCTTCATTTAAAAACTGCATATTGTGTTCAATTATGTTATCTTTGACTAATAGTTAACGGTTTTTGATGAGCAGAAACATTTAATTGTGACAAACATGCAAAAGAATAAGAAATCAGGAAGGGGGCAAATAGTTTTTCACACCACTGTACGACATAACAGATAGTGCTAACCATAGTCACCCACGAGTAACGACCTCGACCCCACGTGTTCTTGCGCAAAATCACACACTTGCGACACATTTTCATGTAAAAAGTCCACCTGGAAACCAGACAGGACAGCTGGACACTTCTTTTCCCGATCAAGCTCTCAAGTTTAGTAATACGTTGAGGGTGTTAGCAGCAGCACTCCACCAATCTAAACAAGAACCCCCTGTGTTTTCTGGGGATAGTACGCTCCACCCAGAGGATTGGTTGCAGACAGTGAGTAACTATAGATTCTCACTCTATCTTTCAGACACACAGCTACAGTACTAAGTGAGCTGCCCCATTTCTTCAATGGTTTGGTATTTACAGGCCTCACATTATAACTTGGACACGCTTTTGTGAATTCTTGAGTATTGTCTTCCTACCTCCTGACGATCAGAAGCGTATATTAAGGGGTATTCTTGATCGAGTCCAACTACCTGAGGAACCGCTCCCGAAGTGTGTGGTACATATGTTGAGTGAGTTTAATAAATTGAAAAGTCCACCTCCAGAACTCGAATAGGTTGAGCTTATTTTTAAACACTCGTTTTTTTTTACGGCACAAATATTTCTTCTACTAAGGACTTGTTAATGCATGCTCACGAAGTACATTCAGTTCTAGGGCCGACTTGTCAAATGCCTTATCAGTTGTCTAGTCAAGTGAGCAGACGTGACAACCTACAATGCTTTACAGTACATGTTTAGGCCTGGCGTCACAGTACGTACGAGTTGCAATACAAATTTGGCAGGGAGCACCCCCGGAGGTCGCCTCTTATTCACTGGAAACTAACGACGCATCTTGTGTGCCATTGGGTGTCACATGGTTAACAATTGGCTTCATGAATAAAAAATTTTAGCAGCGCTTTGCTATAATTCAAAACTTGTCAACATCCTTTATCCTGGGAATGGATTTCATAACAAAAGCTTCAGTGTCCATAAATGTTCCATCCAGAAGATTATTGATGATCCTTATCAACTAATGATGAATGAGGAAAATATGGCAGAAGAAGGGGAAATTATCGCCTGCCCCACGATCATGTGTATTGATGAACTAACCAATGCAATACATGAGAGAGTCATCCTTGCAAACCTAATGGACAATCAAAAGTCACAGCTAATAGACACGCACTTCCGCTTCGATGACATATTTAGTGGTCAGCTTGGTTGGACTTTGCTGGCAAAACATGTCATCGACACAGGTGAGGCCAAGCCCATAAATCTAGCTCCATAACGGACAGCACCAGGGAAGAAGAAGCTTATTGAAGAACAAATACAACAAATGCTAAAAGACGGCATTATAGAACCCTCGTCCAGTCCACGGGCAGCGTCGGTGGTAATAGTGAATAGGCTGAATGCGGAACCAATGTTGTGTGTGGATTTCCATGGTTTAAACCAGGTTACCAAGAAAGACTCCTATCCTTTGCCACGCATTCACGAATCTCTTGACTTTCTACAGCGTAGTTAATACATTACGAACCTGGACTTGGCCCGCGGCTACTGGCAAGTAGCAGTAGCAGAAAAAGTGAAACCAAAGACAGCCTTTATATCTCACTGTGGTCTATTTCAGTTTCGTGTACTCCCTTTCAGCCTCTGCAATGCGCCGGCACATTCCAATACTTGAATTTCTCCCGCCAAATGCGGTGATTTTTCTCAACCTACTGCCACTTTGGTGAGGATATAATAACTAGCGTGTTCAAATAATTAATGCATGTGTAACGGTCCACCTCACACACTGAACCATGAGTCTGCTCATTTCACTTTAAGGAGGAAACGCAGACCAAAATAGGTTTAAACAGCAGAAATGAGGTGCAGTGTCCGGACTCTGGCCGTGTTTTATCCGTTACTGTATGTGAGTATTTTTAACATGATTAAGCACTGAGCACAGCAGCAGGAGGAAACTGCTGTGCGTCCAGAGAGCACTGAGTTAGTGATGGGCCGTTCATGAACGATTCATTCTTTTTGAACAAATCTTTAACGTGACTCAGAAGAACGAGTATCACACTTTCCATCACATTTATGATATCAGAGCTATTAAATAAACACACATCCTACACAATCACTACACACACACACACACACACACACACACTCACACATACGCACTACTTATCCTACACACACACACACACACACATACGCACTACTTATCCTACACACACACACACACACACACACACACACACACACACACACTACACATCCTACACACATATCCTACACACACACACACACACACACACACACACACTCACACATCCGCACTACTTATCCTACACACACACACACCCTACACAAACCCTACACACACACCCTACACAAACACTACACACACATCCTACACAATCACTACACACACACACACACACACACACACACATTCAAAATCAAAATATGCGAATAAGATTGAAACGTGTGGGAAAATATGTATAAATTATATTTATACAGTTTGTTCCTGATGGGTGAGCCAACGGGCAAAAAAAAAAAAAGACTTAAGAAGAAGAATATTCAATTATTGTCACATGTACTTTTTACAGCACAGCGAAATTTCTTCTTCGCATATCCCAATTAGGAAACTGTTCAATTAAGAACAGAAAGGAAAATTGTGAGGAACCACACTCAGCAGGGAACCCATTCTCATGGGCGTGGGATCAGATATAGATGTGGCATGAACATATTGTATCTGAGAATTTGTTTGTAAATGAATAAATATTGAATACTTTCCATTCATTGACAGTTAATTGACACTGAACTGTCTTTCACAGCCAACTTATTACTTGAGCTTGCAACCTCCTGTATGAGTTACAAGCATGTTGGTAGAGAGAAGCATGTCACATGTAGGGAATGAAATTTGTGTTGAAAGTGACAGATCATAGGTTATTTTAAGAAGTAAAAAAAAGAATTTTCATAAAAAATTCTCACATGAACAAAAAATATATATTCTTGATAAACCAAGTAGCCGGGAGCCCAAGGTCCCATTGCTCTATTATTTGTTTCTTGGGGAAACTTATGTTGTCAAATTTGAAACGTGCTAGTACACAGTTCATTCTTTTGTTCTTGTGATTGGAAACTTTTAATAAAATGTAATTATTAACCTTCATGAAGTTAATCCACTTTTGATGTATGCACTTCCTTTTGAGGAAGAACATTCTGCATGTACTGTATGGTGGACTACAAATATTTCATCAAGTCTAATTGCTCCTAATAAATAGTGTCCATAATGAATACATACCTGCTACATCTATTGCACACATTTTGTCTCCAGCAGTCACTAAAGCACACAATCTGTCTTAAATTTAATTTTTTTTTTGCTGAAATAGTTGACTTTTGAATTTAAACGTCTTTTAGCACAGTATTTAATTTTTTTTCAGTATGGTTATGAGCATTAGAATAAAATCAACCAGACAACTGCATCACTTTCACATTCCATCTGCTAAAACCACATTGCTGAATAGATAGAACAGAAGCAAACCCACAGCAGCCAACTTGTGTCTGTTCTCAGCCCTTTGACTCTGCTATGCCTGTGTACAAGACTAATGAGATATGTTTTTTTTCATAGGGTTTGCTGTAAGTTTTTAAAGGTAATTCGTAATTACATATTATTATTATTATTATTATTAGGAGTAGTAGGAGTAGTAGTGTTTAATATTGCACTGTTTTGGTAATAGTGTGAATAAGAGTAAACTCACTGATTCTCTATACAGATCATAATAGTAACTTAAATTTAAATGCAAGACATTAAGTATTTTCTCAGATGCCAACTATAGAGTTCCCTACATAAATAGTAACAAAACATTGAAATGTAGGTTATATGGCATTTTGTCAATAAATTAAAAATAAAATATACTCACAGAGTATTACATGGAGTGTTCTGAGCTCCATACTGTCTCTATAACGACTGGCCGACTGACTGACTGACAGAGACGTAGTGCAATTTAAAGTATCTACACTTCCTGTTGTCTTTCCCCATATTAGGTTTAATTTAACAATGACTAATTTGTGTATTTGTTGTGCTAATACCCAAAGCATTATTGTGGCAGCATGGATATGGTTGAATGTTGCAGAAAAGGCAGGTGAAGCCAACAGATAACACATGATGCTTAATCCCGTAGGGATTTTAACAAGTATGTTTTGTGTGTGTGTGTGTGTGTATGTGTCATGTCGTCCATCACGAGAGGTACGCAGATGCAGGGTGCAAGATCACAATTTATTGAGAAGTTCAAGTTCAAACGCAAAACACGAAAAGAACAAACAAAATTAACTCGACTCTGGTCGCTTTCCCAGGCTGGGTCTGCAGGTGGGGTTTCCTTAACTGGTGAAAAAACAACGTAACTCTCTCTCTCCAAGAAACAAACACCAAGTGGACTGTCCCCCAGACTCGGACTCAACTTTGATGATAGTTCTCCTCAACCTATGAGCCCCACGGCTGCAGACACTGATCAGTCCTGGGAGGAAGATAGATCACACACACACCACAGGTTCGACACAAAAACATAAAGGTGCACAACAGTGAACAGACGAGGTGCTACGGGTTCGACTGGAATAAATAGTAACACACACTGGGGAGACACAGGTGAGCTTGATTTAGTGTTAGACATTGTTAATGGGGGGACAATATGCACGCAGACACACTAGGGGGAGACAAAGCGACGGCTTGAGCCAGATCTTATTCCCCAGGGATGAGGTGGTTCGGATGTTAAAGTATGTGTATAGTGTGCTTGACCACAGTACACTGCTGAAAAGTAGAATTTTAAAAGAAAAGTTTAGGACTCACCAAGCCTTCCATCACTTTAACCTGTCACACTGGTGCTAAACACCAGATTGAGGGATGACAGGCATGCACAAGAATTTTATTTATTTATTTTCTGACCTAAGAATATCGATGCATGGATGGATGGATGGATGGATGGATACAGGCATGCTTTATTCATCCCCATGGGGAAATTCACATGTAGTGGACTACAAATATTTTATGAAGCACAATTGCTGCTAATATCAATAACAAAACATGTGCTATTTAATAGTGTGCAAATACATAATGAAATCATACTTACCATATCTATTGATCACACTTTGTCTCTCACACTTTGAATTTAAACAATACATTTAGCATAGTACAGTTACATGCATTTTGTTAGCCAAATGACACATGTGTGTTTTTGTATAGGTTTTGCAGTAAGTTTTTAAAAGTAGTTGGTAATTAGGTGTTGTTATTATTATTATTATTATTATTATTATTATTATTGGTGCTTGCAAAGCAAAGCACTACTCTTATTATCTCAAAGGCTTCTTCTTCTTCTTTTTATTCTTCTTCCATACAAAAATTTGGCACATGATTAGTTCTGTCTGATTTGTCATAGATCCATTAAAAAGGTGTCAAATTGTGCAGTTTATTTGGGGATTAGGTGCTATGACTTTTCTAAGGAGTGGGCCCAAAATGTCACATAGACTTGACATTGAGACCAAATTTGATGGATTCATAGAAATCTCCAATTCACCACATTTGAAGAGGCTTACAAGTTGTGTCAGAACAAGAGTGTATAAATTGTACCCAAATTTGCCCCATTGACATATAATGGAATTTTGAAACTGAACCTAACTGTGGATCCCATTGTTGTAGAGTCACATGTCAGTGTCTTTTTTTGACTCATGCCAGCACAGGGGCTAATGATGCTAAAGATGTTGCTAGCAATACGCTTATATATTAGCATGATGATAGCAACATGCTAACCATGTTATCATTATGCTAACAACATGCTGACATGCGGATGGGCTCATTTTACTTAGGCAACCAATCAGTCTCTCAGGGTCATCACAATTGTAATGATGACATAACTATGATGTCATCACCATTATTCTGATAATTCTGTTTTAATAGTGCTGATGTCATAAATGTGCAAGTGCCCTTTTGCTCTTCTAAGGATTTTTTTTTCTCATCTAGGCCTTTTGGGGGTCTTAACATGACTCAGGGCCTTCAGAGGAGGTTTTGCTGCATAGCTCATACACACTTGCATGTCAATCTCTGTACACTTCTAGATCTCATTGAACTGAACAATTTTCACTACACATGTCATGGACTCAACTCAACACGAGGTCAAATATTTTCACTCATTTGCAAAACACACATTTATGGTACACACGCACACACACGCGCACATATACACACACACACACACACACACACACACACACACACACACACACACACACGCACACACACACACACGCACACACCCCTGTGCTTATGTTCATAATTAGCCATAAGAAAATTATAGAACGGTTACTGTTGGGAATTTAGGGAATATAAGTAGCATTTCTAATGATGATCCATAATGTGTAGTCTCATGTTTGTGCAATAATGTTATGACTAAAGATATAAACTATGCTGAGACTCATGCAATCATATACTTGTGCCAGAAGTTGTAGTTGTGCTATGTTAAGATTTCTTCTAAATTCTTTAAATGTACCATGCACTATTCTGTCTTTGAATTCTTCGAATGCACTATGCACCTTGTACATACAGTGGTGTGAAAAACTTTTTGCCCCCTTCCTGATTTCTTATTCTTTTGCATGTTTGTCACACTTAAATGTTTCTGCTCATCAAAAACCGTTAACTATTAGTCAAAGATAACATAATTGAACACAAAATGCAGTTTTTAAATGAAGGTTTACGTTATTAAGGGAGAAAAAAAACTCCAAATCTACATGGCCCTGTGTGAAAAAGTGATTGCCCCCCCTTGTTAAAAAATAACTTAACTGTGGTTTATCACACCTGAGTTCAATTTCTGTAGTCACCCCCAGGCCTGATTACTGCCACACCTGTTTCAATCAAGACATCACTTAAATAGGAGCTACCTGACACAGAGAAGTAGACCAAAAGCACCTCAAAAGCTAGACATCATGCCAAGATCCAAAGAAATTCAGGAACAAATGAGAACAAAAGTAATTGAGATCTATCAGTCTGGTAAAGGTTATGAAGCCATTTCTAAAGCTTTGGGACTACAGTGAACCACAGTGAGAGCCATTATCCACAAATGTCAAAAACATGGAACAGTGGTGAACCTTCCCAGGAGTGGCCGGCCGACCAAAATTACCCCAAGAGCGCAGAGACAACTCATCCGAGAGGCCACAAAAGACCCCAGGACAACATCTAAAGAACTGCTTACCTCACTTGCCTGAATTAAGGTCAGTGTTCACGACTCCACCATAAGAAAGAGACTGGGCAAAAACGGCCTGCATGGCAGATTTCCAAGGCGCAAACCACTTTTAAGCAAAAAGAACATTAAGGCTCGTCTCAATTTTGCTAAAAAAACATCTCAATGATTGCCAAGACTTTTGGGAAAATACCTTGTGGACTGACGAGACAAAAGTTTAACTTTTTGGAAGGTACATGTCCCCTTAAATCTGGCGTAAAAGTAACACAGCATTTCAGAAAAAGTACATCATACCAACAGTAAAATATGGTGGTGGCAGTGTGATGGTCTGGGGTTGTTTTGCTGCTTCAGGACCTGGAAGGCTTGCTGTGATAGATGGAACCATGAATTCTACTGTCTACCAAAAAATCCTGAAGGACAATGTCCGGCCATCTGTTCGTCAACTTAAGCTGAAGCGATCTTGGGTGCTGCAGCAGGACAATGACCCAAAACACACCAGCAAATCCACCTCTGAATGGCTGAAGAAAAACAAAATGAAGACTTTGGAGTGACCTAGTCAAAGTCCTGGCCTGAATCATATTGAGATGTTGTGGCATGACCTTAAAAAGGCGGTTCATGCTAGAAAACCCTCAAATAAAGCTGAATTACAACAATTCTGCAAAGATAAGTGGGCCAAAATTCCTCCAGAGCGCTGTAAAAGACTCGTTGCAAGTTATCGCAAACGCTTGATTGCAGTTATTGCAGCTAAGGGTGGCCCAACCAGTTATTAGGTTCAGGGGGCAATTACTTTTACACACAGGGCCATGTAGGTTTGGATTTTTTTTCTCCCTAAATAATAAAACCCCTCATTTAAAAACTGCATTTTGTGTTTACTTGTGTTATCTTTGACTAATAGTTAAATGTGTTTGATGATCAGAAACATTTTGTGTGACAACCATGCAAAAGAATAAAAAATCAGGAGGGGGGCAAATAGTTTTTCACACCACTGTACTTCTGCAAACTCTGATCTTCTCCCTTATGTGGTAAAAGAAGACTCTGTACAAGTTGTGACAGAACAATAGATTAGTTCTGCAAATAACTGCAAATACCATGATATCATGTCTGTGTTTTCTTTTTCTGTTTTCTTTTTCTGTTACCCCAGTATATATACTTACATTATCTGGCCATTTTGTACTGCTCTATATATACCCCTGTCTGTGCAATAATCTTTTGGATATCTCCTGAACATTGCCTTGTGTGTGTTTATGAGATCTCTCTAGGCCTGAGCAAGACAATCAGCTCCAGAGCAATCTGGAATTTAATCCCATAATCATAACAAGCCCTTAAATAAATTATTGGAAATAACAATTAAATTAAAGTAATATTAAAGAATCCCAACTAAAAAAGGCCTTGATTATAACAGTGAAAGATGGAAGTTTGACAAATAGACAAGCTCTGAAATCCCACCGTGCAAGCATGTGGTTTGTTTGAAATCTGCTGTTTCTGAAGATCCTCCCTGTGGTTATTTACTAAATGGTTTGCCCCAGTTGGTTGTTTTTTCCCCTATTGGCTGAAAGGTGAAAAGAATGTGCGCAGCGCTGGAACTTTTTAGACTTCAAGACGTTGATGGAGTTGTGTTTTTTTTCTCACGATTAGAAGCAAATTATAACATTGTTCTGATAATGCTGTTTTAATAGTGTTGATGTCATGAATGTGCAAGTGCCCTTTTGTTCTTCTAAGGATTTTTTTTTTATATAGGCCATTCTACACACACACAAACACAGGTTGTATAGCAATGGCTCAGATTCTTGGATCGATCACCTGCAAGCAATGTGCTCAGTGCCCAGAATATGGCAGCAGTTTATATCCTGTGAAAAATTTAAAAGGTGATTGGAAAATAAATAAAAATAATAATTCAGTTGCAAGCAACGATGAGCGAGCCTACGTAAGTACCTGTGCCATCGCCATCCAGGCACACCACACAACCTCTGGGCGTGTGTGTGTTGTGGAAAAGTTTTTGGAATTTCAATTATATTTTAGGATTTTAGTACTCTAAGTAAGCCAATGTCCAGTTTCAAATAGGTTTAATGTCAAATATCCAGGAGGCCTCTGTGAAAGAACCATATCAAAAACCATCACTTTATTCAAGTGTTAAGGCAGAACATACTTCCTGAGTTTTACCCACAAACTTTCTGTAACTGAAACTGTAACAACAAAGACAAACTTCTAGGCACTGAAGTGTGGCAGCGATGCACTCAAACAGAGGAATATAAGTGTCCACCTCACTTTTCCTAATTGAAGGCATAAATGCAATGTGTTGACTAACATCAAAGCCAGCAGAGCTTACAGACAGGGTGGGTCCTAGTATAGGTGATAAAAATCCTGCAGATCACCTGAGTGTGGTGCAACAGCCACCTCGGATTGAAGAAAAATCATGAATAATGCGCTGTTCCAATAGCTTCGAGTAGAGCAGCTTTTCAATATCATGCTTATTAGCACTCTGTGGCATGGGAATTTGGTAAAAATAAGCAAGCAACAACAAATGATTCTTACAGCAACATCCAAACTGCTATACCGAGTGAAAACTGTGAACAGATCAAGATTAAATTTAGTGGCCATTTCTAAGAAGGAAAAAAAAATCCTTTACAAAGCAAATCTCCTTGAAAATCCTGAACTTACAAATCCACAAAAACATGGGGGTAACCAACAAGGACAAATTTCTAAATTCCCTCAACCTGGTCCCAAAGTGGAGTATCTAAAGCTACACCAAAAGAAAATGAACAAAGAATACAGAAAACGTCTCGGGTTATCTCGTTTCCGCCTTTCAGGGAACAGGGTTACAGCAAAGTAACCCGAGATGTTCCCTTTCAAGGCTACACTCGATGCTGCGTGAAAACGCTATGGGAACGAGAATACCAACGCCAGCCGCACTGCAGGTGTCTGGACCCCAAGGTTGTGTAGCGTGTGCACACAAGACCGGGGAGTCTCAGAACTATGTCTGGGAGCTATGTGGACATCCAGACTATAAATTTTACAAATGTGTGCGGGGAGGAAAAACCTGCCACATCACACACTTGCTGCAGGGGAGTACCTCTTGCAGGAGCAATAGATGAGGTGACCCCTCTGGTTGAATGGGCCCTGACTCCTAGAGGCGAAGTGAGCTCATGTGCCTCATAGGAGAGGACAGTAGCATCTCTCATCCAGTGACAAGGTATGTGTAGTGGCGGACGCACCCCCCGGTGCCGGCCTCCATAGCATACAGAAAGTTGCCCTGACTTTCGCAACTGGCTGGTTCGGTGGATGTAGGTCTGAAGGGCACATACTGGGCACAGTAGGTGATGATGCAGAATTGCCTTGACTGCCCAGGGGCAGGTCCAGGCAAGATGGGGAGACTGACAAGTATGCAGATCTCTGATTCTCTTGAGAGAGGAAATGGCCATAAGAAAACCATCCTAAGGGTCAGAGGCCTGTCAGGTGCTGACTCTAGTGGCTTCAATCAGAGCGTGGCAGACTGAAATAGCAAACGCGTATGTTCTGAGGGTACTAGGGCACAAACCTGAAGACAATTCTCTTGGAGAAACTCCAGCACTGGAGCAATTCAGCAGAGGACTGGGTCAACCTGCTTAGCACACACTTATCCCTCCTATCCCTGTAGGAGGGATACCCCTTGCTAGTGCGATATATGGGGCGATCTCCTTGGTTGAATGAGCCCTGATTCCTAGAGGTGAAGTGAGCTCATGTGTCCCATAGGAGGGGGTAATAGCACTCTCATCTAGTATAGTGGCAGGTTGCGGTTCCAAACATGTAAAGGCTGCTCTGGTTTACGCTACCGGCTGATGTGGTGGACGTAAATCTGAAGAGCGTGTACTGGACATAATCAGTGAAATCTCTTCTGTTCCGAAGCTGTAAAGGCGGAGAACAGGATGTTTCAAAAACAATATCAGACGATAGTTGAGTGAGAATGCAATTAAGTACATCCTGAGAGTACTAGGGCACAAGCTCAAGGACAAACTTTTTTTTTTTTTTGCAGCAGCAGCAGCAGCAGTTCCAGCACTGAACACTTCGGCAGTGAGTCTACCCGCTTAGCACACACTTGCTGCAGGGGAATACCTCTTGCTAGTGAATTAGATGAGGCGATCTCCTGGTTGAATGAGCCCCGCTTCCTAGAGGTGACGTGGTACTGTGAGGCTCATAGGAGAGGGCAATAGCATCTCTCACCCAAAGGGCACATACTGGACACTGTAAGTGAAGTCTTTCCTGATCCGAAGCTGTAACAGGCAGAGGACAGAGGCTTCAAGCTATATGGGCTGAAACACTTCGTATGTACGAATCTTTCACATACATTCATTTCTGAGGGCATAAGCTCTTCTAGCAGAGGGAGCCCTAGAATAGTCTTAATCACTTTGACAGTCAATTTTGAAACTGTATTTATTTATTTAGATGGTGGTAAAAACCACAAAATATAAAAATTGGACGCAGCCCCACTGTTCCTATAGGAACTAAGCAATACCTGACTCACTATCTGGTAGGGGAACATGTTCTATGGCCCCGTTCCTCCAGCAGCTTCTGTCAGAAGATGCGCACTTTCCGGTTTCATGGAAGTGGAGTCCACGCCATTCTGAAACACGGAGAGTGATGTGATGCGGGAGGGGAGGGGGGGTAGGTTTGGGGTCTTGTTAGCTGTTCGGCATCCTGGAATACAGCAGGAATTTAACCGAACAGCTAAGATGTCGTTGAGGACCGGTGTCGTCCGAAACACCAAAGGCATTGAAACAGTATGAAACAAAGACACAATGCATCTCCCTATTAGTATACAGTACCTTTTCTGTACTTCAGCATCCTCAAAGCACACACTGCATCTGATGTACCCTTTCTAGGCATGAAACCATATTGCTGCTCACAAATACTCACCTCCACCATTAACCTAGCTTCCACTACTCTTTCCCAAAGCTTTATTGTATGTCTCATCAGTTTCATTCCTCTGTAGTTGCCACAGCTCTGCACACCGCCCCTTGTTCTTAAAGATTGGCACTAAAACACTTCTCCTCCATTACTCTAGGATCCTCTCACTCTCCAAAATCTTGTTAAACCGTCTAGTCAGAAACTCTACTGCCACCTCTCCTAAGCACTTTCATATCTCCACAGGTAGGTCATCAAGACCAACTGCCTTTCCACTCTACATCCTCTTTAACGCCCTCCTCACCTCACTTTTACTGATTTTTGGTACTTCCTGCTCCACAACAGTCATCTCTTCTACTCTTCGTTCGTCTACTCATTGTTATCTTTCATTTTCCTCATTCATCAACTCTTTAAAGTACTCCTTCCATCTTCCCATAACTGTCCTGGCATCTGTCAGTACATTTCCATCATCTTTAATCGCTTAAATCTGCTGGACAAACTTTCCATCTCTATCTCTTCACATCGCCAACCTGTAAAGATCCATCTCCCCCTCCTTACTGTCTAACCTATGCATAGAAGTCCTCCTATGCTCTTTCTTTGGCCTTTTCTACCTCTACCTTCCTCTTGCGCTGCATCTCCCTGTACTCATATCTGCTACCTTCAGTCCTCTCAGTTCCACTTCTTCTTAGCTAACCCCTTTCTCTATATGCACTCCTGGACTTCCCTGTGTCACCACCAAGTCCACTTGTCTACTTTTCCCTTTCCTGATGATACACTAAGTACCCTCCTACCTGATCACTTTAGCACCTCCTGACCACCCAGAGCCTGTTTCAACTCCTCCTTGAAAACAGCATGACATTCTTCCTTTTTCAACTTCCACCACTTTGTCCTCTGCTCTGCCTTTGTCATTGTCACCTTTCTCACCACCAGGGTCATTTTACACACCACTGTATTTTCTGGCTACACTCTCACCTACCAATATTTTGCAGTAACTGATCTCCTTCAGATTACAACATCGACACAAGATGTAGTCCACCTGAGTGCTTCTTCCTCCACTCTTATATGCCTCTTCTAGAAGAAAGTATTCACTACTGCCATTTCCATCCTCCACCACTATCTGTTCTTCTGCATTCCTGTCCTGAAGACCAAACTTGCCCCATCACATTCTCATCACCTCTGTTCACTTCATGTCCATTAAAATCTGTAACCAATCACCACTCTCTCACCTCTGGGGATGCTCTGCATCACTTAATCTAACTCACTCCAGAATTTCTCTCTCTTCTAAATCACATCCTACCTGTGGGGCATAACCACTAACAACTTTGCACATCATACCATCAGTCCATTTCTTTTCCTCTCCACACCATGGTAAAAAACTTGAACCCTGCTTCTAAGCTTTTAGCCTTGCTACCTTTCTACCTGGTCTCCTGGTCACACAGTATATCCACCTTCCTTCTCTGCATTACAGTATGTCAACCAACTCTCTTGCCTTCCCTGTCATAGTCCCAACATTCAAAGTCCCTACTGTCACTCCTAAACTCTTGCCATTCCTCTTCTCTCTTCGCCTATGAACACGCGTTCCTCCTCTCCTTCTTCGACCAAAAGTAGTCAAATTTTCACCAGCACCCTGTAGGTCAACAGCACTGGTGACGGTTGTTGTTAAACTGGTCCACGACTGATTCAGTATGGAAGTCCTGTTAATGATTTGCATCATTTAATTTGGCAAATGTTTTACATTTTTACAAGCCCTTCCTGCCACAACCCTCTGCATTTATCCAGACTTAGGACTGGCACAAGAAGACACTGGATTGTGCGCCCCTGTGGTTGCATTGCAGTATACATTAATATGCACAAGCTTTTAAATTATATTAATAGTGGGCTTTATTACTATCAAATCAAGATATGATTTTGCTAGTGCTAAAGACCAATAGACACTTTCTCACAGATACACCAGGACAGATTTCAATAGTAAAATATAGGCTTTCTGGTGGCATTCCCTGGAACATTTTAAACATATGTTAATCAAAGCAGAAATCATTAATTGAATTTAATTTGATTATGATATTTAGTTATTAATTGCTGTGCTTCTATATCTGGCCAAACATTACTTTTTAAACACGTCTCCTTCTCCTTCAACACTTATGTATAAATCAATTGATCATCAATCCATCAGCATACACAGAAAGATGGCTCACTGCAGAGAGAGTAAGTGATTACATACAGTAAATAGAGATCAGTAAAGCAGGTGTGCAACCTCTTTGGTCCAGCCACCACAATAAACCACTCCCCCTTGTTTAATTGTTATACTGGAATCATGGTTCTGGCTCTCTTCTGACTAAAATGTGGTTCTCTGTCACCTAAAATGAGTGAAGAATCAGCCGCATCAGATTACTTACATTATTTTCTATAATGCTTTATCCTGTATACAGGGTCATGGTGGCCGGGAGACTTGGGGCTCAAGGCAGGGTACACCCTGAAAAGGGTGCCAATCCATCACATACACTATGGAGAATTTGGCAATGGCAGTGAAACTAATCTGCATGTCTTTGAACGGGAGAGGAAGAGGAAGGACCTGAGTACCCGGAGAAAACCAAGCATGGAGAGAACATGTACTGTAAGCTCCATGAACACAGACCCAAGGCAGGAATTAAATATGTAAGGCTGCAGTGCTAATCACTATGCCACTATATCAAATTACTGATATTTACAGTAATTAAATTGTGAACAGGATCAAACATTTACACAAAGACACAAGATGAGGTATTGACCAAAAAGGAAGTGTTTTAATTTAATTATGAAGGAAAAATATATGAAGGTGAAATGGGAAATTAAGGAAGGGGAATAAAGTGAAAAAAAAGTAGGATGTGCATGAAAAGGCAACAGCCACCAGTTTGCTTGCAGCAAGTCTCATTTGTAGGCCAAGGAGGCCACCCACAAATTGGTTGCTGCACCAGCAGGTCAGAATTGTGGTGAATGTGGCAGAGCGCTGAGGCATTGAAAGATTTAAAAAAAAAATTAAATTCCGATTACACCACCCTGGATAAAGGCTAGGGACGCCAATTAAGCAAATCTCATCTAAAGCAACACAGGTCAGTTCACAAGATAAGGCAGGAGACAAGGATATCCAATAAATATAAAATTTTATTGCAAATAAACTATTAAAACAATTTAATTACAAAGAATTAAAGAAAATAAAATCAATCACAAATACAATTACTGGGACCAGTGGGTCACATAGAATGTGTATGTGCTATGCAGTTGTGTGGGGGCCCCTGAGAGCCCCAGGCCATGCAACTCGCAGACATCCTAATGACAGCAGATTCCAACCTGTCTGCCAATTTTCACGAGTTTATGAGCATGTTATGGCATCCTTAAGAAAACAAGAGGGTCCTGCGCACACTATAGTGCTTATTTAAATATTATTGCTTAAATGTGGGCTGAAAAAACGGTTCCACAAAAAATTTAACAGATGAGGACTGTATATCTGATATACAGTATGCGGAAGAAACTGGTGAGAAGACACTGCTTTGTGAACTTAAAATCAAAGACAAAAAAACTTTTAAATAAATATTAACAGCCTCCACCAAAGAGCCCGGAATGCAGAGTACAGGATGCGTCACACAGCCACGATATATTATACTATAACCGTATTATACCAAAGAATTTCAGTTAAAAATACCCAAAATAGAATACATGCAGTAGTATTCAGAATTTCTTTTTGAGATCAGGTTGTGTTGAGCGGCTACATGAGCATAGAGCGCCGGAGGACTACCTACTGTAAACATGCAGATGTCTGTGAGCAGAAACACACACACACACACACACACACACACACACACACACACACATACACACACACACACACATAAACACACACACAACATTTACCTGTTGAAACACAAAACTGCAACATATAGCAATATTAATTGTCAACAACCATACAATTTTCTTGCAGCTCTGATGTGAGTTAACTTTTATTTTTCGTGGAATGCATTTCTTGTTCTCTGTAAGTGTGACGGTTAACCCCTAGAGGGCGCCTAACGCCCGTTTTTGGTTTTGATTTGTAGTTTATTTGTTTGCTATTTGACTTCAGTTCCCAGTATGCACCTCGGTCAGGTGACGTAAGAAGCTCACCTGAACCGAGGGAAGACTAATTATGGTTTGATTTATGTTTCATGATAAATAGCCTGACTGAATAGCAGTCAGGCGTCTAGCTTTTGTTATAGTTGAGTTCCGTTTGTGTTTGGTGTTTTGTTTCCTTTTGATGTTTAATAAAAGGACACTGTTAAACCGTCAGCTCGCATCCTCCGCGTTCATGCCACGCACACACTCCAAGCGCAGACAAGCAGGGAATCATGACAGAAAGCTAGACTGTACAAGTGGTATGGCGGAGGATTTTCCCCTGGAGGATTTTTGGGGGGGCGCGAAGACCATCTCGCCCGAGCTGGCGAACTGGCTGGAGAACAGCGAGGAAGAGGAGTATGGCGAGTGGGATTACTGCTGGTTGGAGAACGGTGAGGTAGATCTGCTCAGGAGCTGGATGTACAACCAGCTGGTAAAACGGGAGCAGGAGCACATGCGGGAGAGCAGCGAAGAGAGAGAGAGAGAGAGAGACCACGGAGCTGGGAGAGCTGCAGGCTCGCCATTCGGCGAATGCCATTCAGAGGCGATCCATTGCGGGGTCACGTGGTTCCCCGCACCGGCCGGAAGAGAAGGGCGAGGAAGCCCAAGTACGGCAATGACGCGGGGGAGAAAGAACCCCAGGCGGAGCAGCAGCGCAAGGAGCTCATGTGGTGGATTCCGGAACCGGAGCGGGTGAGTGAAATGCTGGAGCATGTGAAGGAGCTCCAGCAGATGATCCTCCACTTCCGGGAAAACCGCGAAGCGTGCTCGGAGCTTTCTCCTCCCTCGCCAATGCTCAGCAGCGAGCTAGCGTGTCGGCAGCCGCTGACCGACGCATCCGTTCTGCCGCCGCCTCCCGGCTTCGTGGACAGCGAGTTAGCGTATCAGCAGCCGCTGACCGACGCACCCGTTCTGCCGCCGCCTCCCGGCTTTGAGGACAGCGAGCCAGCGTGTCAGCAGCCGCTGTCCGACACATGCGTTCTTCTGCCGCCTCCCGGCTTTGAGGACAGCGAGCCAGCGTGTCAGCAGCAGCTGACCGACGCTCCTGTTCTGCCGCCGCCGCCCGGCTTTGAGGACGACGTTGAGCCGTCGAGCGCACTGCACACTCCAACGCCGCTGTCGAGCGCACTGCACGCTCCAACGCCGCTGTCGAGCGCACTGCACGCTCCAACGCCGCTGTCGAGCGCACTGCACGCTCCAACGCCGCTGTCGAGCGCACTGCACGCTCCAACGCCGCGGTCGAGCGCACTGCACGCTCCAACGCCGCGGTCGAGCGCACTGCACGCTCCAACGCCGTCGTCGAGCGTCGTGCACGCTCCAACGCCGCGGTCGAGCGCACTGCACGCTCCAGAGCCGTCGTCGAGCGTCGTGCGCGCTCCAGAGCCGTCGTCGAGCGTCGTGCGCGCTCCAGAGCCGTCGTCGAGCGTCGTGCGCGCCCCAGAGCCGTCGTCGAGCGTCGTGCGCGCCCCAGAGCCGTCGTCGAGCGTCGTGCGCGCCCCAGAGCCGTCGTCGAGCGCCGAGCGCGCTCCAACGCCTTCGTCGAGCGCCGAGCGCGCTCCAACGCCTTCGTCGAGCGCTTCTCCAGCTCTGCAGCCGTCGAGCGCTTCTCCAGCTCTGCAGCCGTCGAGCGCTTCTCCAGCTCTGCAGCCGTCGAGCGCGTCTCCAGCTCTGCAGCCGCCGAGCGCGTCTCCAGCTCTGCAGCCGCCGAGCGCGTCTCCAGCTCTGCAGCCGCCGAGCGCGTCTCCAGCTCTGCAGCCGCCGGGCGCTTCTCCAGCTCTGCAGCCGCCGAGCGCTTCTCCAGCTCTGCAGCCGCCGAGCGCTTCTCCAGCCCCGTCACCCAGCCTCCTGGTCAGGAGGCCGAAGGTAGTACTGTGGGGTGGGAGCCCGGGGCCTCCGGTGATGCTCCGGAGGAGCATTTCTTTGGGGGGGAGTACTGTGACGGTTAACCCCTAGAGGGCGCCTAACGCCCGTTTTTGGTTTTGATTTGTAGTTTATTTGTTTGCTATTTGACTTCAGTTCCCAGTATGCACCTCGGTCAGGTGACGTAAGAAGCTCACCTGAACCGAGGGAAGACTAATTATGGTTTGATTTATGTTTCATGATAAATAGCCTGACTGAATAGCAGTCAGGCGTCTAGCTTTTGTTATAGTTGAGTTCCGTTTGTGTTTGGTGTTTTGTTTCCTTTTGATGTTTAATAAAAGGACACTGTTAAACCGTCAGCTCGCATCCTCCGCGTTCATGCCACGCACACACTCCAAGCGCAGACAAGCAGGGAATCATGACAGTAAGAATCAAGGAAAAAACAAGCACTATATTATTATATATCTACTGTATATTGGGTATTTATTGTTTTAAACTTACTGAACATTTATTTCATGATTATACTACCCAAAATAAAAATGATCATTACACAAGTCAGTGATGAAGAACATGTGTTCATCTTTGACCAAAATTACTTCCCGATGGATGGCTGATAACTGTTCTTAATAATAGCTCATCTTTTCCTATCTACTTCAAAAACAGCCTCCTCTTGACCTGACTAACCGTCATCCAGGTGGATTTCCTCTTGTTCCATATCACAAAGAAATTGCATGAAGCCAGATCTGTGATGATATGAAAGATGACCATGGGCTTGTCCCCCGTTGTATATTGTGGTTGCAGTTGAAGATGATGGCCAACTTCCAGTCCTCAACATCACTAATAGCCATTTTGTGCAGTGTGCTCAGGATTACAATACCTGTTCCTCTTTGGAAGGTGATGAACTAAAATGGTGGTATGGTTGAAAGCCGCTTTGTGCCTTGGTGTGAGGGGTGGAGGGAAACAAAGTCATACTGGCAGGTAGCAGTCCCAACTAATGAATGAATAGAGTGCTGTCCCATTGACCTATGTTTACTGTACATGGTGGAACATTGCATAAAGAGAACCGGAAGGAGAAATAGGTTGAATTCATAATAGGCAACATAGACAAAATATGAAATTTTGGAAATAAACATTACTTATCATTATGCATCTTTAAAAACAAAACACTACTCTTTTGAAGTGTAATATAAGTCATTATGTTAATTTTAATGAAAAAACAAACAAGAAAAAACTGAAAAACTGTGCTCTAGATAACAGAACTTTTGGTCAAATGATCACCTAAATTGGCTTTATATTTTTATATAATTTTTAGTCTAAAAAAGTTTTATTCAGTAATGTATTTATTTATATTCAGAATAAATTATAGTATTTAAAATTTTATATATATAGTGCATTAGTTTGTTATTAGCATTAGAGATAGATTGGATATCTTGTGAATTTTTATCATAAGTTGTCTTGCTTAAAAATACACACCTCACGAATGATAAATATAAATATATACTTCATTAATAAAATGATTAAGACACAAAACTCTATTTGGGTGAGATAAGTAACTATCCAGAAGTCTAATTTATTAGTAGACAGTACGCATGATTTTTAAATGTGTGTATTATATGCCATTGTGTGTGTGTGTGTGTGTGTGTGTGTGTGTGTGTGTGTGTGTGTGTGTGTGTGTGAAAATGTATGTGCTGCGATGAACTGGTGTCTTATCCAGGGTGTATTTCCACCTCACACTACATTGTTCCTGGCATCCTCCAGATCAAATGCTATCAGGATAAAACTCTTACTTAATTCAGTCAATTAGAAATGTATTAAATAATTGACCACAAGGTGAAGCCCTCAAAGAAGAGGACCCCAGCTCAGTTTTAACTTAGCAGCAGTGATCTCTCATAATAGCTGATACGTGTATGAACACATACACAATATAGTATATAAACCGTAAACACTTTAGTCTCACTAATTCTGTACCATTACATATTTGTTCTAAAATGTCGGGCCCACATATAATAATTAAAATACTGAAAAGTCATTAAATAAGTGTTTTATTTTTGCAAGCATTTTCCAAAATAATGAACCAAACAATACAGGATGGCTATACACTTTGCAAGGTGCTCAAATGTAACACACAGCCACCTGCCAATCTGGTGGCAAACTAGCAACAATAACAAGTGTGTGGGAAATGCTGAATGACAGAAAAGAGAAAACAAACCCTTGGCTAGACCCTTAGTTTGTGATATGCCACAAACCCTTTGGCTCAGTGGAAATTTCTCCAGGGTGAAGTGGCTACTTGCATTATGGTTTCGAGTGCAGAGATGTCCAGGACAAGACGAAACCCTGTAATGCAAGCTAAAGAGCTGACAGCATCTAACAACAGTGACAGCTTCAAACCATGTAACAGTAAGCAGCAAAGCACATTTTCTACATATAATATATGGTGATATGTAAAAACTCTGGGTGTTAATTCAACATTGGGAATTTTGCTGTGTACAGGTGGACATTTGCTGAGCTTTAGTCCCTGCCCAGCATATTATTGAATCAATTTTGGAGCTACAGGAGCAAAGGGGCACTACTGTACTCTCCATTCAGCTGGCCAAACTCCGGAACAATACTGGGCCCGGTTTCTCGAAAGCTTCTTATCTCTAAGTAGTTCTTAAGTCGTACCTTAACCTCTCTCTTAACTTAATGGCGCATTTCCCGAAACGTTCTTACGCTAAGTATCTCTTAGCTACGTCAGACGTTCGTAAGGTTGGTCTGAACCAACCTTAACTCATACTTAGCGTAGTTTCAGCTCTAGACGCTAGTCGCCGCCACTGAGCAGCAGTCTTTATAAATCAGCGGTGTATGCAAACACATTATGGCACGTTATCAAAGTCGTATTAATGATGGAATATACTGTAGACCTGTTTAAGAATATTATTTTATTTGATATCAGAACTAATAGAGTGACTTTTAATTAGCCTATTTCATAATGTGACTAACGCATTAAAATTGCCAATCACTATTAATATTAAACAGGTGGCGAACAATTAGGCAGCGATACAGCGTGGTGTTGTGTTAAACTGAAGACGGCGCGGTCCGTGGAGCCGTGTGGGTCATGTACATTTTTCCTTTAGACAAAACTTCAGCCCTTTTCATATTTCCCCCGTGGTCGTTATTAAAAAAATATATATAAATAAAAGTTTTGCCTTCCGAGGCAACAGATTATGGAGCTTCTTGAGCTGCTCAGACCTGCGCGTGCCAGACCAACGCATCGTACTTACTGTACTTACTGTACTGTACACTCCCCGTCCCGATGTCCAGCTGCTCGCTGCTTTTTGTTTAAAATATGTTTCATTGCTCATTAGCCATTATCCATGACTTTATGAGTTTTTCTTTTGACACGTTTTATTTTTATGAAATTTGATTTAGTTAAATGAGAAAATAACCTTGGGAGATTCAAACCCCGCATCCATTCATTTTTTCTGGGTGATTGTAATGTTTAATACCCCTACAGTATTCACTTATGCGGTTTGACTCGGTGTGAGATGCGGTGTTATACCCCTATCTCACCTGCGCGGGCTCGCGCTGTGGCCGTATGCTTGATCATGATTCACCCCGAGTTTTTGCGCTGTGATTACGTTTCCATCTTTCCGCGTGAAAAATCCAACGTTTAATTTTTTGCTGGTCCTCGCGGAAGCTTGCAGACCGTGTAGAACTTCGCCGAACGTTAAAGGAACGTCGTGGGCAATCGCGGCAGCTCACGGAGATGAGTCCGGCCACACAGGTGAGAGAGGGGTATTAGGCACCACACAGGTGAGAGAGGGGTATTAGGCACCGTGATCCGCCTCGAGTGGCCGCCCGACGGTCCGCGAAGATCTACAAGGTCCGCGAGCTTCCACATGTTAAACATGTTTTTTTTTTTTTGCGTGGTAAAATGGAAACGTAATAACAGCACCAAAACTCGCGCCGAATCATAATGAACCGCACTTACGGCCCCGCGTGTGAGATAGGGGTATTAAACCTCCACCCTGTCATCTCATCGTATTCATTCCATAAGTGCGCTATACAACCCCAACAACTGACACTTCACATTGTTTCTGAAGCTGGTGAAGTGTGTTATCAGCTGTTTGTCCATCAACTATGATTGTAAACCCGGTTCGTTTCACGGCCACATGTTACATGAAAATATTATATATTATATTATTATATTAATTAATATTAATTTATATATTTGTCTATTATGGCATGTTATTGTTAAGTTAACACATGTCGAAATAAACGCTATTAAAAGAATTTAGTGCAATGCTTAATTTGCATAGAAAGTGCCGTCTTTCTTAACGCTGTCATGCAAAAGGAGTGAAAAATCGATTCCAGAGCCACCGATGTCCGCTAATTCAGGACCTTCACTGTAGACAGCGCCGCGTAACGTCGGACGTAAGAGGCAGCGACTTAAGAAGATTCCTAAGAGACAGTTCGAGAAATACACTTAGAAAAGTTATCACTTAACGTAAGATATATCTTAAGAGTCTTCTTAGCGCGCGAATAGTGTGCGTTATCGAGAAACCGGGCCCAGATCAATACTGCAGAATCAAATCATCTGCTTTAGAAATAGAATTAGAAAAAAAAATACTTTTAAAGGTTTAATACCAGTATATTATTATGAAAAAATATGATGATAAAAAAATAAATATTGTTGCAAGCAACGATGATTGGGCCTAAGCACCTGTGCCATTGCTTTCTCGACACGCCAGAAAGATAATGAGAACAGTGGCCACATGCATGTAAAGGGGACATACCACTACCATTATGGCAGTTTTAGAATAGGGGAATTTTATGTTAAGACCTCCAAAAAGTCCCGGACGCTTGAAAAAAAGCATTACACGATGATGTCACTCAATGTGTACAATCTTTTTTTTGTGTACAATGCTACTTAATTTTAAGATAATTAAAAAAGTGATATGAGTAACTGGTTAAAAAGTTATTTAATTGATTCATGGCTTATAAAAGTTAAACAAATATATACAAGTAATATTATAATTTGTGACATGTTATCATTTCAATGTATGCTGTAGAACTTGACCTCACAATTCTAAAAACAACAGGCAAAAAAATATGGCCTTTGTAAAAAATAAAATAACATTGCAGTATACAGTAATATACAGAATAAGTACTTTAAAGTGTAGCTATATAATTATAGTAGGCTCTTAATAATATAAATCAAAGATAAGAATCTCAATAATATGGGTAATATAATAACATAGGAAATGTTAAGATAAGCTAATGTTAATAATGGTAAGCTTTAAAAATCATAGCAGTTAAAATAAAATTTAGCAAACAGGCAGTTTAGACTTGGATAACAATGTAAGTAATGTGCTCTGAATTTGAATGGTGCTAAGGATGAGCTGACATTTGCTTACAGATACAGCAGGACAATAAGTATTTTAAAAGTCAAGTCTAGGAAATGTGAAGGCATTCACAAACAAACCTTTATCACAAAAATCATGATCTTCATTCAAGCATTTATGCATTTTTTCCCTCCATAGATACAGTGTCATGAAGTATTTTTCTCTTCCTTTTTTTTGCATATTTGTCACACTTAAATGGTTCAGATCATGAACCAGGACCAGCTCCAGCTGGATTCAGCTTAATGATGGTTGGAGCTACACATGCTGCTTCCAGTGATCCAGACCTCATCTGCCCTCTGCACCTACTGACTCGTCCCTATGCTGAACTGGTCTTCATGTTAATTTAAAGAACTTCTGTCACATGATGTTAGATCATTTCTATCTGTTATCACCCAAATGAGGATGGGTTCCCTGATTGAGTCTGGTTCCTCTCAAGGTTTCGTCCTATTGCCATCTCAGGGAGTTTTTCCTTGCCACCGTCGCCGTCCCCCTTGGCTTGCTCATCAGAGACATTTCATTCATCATTCATTCATCTCATTATTATGTAGACACATTTTTCTCACACATACACACTTCCAAATATTTTCTTTTCTAAAAAAAATTTTTTTTTTTTCATTTTTGTAAATTTTCTTTCATTTTTGTGAAGCTGCTTCGAGACAATGACCATTGTTAAAAGCGCTATATAAATAAAATTGAATTGGTTCAGATCATCAACAAAGATAACCAGAGTAAATAAAATTCGGTTTTGAAATGATGTCTTCATTTATTAAAGGAAAAACTGTCCAAAATCTACCTGACCCTATGTCAAAAAGTAACTTCCCTTTTGCAAATCATGAATGAATTGTAATTTTTGAAAGTTAAATTTCACTTGCCACACTTAGTCCTGATCACTACCAGACCAGTTGAATTAAGAAACGACTTAAATTTCTGGACAAAGTAAAGCATGCTAAAATATCTAAAACAAAATCAACACAATCCAAAGAAATTCTATAGAAATAGATGAGAAACAAAGCATTTCGAGGCATTGGGACTCCAGCAAACCATGTATAAACACAGCAAAACTAACACAGCAATTCATAAAAAGAACATCATACTAACAGTCAAACGGTGGTGGTAGTGTGATGGTCTGGGGCTGCTTTACCTTATCAGAACCTGGACAACTTGCCAAAAAAAGGCTTTTGGAATGGCTTAGTCGAGACCAGTCTTAACTCTGATTGAGATTATACCTTAAACAGGCCGATCATACTTGAAAACTCTCCAATGTGGCTGAATGAAAACAATTCTTCAAAAAAAGAGTGGGCTAAAATTCCTCTATGGTGATGTGAAAGACTCAGTTATTGTAAAAGCTTAATTGCAAATGTTTTCCACAAAAAGTGGCAAAACCAGTTATTAGACGTAGGGGGCAATTCTTGTTTCAAATGCGGCCAGATAGGTTTGAGACAGATTTTTTTCCCCCTTAATAAATAAAATATTATTTTAAAACTTTAAGCTATTTACCCAGGTTATCTTTGTGCAATATTCAAATTAGTTTAATTATCTCAATCATGTAAGTGTGACAAAATTGCAAAATAAAAAATCTGATTTGTGGACAAATACTTTTTCATGGCACTGCATGTATCTGGCATTACTTTTCAGTGCTGCATTATTGGAGAGATATCACCCCCAACCACCACAACTTTCTACAACCATTTAACCATGGCTCCATCAGCTTACACAGGAATATTGCTCACTGCAATGGGAAAAAGAAATCTCATGAATACAGGTCAGAAAACTAGTTCCAGATGTGCAGCATGGATAATTACAATCATTATACTGAAATTATTGTTTAGGGTCGCTTCTGACTAGCATGTGGTTCTCTACCACCATTTAACCAGTGACACAGTGAAATCTACGCTGAATTGTAACTTGAAATTTAAAATTTTAAACATGATCCAATATGACATTTGCTTTTAGAACTTCTCCAAGGGGGACTTTTGGATGCACATTTTACTGTTTCCTCTGTGGCAACAAATCAGTAAGTAGTTGATGTCAGCACATTCAATGTTTATAACCACCAGTGTCAAATGCTCAAGTAAAATCAGATTGTTACATAACACAGATGATGGAAACTTCTCTAGCTAGTGACCAGAATATGTGTACAAGGATTAAATCCAACTAATTCAATGGTTTCTAACTTCTACCAAATACATACTTGTTACTTTATGGTGTTTGGTGTATCTTATACAATTCACAACAATCTGTTGTCATCAGTCTTACCTCAGTGTTCAGCTTCACCTCTGAGTATACAGTATCAGCGTCCACACTTGAGTTTTCTAATTTTAACAAGAAATCTTCAATTAATATCCAAAGAAAAAGAAACACATTATATGATGATGTTCTGTACCTTTATTTCCCAGAGACTTTTTCTGATTTATTGCAAGTTCAGTATAAGTCACATCACCACTACTGGGCTCAGCATCATCCTCTGCAGAAAGAACAAAACTGATCACCAGCCTTATAATTCATTACTTTTATTATGAGAGCACTTTCATTATTATTTATCATGTGGCATCTTGTCAGGACAGAGAATGTCACTGTAAAATATAATATATTAGTGATTGTCCCACTTGCCCCCCCAAATTACACTACCATTGTTCTTGTTTGCCTTGGTTTTCCATGTGACCTGTGCATAAGTGGTATCATTGCTTTCAGCTGCTGGTTCACCTGAACACAGGGCAGTGTGTTAAACAAGTTCAACAAGTCATGTCTGTACTTGATTAATGAGCTATACTCAAGTTTTCTAATGCAGGATAAAATGTGTAATAAAATAAATTTTTACACTCATATCCTCATGAGAACAGAACAAGAACACTTTCTAACTCCATGATGGTTCCTGATTTTTATTTCTTTCTACATTGTAAAGTTTTGCTGAAGGCGTCCAAAAACTGCATGAATCTCCTTTGAACAGTTGATATTGAGATGTTTCTGCTACTTCTGCTCTGTAAAGACTTCATAACGCCTCTAATCTGAGCTGCTGTTAATTGGTCATTTTTCAGGCTGATAACTCTAAATGTCTGACCAGCCTGAACTGGTGTGTATCTTGACTGAAAGTCTTCAACTCCTGACCGACTCTGATTCTCTGTTCCTGCGCTGATGTCTGATTGATTTTCTTCTCAATACAAAGTAAATAAATAAATAAATAAATAAATAAATACTGTATGCTATGCTAACTAAGTACTCTAAAAAATACAAATCAAATCAGGAAGGACAATGGAACAATATGAATATAATTTGTTAGTTAGTTAGTTATATATATATATATCAGTTATCAAACCTTTCTTTATTTTGAAGCACCATAGCATCAGGATTAATAAAATGATGAACAAAAAGGCCAGACTCAGTCCCACAGTCACTCCTACTGTTCTGGTTTCAGAATCTGCGATAGAGAATAGAAAGAAAGCAGATTTTAGGCTTTCAAACATTGCTTGTCCTGACGTCCTTGAGAATGGATTCATCTTTATAGAACTCAGATTAGATGTTTGAGGGCTTTGTGTTGTGATATAAACTACAGTATTTCTGAGGATGTCCCTCATTCACACGATGGACAGGATGCTCCAGGATCACTTTAAACAGAACAGATTATTTAGACAAATTTCTTACTGTGAAACCCATTAGCATGCTTGAGTTTTGTGATGTTGAATGTTGAATTAGGTGAAAAATCTTAGGTTAAGAAGTGTAATACTAGAGCCAGTGGCAGTTTTAGTGTAGGGCGCAGAGCACAGTTCACCTCTCCCAAATGAAGCGGACAAGAAGGGGGCCAAATTATGTCTACCTGACTTTCTTACAAATAACGCACATTTCATTCAATATATTATAAACACACACCAGTAATTTGCACTTTTTTCATTTATTTAATTGTGTGAAATGGTTAATAAAAATAGATAATAAAAACGATGATGATGTGGAGGTGAATTGGTTTAGTCTTGACTTCTGGTCGTGAGTGACAGCGTTGGGGGAAATCTGCTGATTGTCGAATCTTCGATTGTAACAGAGCGATGGAGAGAAAAAGGCCAAAACTGTCATATTCCCAATAAAAAAGAAAAGAAGATGAGGAGAAATGGGCAAAAGATAAAGGTATGCAACAATGTTCTCTCTGTATGATTAAGTTATTCATGACATCATGTTAATTAGTGGTATAACGTTAACTCTTAGGTTTGTTAGACTACTTCCTTATGATGCTTCTATGCTTACCTTGCTAAACACACACACACACACACACACACACACACAATAAAAGCCTAATTTTCAAACCATCACAGAAATTCTAATGGTTTCTATTAAATACCACAAAATGTAACCACAAAATGATGCTTTGCAGCAAGACTGCAGCAAGTACAGTTATTTATTTACATTGTTTATTATGTTATTGTTGGCTATAGCCAATATATTTACGATATATTTACAGTATACTGTAAATAGCCAGTTTAATTTACATATGTGTAGATAGTTTAAAAGACATTTTCCATTTGCTATAACTCTGTTACGTGACAAAGCATTTAATTTGAAGCAGTAAATTAACCAAGGAGCTAATTGTTCCTCCCTTAGATTAGATTAGATTAGATTAATAAAGTGTCTAATGACTGCCATCAAAAACCATGAGCCTCTTTGAGCTTATCACTTTTCTGCACGATAAGGATCTATCTGAGATCCACCCCAACTTTTGGACTGCTCTCAGGATTGCACTTACATTGCCAGTGACTGTAGCTCAAGCAGAGAGGAGCTTTTCCAAACTCAGGTTAATCAAGACATACCTGAGGTCAACCATGTCTCATGCTCAACAGCAATGGCTCACTGGCCTTGCAGTCATAAGCATAAAGCATATGTCATAAGCATAAATCATGCAATAGGGGAGCAGATCTCATATGATGCCATTATTGATGACTTAGATTTTAGTTTCAGTTTGTGGTTTATGTTCTGCAGTGAAAGTAAATAAGTTATTTTTCTTTAGTGTGATTTGTTCTACATTAATTCTATATTTAGATGATATTTGTTTGTACACAGTATATTTATTTAAGTTATGAGTAGTTTAATCAAACGTGTGGTGTGTACAAAATGTGCAGTTTTTAATTAAATTTTTTTGTGGGGAGGGGGGGGGGGGGGCGCCTGGAGGGAGTCTCGCCCAGGGCGCAATTCAGTGTAGAACCGCCACTGACTAGAGCAAATCTACATTACAGTCTCATTCAATGTTTCAAATGTTCTACTGTACATGATTCAGCTCATAAGAGAAATTCAACTGTGCCATTGTATTGCTGTGTTCAGTTAATATTAAAGTTACAGACATTTCATAACTTTAATTAATTAACATTAATGAGATAAACCAGTTAAGTGTTTCTTGTTAAACAGTTTTCCCTTTTTGAAACTCTAAATATAATAATAATAATAATAATAATAATAATAATAATATATTTCTTTAACAATGAACACACTATATGTAGACTCACCATGCACTGTGATGTTGACAGGATTACTGTTTTCTCCAGATTCAGACACACACCAGTAAACTCCAGTGTGTGATGTGGAGAGGGAGCTGATATTACATGTAGATCCTGTAACTGATCCCCAGCATAAACAATCTAACACTCCCTCACTGTATGTGTATCGTCTCACTGTCCATCCAGTAGAGTTACTCTGGTCCTCACAGCTCAGTGAGAGAGAGTCACCAGTAAAGTGTCGGGTTCTGTTGGGATTGATGATCAGAGAGACTGTAGGAGAATCACCTTAAACACACAACATTATAATTATGCGTATAATGCACTTATAAATAATAATAATAATAATAATAATAATAATAATAATAATAATAAAAGTCATGTGTTATTATGATTGTGTTTTTATGGTCAACTTAAATGTATATTTGAATGAGAATAATCCTCCACCAGTGCATATGGCTTTTCAACTGCCTTAAACATTCGTTACGGACTAGGGGGAATATTTTTACAGGTTATATTGTAACTGTATTACTTCATTATATTTCATATCAGTTTTGTGTTACTTTGCACATTTGTTAACTAATATTTGCTACTTCAACTCATCAGTGTTTGTATTTTTATTTATCAGTTAGTGGCTGTGGATTGCTTAGGGATTTTCAACTGCTCTACAAATTTCTCACTCAAAAGAGTAACATTTTTAATAAATCTAGGAACAGGTGTACCCTCACAGGACACTTCATTAGGTACACCTAGTACTGAGTCAGACACACTATTGCATGCAGAACTGTATTAATTCTTAATTGCATAGATCCAATAAGGTAGTGGAAACAGTCCTTTGACATTTTGGTCCATATTGACATGATAACATCACCGCAGATTTTTTGGCTACACAGCCATGATGCAAATGTCCCTTTCCACCACATCAGAATGCCACTCTATTGGACTGAGATTTGGTGACTGTAAAGGCCATTTCAGTGCACTAAACTCATTGTCATGTTCAAGGAGCCAGTTTCAGATGATTATATATTTGTGAAATCCCACATTATCCTCTGGTCATGAAGGAATGGACATGATCAGCAACAATATTTGATTATTCAATGTTGTGTGTACAGCAGAGCTGGCCGTTCTCCTCTGACCTTTGGCATCAACAGCACATTCTTGCCCAGATAGCTGCCCTCACTTTAAATTTTCTTTTTTTTTCAGACCATTTTCTGTAAACCATAGAGATGGTCCATGACAATACCAGTAGACTAACAATTTCAGAAATACTCAGACCAGCCCATCTGGCACCAACAACAAGGCCATATTCAAATCTCACAAATATCCTTTCTTTAGCAGATCATCTTGACCATGTCTGAGATATTTGTGTCAATTCAACAGTTGTACCTAATGAGGTAGCCGGTCAGTGTATTCCTCCATCATATATTAAATCAATGCTACATTTATTTTCACAAATGTAGACCTACAGTGGTGTGAAAAACTATATGCCCCCTTCCTGATTTCTTATTCTTTTGCATGTTTGTCACACTTAAATGTTTCTGCTCATCAAAAACCGTTAACTATTAGTCAAAGATAACATAATTGAACACAAAATGCAGTTTTTAAATGAAGGTTTACGTTATTAAGGGAGAATAAAAACTCCAAATCTACATGGCCCTGTGTGAAAAAGTGATTGCCCCCCTTGTTATAAAATATCTTAACTGTGGTTTATCACACCTGAGTTCAATTTCTGTAGTCACCCCCAGGCCTGATTACTGCCACACCTGTTTCAATCAAGAAATCACTTAAATAGGAGCTACCTGACACAGAGAAGTAGACCAAAAGTACCTCAAAAGCCAGACATCATGCCAAGATCCAAAGAAATTCAGGAACAAATGAGAACAAAAGTAATTGAGATCTATCAGTCTGGTAAAGGTTATAAAGCCATTTCTAAAGCTTTGGGACTCCAGCGAACCACAGTGAGAGCCATTATGCAAAAACATGGAACAGTGGTGAACCTTCCCAGGAGTGGCCGGCTGACCAAAATTACCCCAAGAGCGCAGAGACAACTCATCCGAGAGGCCACAAAAGACCCCAGGACAACATCTAAAGAACTGCAGGCCTCACTTGCCTCAATTAAGGTCAGTGTTCATGACTCCACCATAAGAAAGAGACTGGGCAAAAACGGCCTGCATGGCAGATTTCCAAGGTGCAAACCACTTTTAAGCAAAAAGAACATTAAGGCTTGTCTCAATTTTGCTAAAAAAACATCTCAATGATTGCCAAGACTTTTGGGGAAATACCTTGTGGACCGACGAAACAAAAGTTGAACTTTTTGGAAGGTGCGTGTCCCGTTAAATCTGGCGTAAAAGTAACACAGCATTTCAGAAAAAGAACATCATACCAACAGTAAAATATGGTGGTGGTAGTGTGATGGTCTGGGGTTGTTTTGCTGCTTCAGGACCTGGAAGGCTTGCTGTGATAGATGGAACCATGAATTCTACTGTCTACCAAAAAATCCTGAAGGAGAATGTCCGGCCATCTGTTCGTCAACTCAAGCTGAAGCGATCTTGGGTGCTGCAGCAGGTTAATGACCCAAAACACACCAGCAAATCCACCTCTGAATGGCTGAAGAAAAACAAAATGAAGACTTTGGAGTGGCCTAGTCAAAGTCCTGACCTGAATCCTATTGAGATGTTGTGGCATGACCTTAAAAAGGCGGTTCATGCTAGAAAACCCTCAAATAAAGCTGAATTACAACAATTCTGCAAAGATGAGTGGGCCAAAATTCCTCCAGAGCGCTGTAAAAGACTCGTTGCAAGTTATCGCAAACGCTTGATTGCAGTTATTGCTGCTAAGGGTGGACCAACCAGTTATTAGGTCCAGGGGGCAATTACTTTTTCACACAGGGCCATGTAGGTTTGGATTTTTTTTCTCCCTAAATAATAAAACCCCTCATTTAAAAACTGCATTTTGTGTTTACTTGTGTTATCTTTGACTAATAGTTAAATGTGTTTGATGATCAGAAACATTTTGTGTGACAAACATGCAAAAGAATAAGAAATCGGGAGGGGGGCAAATAGTTTTTCACACCACTGTATATGTAAGATACATATCACATTGTTATGTAATATGGATCTGTTGAATTTGTTGTTGTGTTTATTTTGTTTTATTTTGTTTTATTCTATCTTATTATATTCAGTAGTTAAGCACCAAGCATTTAGTTTATCATTTAAGCATTTATTGTTATGTCTGTTAGTTAAGCATCAATTTTGATGATCGTAGGTTGGTCTGTGATGTCACCCCACTGTTATACGAATTTGTATGACTACTGCATGGTAAAATAGTTCAGTTTGGACACAGAAGTGTCGGAGAACACAAGCTTTTGACCGTAAGCTGAGACCGTAAATAGCCAGATAGTGTAGGCTAACCGTAACGAGAAACAACAAAAAAGTTGTTGAACCGCAAGGTAATATTGAACCATTTGATACAGCAACAGGTGTTGTAACCACAGTGGATTAACTCAAGACGACTGTATGACTGTTGAATCTTTGATACTGGAAAATAAAATACGAGAGACAAAGAACTCAATGGAGTTCGTGTCGTAAGTAAACGAATCTGAAGCAAAGCTACGCGTCAAAACTAGTGAAATAACATGACCGCATCCACACTATATTTGATACTCCAACACATCACTGTTGATATTTTCCTCACCAGTGATCCATACTGGCTGTTGATTGCTGTATTTTGTTTGAGAGGGTCGTTCTTTTCTTTCTCCTCTGCATACATAAACTCCTGTGTGATTAAGAGCAGCAGGACTGAGAGTGAAGGAGCCTCCAGATCCTCTGCTGCTGTTGGAAAAAAGTTCTTTTTTATCCTTTTTATTGGTATCATTGCATTTAATGGGAAGAAGCATGTGCCAGCTGAATGTCCAGTCTGTAGAGGAGTTTGTAACCTCACAGTTTAGAGTCACTGAGTCTCCTTCAGTCAGCCAGCTCTGTGGAGATACACTCAGTACTGCCTCTGGTCTCTCTGTTACACAGGAAACACAAAACTATACTTAAATCTGTACATTTAATTTATATACAATAATAATTTTGCCATTGATTTCTGATGTCACACTAAATACAGAATAATAAATCAAATACATAGAATGAGGAATCAAACACTAAATGTGCTAAACACAGAAAAAAATACAAATATGAAAAATGAATATAGACGTAATTACACAATTATGTTCACAACACCACTGTAATGAAGTCATAATATTATAACCAAAATATTTATTCTACTTTAGTATGACTCAATGGACCTCACAGACACAATAGGTGTTAAAAACTAGGAAAAAATTCTAAAATGGAAAATTACAATTGAAATTAGTTTTAGAAAACAGGCAATTAAAAAAGTAATTAAATATATTGTATTTTTCACTACAGGAAATGTGTGCTTAATTCACATTATCTCTATGAGCTCATTTTATAAAAGATTTAAATTTAGCATTAAATATGACTTTACATACAGTATGAAATGAGGTGCTGAGGTGTGTTTGTTTCTCACACATTACCAAAGTGTATAATTATACTAAGCATAAGCTCAGCTGCTGTTAATTTGTAGTAAAATCTACATAATACAGCTGTGTCCAAACGTTCAAGAGTAGACCTTACTAACATACCTGAGGTCTGGCCATGTAAACAATCATAAATATGTCTAATATATAATTTGCTTAAAATTGAAATGAAATCCTAAATATGAGTTTGCAAGTATAAAACTATAAAATCATAATCTTGTTGCCACAGACTCACCTGATACAGTCAGTGTAACAGCATCACTGATCTCTGAGCTCTGAGAGACATTTCTCAGTCCTCTGCAGGTGTAGACACCACTGTCAGATTCTTTAACAGACCGGATACTGATCTCCTTCGTTGTGCTGCCTGTATTGACTCTGTCTTTTCCCTCTGTGTAGTGACTGTTATTATCCTTAGACCAGCTGTATGTCCACTCATTGTCTCCTCCTCCCTGTATGTTACATCTGAGAGTCACATTCTCTCCTCTGTACGTGTGTTTATCAGGCTCTATAGTAACCACAGCTTTAGCACTTCCTATAAAACAACCTGCTGTTAATAAATGAAGTAGCTCCTACGTGTACAGAGGTGAGCCGAGTCACATGACACTATGAATAATTTAAGTTTAATGTTTTAAATACAGAATTAGTGTGTAAAACTAAAGAATCACAATACGCCTTAAGGTTATCAATTCTTTGTGTAGTATAGTTTCACTGAACATTTATAATTCTATTTTTTTTTTATAATAAAATATTATATTACTGTATGTCATAACATTTTGTAATATCTTAACAAGGAAATAGTCAAAAGCCAGACAGTGAGAGGGAATTCACCAAGAGCACTAAGGCAAATTTAATGGAACAAATAATAATAATAATAATAATAATAATAATAATAATAATAATAATTTATCACAGTGTTCCCCCGTACATTGCACCACTTACATTGTTTTTACCTTTGATATTTTGACTCTATCATTACAAGCCTTGTCCTAATATGGCTTCCACTTACTGTAGGTTGAACACAACACCCGTACAAGCCCAAGTGGTCTCAAAAATATTGCTAATGGTTCTGATGAGATTATCATTGTGTTTGTGTCTCTGCTAAAGCTTGGCAGTTTCTAATTTCTAATCTTGTGTATATTAAATAAAGTCACCTCCACAAGCATCCTGACTACTTTTCTCTTACATAACTCAGTTAAAGTAACTTATTCTCTTTACAGATGTGAGATAATATTAACAAACTCAGAAACTCTGCAGGGTAATGAACAAAACACAACCTTCTCTGCTCCAATTCAAATTAAATATGCACAAACAAACAACATACAATGTACAGTACACTCACCTTGAGCAGGTGTCAATGGTATAAGTGAAATCAGCACTGAATAAGAATAAAAACAGAACACATGCTTTATACATCTAAAAGATTCAGTACATCATTAAACACTGCACATTATAGACACAATGATGCACTGATGTGATCTCAAACAAAGTACTACTGATTCCTCAGGAAGAACATGTGTAGGACATTTTCATAAAATAATAATAATAAAATCAAGGAGAAAAATTGTGTCACAGTTAAATGATCCAGGCCAAACTAATTTCAATCTGGCATAATTTTATTCAATTATAAATCCACAATACTACATATATGATCACCTAAGGTTGTATTAGATCTTCAGCTCTTGTGAACATTACATGTGTTGAACATGTTTTGTTTATTTTTACTTTTAGTTCTTTTTATTCATATTTATTTCCTATTAATAATCATTTAAGGGAGGCACGGTGGTGTAGTGGTTTGCACTGTCACCTCCAGGGTCCAGGTTCGATTCCCGTCTCTGTGTGCATTCTCCCCATGCTTGGTGGGTTTCCTCCGGGTACTCCGGTTTCCTCCCACAGTCCAAAGATATGCAGGTTAGGCTAATTGGCGTTCCCAAATTGCCCGTAGTGTGTGTATGTGTGTACCCTGCCTCGTGCCCAAAGCCTCCTGGGATAGGCTCCAGGTCCCCGCCACCCTGAATACAGGATAAAGTGGTATAGCAGATGAATGATAGAGAATAATCTTTAATTTTTAAGGTAATATATTGTGTATATTGTAATCTGTGTGACAAATAATAATGACTTGTATTTGCTGTATGTCCAGCAGACCTCATTTACCTGAGCTCATACCACTCGTTTTTTTTAGGGGAAAAAACATTATATAGGTATTATTCTGTCCATAACAAATACTAAGATGAAACCTATTATACTATTTATCACAGAGTACTTTTGTAGCTATGTTTACCAAAGTCACTTTTTTTAAACTGTGGCGCAAAGAACGTGTGTTCCTGGTCAAAACGGACCAATATGATATATTAACTGAAAACAAAATCTCAAATATAGACAGGGAAAACTTAAATATGTTACAGAAGTAATGCTTGACCAATACACTATATGAACAAATTTACAATTTTAAAGTAGCCCTGTTGTCAGACTTAGGATCTCCTGATTTTTTTCAGAAACAAGATAACCATGTTAACTGTGCATAAATACTCTGTACTGTTCAGAATGGGCAGATCCACAGCCTGCTCCCCCGCAGAGTTCTGAACAGGCAGAGGCAGGTAGACACAAAATCAAAAAATCCACATAAGCTTCAATATTCACTGAGTCGAGCTCTTTCCAGGTGTTTCCATAAACCCTTCTCACGTTTGTCATTTTTATGTCAATGGTTACAATGGAGTCTGTAAGGAAAAGTTGAAAATAGGACTTGATGTCTTCTACTCAGGATATGGAATATCAGGTTAGTGTTTGGTTCCATTTTTGGATGAAAGAAGACCACAACTTCAGCTGGGTCTTCCTCCTCAGGTTATACTTTGTATTATCCTCAACCTCTGACTCTTCCTCCTCTAAACCCACCTCACTGTCAACCTGGCTTCTCTTCTCCTGGTCACTGTCATAATCAAATATAATTCCACAGCTACTGTACACATGCAGTATATCTCTTGGCCATCGTGCTGTTAAAGAAAAAAACTTTGTATACCAGAGCTGCAAAAAAGTTGTATGATTGAAACAATATTGCAATTTTGTTTTTCAACAGGTGTGGTAAAAATGATGTTATCAATAGGTTCCTGTGCAGGTTGCCATAGTAGCCAATAAGGGACCGAAGCGAAGTGTGTGTGTGTGTGTGTCCATGATCGCGTGTCTGCTGAAAGACAGCTGCATGTTTAGAAATGTGCTTAAACTCTGTTCTCTACACTAATTGTAGTCTTTCCCATTAATTCCCAATGATCTTTCAAATGTCATTTTTGAACACAAATTTTTATCAAAATGTTTCTAATTTATTTTATGTGTTCATATGTAAACCTCATGAAAAATGTATAAAATGTACTGTAATTGTTAGTAAAGAAACTTGTAAATCAGTCTGATTTGAACGACACAACATTTCATTTATAAAGCTGACAAAACATACAGTATCTGGAATTCATGGTTTCATCACTTATGGCAAACAGGCCCAGACCATCACACTACCACCACCATGTTTGACTTATGGTGTGATGTCCTTTTTATTAGATTCTGTGTGTTTTACACCAGAGTTAACAGGACGCACACCTTAAAAACGTTTTCTCAACAGGCCACAGAATATTTGCCCAAAAGTAATAAAGATGTTTTTTGGCAAATGTGAGATGAGCCTTTGGTTTGTTTTGGTCAGCAGTGGCTTTTGCCTTAGAACTCTCCCATGGCTGCCCTTGTTGCCTATTTTATCTTTTTTTATTGTTGAATCATGAACACTGACTTTAATTTAGACAAGTCTTAGCTGAATTTAATTTAGATGTTGTTCTGGGCTCTTTTTTAAGCTCCTGAATGAGCCATCGTTGTGATCATGAAGTAATTTTGGAAATGCCTTTGTAACGCTTTCCAATTACTTTTCCCCCCCACAGGCACAGGGAAGTTTGTTTGCTTAATAAATGAAATCATTTTTGTTATAATACCAACATTTGTTTGAACTTCTCAATCATGTAAGTGTAACAAATATGCACAATAAATAAATACAGAAGGGGAAAATCCTTTTTATGGCACCATAGATACAGTACATACAGTAGGTGAGAATGAGAAAAACCACAACTCCAAGTCTACTGTGCAAACCTTGTCTCAAACAGTCTCTACTGCACACACTGTGCCCAACAGTCTATAATGCACATGAACCATGGGCCAACTCTTAAGTTATACATGAAGTATATGGTATATGCTGTCCATATTTAGTTAAAACACTGTTTAGTTAAAGCCTGTTATCAGTCTCACACTTCACTTTCACACCTCGTCCTGCTAAACAGACCAAAAACAAACTAACAAAAATAACTTCTCCATTTTAGGGCCTCTGTGTCACGTACTGTTAGGTGTTAGACTGTGTGCATGGTGTTGAGGCATAGACGCAGAGGAGGATGAGGTGCAGCAATGTCTTAATAATAAACAAACCAAACAAGAACAAAGAAAGTTGCCTTGAATTTGGAGCATACTACAAACAGAACTCATAAAACACTTAAACATACACAGACTAGGGATTACACAATCTAATACAATACAGACATGGGATACAAACCAGACGAGACAAGAAACACTAAACAGACTAGAGGACTAAACACAGGGGACTATACATGCAAGGGGATAAACACACAAGACATATATATATGTATATATATATATATATATATATATATATATATATATATATATATATATATATATATATATATACAGTGGTGTCAAAAATATTCACATTCATTACTTGAGTAGAAGTATAGATACTAGGGTTCAAAAATACTTCTTTAGAAGTTGAAGTATCAACCCAAGCTTTTTGCCCATTGAAGTTGTTGGTTCAACTAAACGTTTTTTAAACACCCAAACAATTGCCAGAAATTAAAACACACAAACATGACTAACAATTCAATTTGTTCTTCCAAAACATTTACATTTAGGCATTTGGCAGACACTCTTATCCAGAGCGACTTACATTTTTATCTCATTACACATCTGAGCAGTTGAGGGTTAAGGGCCTTGCTCAAGGGCCCAACAGTGGCAACTTGGTGGTTGTGGGGCTTGAACCTGGGATCTTCCGAACCGTAGTCCAATGCCTTAACCACTGAGCTACCCCTGGCCACAACTAGTCAAAGTGAAAACAGTAATTTATATAAAACAGGTAAATACATGTTGTATTTTTGCTTAAAGCTCATTAAACTACCCGGATACACCAGCTGCTTATAAGTCTCTATCTATAGTCCTTTTACATTAAAATATAAATTTTTTAAAACTATTAAAGATGGAACAGTTTAAGTCTTTGTTTCCCCCAAAGTACTGTATCAGACATTTTGCAGTTCTATGTTCAGAATATACAGTAGACCTGATCAAACATCATTCTAAAGCTGTCGGACAGTGACGTCATCCCTCCTACAGCTCCCTCAACAGCTTGTTCAGGCTCCTCCAGTCCTGTAGCTCCAAAAGTCCAGCCGTCAGCCGTCTGACCCCCCAATCCTCCACAGCGGAGCTCTGCTTAAAGACAACAGGAGAATTTAGTGAAGACAAAGATAAATAAACTTCACAGAACATATAGTTCTAATAAAAATAAAAGATATTAATAAACCTATTTACCACAGAGTGTGTAAAATACTGTTTTGGGAATTCTGGAATGTAAATAAACTGCCTGTGTTAATGTTAACCAGTGAACAGTGTTAGTGTTAACCAGTGACTATCTGTATTATCGTCTGAATTAAATTAACCGAGAATTTACTTAATGCACTTCTCATACAAATAGGTTAAGTGATATAACACTCGTACATGAGAATTAGTTCATCCCTGAAGCCAAACTATAACTTACTGAAGCCCCTCATACCCAGCCACCCCCCCCACACACACACACATATCCCCCCTCCTCCTCCTGCTTAACTGATAAACACTTCAGGGTTTTTATCCAGCTTGTAAACATTTTATAAAATAAAACATCACTTACCGTGAATAGTCCATTAAGCCGCCATCTTCATCTCTGTAGTTTGGTAGCGTCAGTACGGCGGGGGTGGAGGTGGGTTGTTAAAATCACGTGATTGCAACTCAGCACAGCTGGCTTGTTTTAACGTGTTCTTGAGAACGAAGCGCCATCTAGTGGTGGCACCAGGTAAATGAATAAATAGGGCTTGAATGGCCGTGTTTACTGTGAAATCTTGACACGCCTTTCAGGCAGAAAAGGGAGGGGGGATTACGGCGTGCATACGGCAGTCACACGACAGTCACACGACGTTTGCATGTCATTTACACGGTTGCGGCTATTTGGCATGGCTCCCACTGTAGCAACCCTTTAACCCATCCCAAGGAAAATCAAGACCTCTTCACAGGTTCACCAGGAAAGCCACTCCCAATGACATCCCTTACTATGTATGTATGGTCTTTTTGTAATTGATTCATCCTGGCAGTTACAACGATTGTGTCATAGTTATGTCAACCATCTAGCTTTGTATTAATGTAGCTTCATCATCCATTGATATCAGTTCTGTTCTTAATATGGCATGACGTTGCATAAACTAACTTGAGAATTAATATGCAATTGAATAAATTGTGAACTTTTATCATTCATTAAAAGTGAATTAACACTGAACTTACTTATCGTCAACATCAGCCAAGTTATGACTTCAGTTTATACATTGGAAGTGTTATAGTCACAAGCACATTGCTGGTGGAGACATGTGACATGAGGGGAATGAGGTTCATGTTAAAAGTGACCAATCATATGTTGAGTTATACATGGGGTATATATGTTGTCCATATTTAGTTAAAACACTGTTCAGTTAAAGCCTGTTATCAGTCTCATACATCACTTTCACACCTCCTCCTGCTAAACCCACACTGCTGAATAGACCATAGAATTTCAAAATAAAATAAAATAGAACTTCTCTATTTTAGGGCCTCTGCTTGTGTCTCCACAACTTTTGCTCTAGTTTTTGACTCTAATGTAGAAATAAAAAGTCCATTCATTTATCCATTCATGTATTCATTAATTTATTTACTCATTTATATATATATATATATATATATATATATATATATATATATATATATATATATATATTTCTTTTTTTTTTTTTTTACTATACTGTATATTTAAACCAGTAATTTGATCTGAAACTCAGTGCAAGATTTTCCATGAAAATAGAACATGAACATGAGAAGCTACTGTATTAAATATAGCTGCATTAAATATTGTGTGCTTTAAAAAACAAACAAATAAAAAAAACTAGTATCAAATAACATATTAATCACATATTTATTCAAATGCTGACACACTTCCCTACACACATATTAACATCAAAGAGAAAAGAAGGTTTTTTGAGAAAATAAGGCATTTGGTCAATAAGTCAAATTTACATTTACTCACAGAGAATCACAGAGAGTGGACTGAACTCCGTCATGTTCCTGTAAAGACTGACTGACTGACAGACTGACAGAAAAGTGATGTACAGTATTTGACTATCTCTACACTTCCTGTTGCCTTTCAGTGTGTGTGTTTGCTTGTAATTATCACATTGTGGGGACATTACTATGGATAGACACCAACATTATGGGGACCGAAACCATTATGGGGACAAAAAAATACATGTCCCCACAATGGTGAAGCATTGTAATGTGTGTAAATAAGTGCCTCATCATTTTTTAGCTTTGGCACATAAGTGACCATCTGGACAGGTGTGTTTGTGTGAACATTTGCTCCACCTCGCCCCTTTAGTCTTTAACCTGTATTTTTTTTGGAGGGTGGGGGGTCACATACGCTTCACATACTCTGCAAGTCTAATTCATGCAGATTAAGGCACTGCGCACGTGAGGGCACTGGTGGCTCACTGGTAGGTGTTTCGCCTGCCATGCGGACGGCCCGGGTTCGATTCCAGCCAGTGCCCACACCACAGCCACTGGATACAGTGCCAGTCCCAAGCCCGGATAAAATGGGAGGGTTGCGTCAGGAAGGGCATCCGGCGTAAAACCTGTGCCAAGTTGTAGTGCGGACTGGATATTGGCCAGGAGCAGCCGAAAGACCAACAACAACAACAACAGCACGTGCATCACGCCCGTTTACTTAGTGGCCTGTGGGTAATCTGCACATGTGCACTAGGTATAGTATATAATAAACAAGTGCACGTGTGTACAGTAGGACTGGCTACATTTACAGTGATGTGCTGAGTCTATTAATAGTAAATGTGTGTTTAGTTAGATATTAATGTTTTTTAAGGTTAAGTTAAAAATAAACAGAGACTGTAAGTGTGCAAAAAAAGTCATTTAACAGACCAGTAAAATTGTCAAAAACGTAACTAAAGTATTAATAAATTAAGTTAATGTAGGGAATATTTAATTCTTAGTTTGTTTCATGATACTCTGTGTGCGTGAGAACAGAGTGTTTTCTTTCTTTTACCTCGACACACGTCACTATAAATAAACACATTCTATAATAGTTCAGGTTAAAGGTCGTGAAACTGTTGAAGGCTCGTAAATGCAAAACTACTCGCAAGTTTCTGTTCTTCTTCATCTTATCTTTTATAAACATGCCAGACCAGATGTAAACACTCCTGCAGCCACCTTTTTGGTTCTTTGTGTGTGTGCACATATATATACTCCTGTCTCCCACAATAAACTTTGAACATCTCACTGAGCACTGACTTGTGCATTTCATTGAGGGGTTCCCTGGATCTAGGCGGGACACACAGAATACAGGCTGAGCACTGAGTAGACAAAAGGGGGTCTACCAAAATCAAGAAATCCTTACAGTTAAAGAGTGATAAGTTAAAACAGCTAATTGTCATTGTTAGAATTATTTTATATATAAAGGAGTTATTTCTACTCTCTTGCTCTCGTTCTCATAGATTTGATATTAATGTGTTACATCTTCCCTGCTCCTATCTTCCTGTCTACTCTTGCATCTGCTCTTAAAGGTGTGAACGTTCCCATGCTCACCTTCCCATACTCTTTTTATGTCTCTCTCCCCCTCTCTCTCTCCCTCTCCCTAACTCGAGCCAACATCTTGAGATTCATCTCTGGACAGACACCTCTCTATCTTCCTCTCATGTGATTATTCAGGATCTTAACAGGACATTTACAATGGTTCATGTTCTTTGTAGTAACATATGTTGATGGCACAGGCGTTTGGTCAAACATATAAAAAACATCTTTTGCTGGTAATAAACAGAGACCTTTCTGACAGACTGTGTGTGTGTGTGTGTGTGTGTGTGCATGCGTGTGTTTGACTGAGTCTCTCCTGGCGCCAGAAAAGCTTACCGAAGCACAACGGACAGACAGAGCAACTCGCCTCTTCTACTACGCAACTTTACAATCTGGGGGCTCGTTTAATCTTTTCTCTCCAGGAAGGTAAGATAAGCATTATTTTTGCTATTTTACTTCCTTCCTTGGTCAGAAAAGTTTTTGAATCTATAGTTTAGTTACGTAGTAAATTGGCGTATATTGAGGGTATATTTTGGAAAAAAGGTTACTTTATGCGTGTTTTTATTAGTTTTTGTCTTGCATTGTTTTTGACATTACTTACATTGATTTATTGATTAAAATTACATTGACTGTAGCGATTGTGATTAATTGAAAGATATGTTTAACTGAAACTGAAGTGATGTTGTTGGCATTAAGCTAAAACAGACGCAGAGTACCTACGTCATCAAAACCTGCGGGTGTAACGGTTAACCCCTAGAGGGCGCTTAACGCCCGTATATGTTTTGGTTTGTTTTGAGTTGTAGTTTGGTTTTGCGTTAAGACTTCATTTCCCAGTTTGCACCTCGGTCAGGTGTATATATATATATACATATATATATGCTGGACACAAACAGCAAAAAACATGATGAAAAGCAATAAAGTGCTTAGGGCTTTTCATCATGTTTCTTGCTGTTTGTGTCCAGCATTGAATAATTATTTCATCCATTATTTGACCACGGCTGGGAATAAGAGCTGGAATGTATATATATATATATATATATATATATATATATATATATATAGAGAGAGAGAGAGAGAGAGAGAGAGAGAGAGGTGTTTTGCTGGAGAAAAACATTTTAGGCAGAGACGTCTTCTCGGCTTTGTTAATTATTTTTTAAAAACCCCAATTCTATGAATTCCCCCATCAGCAAAACCTATCATGAGTGAAAGGTGAGAAGAGGCATTACAGTGGGGGTTCTGTGGGTCTCCAAACTCAGAAGGCTACGTGTCAGCCGATAACTGCTCCTTTGATCTGCTGGTTACAGCGGGGCACGCGACTGCTGATGAGCGTATAGTAGCCTGTACAAGCCAAGTTCTTCCCCAAAAAAATATGTGAATGTCTGCAACAATCACTAACCATTAATATGTTTTTTTTTGTAATTAAACACGAATATATAAATTATATTTTCTTTACACATAATATTTTCATTATATATACACGGGCATCGCTAGGCCATTTTAGGGGGGCTTTAGCCCATCGTCCCCTTTAAATTTATTTAAAGTATTTTTCATATTTTTTATGTCTGCCAGTTTCCAACAAAAAGCAGTAGTATTGTCAAAGAATTAACAGATAAATATTTAATATTATTGGCACCCACACAGTTTATTCCATTGTCCAGCCTCATAGGTGTGTTGTTTATATTGCTAATCAATGTAAGTTTAAAGTTATATGCTGTTTTCTGGTAAAATTTTTCTGATTGTACCTGTATGTAGAAAAGTTTATACGGTAAAGACACATTCAATCACTAACGATTATAATGTTTTTTTTTTTTGTAATTAAACTCGAAAATATTAATTAATAAAAATATTAATTAATAAAAATTCTTTATACATATTTCCATCATATATATATATATATATATATATATATATATAATGTAAAACTATTTATTCATTTGTCTTTTATTTACTTACTAACTAGCGAATGCTTTTTTAGGGCTTTAAAAACTATGACAGTATGAGTGACAATGGAATAGTACGTGTGAGTTGAGTTATATATAAATATTATTCGTGTTTAATTAAATTCTTAAATCATCGTGTTCACCCATGTACTGAAAAAAAGAACTTGTAAGATTTACTTGAAAAAAAATCCTCGTCACAATTTGGACACATAGATTTTAAGTTAATTTTATTGCTCTAATATTAAGGTTGAATCCCAATACACATAGCCCTACCCTTCCATTTGGCGCGTTCACGTGAAGGGGTAGGGGTGCCGATAGCCCTCCAAACGAAGATTTTTCGGGACCTGACTTCAAACGAAGGGCTAAGCGAAATTTTCAACATGGCTGCTCACTCGAGCAAGCAGATCCATAAATGTTAATTTTTGCCATTAATAAAGATTTTTATGACAAGTTTTCATTATATGTATATTACCTCTAGTCTTGTGTTTGTGTTTATGTGTGATGTTTCTGTAAAGAAATGTTTGCAAAAAAATCGCTAAAGTTTGCTAGCGGATAGCACCAATTGCACAATATTACAAATATATATTTTTATGTCACATACACTTTACTGCATGCTACAAACAAATATGAAAGTTCAGTAGCACGGCAGTTTGCCGAGCATTTGATAACGCATTGTTGTTTTGTTTACAGCCATATATGTACATGTAAATGAACGGTGCTTACACTATTCTTACTTACTGCAACGTGACCACAGTTTTGTAATTTATATTCTGTATAGGGACAGCTGAGGAAACCCGAAGGCTCATCCGTTTTCGTGGTGAAAATGAGCAACTTTTTTAAAAATTGAAATACGGCGCAAAAAAACTTTGGGAGTGAGTAATCTCTCTCTTATTGCAATGTGTGATAAACATCGGCGCATGTCCTCTGACGTAACATTAGGAACTAGCGACAATGTATGATGATGTATAACAGTGTTGTAGTGGTGTCCCATTTCTTAGGGGAAATATTTATACCCTTCCCCTTTTCCACTTCGTTTCAAGGGACAAGGGGAAGGGGTAGAAAATAGAATTGGGATTCAGCCTAAGTAAAACTCACCCGTAATTATCAGGACAAATCTACTTAATTAAATTAACAATAAAAGAAATCAAGTAAAAGTTACATAATTATATTTAATGCACAAATTAGATTTATTTAAAATAATCAAGTAAAGTTAATTCATTGTTGTATCAGCAGGAACCTTGATTTTATGAAATTACTATCATTTTGTTTTGTGAGATTTTCCATTACTTGGTTTTATCAATTTATATTACTCCCTATAATAATGTAAACATTGCTAATTTATGTTTTGGAAAGAAATTAAAGTAATTATTTCATCTATATCTTTCATAAATAACACAACTAAAATATAATTAAACAGTTTATTCACCAACATTACCAAATATTTGTGACATTCACAGTCTAGATACAGATTTTCTTTTTAATAAAAGTGCATTCAGCTAAATTTTGCATGCATAGAAACAACTGCACGGCACCAGGGCCTGAAATACTTGTTTTAAACAAAATTGTGTAAAATAATAATAATAATAATAATAATAATAATAATAATAATAAATAAATAAAATACAGCATTCATTTAAAAATAAAATACATCAGAAAATACATTAAACAAATTGTCAAATAAACGTTAAAACTTAATAGCCCTCTGAAGCAGTGAAGTTGCAACATTCAAATCAGCACTCTGGACTAGTGCACTTAAAAGTATGCCATTGAAACCTTAACGCATTAAAACATTTTAAGCTGAACATGTAAACACAACATGTAAAGACTTGTAGTCAAGCCAAATCAAATGTTTTAAGATGATAACTTCATCTTTAAAGCTTGCACTTTTGGTGATAGCTTAATCCAATCAAGTTCTAGAAGAACTTTCTGAAAATAGCTCAAATGTGTAGGGCAGTGCTCGGGGTTATTGCCACATTCTTGCAAAATTTCCTCTCCTTCAAGGATTATGGATACACCAACCGGTTCTTCCCCTTCAACAGCACGGACAACAAGGATTTTAAGAAGGTGCATACTGGCATCACTTCAAGAAAATAAATAATTTATTTTGAGAAACAAAAAAAAATCTGAATTGCTTCAACCTGTGCTGACTTCATTATCACAGAGAAAAAAATAATAATAAAAATAATTGATAATAAAAAATGACCATCACTTCATATACTTCAGATTGTTAAACTTGGGTTAAATTGCTTTAGCAATAATCTTGCATCAGTAAAACATTGTAAAACATGGCATGAGATGGCTACACTCCATAGATTACTCTGTACCTTTACAGTGTCAGGAAATCCTATGATGAATGCTGAGTTTGTATTTAAAGGGTTAGTCCAAACATGAATATTCGTTCAATAATTACTCAGATTTATATATTCATTTGCATTTATATGCTTCTGTCCAATGCAACAAACACTATATTCAAGGTATTAATAAATTGTATAATTAATAAGAAAACAATGCTTTAACAGGCAATCATCAAAGAGATCCTCTTCAGATTCATGTCTCATCTTTACACTTTCTTTCTGTGAAAATATTTAGATTGTATCATTACATAATCTTTTATTCGTACAACTACATTTAGGCATTTCTTCATCTTTTGTAAGTTTGCCTTTATCCAAAGCAAATTCCAAAAGAGGAAGGCATCAAGCATGTCAAGCAGTGCTACTAACACAAAGTTTCTGACACCGTTAGAAAAATACAAGATAGAACAATGAGGGATTAAGGAAAAAATGAGAAGCAAGAATCATGTGTGGAAAGATTAAGCATGCAAGGTCACAGGATGACTCTACTTATTTTTATTGTCTGCAATGCGATTTAGACAAATTAGAGCTGCTGTCAATACTGTATGAACATATGTACAGGTTCTTTACTCGTAACTCATTAATAAAGTTCGGCTTCAGAAAAAAAAAAAAAACGTTTATTGCTAGTGCTCTTTTACCATTTAATGCTTTAACACAGTTTGTTCAGAAATGGCATCTCACTGGCGAACCTTTGTCTGAACACGCCGTTTTCACGAGGTGTGGGGGTAAGAAACACGCATCTCGGTGTATCAATCGTTCGCTCGGTTCGTTAATATTTTATTTATTTACCACAGGACCCCTGGGGGGCTTCGTAGGTTCAGGTTTTTACACGAAAACGGTGTTTTGTGAATCTCCACACTATTAAAAACTGAAATATTGCTAATTGTACGTCCTGAGATTAACATGAACATTAATTGGAAGTCATGAAAGCGAGAATCACATCCAAAAAGAAAGCTAAACTTACCTCGAACACGACAAACTCCAGCTCCAGCCACGCCGTGTAGTATCTCCGTGATGATTCCCAACCGACTGATCCACAGCGCGGGTACAACGTTTCCAAACACGCATTCGCGGTTTAATTTAAAATTTTCGGCTTCAGTAGATACTTCAGACTGAAACACGACTGCCCCCTACAGGTAATGAAGGGCATTTTCACAGCTTGCCATGACTTGCCGCGCAAAGCCGCAAAGCCGGTTGTGAAGCATGTGTGCAAACATGCCAAAATTTTGGCTATATAACCTCGGTCAGGTGACGTCATCTGATTAGACACAGGTGGAGGTTATAAATACCAGTGAGCCGGCAACAAACCTCAGATTAATTTGTCTGAACGGACGTCCGGTCATGTGGTAGTGCAGCGTTCGGACGCAGCATCTTGTTCCCGCCTTTTCAGGGAACAGGGTTACAGCAAAGTAACCCGAGACGTTCCCTTTCAAAGGCTTTAATCGATGCTGCATGGAAATGCTATGGGAAAGAGAATACCAACGCCGCCGCACTAAAAGTGTCTGGACCCCCAGGTTGTGTAGCGTGTGCACACAAGGCCAGGAAGTCTCAGATTCATGTCTGGGAAGCTGACTCGAGGACTCGTGAGCCCGGAGTGGCATGGACATCCAGACTATAAAATCTTACAAATGTGTGCGGAGAGGACCAACCCGCCGCGTCACACACTTGTTGCAGGGGAGTACCTCTTGCAAGAGCAATAGATGAGGTGACCCCTCTGGTTGAATGAGCCCTGACTCCTAGAGGCGAAGTGAGTCCACGCACCTCGTAGGAGAGGGCAATAGCATCTCTCACCCAGTGTGACAGAGTTTGTGTGTAACATATAAAGAGTTGCTCTGACTTACGCCACTGGCTGGTGCGGTGGACATAAGCCTGAAGAGCACGTACTGGGCACAGTAGGTGAAGTTTCTCCTGCTCCGAATCCGCAAAAGGCGGAGGACAGAAGACTTCCAGGATGACAGGGTGCATGGTTGAGAAAGGAACTTTCGGTAGATAGTTTGGGTGAGGATGCAGAATGGCCTTGACTAGCCCAGGGGCAAAGTCCAGGCAAGATGGGGAGACTGATAATGCACGCAGGTCTCCAATCCTCTTTAGAGAGGTAATGGCCATGAGAAGAATCATCTTGAGAGTCAGAAGCTTGTCGGGCGCTGACTCTAGCGGTTCAAAAGGAGTGTCGATTAGACCTTCGAGCACGATAGATAAATCGCACGAAGGAGCCGTGACTCTAGTGGGTGGCCACAACCGTTTAGCTCCACGAATGAAACAGGCAACTAAAGGGTGATTTCCCACAGTAACCCCTTCAGTCGGAACGTGGCAGGCTGAAATAGCGGCCACGTACGTTCTGAGGGTACTAGGGCACAAGCCCTAGATGAAATATTGTCCCCTGCGCCTGAGATAAAAGATCCCTCTTCACTGGAATCATCCAAGGTGAGCCGTCGAGGAGCGATATTATCTCTGAGAACCATACTCGGGCCGGCCAATCAATAAGAGGCGCTATCAATAAGAGGCGCAAACCGTGTTGATGGACCCTCGCCAGGACTCCCGGGAGCAGAGCTACAGCAATACAACTCAAGCAATAAACAACTGAAGATACTCACTGGGCGTTTGGCGCCCTCTAGGGGTTAACCCTTACAGTTCAAAATTGACGGTCAAAATTATATATATAAATACTTGTTTGCAAAAGTATTTAAAGTACGTCTGCAGGGGGAAACCATGTAGACAAATAAACAAAATATTTATTAACACAAGTTGATTCGAGATTCATTTAAACAAATAAATACAGGATCCAAACTGTAAAAAAATAACTAACCAAACATATTCTGCATTAACAGTTGTCTGACTTCTGCTCCTGCAGGATGCCTTTTGCCTTGATGTGTGTTCGAAGGATCATCATCATCATCATCATCATCATCATCATCAGAAGTGTCATCTTCCTCATCCACAGCAGCACCAGAAAGACCCCCCATCATCACAAAGCGGGACATTTTCCTTGACTGCAATGTTGTGGAGAATTGCAGTAACTACAATTACATAGCAGCTTTTGGTGGGGTTCAGTTTCAGGCCACCACTGGACTTGCTTGTTTGGTCACACTTGCAAAGTCCCTCCACTTGTTTCTGACTTCCTCTGGGTTCTCTCATACCCATTCCAGGAAGCATAAATTTTTTGTGTGATTTCATTCCAATTTTTTTTGTGTCAGAATTTGTAACTGTGTTTTTTAATTTGGAGAATAGCCAGATTTGATTGTTTCCCACCTCCTCCAAAAGAACTGCAAGCTCTTTTTTTATTAAATTGTGATTTTCGTGTCATTTTTTCACGTCAACTCTTATTAAACCATGGCTGTATGTAAAGGGAATGATCTAGAGCAAAATAGGTAACAGGTGTTCACAACACAATCCTAGCATTTTCAAAACCCATCATTTCTTTTTATTTTAATTGTACTGATGTATCAGTGCCAAATAAAAAATGAGTTCAAATGAAACAGATATAGACTTTGTTATCCGAAAAGAGCAGATTTAAACTGTGAGTGCCTATATATGTTTTATTGGGCAAATAATGAATGTTGCATTCGTGACATTATTACACCACTTCTACGTAACGTCACTGCGAAAGCGCATTGAATGTGAGCCGAAGAGAGAAAAAAAAATAAAGACACTTTACAGTAGGGGGCTATATGTGCCTATGGCACTACTCTACCATTGTACCGAAGAAGAAGAAGAAGAACGACAGATTAACCAACATAGTTCAAACCATGGAAGTGCGACACAGGTACTATGGGTTTGGGAAAGAATCGTGACTAGTTAGTTAGTTTCTTCAATGTTGCATCGTACTATGGTGGTTAAGCAAAGAGCTACAGCGTTGTATGGGAAAAGCACCCCTGGGGGACTCATGGACGTAGAGTATTACGGTGAACTGATATGTATAGATGCTGTCTTCCCCACTCTCATTGATCACTCAGGTTTGTTGATGGTGAAGTGATTGGTCACTTTACATCTCAGGGAGCCCTCATGTCTGTGTTTCCTTCTGGCTCTCCCTTTTAGTTATGCTGTCATAGTTAGTCCTGCCGGAGACTCTGCTTGCACTCTACAGTAAATATACATTCACATTATACATTATGTGACTGTGACCATACCTAACTGTTACTGTATCTCTCCTCTTCTGCTCTCCCCTCTGTTCTCTCTCCCCCCCCCTCTCTATTTCCCTCTCTCTGTCGAGCTACACATGTCGTTCCTGAGCTGCCAGTGATCCAGACTCCCTCTGCCCACCGGAACTGTGTGACTCATCCTGGTGTCTCGTCGCACGGATGCCCTGTGTGTATTTTTGGGATGTGTCTGGGGGCCGTTTTACTCTATATATATATATATATATATATATATATATATATATATATATATATATATAACACGGGTTGCTGTGTTCACCCTCTTGGGGAAAGGTGTTTTGGTTAATGGCTTCGGCCAAGTTTGGGTGTTGAGTATGTGTGTGTGACCTGTTGAATGTGTTCCGATTCATGCTAAGGCTGAATTGGGCCTGGTTCTCGAGTGAATTTGTTTCCCATGCAATATGTGTTCTGTGCTGTGGTGAATAAAGTACTCCCAGCCATTTGCATTGGGAAGCAATCAAGCCAACTCGTACCTCCAAGATCCTTCTAGGGCTGAAAAATCCTACATTGGTATCAGAAGTGGGATGGAGAATTATGAGTTCGAGCGCAGTATCGAGGACATGTGGAAGATCCAAGTAGGCTGCCGAGTAGCAGAACATTTTCCGGATGGAGCCAGCGCGAGCAAAGCAGCGCGACCAAAGCTGAGAGGTGAGATGAAGATCTCAGCACCGGATCTCGGGTGACGCTGCGCAAGAGCCGGGACAAGCTACAGCTCCGTGCGCCGTCAGCCGGCAAAGCGACTTGCAGCTCGTTGACTCGCTGGAGTCAACATTAGACATGCGGTAGACGACGAAAAATGACGTCCCCCATCAATGGACGGAAATTGGACGTCCAAAAATGACATGGGAAAGACGTCACTACGATGGTCCCACCGACGATCACACCGACGTCAAAATTAGACGTGCGGTAGACGTCGAAAAATTACGTCGCCTGGCGTTACAAAACAACCCCATCAATGGACGGAAATTGGATGTCCAAAATGACATGGAAAAGACGTCACTACGACGTCACATTACACAGTGGGAATGTGCTGGCTGTACTCTCCTGCATTCGCTCTGCACGGCTCGTTGAGAGAAATATACGCTCACTCTGCACTTGGATCCTTCACACCCACGCACCACCGTGACTACTTACCGTGCACCACCGTGACCTCACGATGCTAAAAACAACACCCACTGCGCAATGTGATTTCGTAGCGACGTCTTTTCCATGTCATTTTGGACGTCCAATTTCCATCCATTGATGGGGTTGTTTTGAAACGCCAGGCGACGTCTTTTTGTCAACGTCTACCGCACGTCTAATTTTGACGTCGGTGGGACCGTCGTAGTGACGTCTTTTTCATGTCATTTTTGGACGTCCATTGCTTCCCAATGCAAATGGTTGGAAGTATTTTATTCAACACAGCACACACGGGAAACGCATTCACTCGAGAACCAAACCCAATTCAGCTTTAGCATGAACCGGAACCGGTCATCAGCCACTGCCCCGCCCACGCCACAATATGTTTTTCTTTTTTACATTTTCCTGTTTTACTTTAACAGTTTTTATTTTATTTAAAGCCTATAATCAAGTTATTTATGTTTTTATTTTATATTGTATTACTATATAGTGGCGTGGGTGGGGCAGCGGATGACGACCGACATGCTTTGCGCGGGTTACTTCACCCTCTTGGGGAAATATCTTTGGTCTAAGTCAGATTAGGTCAAATGTTGAACACCAAATGACGTCCAAATAGTGAACCTAATTTGGACGTCGAATAGACGTCCAGAATTGGTCATGGACCGACGGACCCAATATAGACATGATTTGCACGTCTATCCGACGTCCAATGTTTAGTGGGCAGGCATTCAAATACAGCCTTGGAAAAATTTTAATAACATTGCAGTATATCTATATACATTATATATACCTTTAAAGTGTAAGCTAAATGATAAAATAAAAATGGGCTTTATTACCATCAAATCAAGTTATGATTTTGCTAGTGCTACCAAATTGCTACTGCGCAATGTGACGTCGTAGCGACGTCTTTTCCATGTCATTTTGGACGTCCAATTTCCGTCCATAGATGGTTGTTTTGTAATGCCAGGTGACGTCTTTTTTTCGACGTCTAATTTTGACGTCGGTGGGACCATCGTAGTGATGTCTTTTTCATGTAATTTTTGGACGTCCAATTTCCGTCCATTGATGGGGTTGTTTTGTAACGCCAGGCGACGTCTTTTTTCCGACATCTAATGTTGACTCCACCAAATTGCTTCGCCAGCTGACGGCGCAGCGTCACCATTGGGCTCCACCCCGTGACCGGGGATCTTCAACTCGCCGCTCCGCTTTGAACGCGCTGCGTTGCTCGCTATCGTGGAGATATGAGTTGGATTGATTGCTTCCCAATGCAAATGGCTGGAAGTACTTTACTCACCACAGCACGCACGGGAAAGGAAACGCAATCACTCGAGAACCAAACCCAATTCAGCCTTAGCATGAACCGGAACACATTCAACAAGTCTCTCACACACAGATACTCAACACACCTAAACTTGGCCGAAGCCATTAACCCAAACACATTTCCTCAACACGGTGACCACAGCAACCCGCCGCAAAGCATGACGGTCGTCAGCCGCTGCCCCGCCCACGCCACAATATGTTTCTTTTTTACATTTTCCTGTTTCCCTTTAACAGTTTTTATTGTTATATTTTATTTTAATATATTTGATTAATATACAAATTATTTATGTTTTTATTTTATATTGTATTACTATATATATATATATATATATATATACACACATATATATATATATATATACAGTATAAGTCAGATTAGGTCAAATGTTGAACGTCAAAATGACATCCAAGTTTGGTCATGGTTGGACGTCCAAATAGTGGACCTAGTTTGGACGTCCAAGTTGGGTCATGGTTGGACGTCCAAATAGTGGACCTAGTTTGGACGTCCAAGTTGGGTCATGGTTGGACGTCCAAATAGTGGACCTAGTTTGGACGTCCAACCATGACCCAACTTGGACGTCATTTTGACGTCCAAATAGTGGACCTAGTTTGGACGTCCAACCATGACCCAACTTGGACGTCATTTTGACGTCCAAATAGTGGACCTAGTTTGGACGTCGAATAGACGTCTAGAATTGGTCATGGACCGATGGACCCAATATAGACATGATCTGCACGTCTATCCAACGTCCAATGTTTAGTGGGTAAAGACCAATAGACAAACCAGGACAGATTGCAATAGTTAAATCTAGGCTTTCTGGTGGCATTCACTAGAACATAAAAAAAATAGAATATTACAGTTTATCACAGCAATCATTTAATCAATCAATTCTTAGATTAATTTAATTAAGGTATTTAGTTATTAATAGTTGTGCTTCTAGCCAGACTTTTCTTTCAACATGTCTCCTTCTCCTCCAAGGCTTTGTATAAAACAATTGACCATCACTCCATCAGCTTTGGCTTACTGCAGAGAGAAAAAAAGATCACATAAATACAGATCAGTAAAGCACGTGTGCAACGTCTTTGGCCCAGCCACCACAAACCTCCACCCCCCCCCCCTTTTCAATCAATATATTTGGAATCACTGTTCTGACTCTTCTGATTATAGTGTGGTAGTCCGGCACCTATAAGGAGTGAAGAAGCTTAATTACAAATTAATGTTTGCATCAGATTACTTCAGGTTATTTATTTATCTTTTATATCACCTGTCCTGTATACAGGGGGGCTTGGAGCCTGTCCCGGGAGACTAAAGCGACAAAGCAGGGTACAACCTAAACAGGGTGCCAAGTCATCACAGGGCACGTGCACACAAACACGCACACACAAACCCGCACACACCATGGGGAATTCGAGAATTTCAATTAAACTAATCTGCATGTCTTTGACTGTAATGCACATCTGGGAGGAACCTGGTACCCGGAGGAAACACGGGAAAGCACGGGAAAAACATGCGAATTCTATGCACACAGAGCCAAGGCAGGAATTGAATATGTGAGCCTGCACTATGTCACTGTGCCACCATATTAAATAAATTCCGATATTTAAGTAAAATGTGAACAGGATCAAATATGATATTTACCTTTAGAACTGCTCTGAGTGAAACTATATAAACTTACATAATTATTTTGATTGTGTAAAGCTGCTTTGCGCTATACAAATAAACTTGAATTGAACTATATGAGAATGTTATACAATTCTAGCTTATGCAGTAACATACATGTAAATTGGGGTTAACTCAGACACTAGATAAGATCTTGACCAAAAATTAAGTGTTTTAATTTAATAATAAATAAAAAATATATAAAGGGCTAAATGTGGAATTAATGAATAAAGTAAGATGGTTGCAAGTTTGCTGGCGGCAAGTTGCCTTGTAGGCCAAAGAGACCAAGCAAAGATTGGTGGCTGCAGCATCAGGCCAGAATTGTGGGATAAGACAATATTCAGCAGCGGCGGCGGTAAATCCAGAATTTGGAGTGCAGGAGCTGACATTGCAAGCTTTTGTAGCCAATCAGTGATTGATCCTCGGCAATCTGCCAAGCAGCAAAGAACACTCCTCCGCATTTAAGCTTGAAAGCACGCAAACAAACCATTGCACTCACAATACGCCATCACTAGCCATGATCTCTCAGATTTCTCTTGACACATGTTATCCAGGGGGAGAGAATACAAGGTCTTCAACCAAGATGTACCACCAGTCCTGTCATATTTGGTGGCCCTGCTCCTTTGTTCCCCCTGAGGGATTCGCTGCAGTGCTGAATGAGCTCATTAGTTTCAATTTCTCTTTTGAGTGAGGAGGAATCAGTATTTTGTATGTTTATAGCTATCTATGTCTAATTTTAAGGTAAAAATAGATTATAGTTCGTTCTCTAGCTAGCACCTTACCTAGTGAGGAAGGGCTTTCTGTACAGAGAGAGTGAACTCAATCTCTTTAATATTTTTGTGGTCCAGATTTAACCTATAGAGCACAAATTCTACCCAACACACATTTATTACTAAACAATGTTTGGATTTATGTTTTAAATTGTATAACATGTAGTCGTCATCATTCTTACCTCTGGGTTCAATTTCACCTCTGAGTATACAGGATTATAATCCACACCTGATTTTTCTAATTGAAAAAATAATTCCTGAATGAATTTCTAGAAAACATATACATTGATGTAAACATGGTATAATCAGGATTTTCTGCACCTATTTCTCCTACAGATTTTTTCTTTGATTTTATTTCAAGTTCAGCATAAGTCACATCACTACCACTGGGTTCAGCAGTAAGAGGGAACAAAACCATAACCCTGATCAGACAGTATGATTCAGTATGTGGTAAGTACTGGGATTCTCAGTTTAAAAGCTAACTAAAAACATTGGAGACTTTTCAACTTGTTGTCATGTTTATTTGCATAAAAGATAGGATGAAAATACCATGCTTTCTCTTTTTCTTTGTGACCTGTGCATAAGTGCCTTCACTGCTCTCAGCTGCAGCTTTACCTGAACACAGTGCAGTGTGTTAATCACTACAAGACCCTTTTGCACATAATTTAGTTAATCAATATTCCATTCATCTAATGCAGGATAAAGTATTTGTTACTATATAAAGTTACCCGTTATCAACAGTGTCACAAACATTAGCACCCATTAAAGAAAGCAGAACAAAGATTCCAAAAAACACCAAAGAAACCATCTATAAATATTTTTACATGTATTAATACAATAAACAGTGATTAAAGCAGATTCTGACCAGCCTGAAGTGGTGTGTGTCCTGACTGAGAGTCTTCAGCTCCTGACCGGCTCTGATTCTGATCTGATGTGTGATTGGGTTTCTGCTGCTTTTCTACAGAGGGAAACAGATCTACATCAAAACAGCCTATAAATACTAACAGGAAAGAAAATTCCTGGTTACATGATTGCATATGGCCATGTATTGTTTACAAAAGCACATGAAGAGTACATGTAAATACTAAATATAGATAAAACATAGTTAGATAGGGACTGCTACAATCGGTTCTATAATCAGGAAACAGACCATAGTAATTTAAACTTGTAATGTATTCTACTACAAACCTTTTATTAATTTATAATTTCCATATAAATCAACAATTATTTCATCCTTTATGCTCTATAAATAAATTAAGTCACATACTGTATATTAATTTTCAAAGGTTATCTTACAGTACCTTTCTTTATTTTGTAGCACCACAGCAATAATAATATTCAAGCAATAAAGAAAATGGTCAAACTCATTCCCACAGCCACTCCTTCTGTCCCACAATTATATTCAGAACATGCAACTGAGGGAAGAATGAGAAAATAATTTAGGATTTTGAAAAATAGTTTGAATATGTCTGAATTGTGTTAGAAAAATCAACTGAGAAGAAACAAATTTCACGTCTGACTGAGACCCAGCTTTTCAGTGACTCTCCTCTCTCTGTTTACAGTGATAGAAACCTTCATCATAAATAACCTGAATTTGAATGAAACAAAACAAAATACAAACTAGCTTACCTGTCTCCCTAAACAATAAACAGAGTGAAAATATATACAAAAGAAATGGCGTCTAGCCCCCTACTTCCCGTATGAAAAGAGTTAGATTATTTACAAACTAATTACAAAAAGCTTACATGCAGCCAAATCGGAATCCATATTATAGTCAAAACACGCAAAGGTTCAGATAAACAGGAGAGTCAGTCAACATGGAGTTCAACAAAGACAACACAAACTATAACACACAAACTCTTTCTCTCTGGCACAACACTCAAAAACAAACGACAAAACATACGACAGTCAATCAGAATTTCGAAAATACAAGCACACGACAGGTCAAAATCAACGAGGCTCAAAAATGGGCCCAGGCTGAGTGTTTGGGGTCATCCTTATATCAGGATATGATGTCGAGTAGGACCAATCCGGAGCTCCAGCTGATTAACAGGCCACACCCACCTAAAACAGACAAGTCCAACACAGGAGCAGACAGAGAAATCTGACAGACAAATACAAAATACAAATAACAAAGCACATCAGAATCATAACACCCCCAACCATAACATAAAACATGTAATGTTTTACTGGTTTACACGTGACAGTGAATCAGCAATTACATTTTCAACACCTTTTTTGTGGCATATTTTCAAATTGTACCTCTGACTAATCAGGGACCATCGCATTAAACGATGATTGGCATTTGACATTTGTTGGAGAAAGGTAAGAGGATTATGATCTGTGAAAACGGTAACAGGCTGTACAGTCGAACCAATATACACCTCGAAATGTTGCAAGGCAAGGATTAAAGCAAGGGCTTCTTTTTCAATAGTACTGTAGCTCATTTGATGTTTAAGGAACTTTTTTGAAAAGAAACTGACTGGATGGTTCAAACCATCGTCTCCGGTTTGCAACAACACAGCACCGGCACCTGTACCACTAGCATCCACTTCTAACAGAAATTGCTTTTCAAAATGAGGGACTACAAGCACTGGAGCACTACAAAGCAGAGTTTTCAAAGCGTCAAAAGCAGTCTGACATACAGGTGTCCACTTAAACGAAACAGATTTACAAAGTAACGCCGTGAGATGACTGGCCACCACAGAAAAGTTTTTACAAAAACAGCGATAATAACCAGTCATGCCAAGAAATCGCCGAAGCTCTCTCTTGTTCTTGGGGGCTGGAAAATCGAGGATAGCTTGGATCTTCGAATTTAGGGGACAAACCTGACCGCTACCAACTTCCTTACCTAAATATGTGACTGTAGCACAACCAAATTCACATTTTGCAAGATTTAGAGTAAGGTTTGCATCAGAAAGCCTTCCAAAAACTTCATCTATAGATTTAAGATGGTCATCCCAAGTGTCAGCATAGCAGACAACATCATCTAGATAAGCTTCACAGTTAGAAACCTTAGATAGCACGATAGACATTAACCGTTGAAATGTAGCTCCTGCATTTCGAAGGCCAAAAGGCATCACACAATACTGCAGGAACACATCAGGAGTGGCAAAAGCAGAAATTTCAGATGCACGCTCAGTAAGTGGCACTTGCCAATAACCTTTTAGTAGATCAAGTTTAGTTACAAACTTAGCATTACCCACTCGGTCTACGCAGTCTTCCATGCGGGGCATTGGAAAGGAGTCAGCTTTGGTCAGCGCATTGACTTTCCTATGATCAGTACAGAACCGGGAAGTACAGATGTCGCCATTAAAAACCTGCGTTTCGAGAAAAGGGATCCCGTGACTTGCCGCGGCTTTGCGCGGCTGCGTGCGGGAAGCTGTGAACATGCCCTTCATTACCTGTAGGGGGCAGTCGTGTTTCAGTCTGAAGTATTGTGTGTCTACTGAAGCCGAAAATGTGTGCAAATTAAACTGCGCATGCGTGTTTGGAGTCGCTGTGTATCAGTCGGTTGGGAATCATCACGGAGGTACAACACGGCGTGGCTGGAGCTGGAGTTTGTCGTGTTCGAGGTAAGTTTAGCTTTCTTTTTTGGATGTGATTCTCGCTTTCATGACTCCCAATTAATGTTCATCTTAATCTCAGGACGTACAAATAGCAATTTCAGTTTTTAATAGTGTGGAGATTCACAAAACACCGTTTTCGTGTAAAAACCTGAACCTACGGAGCCCCCATGGGTCCTGTGGTAAATAAATAAATAAATAAAATAATAACGAACCGAGCGCGCGGATTAATACACCGAGATGTGTGTTTCTTACCCCCAACCCGAGTGAAAACGGCGTCTTCAGACAAAGCCTCGCCAGTTAGATGCCATTTCTGAACAAAATGAGTCGTGTGTGTTAAAGCATTAAATGGTAAAAGAGCACTAGCAATAAACGTTTTTTTTTCTGAAGCCGAACTTTATTAATGAGTTACGAGTAAAGAACCTGTACATATGTTCATACAGTATTGACAGCAGCTCTAATTTACTGCGGTAAAGCCAGCCGCGGTTCAGAAAAACACGGTCAAGCCAGCCGCGATTGATTTTAGTGCGCGCGCATATTACAGTGATTACGGTAGTTTCATGAACAACACAGAGAGAATGCCCCATATCTGAAAAATGCTGCAGTAAAATAGTTTCATATGTGGTGTGTATATAGTATGGGACGTCCTGAATAAGAACTGATCATTGTTTTTTTTTCTGTTTCAGTCTGAAGTATTGTGTGTCTACTGAAGCCGAAAATGTGTGCACATTAAACTGTGCATGCGTGTTTGGAGTCGCTGTGTGTGCCCGCGCTGTGTACAGTATCAGTCGGTTGGGAATCATCACGGATGTTACAACACGGCGTGGCTGCAGCTGGAGTTTGTCGTGTTCGAGGTAAGTTTAGCTTTTACACTTATTAGAAATGGGGTCTTTATACCCCTTTGAAATGTAATAATGCCCCATATCTGAAAAATGCTGCAGTAAAATTGTTTCATATTTGGTGTGTATATAGTATGGGACGTCCTGAATAAGAACTGATCATTGTTTTTTTCTACGTTTTTTTTAATCATATAATGTGTGTACATTATATGGGATAAAAACTGACCATGGCGTTTTATACTTACTAGAATTAATTTTTTCATAGGTCTCTGAAGTGAAATAAAGGCATTTTATTTAACTTTTTTTCCCCATTGTGAACATTTGTTTATTTGACCTCTCTTCCAAAGCAGACGTTAATCCTCATTATAGAAAACATTCATTGAAGAATAACTGCTACTTTTGAACAGTAAAACGAAATAAAAATCAATTCTGGTATTTAGAAAGACTAAATACATTATTTTGTCTGTTTTCTACGAATTCTGCTGTAACTTATCTACATAAAACAATTATTTGAATGGTGAATATTTAAGAAAAATATTGTAACAGACAACCGTCGAAGTCACCAATAAATAACACGGATATTAAAGCAGAAATGCAAATATCTGTTTCTAACGGTGTCAGAAACTTTGTGTTAGTAGCACTGCTTGACATGCTTGATGCCTTCCTCTTTTGTAATTTGCTTTGGATAAAGGCCTAAATGTAGTTGTACGAATAAAAGATTATGTAATGATACAATGTAAATATTTTCACAGAAACAAAGCGTAAAGATGAGACGTGAATCTGAAGAGGATCTCTTTGATGATTGCCTGGTAAAGCATTGTTTTCTTATTAATTATACAATTTATTAATACCTTGAATATAGTGTTTGTTGTATTGGACAGAAGCATATAAATGCAAATGAATATATAAATATGAGTAATTATTGAACGAATTTTCATGTTTGGACTAACCCTTTTAAATACAAACTCAGCATTCATCATAGGATTTCCTGACACTGTAAAGCCATCTCATGCCATGTTTTACTGATGCAAGATAAAGCAATTTAACCCAAGTTTAACAATATGAAGTATATGAAGTGATGGTCATTTTTTTATTATCATTTATTTTTATTATTATTTTTTTCTCAATGAAGTCAGCACAGGTTGAAGCAATTCAGATTTTTTTGCTTCTCAAAATAAATGATTTATTTTCTTGTAAATTTTATGCAGGGGGACAGACGAAGTGACACCTTCTTAAAATCCTTGTCGTCCGTGCTGTTGAAGGGGAAGAACCAGTTGGTGTATCCATAATCCTTGAAGGAGAGGCTATTTTCAGAAAGTTCTTCTAGAACTTGATGGGATTAAGCTATCACCAAAAGTGCAAGCTTTAAAGATGAAGTTATCATCTTAAAACATTTGATTTGGCTTGACTACAAGTGTTTACATGTTGTGTTTACATGTTCAGCTTAAAATGTTTTCATGCATTAAGGTTTCAATGGCATACTTTTAAGTGCACTAGTCCAGAGTGCTGATTTGAAAGTTGCAACTTCACTGCTTCAGAGGGCTATTACGTTTTAACGTTTATTCTACAGTTTGTTTAAAGTATTTTCTGCTGCATTTTATTTCTAAATGAATGCTGTATTTTATTTATTTATTATTTTACACAATTTTGTTTAAAACAAGTATTTCAGGCCCTGGTGCCGTGCAGTTTTTTTCTATGGATGCAAAATTTAGCTGAATGCACTTTTATTAAAAAGACAACTTGGATCTAGACTGTGAATGTCACAAATATTTGGTAATGTTGGTGAATAAACTGTTTAATTATATTTTAGTTGTGTGATTTATGAAAGATATAGATGAAATAATTACTTAAGTTTCTTTCCAAAACATAAATTAGCAATGTTTACATTATTATAGGGAGTAATATAAATTAATAAAACCAAGTAAGGGAAAATCTCACAAAACATGTGTATATATATATATATAGTTAATTCAGGGCTATTTATGATGGAGACATCTTTTTACATTTTAAATATGTAAAACCTCCGCTGCGTGTATTCATTCACAGGCTGCAGCGCGCGCACAGAGAAATAGGAGACTGTGGTGTATGAGTGGATTGGAGAGAAGAGAGCTGTTCAGTTACTATAAAATATATATATATAAACATAATATGATCTTTTTGAGTTATAATGTTTTTTTTTATTATTCATAAGAAAACCTTTCAGTTTTGTAAATATTCTAGTTATAGTGTGTTATGTTTTTCTTTAGGTTAAACGGTTTTGAGAATTAGACCATCCAGCTAAGATAAATATTATGTCGTTGATTGATAAAATCTGGATTAAGGATAATTTATTTTATTTAATTTGTATTTTTCACCTCCCCCCCCCCTGAGGGATTGCCACCTTATTGTGGTCAAGGGGGTTTGCGTGCCACAGTGACCTTAAGAGCTATACCAACAGGTAATATATAATATTTGTAATATTGTGCAATATGTGGTATCCACTAGCAAACTTTAGCGATTTTTTTTGCAAACGTTTCTTTACAGAACATCACCATAAACACAGACACAAGACTAAAGGTAATATACATACAATGAAAACTTGTCATAAAAATCTTTATTAATGGCAAAAATGACATAACATTTATGGGTCTGTTTGCTCGAGTGAGCAGCCATGTTGAAAACTTCGCTTAGCCCTTCGTTTGAAGTGAGGTCCTGAAAAATCTTCGTTTGGAGGGCTATCTGGCCCTTCCCCCCTCCCCCTACACCTCCAACCAAAAGAGAAATGAGACACCTCTACCCCTGCACGTGAACGCGTCAAATGGAAGGGTAGGGGGAAGGGTTGGGATTCAGCCTTAATATTGGAGCAATAAAATTTACTTAAAATCTGTGTCCAAATTGTTATGAGGATTTTATCAAGTAAATCTTACAAGTTCTTTTTTTCAGTGCATGGGTGAACACGATGTTTTAAGAATTTAATTATATATATATATATTGTGTGTGTGTGTGTGTGACCGGTGCAACTCACACGTCCTATTCCATTGTCATTCAGACACATTCAGCGCGTTCAGACACAAGCAGCGCCAAATGCAGTGGACTCACATTCAGTACAGCAGGCCAGGATATAGTCTGTGAATACGGACGTAAAACTAACAGCAGATTAAACAGCTAAATGTAAAAGTATAAATATGATCCCTGTCAGTCTCCTAATCTAGTGACTGTTTGTCAGAAATCAGTATTGTGAAAGTATTGTAACAAAATTCTAGCCATATGGCAATATTAGTATATTAGTTTGACACCAATAGACAATCCACTTCAGAAAAATAGTTTTTAAAATGCATTCACTTACTTGGCGAACATTAATGATTTGATTCGAGGTTTGCACACTAAGACTCAGAAAAAGTGAAATAAAATGATTGCTGTTTAAATGGCATGTGTTTATCCTGTTTTGTCAGGTAACAGAACCTAAACACCTGTGCTGTATATCAGACAGCGATGGAGAGAGTGTAGATTACACACAGGTGCTCTCTAGTCATTAGCACTCATCAGGCAATGTCTATGGCCAACTGACTGCACTCAGACCAAAGGGGGCTGAATAATTACACACACCTCACTTTTCAGTTATTTATTTGTAAAAAAAAAAAAATTTTTTGAAATCATGTATGATTTTCGTTCCACTTCTCGCGTGTACACCACTTTGTATTGGTCTTTCACGTGGAATTCCAATAAAATTGATTCATGTTTGTGGCTGTAATGTGACAAAATGTGGAAAAGTTCACGGGGGGCGAATACTTTTGCAAGCCACTGTAGTTGTCCTGAGATTTAACATTGTTACCAATAATAGGCTGAGGCATTCTCTGTCCATGCTCATAAGGAATCCCTCAATGTTTTTCAATTAGGGGACAGAAGCAGATCAGCCATGTTGTAGTTCAGGTGAAGAGGCGAGTTCACAGGAGGTCAATCTGAATGTTGATTATACAGTATATAACATATAATATGTGTGCGTGTATTATACATGTTGATTATACTAATATTTAGCATTATGAGGAGTGATAGGCTGAGGATGTAAGTGATTCATTAGTGTTTTTGGCAAAAGTTTTGAACTGACATTTCACTTTTTTGTCACGCTATTTCATCAGGTGGCAATGCTGTCCGGTCCTAGTGCAGTCAGAGGGGAAGAGTTAGGGTCAAAGCCATTGTTCACCCCCAAAAAAACTTTACTCACTATTTACTCCTTAAGTGGTTCCAAACTTTAATGATTTTCTTTATTTTGTTGAATACAAAATAAGATATTGGGGAAAAAAGGGGATTGGGGGATGGGGTATAGGGCCTAGGGCCAGGGGTAGCTCAGTGGTTAAGGCATTGGACTACGGTTCGGAAGATCCCAGGTTCAAACCCCACAACCACAAAGTTGCCACTGTTGGGCCCTTGAGCAAGGCCCTTAACCCTCACCTGCTCAGATGTGTAATGAGATAAAAATGTAAGTCGCTCTGGATAACAGCGTCTGCCAAATGCCTAAATGTAAATGTAAATGGGTATTAGTTGGAGTCATAGGTAGCAAACCTACGCCCTTGTGTGTGTGTGTGTGTGTATGTATATATATGGAAATATAATTAATATTTTCGTGTTTAATTACAAAAAAAAAACATTTTAATGGTTAGTGATTGTTGCAGACATTTACACTATTTTTGAGAACTATTAAGTTCTCCTTCAACGTGTCATAGCCGATAACTGCCCCTTTGAAGCCTTTGAATGGTGTTAAAAATACTTGCAAAACAAGTATTGCAGCCATACATTGGAGGGAACTTCTGAGGTGGTCAGTGATTGATGGCACGGTCGGTCGGAGGGGGTTGTGATCACACCTATAGATCTTTTGTTCTAGGCTATCGGTCAAATATCTCTCCACTTGGAAGCAAAAACATGCAAGGGCTTTCAGCATCTCGACGCACATACTAAGCTGTTTATAAAGTAGACACTGTTTGTTTTTTCATTTTGTAATCTTTCCCGTGTTTACCGTGTACTGTACAATGTATATTCATTTTTTAATGAATTACTGTAAATAAACTACACATTCCGTTGATTTACCAGAAATGACTTTTCTGTTTTTTGTGTGTGCTAAACTAAACTTCAGGGTCAAAGTAATAGCGATTTTATTTGAAAAGTATTATATATTTACAATGCTGATAAGTTCAAGCTTAGATTCATATATAAACTGCTTCAAAGTCTTTCCGTGACCGCTGAAATCCGACAGACGCAGGGCTCAAGGGAGGTGTGTCTGTGTGTGTGTGTGTGTGTGTGTGTATGTGTGTGTGTGTGCGGGTTAAGGGTTTAAGGGTGCGCTGCCCTCTCTTGCCCCTGCGTAGAGCCTACACACACACACACACACACACATCTATCTATCTATTATATAAATACACATTTGGAATCTGCATCTACATTTTCTGTTACAAGTATAGAATTAGGTTCAGCTGAGACTCATGATCAATGGTGTTAGGGTACTTATGTAGTGATAATTAGTTTCAGCCAGATCATTAAAACTAACAATGGACTATGACACTCTTGAGAGGGGATATGAAAGTGTTATTCATTTATTTATTCTCTACAAGGGTGCGAACAACAGTACAGACCAAACTATAACTCTCTCTTACTACTATAAAAATTCTAGATATAAACAAACAAAATACAGCTTTTTTTCCTCAGAGGTAAACGGAAAAGTGAAGTTGTTCAGCTGTTTACTGTCACTGCAGCTTCTTCAAAGTCTTCCCACTCCGTGACCACTGAAATCCGACACGACACCACGTTAGGCTACGTCTTGACTCATTTGTATACCGACGGTGATTGGATGTTTCCCGAGGGCTCAGGGGAGTGTGTGTGTCTGTGTGTGTGTCTATGTGTGTGTGTCTGTGTGTGTGTGTCTATGTGTGTGCGTGCGCGCGCGTACTTCTTCTACTGTTATAAAAACTCTAAATATAAACAAACAAAATACAGCTTTTTTTTCAGAGGTAAACGGAAAAGTGAAGATGTTCAGTGTCACTATGCAGATGTTACACTCAGTGGAGTTACCGAAATCATTGGTTTAGTCCTCATTGAGCTTTTGTTCCTCTTATGTGAGCATAAACAGTGAAACATTCCACAGGTTTATAATACACCGCGGCCAAGTGAACCACGTTCCCGTCGAACGAAACGAGGCATAATCGTGGTGTTTGCTTCGGTTATGACACACCATAGTTTATTACCTGCTGTGGTAGATCTGAATATTTATTCAAACACAATAATAAAGCTTTATATCCTCAGCAGGGCTCAGTACATTGTTTTAGCGATAGTTTCACGGAAGCGAGTTCAGAACTAATCTAACCAAACCAAAAAAAAAAAAAAAAAAAAAACATCCGAAGCTTCAAATAGAATGAACGAACTAATGGAATTGATATATATGTAATTGATATACTGTATACACAGACGTGTGTGTGTCATTTTAATTCAAATGAACATTTTAATGCTTTCTGATACACTTATCAACTTATCCACATAAACTTATCAACACATACTCTCCGTGCACGTACATACAATCTCTAAAAAAGTAAAATTAACATACATATACAAATAAACAAAAATATAAACGTCTATGTATATTGAAGTTTACGGTGAACGCAGAGTCGGCTAAGCACATGTGATGACGCGCGCGCCCTCACCTCTTGTTACGGCTGCCTATTTGGCCAAAAAATAATTGAACGATATGCCTGGTCCTGGAAAGAGACAATAAATATATATATATATTTTTTATACATTTATTGCATTGTTTGTTGTTTACAGTCAAGCCATCAACATACAATAAAATGTAAACATGAGATCTAAACTAAAAACTGTGCTCCCTGTGCTGGTGCTGGCAATATCATCTCTTTGTTCTGCTGTCTCCGGCTCCCTCCCTGGTCCTGAACCGTACCATACATACCAGATCAAGAACTTGAAGATGAAGATTATATCTCTGGTCTTCTCTCTGACGGGTTCCTCCCTAGTTTCTGATGATCTCAATTAGTTTGTAGTGTTGCTTGTCCAAGGAAACCAGTAATCTTGCTTGAAGTGGAGCAGATATAATTCTCAGAAACTCATTACTGATCTTTAAAAAAAAAAAAAAAAAAAAGGTAAAAACAAAAATTGGACTGGCTCAAGTTCTTATGTTAGCAAATCTTAATTACAGTGTGTATAAAGTATAGAAAGCAGTACACTACAAACAGCACTCACTCCAAATTAGCTTGTTCTATGTTTACATCACTTTCCTATTAATTTTTACATCGTTAACCAACGGTACTTAAATATAATTATTTTCTTCGGCGCCGCTGACTTACTGTATAAACTCCGGTGTTTTTGAAAATCACCACGTTAGTTAGCTAATGCTAATGCAGGTAATATAGGTGGTTTTAGCTACAGTAGCAAACACGGACACAAAACTCAATCTACAAAGTAGTTGTTCCTGACATAAATCATGAATTTGCTCATAGAAGAGATACATTTAACATAGAAATGACATGAGTTTGCTTTCTTACCTGGTTTAAAGGAGTTTTCTTTGAGAATCTCCACCCGCATGTGATTCAGTCCGTGAAAATGCTGCGTCATGAGGTCATGAGACACGGTTTGAAGCAGAAATGTCCTTTGTGAATGGATTAGATTTAAGTTTAATCAGGGGCTTTAACTAACAGTAACTGAAATACAGGTTCTGATATCCTTCCTTACTTGTTTCAACGTCATGCTCCGGTTTGAGGCGGAAATAAAATTATACCGGCAAAACTATGGTCTAAAGACTGCGCATGCGCAAATCACACTCAACCTAATAAGAGTACCTTGATCAAAATGAAATATTTCACTTTGGTTTCCTGCTGTAAACAGCATTATACTAAAAAAAAAAATTAAAATAAAAAAAAAAGATTCACCCATAAGCATAAATTAGACACTTCAGTTAAAAAGAGCAAATTATTTTTTTTTACTAATGGAATGAGAAAAAAAAACACATTAAACTAGGTTTACTTTTTTCAGTGGATCCCTCAATAATTTCTTTCTCCTTTGCCTGTGTTTGATAATGTGAAGCACATATACACTCATTCATCATGAAAGATCTATTATAAAACAAAATAAAATTCATGTTCGCTTCAGCACTGTTCATCCGCGTCCTTACATTCATTGTTGTACTTGGTCCGGCTTTTAGATAAAGTCCTTCCATGCGCCATCTGGCAGATATTCAGTGAAGCGCAACACATTTATTTAAAATTCCCGAATGTTGCCTCCGGCAAGACGCGGCACGCCGCGCGCTAAATTGCGGCATCCCGCGGGAAAACACGCAGGGTTTTAAGGGCGACATCTGTACCATCTGGTTTGGGAACTAAAAGACATGGGGAACACCATGGACTAGAACTAGGGAACGCTAGGTTATGTTCAAGCAGATACTGGGTTTCTTTTCTCATCAACTCTTTCTTAAATGGGTTTACTCGATAAGCCCTTTGTTTGATGGGTGCATGTGAACCAACCTCAATATCATGTTTTAACACATGAGTAGTAGAGGGAAAGTCACTAAACAGATTAGGATATTTCCTAATCATATCCTCAATGTCAGCTTGAGCTGATGGAGGTAAGTGAGACAACTTTTCTGAAAGGTTCAATAAAGTCTCTGAATTGCGCAACCGAGCCGAAGTAAAGGTGGCACTATTCATCTTCAAACCATCAATTTCTGGTGAATACTCAGAGTGGAACACTTACCGGGGCAATCGTAAGGAGGGGAGTCTTACCCTTAGAGTCAGAACGCGTCACACATGCTTTCAGCATATTAACATGACAAACGCGCGTCTTTCTCCTACGATCAGGGGTGGAAACAACATAGTCAGTGTCACTCAACTTCTCTTTTATCTCATAGGGTCCAGTGAATCTAGCCTGAAGTGCTGACCCAGGCACAGGAAGTTAAACCAGAACTTTGTCACCAGTATGGAATGAGCGTGGGACCGCCTTTTGGTCATATCGGGTTTTCATCTGTTCTTGTGCAGCATCAAGCGAGCATTTTGCCGTTTCCACAACTGATGCATCCGATCACGAAACGAGCTAATATGATCCAAAACATTCTTAGTACTAGAGGGGTGGTCAGCTGAGAGAATTTGCTCTTGCAAGATCTTCAAGGGACCACGCACTGTGTGCCCAAAAATTAACTCTGACGGACTGAAACCGAGGGAAGCTTGAGTTGTAGTGCGAATAGCAAACAACAACAATGGGACTTCATCCTATTCTTTTTTTTGTTCAACACAAAACGTTCGGAGCATAGATTTGAGAGTCTGATGAAATCGTTCGAGAGCACCCTGGGACTGAGGGTGATAGGCACTAGATACTTGATGTCTGATGTTTAATTTTCTCATCACTTTGGCAAAAACTTTAGACATGAAATTTGTTCCTTGATCAGACTGTATATATTTAGGCACTCCAAAAGTAGTGCAGAATTTGATAATCGTTTTTACAATGGCATGAGCTTTAAGTGAGCGTAGGGGTATTGCTTCAGGATACCTAGTCGAGGCACACATTAGAGTTAACAAATACGAATTTCCAGATTTAGTTTTGGGTAAGGGTCCAACGCAATCAACCAAAACTCGTTCGAACGGTTCACCAATTACTGGTATTGGCCTCAATGGTGCCGGAGGGATTACCTGATTGGGCTTGCCAGATAATTGACATGCATGACACGATTTACAAAATTTGGAAACGTCAGATTTCATCGAAGGCCAAAAGAAATGTTTCAACAACCTATCATAAGTTTTTCGGATACCTACGTGACCAGAAAGTTCATGGTCATGTGCAATGCTCAAAACTTGCTCTCGAAAAGGTTTTGGAATAACAACCTGAAACACAGTCCCCCAGTCATCGGTGACATGACGTGGAGACCACTTTCGCATCAGGACACCATCATCAAAGTAGTAGGCGACTGAATGCTCTGGCAAAATGCTTGGCTCGACAGCAGCTGCAACACAGGAACACAGAGTTTGATCGGCACTTTGGGCCTCAATTAACATGGCTTTCCCGAATGGTAAATCAACACTAGGAAGTTCACACATTTTTACTTCAACTAATTCAGCTTTATCAGCAGTCTCAACAGAATTGTCAGCACACAAGAAGGTCTTCGACAAATCTACGGTGTCTTTTAATTTTTGAGCTTGAGCTCGAGTCACCACACAATCACTAAATACACTAGGAAATTGTTCCTGCAAAGAATCATTTTGTACATCAGGAACATCTGTAACCTCAGGTAAACAAAAAACCTTTTTACCTGCCAGATCGTTTCCCAGTATGAGCGCAACACCCTTAACAGGCAACTCAGACCGAACAGCCAACTTAACTTTGCCTGAAATAATCCCAGAACGCAAATAGACATTGTGTAATGGAACTTTAACCACAGAAAGATCAATGCCTTGCAATAAGACGCTAGAACCACAGCTTGACAGTTCAGAAAATGGCAGCACATTCTCCAAAATTATGGATTGAGAGGCGCCAGTATCACGAAGGATGCGAATTCTTTTTGTCTCGGAGTCTGGGTTATTAAGTGAAACAACACCATCCAAAATAAAGGGCTCAAAGACAGGTTCAGTAGTTGTATTCAAATTCTCCGTCATGGAAGAACCAAGGGGCCGCTCAATCAAACCAACACTTTTAGAACCTTTTGTTTTCTTGCTATTTTTACGTTTCAAAGTGGGACACATGGCGATGAGGTGTCCTACCTCATGACAGTAAAAACACTCACGATTTTCCTCTTTTACTGCACTCAAATCGTTCTTAGATACTCCTGGGGTATCCTTAGAACTGCGAACACGTTCAAAAAAATTACGCTTGGCGGGCGACGGAAAAGTTACTTTATGAGTAAGCACAAACTCATCAGCAAACACGGCAGCTTCAGAAAGAGAAGAAACTTTCTGTTCTTTCAGGTAGATCACGATTTTCTCTGGAAGACAATTCTTAAATTCTTCCAATAGTATTAACTCTTAATTGTGCGAATGTAACAACTTTAGTGGCAGCGCACCATTTTTCAAACAAATTGGCTTTGTCTCTTGCAAATTCAACAAATGTTTGACTAGCGGTTTTCACGTGGTGGCGGAATTTCTATCGGTACGCCTCGGGAACCAGTTCGTAAGCACGCAACACGGCATTTTTAATTTCTTCATAATTTAGGCTCTGTTCAAGTGTTAAGGCATAACAGACCTCCTGTGCTTTCCCAACTAGTTTACATTGTAACAAAAGTGGCCAAATATTCCGTGGCCATTTCAAAGTAGCCGCGATGCGTTCGAAAACAGGAAAATATGTGTCAACTTCACTTTCACGAAACATCGGAACTAACGCAATTTGTCTGCTAATATCACATTCAGGTTGACTTACTTGTAAAGTGCGTCGTGGTGCCGGAATAGGGCTCGGAGTGAATGCATTAACAGGTGGTGATACAGGTAGGCTGAGTGCAACAGCAGTTGAGGGTTGAGTAGGTTGCTTAGCCATTAGCTCCAAGTCTAGCTCCTTGAGCCGGATCGCTCGCTGGGTTTCGAGTTCAATTGTGCGCACATGCAACATTTGGCTCTGATACTGCTGTTTGCTCAATTCTATCTCCAGCTCCTTCAACCTGATTGCCAGCAAGGGATCGCTCGGAGAAGGAATGTTAGCGGGATCTATGCTAGTCAGTTTCCCAGGTTTGGGGAACTCTGCCCCCTCACCTACGGAAGCCGACATTTGAATTGCAACACCCGCCTCACCTTCCTCCAGCAAAGTTCCTCGCTCAACTAAGTGCCTGTAAACCACTTCCTTGATTTCTTGTTTCCTGGCACCACGAGTAACCTGGATGCAATATAAATCTGCAATCGCAAACAAATCCTCTTTTCGGCAAATATTTAACTGATCCACTGATGGTTGAATTGCAAACATACCTAAATCAAATTTTGAAGCCATTTCTAATTCCCTCCACCTCAAAATGAAAACCACTAGGCAAATGAATGTACACAAAGCCAATTTTACAAAATTAACACGACAACCAAAAATCCAAATAGGTTTGAAAAAACTTTTAGACGAGCTCCCAATTTCTGTTACGACCTCTAGGGGTTAGCCGTAACAGAAAGAGAGAACTAAATGAGTTTACACCAGAGAGATGTTTAATTTGTTTATTTTCAATTTTTCTTTGCACGGGATTTATCTTCAGGGGAAGACCAGGCCAAAACAATAAACAAAACAGGCTTTGTTTTAAACCTAAATAACCTGAATTTGAATGAAACAAAACAAAATACAAACTAGCTTACCTGTCTCCCTAAACAATAAACAGAGTGAAAATATATACAAAAGAAATGGCGTCTAACCCCCTACTTCCCGTATGAAAAGAGTTAAATTATTTACAAACTATTTACAAAAAGCTTACATGCAGCCAAATCGGAATCCATATCATAGTCAAAACACGCAAAGGTTCAGATAAACAGGAGAGTCAGTCAACATGGAGTTTAACAAAGACAACACAAACTATAACACACAAACTCTTTCTCTCTGGCACAACACTCAAAAACAAACGACAAAACATACGACAGTCAATCAGAATTTCAAAAATACAAGCACACGACAGGTCAAAATCAACGAGGCTCAAAAATGGGCCCAGGCTGAGTGTTTGGGGTCGTCCTTATATCAGGATATGATGTAGAGTAGGACCAATCCGGAGCTCCAGCTGATTAACAGGCCACACCCACCTAAAACAGACAAGTCCAACACAGGAGCAGACAGAGAAATCGGACAGACAAATACAAAATACAAATAACAAAGCACATCAGAATCATAACATGACTTTGATACCTTATGCATGATCATCTCTTCTGTAGCCTGTGTCTGGAGAACTGATCCATCTTTATAGAAATCAGCTCGGAGGTTTGAGAACTTTGTTTAGAGATATAAACAGCATAGAGTCAGAAGATGTCCCTCAGTCACAGGATGGACAGGATTCTCCAGCATCACCTCACCATCTAGAACAGAGAATTTACACTTCTGTCTAATTTCCCAATGAAACTCATTAGTGTGTTTGTGTATTCTGGTGTTGAACGGGAAGAAAAAACTCTTTAGAAAAGGATGCATATAAGTGCTCTACTGCAGCTGATTGAGTTAAAAAGAGACACCTGACTGTGCTGTTCTGTTGTTGTCTTCAAGTAATAAAGAAAAAACAGTGATGTGATCTGTTCTTTCAACTAAAAACCATTTGGGGTTCTGAATATTCTGTGAATAAACATTTCACTTTTAACAATAAACACACTACATGAAGACTCACCATGCACTGTGATGTTGAGGGAGCTGATTTTACATGTAGATCCTGTAACTGATCCCCACTGTGAACAATTTGATGCAGTTTTATTCTGTTTGTATCGTCTCACTGTCAATTTAGTAGAGTCAGGAGTAAGTAGAGCACCCAAAGGTGGAGGGAGGCCACCCTCTCTTCCACTGCGGTGAACCCCAATGTACAGGCCCCGAGCCGGGAGGCAATAAGTATGCCCACACCTGCTCGTCGTCTCTCACCGGTGGCAACTCCTGAGTAGAAGAGAGTCCAGCCCTTCTCAAGGAGACTGGTTCCAGAGTCTAAGCTGTGCGTCGAGGTGAGTACAACTATATCTAGCCGGAACTTCTCAATCTCACGCAGTAGCTCAGGCTCCTTCCCCGCCAGAGAGGTGACATTCCACGTTCCGAGAGCCAGCTTCTGCAGCCGAGGATCAGACCGCCAAGGTCCCTGTCTTCGGCCACCGCCCAGCTCACACTGCACCCGACCTCTTTGGCCCCTCCTACAGGTGGTGAGCCCATGGTAAGGGGGACCCACGTTGCCTCTTCGGGCTGTGCCCGGCCGGGCCCCATGGGTTCAGGCCCGACCACCAGGCACTCGCCAGAGGGAGGCCCCGGTGACCTACGTCTGGGCGAGGGAAAACGTTTTCCAAGGGTTTTATTCATCATAAGAGGTCTTCTGAACCACTCTTCCTGCCAGGGGCATGAAGCCCCCAACGACATAGCTCCCAGGATCATTGGGACACGCAAACCCCTCCACCACGATAATGTGGTGGTTCAAGGAGGGGGCCAAGAGTAGACCTTATGAAAAATACACAAGGGCTGACCATATAAACAAACAGAAATATGTAATAATAAGCTAAACTAGTTCAGCATTTAAACACACCTACTGAAGACATTAAAAAAACCTGGAATGGCAATAAAATTGCACTTTCCAGAAAAGACTGACTTTTATTAGATTCATGGATCAAGGGGTCTACAAACATTAAGTCAATTGTTAAGTTGTACCTTTCCCAGACATTGTTTACTACATAGAAATCAAGGAAAAGCCATTTAGATTATTGACATCACAATGCACAGATGAAGAAACACTTCTTTAAATACCTGCAAAGGATATTTGATAGCTGTGTAGAAGAAGCTTCTGCTGACCAGGAATTCTAATATATCATCCGTTATTTTCCATCTACAATCCAAATGAGCCAAGCCAAATAAAGTTTTTTTGTCTTTATTTTTTTTTTCTTTCACAGTCCATGAAGATTATTAAAATTACAAAATATTATTTTGTAATCTATATAAGGATTTATTAGGATAAGGAATTCCATATGAGGATACATGTTTTTGTGGAAATCCCTTTAACAGAACTGGAAATGTATGGGCTCAGAAGAGCCATCAGAGAATGTGAGCAGGAGTATGGAACCAGCACAAATCACTATGTAGAGCAAAAAGCATTGCAACCCCTATTAACAAGCAGTCTGATGAAGACTTTAAGTGATACTTCATCGTTGACTGGGGATTCAGCAGATTTGTAATTAACATACTTTAACTTTTACCTCCTCTAGAGCATGAAGAGCCAGAATAACAAAATAAAAAAAAACTTTCATTTGTCACATATAATTTACAAAACAGTGATCTTTTTTTTGTTAATTTCCCAGTTTGTTAAGTACTGTAACTGCTACAGTATCAGAGTCACTTTCAGTGAAATCTGAGACACATCCCACTGAACTGCACCTACTATTAACATTTATATTGCATGATACACACTGTGTCACTCACTCATCATCTATACCACTTTATCCTGTATTCTGGGTCACGGGGACCTGGAGCCTATCCCAGGAGACTTAGGGAACGAGGAAGGGTACATGCTGGACAGGGTGCCAATCCATTGCAGTCCACACACATACACACACTCACACTATGAGCAATTCGGGAATTAGCCTAACCTGCATATCGTTGGGAGGAAACAAATACGTTCTCTTAATACTTTGCATTAGAAACATTTGCAGGCTTTAAACTGTCAGAAAGCTAGTTGAGGTTGGATGCAAGTGCAGTGGTTTCTTCATAAAAGAAGAGTTTTAACATTCTTTAACAAACATGAAAAATTAACCAACTTGGAAGTCATGGCTACTAAACAGAGAAGATAATAGTGATTAAACTGTATCAATGGAATACATCAATTGTATCCTTCCCTGCAAAACTGTATAAATTTTGCAGGGAAGCCCCAAAATATTTTTTTCTTACAACTTTCTCTTTTCTCTTCTTTTCAAGTTAATAATAGGGATGCTCAGACACAACAGCTGCAGAACAAAGAATGAACTCAAACACAGGCTATAAATAGATTGGCTAATCAGACAAGACAAGGTGCAGGTGACAATGAATGTCATGTGATTGTGAGGTACAAAGGAAAATGAGAAACAGTAAAATCATGACATTTTAGCTAAGTGACTCTGCTCACTCCTCTATGACTGCATTCTTGATTCTCTCTCCATCGGTTTGAGCTGTTAAAGAAAATAACAAGGACATCTTAGCACGTTCTAAAAAGATCTTTGTACCATAAAACCAGATAAACTGCATTTGAACTCACCCTAAATACAGTTTAAAGGATGAAGTGAGGTGAACAAGTGACATGAAAGTCTTAGAAAATCAACATCACTCATTCAGTCTTTTTCAATAGCTCATCAGTAGTTGGCTCATGATAAAGAAAACTTTTGAATAGATTTTATTGTCATGTACAATGAAATTAGGAGTACAAAAATTGTGCAATTAGAAAAACTATAAACATTGGACAGATGTACATTGTATTAATTGTACATTGTAATTAATAATTAGAGAGACAGACAAACTTATGAACTTGTAGCTTATTTGACGTATTTAGAGGTAGATAAGTTTCAGTGTCAAGTCAGTCAGAGACAGATTATTTCACCAGCCATGTCATATTGCACTCATCATGTAGTGAAAGTATAATCACACTGGCCCATGTAATGATAAGGTAACAAGGTAATGAGAATAAAAATAATAAGTAGACAGACAAATAATTATTCTAGTCATTCAGTATATAGTTAGTGTCATTAATTATGTCACTCAATATGTGCATAGATATGTCCTGAAAAAGAGTTCTCACCTCGAGCTCTGTAACATTTGATCAGCAGAATGATGGTCACCAGCAGATACGGAGAGGCCGTCACTACACTACTGATCAGCATGAGCACTGAGGATGGAGCTTCTACATGTGATGGATCTAACAGAGGATAAGAATGATTATAATGGCACTTTATTTTTGATAAACTGTTTATAATGTTTTAGCCTAAACTGAAGAAGAAACAAATGCATTTACACTAATACATTCTGCTGCATATGAACACATTCCATATTGTACACAGCTTTTCATGAACTAAGTGTAAGCATATTTTAATTAAATATATTTGTGCACGCAGTAATATGACAGAAAACTATTAATCTTATCTTATATAGATGGGGCAAGGAGAACAGAGTTGAGTCAAGGACAAGGTGATGTCACAGTAGCAAGGACATCTTAGATCGTGTGCAGTATGAACTCAAATGAACTCTGGATAGGTTGCCATCTTAGGTCTGAGATGCTTAGGTCGCCATCTTAGAAGTGTGATGCTTAGTGGACAGAGTGTACTTTAGAACATATGATGTAATCTTTGTACCCAAAAAGACCTGAACTCAAATGACCTCTAGATATGCTTAGTGGACAGAGTGTACTTTAGAACATATGATGTAATCTTTGTACCCAAAAGCACCTGATAAGGGAAAGTCCCTGGACATGATGTAATGTCAGCTGACTCATGGGGTGATCTTAACTGTGAGGTCAAATTAAAGGAACACAGACAAATAACCAAAATGTATAAGAAAAATAAGCACCACCCTATATATTTAAAATAAACAAAGTGAAAAGGTAATGGAAAGTTATTTGCAATAAAAATAAGTTATAATGGGAAAAATATGGAGTCAGATGACGAGGTATATGATGTAACGAAACAAGATAGAGGAAAGCATGATTGTAATGGGTTAATAATTTGGTAAGAGATGTACAGAGGAGGGGACAAGGTGAGCTCCCCTCCCCTTGATAAAACTGTATAAAAAGGCATGTACGGCACTGCCAGATCAGTCTGTCCTTGGTGATGGCTGGATTCATAACCTAGGCTGGCTCAGTTTGTTTTTATTGCTGCAATAAAAACTTATCCTTACTTCATCTAGATCTGCAAGGAGTCCGAAGTCTTTCTTTGATTTCTTTTACTAAAAGTTACAGTATTTGGTTAATGTTTTAAATTAGGGCAACTTCAGTGTGGGGAGAATAAAAAATCCACCACATAAGAACCTAAGAACTATGAACTAAGAACTATGAACTAAGTTATATGTTATTCAGCAGGTTATGTTATAGACTAAGACCCAGTTTTTGCAGTGACTCTCCTCTCTCTGAGTGATTACAGCGGAAGAAACCTCCATCTGTCTTTAAGACATTATGGATGATCATCTCTCCTGTAGTCTGTGTCTGGAGAACTGATCCATCTTTATAAAAATAAGCTCAGAGATTTCAGACATTTGTGTTGTGATATACAGTATACTGTGCAGTGTAGAGTCACATAATGTCCCTCAGTCACAGGATGGACAGACAATTATAAAACTTATTATAGAACAATTATAGAGTTCTGAATATTCTGCATTTTAAAGACTCACCATGCACTGTGATGTTGACAGGATTACTGTTTTCTCCAGATTTAGTCTCACACCAGTAAACGCCAGTGTAGGATGTGGAGAGGGAGCTGATATTACATGTAGATGTATATCTTGTTACGGATCCCCACTGTGAACAATCTGAAACTCCCTCACTTTGTGTGTATCGTCTCACTATCTGTCTATTAAAGTTACTCTGGTCCTCACAGCTCAGTAAGAGAGAGTCACCAGTAAAGTGTTGAGTTCGGTTGGGATTGATGATCAGAGAGACTGGAGGAGCTTCACCTTAAACACACAACATTACATAATATTTCTAGCTGAATATTTTATATCTTAACCGTTTATTTATAGAATAATTTGCATTAAACACAGTCACATCCATTAAGCTAAAACAATTATATTTGAATGAGAATAATCCAATACCAGTACTTAGGTCTATTCAACTGTCTCAAACATTCCTCACTCATAGGGTGAATATAATTTTTCTTATATATATATATATATATATATATATATATATATATATATATATATAAATAAGAAAGAGAGAGAGAAAGAGAGACTTGACTTTTACAATCATTTATTTTACAAGTTTTTTTGTAAAAAAATAGAATAACTATAGATAGATTAAAATGAGTAAATAAATAAATAAAGACATTTTTAGACATTTTTCTTTTAATCATACATATTATATATATTATTATTCTTTTAAACATACATAGTTATTGTGTTTTTTTTTTTCAGTTTAAGTTTGGTGTAAAGATTCATTCTTCTTCTTCTACTGAGCACAGGGTCTCTCCACAACACCATATTGTTTTAAACATTTCTATGTCCTTCATGTTCTTGTAGAAAATGATTAAATCTTTATTAAAGAATAAAGATTCTTGATTTAACAAGTCTGGAGAAGATCTTTTGGGGGTCACAGTCTGTACTTTGTGACTGTGGGGGTCACAGCTTATTTTTTCTGCTTATATATATTGCCATTTTGGCTTGACCAATGGTAAAATTAATAAGCTGGCATTTGAAACTCTTTTGAAACATATTTAAAACCAAGAATAAAAAAAATGATTAAAATCTACATGCAGTGGTAAAAAATGCGTTTTAAAAGGTTAAACAAGAGCGACAATCTGGAACAATGTATTAAAGCATGGAAAACAGTTTCTCTCTGTGAACAAAGAGCATTCGTGTGTTATTTCTGGATAGAAAATAAAAGATTTAAGATAAAAGAGTTCACAGAGACAATTCCATGTAAAATCCTCTATTGGAGATCAGCAGACTTTTTGGTTAATGATGGTTTGATGGTTTATACAGTGCTCTCCACTCTGGTTTAATATCGTTATTAAAACCCAGTTCAGTGCGCCATGGGGTGTCTACCCTCCCATTCAGTTTTTTCTTGTTTAAAACCTTCACGCAAGCTTTGTACAGAACCTTACAAGACACTGTTTCAAAGTTCATCTTGTCCTCACCCTTGTGCTCCAGGAGGGGGCCGCCGTATCCCTCTAGGTCTGGAGTTATGATCAGCTGTGGAAAGGGTTTCTTTTCTGTAGAGCTGGTGTTGTTTATTGTTTATTCCATCAGCTGAACTCGCTCCTCCAATGTTAGGGTGGAGGAGTTGGTTAGCGACCCATTGAGTCCGGAGTCCCATATGCACTGCCAAGTCCTCTGCTCGAGACAGGTCTGTTCCAGTGATGTTTACCAACTGCCGGAGTGTCATGATCCCTGCCGAGATCAGGGTCTTGGATAGTGCTGGGGTGGTTTCACTAGAGATGTCTAGATGTGCTCTAGATGTCAGATTAGGGACTCCTCCAGCAGCCAGTGTAAGGTTCTGTTTCCTTTGACTTGTTTTTTAAAAAAGTTCCAAATTTTAAAACGTCTTTGATAAAAAAAATTATAGTCCAGTCATGTCCAGTGCTGTGGTGTCCATTAAAAACAGAGATCTGTCCAGTCCGAATCCTCCCATTGTCCTCTTTAGGCAGGTGAAGCAGGCTTTGTGGAATCCAGTGCATTTTGTCCCAGAAGAAGTCTACCAGTAGGGCCTGTATGCTTACAGCACTAGTCATCTGTAAGACATTTTTGGGACCAACCACTTCCATCTGCTCTGTCTGCCTTTTATGCCTTCAACAATACCCTCCCAGTTTTTGTTTAAATACTCAGTGCTACCCAGGTAGACACCCAAGTATTTTAAACCGCTCTTTTTCCACGTTAAACCCCCTGGTAGTGTGGGCTGTTCGCCTTCCCATTCTCCTACTAAAATGGCTTCACTTTTGTTCCAGTTGATTTTAGCCGATGAAAAAATCTTAAAATCTTCTAAAACATCAGTTAAAAAAGTCACATCTGTCTGTCTGTTCACCATTACAGCTCGATCATCGGCATAAGCTGAAAGACAGGTTAAAATTTTAAAATGAGGTATATTAAAACCAGAAATCTGATCTCTCAGTTTGCATAAAAGAGGTTCGATTGCCCAAGAATATAGCATGCCTGATAGAGAGCAGCCTTGTCTAATGCCTCTGTGTACTTTAAAAGGAGCACATAAACCACCATTAACCTTCAGTACCCTCTCAATGTCACTATACAATGTTTTGATCATAGCTGTGAAACCTCGGTTGAACCCAAAGCTTTCCATCACCTTCCACAAATATTCATGTTCAACCCGGTCAAAAGCCTTTTCCTGGTCCAGCAGAATGAGACCAGTCTTTAAATCCAAAAGTCTAGAGACATCCAAAATATCGCAAATTAAATGTATGTTATCAAAGATAGACCTACCAGGCACGCTGTACGTCTGGTCGTGATGAATGATCTGCTCCAGTACCTTTGTCAGTCTTGAGGCTAATGCTTTTGAGAGTAGTTTGTAGTCAGTGCACAGCAGTGATACCGGGCGCCAGTTTCCAGTTCACGCTTTTTTGCCAGTAAGGTCAGGACAGCCCTCCTGCTGCTCACCGGGAGCTTTGCTCCTTTCACGTTGTCCTGCAACACCTCTACTACATCCTGTCCTATTACTGACCAAAATGTCTTGTAGAACTCTACAGGGAGACCATCTATACCTGGCGCCCGCCCGTTCTTCAGACCTTGGAGAGCCTCCTGAATCTCTGCCAGTGTCAGTTCTCTTGCCATGTCTGTGGCTGTTTGTTCTGACAATTTAGGCAGATTTTTTAAAAAGGTCTCCTCCACTGCATGTGCTTCTGACAACTCACTACTATACAGCTTTGAGTAGAAGCTGTTTGTCTGCTTGCAAATTTCAGTGGGCTCTGATACGAGATCCCCTGATTCTGATCGCACAGCATGTATGATTCTTTTCTGCCCATTTTTTTGTTCCAGACCGAAAAAGAACTTGGAAGGAGCATCCATTTCCGTAGCATATTTAAACCGTGAGCGGACCAGCGCCCCCTGTGCTGCAGTGCCCAACAGGTCATTGATTATGACTTTTTTGTTTTTGAGGGTTTCAATATTTCCTCGATTTCCTGTGGTCTCCGAACACTGGAGTTCCACTATTTCGGTCTGTCTCTAGAGCTCTCATTGATCTACTGTAACAATGTCTTTTGTGACATTGAGAGTGTACTGTTGACAAAAACTTTTGTTTGTGCTTTAGCTAAGTCCCACCATTGCTGTAGAGAGCTAAAATCAGCTTTTTGTGATTTAAGACTGGCCCATAAATAAGTAAAAGACTCAATAAAATTAGCATATTCTAAAAGTACAGTATTAAAATGCCAGTAGGCACTTTTAGGTTTTAGGTTTTTCCTACTGACTGTACACTTCACCATGCTATGATCGGAGATGCCTACTGGGGTAATGAAACATTTTGTAAAATAAGACAGTTGATGCTTAATACAATAAAATTGTTCGAGTCTTGCCAGAGAGAGTGTGTTATCTACAGAATGTTTAATAAGTTTCTCCATATGTCACTTAAGTCCTTTATGGTTTCTGTCCAGATTGTCGGTTGTGCAGTTAAAATCCCCACCCACAATTAAAATATCAGCAGAGTTACAGTCATTAATGACGTTGTTTAGTTTGTCTAAAAACATCATCCTCTCTACTGCCTTGGTGGGAGTGTACACACAAATAAAAACAAAGACTTCATTCTCATAAAAAGTTCTCACTTTTAAAAGCCTCCCGTTGAAAAATTCTTCTATTGTATAAGAGTTCGGTATAAAATTGCGAGCAAAGAGCCGTGCGACTCAAGCACTCAGTGGTGTGTTGTGGCTCAGGATCGCGAGGCCGTCCCACTCTTTTGACCAGTCCGCAGAGTTTTTGGCGTCGCGGTGTGTCTCCTGTAGTAGAGCCACATCGATGTGTTTCTGTTTTTAATAGTTCGTAAAGTTTAGCTCTTTTTTCACATGTTCTTGCCCCATTAATATTTAATGTTTGATCGCAATGTTTACTTCATTCATTAAAAGGTGTATAGTTAAAAAAAAACAGTCTCATATATAAGAAAGAAAGAAAACATACAAGTGTCCAGCAGAGAGGTAAAATCATTCTAAGAAGTCCTCCTCAGCGAGTTCTTTGTTTATTTTAGTGATCCATTTCTTTATCCTGAATATTTCCCGGTCAGTGAAAGCTTTGTGTTTTTTGTAGTATTTGACGTCGTGAATGTTTGGGAAGTGATCTTCCAGTTTGATTTTTGAGCTTCCTTTTGTCTTTTCTAAGGAGCTTTGTATAGACTCCTCGCTGTATATCACTGGCATTCTCTCTTCCTCAGGGGTGAGAATCAGCACAGAGTCTGATATGTATCTGTCACTGTCTGATTCTGTGCCCTTTTTGGGAAGTCTTTTTCCTCCTCCCTTGCAGTCTTTTTTCCTTTTAGGTGTTTTGAAGTGGGGCTCCTCTTCCATCTCTATGTCCGCCTCATCCCCCTGTGACAGTGCAGTGGCTGCTGCTTCCAGTTGGCGGCTCTTCGCCTGGTGACTCCAGCGCTGGACCTGAGCCCTCCGTGACATTATCAGCCGTGCTCGGCCTCTCCGGTGCCAGTTGGGTCACGTTGGGTTCCCCTCAGTCTGGTTTAGTCGAGCATGTTGCTTTTGGTGTTGATGTTGCTTCAGTAGGCTCTTGGATTGCAGGCTGGGCTTGGGATTTGTTCTCTTTGGCATTTCCGGGTCCCTCAGCAGACGGCCGAGCCGTAGTTGTGGGGGGAACGGTCACGGCCGGCACGGTCGCATATTGACCTGGTCGCATGGGGGCATCAGGATCACTCTGTCTTTCAGGACAGGCACGGACAAGATGTCCCATTGCACCACATTTGAAACATTTTATATCGGTGTCTGAGGAGGCGAATATGTTGTAATCAAAGTTTTCAACTCTGTATTTAAAATAGCATTTAGCTCTTCAACACCCTCTTTAAAAATCATAAAATCAACTCTCCTAAAAGATACCAGGTGTTTTATCAGATGGGATTTACAGCCAAGGGGGATTTTCTTTATAGGGGAGAAAATAAACAGGTATAAAAATGGACAGGTCTGCTGCTATCACACTGTCAGATATAAAAGGAGGGACATTAGGCAGAACTACTTTCTTAGCTGGGGAGCTCAGAGGAGAAACCAGTATGTGCTCATTATTTACACTGATTCCATTTTGGACTATTTTAATCGCTTTTTCAACACTATTGACAAACACAACAACAGCACTGTTCATTCGGGAAGCATAGATGATGTTCTTCTGTCCCACCACATCACCAACCGCTAACCCACACTCCTCTAAACTCGCCGAGCACACCACGAGGCACACCGTGCCGGCGAGTTAAACTCTACACAGCAGTGTCCACCCTGCCACCCCTGTCTGCAAGGTGTGTGTGGGTCCATGTGTCTGTCTGTGTGCGTATGCACTTGGTTGAGTGACAGTCTCTATTGGTTAACCGGTGTGTGTGTGTGTGTCTGTATGCACGTGAATGTGTGTGTAAAAGCCCCCTTCCCCCCTTCCTACTTTCTTCTATCTAGTCTCAATCACTATAGCCACTATTCTTTTTAAAGATAAAGTCAGGTTAATTTGTTTTATTTTTACTTAAATAATTTTGTATTTATTATTTTTATATGAATATTTTTAGAATGTTTAACAAATCATCGAGTTTCCATTATTTCATATGTGGTAAATTCACTTTAATATACAAGTGTATGTCATATCTTATATGTCTTTTATATTCAAAGATATTACTGTTGATATTTTTCCTCACCAATGATCCAAAGTGGCTGTGGATTGCTGCGCTCTGTGTGAAAGGATTGTTCTTCTCTCCATCCTCTGCACATATAAACTCCTGTTTGATTACGAGCAGCAGGACTGAGAGTGTAGGAACCTCCAGATCCTCTGCTGCTGTCTGAGAGCTTGAATATATGGTAAACAAAATAGCTCTCTGGAAACTCCCTGTACCATCTAAATGTCCAGTTTGTAGAGGAGTTTGTAACGTCACAGTTTAAAGTCACTGAGTCTCCTTCAGTCAGCCAGCTCTGTGGAGATACACTCAGTACTGCCCATGTTCTCTCTGTTACACAGCAAAAACAAAAACATATTTACATTTGTACAATTACTTTATATACTAGGATAATCTTTACAACTGCCTGATGTTACACCAAATACAGAGTAAGAATTCATTCATTCATTCATCTTCTATACCGCTTAATCCTGTGTTCAGGGTCGCGGGGGACCTGGAGCCTATCCCAGGAGACTTCGGGCACTAGGCGGGGTACACCCTGGACAGGGTGCCAATCCATCGCAGGGCACACACACATACACACACTCACACACCCAATCACACACTACGGGCAATTTGGGAACGCCAATTAGCCTAACCTGCATATCTTTGGACTGTGGGAGGAAACCGGAGTACCCGGAGGAAACCCACCAAGCACGGGGAGAACATGCAAACTCCATGCACACAGAGACGGGAATCGAGCCTGGCTGGGGAATCGAACCCAGACCCTGGAGGTACAAGGCGACAGTGCTAACCACTACACCAACGTGCCGCTTAGAGTAAGAATTAAGTACAAATAATAAATATACTAACTAAAGAAAAAAAAATCATACAGTATATAAAACATAAATATAAAACTAAATACACTATGATGTTACATGACTGTAACTACACGCCTGAATAACACATCATTGTAATAAAATCATGATTACAGCCAAAGTAATTTTTTGTTTTTTGGGGAAAACCCCTGGACACTCTAGAGACACACTCAACACCAGAGACTTTATGTTGACACTAGTGTTCATATTTTATCTGAATTGAATGTGTATCTGAACTGAGCACGGAAACGACTTCTGATTTGTTTTGGTGACCACAGTTTATTTAATTGTGTTTTGAACCTAATTAGTCTAGCCTCCAGTTTTCATTAGTTTGCTTGTTTTTATTCCTATTAAAGTCCTGCATCCTTCCACCACCATCCATGACAATTTCACCAAAACCCTTCTTATTATTTAGATGGTTTTAGTATGACTCAACAAACATCACAGACACACAAGTTAAGACCCTGCAAAAAAAATACAAATTCCTGAAATAGAAAATTATAAAAATTAATTTTATAAAAATTAAAATTATTTCTTGCAGGCAGATGTGTAGCATGTGTCTGTATTACAGATTAGTTAACATGATCTCTAATAGACCATTTTATTAAATGTCTTATTTAGCAGTAAATATTGAGGTGATTGAGGTGTTAGTTAAACAGTGACATTTTACAATCACTGTTTAGCTAATGTTATAATCATACTAATTAAAACTTTAACTGCTTTTAATTTATTGTAAAAAAATTTACATTATACATCAGAGTCCAAACTTTAAAAGAGGGCCTTATGAAAATAGTTCAGAGGTGACCATATAAATAATCATAAACATGTCTACTATAGTTTATATTGGAGTTGAAATTGAATACTGGATATGAGCTTGTAAGTGTAAAACTACAAAATCATAATCTTGTTGCGACAGACTCACCTGTTACAGTCAGTGTAACAGGATCACTGATCACTGAGCTTTGAGAGTCACGTCTCTGTCCTCTGCAGGTGTAGTTACCACTGCTGGAAACTTCAACAGATTCAATATCAAACTGTTTTTTCTGTCTCTTTAAACTCTTATTATTCTTATACCACTTGTATTTCCACTTAGTGTCTTCTTCTCCCCGTATGTCACATGTGAAATGTACTCTCTGTCCAGTGTGCAGATGTGTATCAGGCGTTATAAACACCACAGCTTTAGTACTCCCTATAAAACAATCTGCTGTCAATAGGAGTAGTATAAAGTAAAGAGGTGAAAAGTAATTTCACACAACCCTATAAACAATATAATTACAGGCAAATATACAATTTTAAATAATGGATTTATGTAAATCTACAGTATTTATGTAAATATGTGTGATCTAAAGTGTCACACTGAGACTATTATTAACATCATCAGTGCTGCCAGTGGTTCTGCTTGTGTCTGTGCTAAAGCTTTTGCTAGTTTCCTGTGCCTAAGATTTGTTTTTGTTTGTTGTTTAATTATATATTGAATAAAATCGCACATGCACACACATCCAGTCTACTTTTCTCTGACATAACTATGTTCAAGTAACTGATTCTCCTTACAGATATGAGATAATACTAATGAACCTAACTTACAAACACTGCAGGGTAATGCACAAAACACAACCTTCAAATAAAACATGCACAAAAAAGTACACTCACCTTGAGCAGATGTCTCTGGTATAAATGAAACTAACACTGAATAAGAACAGAAACAGAACACATGGTTTAAAGATTCTAAATATTAAGTGCATGATCAAACACTTCATATAATGGACACACTGATGTGCTCTCACACAAGTGTAGAATTTGCTTTTGATGCTCTGGCCCCTGAGGACAAATTCTTGATGCACAATGCAGCGAACATTGAAAAAGACAATGAGCATGATGATGATGGACTCTTCCACTGTAAACACTGTTGCTTCATCTCAGGGCCGTAACTGTGCACCCGAGCTTTGACATAAAGGATGGGTCACCGCATACTAGGAGAGTTTTTAGCAGACTTAAATGCCATGTTCCTTCTGTCCCAACAGCCTGGGGACGAACTTAGTAAAAGTTTAACTTATGCATTCAACCATGAGCATTGCCTGGACTGTTCCTTATGACATGTCGACAATGGCAGCAATGTTGTAGATTGTTCTTCAATGATCATCATACACACTAACAATGGCAGCAACAGGATCTCTTCACAGGTTCACCAAGAAAGCCAAACCTAAGGACTCCCACTACTCTCCCTGGATGTTGTTTCCTAAAAACTATCCGCAATCTGTCACTATTTCTGTTTTGTGACAACTCTTTCTAAGGATTGTTCCTTCTACTTTCACCTTGTACATTGTTTACCTAACAAGTCTTTTCAGGCAGGGTTAGGGTTAGGGTTAGGGTCAATGATCCTTGACCCTGGAGGATACAACCCTAACCCTATGTGGAATCCTACCTATTTCCCTCAGACTGAAGAAGCCACTTGGATGAGTAGTGAAATGTCAGACCTAGATAACATGCCTCTAGATAACTTCTAGATAACCTTACCTGGATGATTAATGGTTAGGAATCTTCAGTAAACACAAAACAATATATTTTTGAAGACATGATATTTTATGTTTCTATGCCAGTTTCTCAGTTTGAAAAGTCATAAGGATACAGTATATATAAGCATCTAGGTCAACTTACAGTACATATAATAACTACTTCATCATAATCCAGTATTATCAGTCTTGCTGACATGGCATAAACTAACATGAGAAATGATTTTCAATTGAATAAGTCATGATTTTTTTATCAGTCATAAATAGTAAATTAACACTAAACTTCCTTTTTTTTAAGTTACAAGACTGTTCAATTTATAGTCTGTTATCAGGCTCAAAGATCACCTTCACAGTTCCTCCTCTTAAATGCACATTGCTGAATAGACAAAGATAAAAAAAATAAACATAAAAAGCTATCTATATTCTTGTTTCTGTATAACTTTTGCTGTTGTTTTTGATAATTGTTAATTTGTCAATAAATTATTCATTTATTTATTTGTTTTGTTTAACTGTTTATTTGTTTGTTTGTTAAATCATTGCACATTAGCTTTTGTTTATTTAAATGCCACTTGTGCTTTCCTGCACAAACAGTAAAAAAAACATAGAAAAGTAGATTTATTAGTATTAAGAATGATTAAAAATCATAAATTATTCTTTTTTTTTTCAATGAGTTAAAAATAACATTTACTTACAGAGCATCACACAGAGCTCCATCGTTTTCCTGTAATGACTGAGTGACTGAAATTATGTATTTGACTGTCTCTACACATCCTGTTGCCTTTCACAGTGTGTGTGTGTGTGTGTGTGTGTGTGTGTGTGTGTGTGTGTGTGTGTGTGTGTGTGTGTGTGTGTGTGTGTGTGAAAGAGAGAGAGAGAGAGAGAGAGAGAGAGAGAGAGAGAGAGATGGGAAGTCACATTTCTAACTTAGTGGGCACCTATCTGTTGGTTTCTGTTGAGCTCTGGGTTACAGTATCTGGAGACCCTGAGGCCTTTAGCGGCGCCAGCAGCAGTGGTTACATGTATCCTAGGAACACTGGACATAACGGGTAATCTCAGGGCTGTAGGCTAGGATAGATTCTCAAAGATAGTGATATATGCTTGAGCAAATGATATACACCTTCATCAGTCAGAGATTAATAAGCATATCTTTACAAAGGTGTTTAAACTAGTGAAGAAGTTTGCCTTTAAGAGGAAACCTGGCCTGTTAGAGTTGAATAGTGTCCAAGCCACTTGGGAAGGTGCTGCTCTCATGTCTCCTAGTATAGTGCATAGGCTCAATTGTATTATATGTTAATCTTTAAGAAAAAGAAATCCCATATGTCTTCGCTCAACATATGAACACACAATTTGAAGCTGTAACGTTTTAAAGTTGCGTAGTCACTCAAACAGAGTGAATAATCCACTCTGCTTCGATAATCTTGATGACACCAGGAGATGCAATCAAACACACACAGAGACATATTTCCATTGTGCTATAGTTATGTAGATCTGTATTAATGTAAAGCTCCTGTATATGTAGCTAATAAACAAACAACAACTAAACTCTTATCTCTTATCAGTTCTGATCTCAGTATGACATGACATGGCATAACAATTTTGCAATGGAATAAATTGTGTAATTTTATAATTTAGCAACATTGAATTTAACACTGAATTTCCTTAAAGTTAAGGTCAGCCAAGTTACGACTTGAGTTTACAAGTCTTACATGCACATTGTTTGGAAGACATGTGACATGAAGGGAATGAGGTTCATGATGAAAATTACTAATCATATGTGAAGTTACTTTTAAACACACTTTTCCATATGTAGTTAAAACACTGTTTAGTTAAAAGGCTGTTATCAGTCTCACCCATCACTTTCACACTTCCTACTGATAAACCCTTATTGCTAAATAGACAAAAACAGCCCTGTTTTCAGGAGCCTCTTCTGCATAACTTTTGCTGTTGTATTTGACTCTAATAGGTAAATAACATTTTAGATGTTCATTTATTTCTTTGTTTATTTAAACTTGTGTATGTAACAACTCAGGTCTTAGGAGGGGCAGAACCATGTGTAAATACTCTATACTGTTCGGATCCGCATGTTCCTACCCGGCAGAGTTCGGGCGGCTCTATTTGAAGGTTCTGATACCTGCGCACATTATTCGATCATAAGGTAGCACCAGTAAAGGTACGGTATCAGGGCCAAGACAGTGCGCAGCAAGCCAAGACAAATGCTAAAGACCCAGTCTCAGTCTTCATATTACAGTAAGCCAGCATGATTGAGAGTAAACAAGAATTTTGTTGTACTAAATAATATCCATGCAGTATAATCAGGGTCTCTTAAGTTGCTATTCATTCTAGGATGTTGTTTTTGTTTTAGTGTTACTGTGTGTGCTTTATGATGTGAGATAACATTCAAATGCAAATAATGTACCATTCCCTCTTTCCCAGGTGTTAACATGTCTCAGCTACAGTATTCACACATACAGTATATATTAAGAATGGAATGGAAGCGATGGAGATTTTCTTAATCATATCGTGTTGTATTGTTTTTTAATCACAGAATCATTTAATTTTTTATAGAATATTTAGATTCTTATTCTATTCTATTTTATTATTCTATTTGGAAAATAGCACTAAAAGCCATGGGTTGTGTATAGAATGATCAAAAACAATACAACACAAGTTAAGTTAAGGAAAATATCAGTCTCTTTCATTCGAGTCATTAAAAAAAACAGTAACACTGCCAATTTTAGAATCCATAGTATCTTAGTGGCCTGCGCACAACCTCTTGAGGTTTAGGTTAAGTATTCAGTGCACACCGTTTGTATACTCATATTACAACTATATTATAACACTCAGAAAGACCTTTTATTTGGGGTAAAGTGACTGATGTGCCTACAGTAACTTTTTTCAACATAGCCTCTGTTTCACTGAATAATTTCTAATTTCTAATAACTTTTCATGAATATGTAAGACCTATTGACACCTGGATGAGGTGAGTTCACACACACACACACACTACACACACGCACACTCACAAAGTTTCGTCAACTCCGGAAAAGCAAATCAAATGTCATAAGTACGTCCCACGAGCATTTACTTTTACATAAATCAATGATCAATAGCTCATGATCAGTGTTAGGGTATGTTACTTCTTAACGTAACTAATTACATTCCAAAATGACTGTTTTTAAAAAGTAATCAGTTACATTACAGCGTTACTTTCTGATAAAAGTAACTAGTTCGAGTACTTTTCCACTGCAGAAAATGAAAACTCCTTTGTGATTTCTCATTCATGTTGTTTTAGTCAAGACCTTTATAATTATTCTACCATCATTTTACTTTACTCCACGAAGTTTGGCCCATAATCTGTAATACCTCTATCTCACCTTCGCGGTTTCGCTCGGTGGCCGTAAGTACGGTTCATCATTTGTGATTCACTGCGAGTTTTGGCACTGTGATTAGGTTTTTGTCTTTCCGCCGTGTCGGTCCTCTCATAGTCTAATCAAATAAGTGTGATAGGTTTATAACAGCAGTAATAACAGAGGGGGCGTGTTAGCGGAACGGGGCTTGTAGGACAACTTTCACACACACGCACACACAATAACGGATTGGGAATGACTGCTGTCTGGCTCACGGATTGCGTAAATTGTCTGAATAACGAATTAAATTTTTGAAAAAAAGAAAAAAAAATTCTCTCCCTCTCTGTATTAGCGTTTCATGTTTCACTTTACTTTTGAAAAGAATCGTGAGAGAGCAGAGTTTCTGTGTAAGGCAAAGAGTGTGTGTAATTTTATAATTTAGCAACAGTGAATTTAACCCTGAACTTCCTTAGAGTTAACGTCAGCCAAGTTCTGACTTGAGTTTACAAGCTGTAAGTCTTATATTTACATGCACATTGTTTGGAAGACATGTGACATGAAGGGAATGAGGTTCATGATGAAAATTACTAATCATATGTGAAGTTACTTTTAAACACACTTTTCCATATGTAGTTAAAACACTGTTTAGTAAAAAGCCTGTTATCAGTCTCACCCATCACTTTCACACTTCCTTCTGATAAACCCTTATTGCTAAATAGACAAAAACTTGGCAAGGATGGGTTCCCTGTTGAGTCTGGTTCCTCTCAAGGTTTCTTCATATTGCCATCTTAGGGAGTTTTTCCTTGGCACTGTCGCCCTCGGCTTGCTCGCCCTTAATTGAAATTTCTGTATTGTGTTTTGGACATTTTCTCTGTGATATTAATCCTGTACATCAATGTACCTGAGTGTTCAGTTCAGCCAGTGTAGAGTTAGAGTGTAGACATTCAGTAAGTATAATAATATGTCTGTTAGTGCTCATTTACTCCTGAACTTCACTGCACTGAGATCCGCTATTCACACTGAAAAATACTGCAGGATCCAGTTATCTGCTTTAAGCAATAGAAAAAAATTACACATTGCATTTCATTGTGTTTATTATTATTATTATTATTATTATTATTATTATTATTATTATTATTACATTTTTTATATATATTTTTTATTAATGTGCTTTGGTAAATATTCTAGTACATGGTTAAAAATACAAATTAAAATTATTATCGGTAATATAACAAAATATTTTTAAAGATTTTTATGAACTGCTTTTAATAAAGACAATTTAACATTCTCAAACACCAACCTGAAATATGAACAGCAACATTGAAACTATTGATTCTATAGACTACAAATATGATTAAAATAAAACAAAGGCTAACGCTAATCATCAAGCTAATTCTAACAAGAACAGATACATATATACAAACTACAGCAATAACAGCATCAACGTCAAAGAAACAGTGTACTAAACAGTTTCAGTAACAATAAACAAAAGCAGTTAAGAGGGATGATCTATAGAGCTACAGGATAGGGACAAAACTAACTAAAGAGACAGGCTACAAATAGACTATCTAATCAGACAAAACATGATGAGGGTGAATATAAAGAATGAGGTGTTTGTACAGTGATGAATGAGAAACTAAGACGAAGCATGATGTCAAAGGAAGAAATCAAAATCATAAAATTCCTTTAATAACTAATAAGAAAATGCTCTACAAAATGCACTGCATCTTCTTTATACAGCAACTCCGCTTACTTCTCTATGACTGCACTCTCGATTCTCTCCCCATCAGTATGAGCTTTTAAAGAAAATAACAGTGTCATTTTAATTCAGGTTCATAAAAAAATTCTGAAAAATCTGAAAAACAGCCAAAATGCATTTTTTTCTCATCCAAAACACAGTTTAAAAGGTGAAAAAATTATTTATTCATTTCATAATTCATTCTGTCATGCAAAAACAGCATATGAGTAGTTTGTTTAGCAGCTTATGAGTAGTTTGCTTATAATAAAGAAAACCTGCAGCTGCTTCCACATCATCTGTCTGGCCTGAAATGTTTTTATTTCATATTATACTTAGATTTTAAACTTAATATAAGTGCATTTATAAAACATTGAAAGTTTTTCTTTCCATTTTTGATTTTTGTAATATAAAGTAAAATGATGTCTTCTCACAGATTGATGAATAGTTATAATTAATAATGTCATATGTACACAGACTCTCACCTCGAGTTCTGTAACATTTGAGCAACAAAATGATGGTCACCAGCAGATACGGAGAGGCCGTCACTACACTACTGATCAGCAGGAGCACTGAGGATTGGGCTTCTACACCTGATGGAAATGACATTCAATGAAATAATTAGAATAGCACTTAATTTTTCAGGCTCAACTGTTTGTATGCCTTAGCTGCAGAACAAACAAATGCAGAAGCACAGAGTTTCATAAACTAATGGTTTATACACTGAACACAAGTAATAGGCAAGTTATATTCCTGAGGATTAGTTTTCACATGAAGCAAATATAGTACTTGGTCAATTAAAAATGTTAATAAAGCTCAAACCTGAATATTTAACAAAGGAAAATGTTGGCTTTCTCTGAAGAATATGTAAGTTTGCACAATTATTAAGCAACTTTTTTTCCCCATTTCACTTGTTTATTTTACATTTTAACAGGAAGTATAACAAATAAAACTACTCAAAATTAACAAACAATTTTGACGTCAAAAATTTTAAGTGACCAATATAACCACCATGTTTTTCAATAACTGAATTCATTGAGTCTGTCAGTTTCTGGATCTGTTGAATCAATTTAATTAATTTTATTTATTTAACAAAATAAATGTTAAAGCAGCTTTAGCTACAGCAAAATGAAGCATGGTGGTCAAAGAGGTGTATTGCAGTATTGCTCTGAATCAAACTATTCTTCCTGTAACAGTATTTGAAAAAGAATTCTTCTAGGAGCTGACAATAGGTTTGGAAGTCCATCCTAAACATGAAAATGTCCAACTAGCTCATCCTTAATAATATTAAGTTATTTTCAAGTCTTTCAATTAGCACTTTTTCCCACTTGTTTTTTGCAATGAAAATAAGACTGCTTGCATATCTTATATGAATTTTTTCTTGTCTTTTATGTGTGTGTGTGTGTGTGTGTGTGAGAGAGAGAGAGAGAGAGAGAGAGTCCTTGTCTGTCTTCCCCACCACTATTCTGTCAGTGAGTGTATAAAGTGGTCTAGAGTGGAGTGGAACACCTGAAACTTGCACTGAAAGCTTTTGCTCATTCTCACTCACTTACTCCCAGGAGAGTTAGGGCATGAGGCAGGGTACACCCTGAACAGGGTACGAATCCATTGCAGGGCACATACACACACTCACACACTCATTCACACACTATGGGCAATTTATTATGGAAACACCAATTAGCTTAACCTGCATATCTTTGGACTGTGAGAGGAAACTGGAGTACCCGGAAGAAACCCACCAAGTATGGAGAACATGCAAACTCCATGCACACAGAGACGGGAATCGAGCCTGACTGGGAATCAAATCCGAACCCTGGAGGTGCAAGGCGACAGTGCTAACCAATACACCACCGTGCCACCGGTTAAAGGCTTTTGTGACTTTTCTTTATTTAATGTTTAATAAAACTGTCAAACTGTGTGAATAAGAATAATCCTCTACCAGTTCTTAGAGCTATTTAACTCCTGTAAACATTTGTGAGGGTAAAGCAATCATCAGCACAACTACTGTATAATTATCTGCATTTTTATTCTGTGCTGTGTAGTTATTATTTTTTTTATTTATAAATGTTTTTTATTTATGCATCTTTATTGCACCAACAGAAAAGTGGTGTTTCCTCACCAGTGATCCATAGTGGCTGTGGATTGCTGTACTGTGTGAAAAAGGCTGGTTGTCCTCTCTCTCCTCTGCACATATAAACTCCTGTGTGCTCAATAGCAGCAGAACTGAGAGTGAAGGAGCCTTCAGATCCTATACTGCTGTCAAAAAAGGGTACAGTTTTATAGCTGATATTTCCATTATCGTCTCTGTGGGGAACAGTTGTGTACCAGCTGAATGTCCAGTCTGTAGAGGAGTCTGTAACCTCACAGTTTAGAGTCACTGAGTCTCCTTCAGTCAGCCAGCTCTGTGGAGATACACTCAGTACTGCCTCTGGTCTCTCTGTTACACAGAAAATAGAAAATTATATTTAAAGCTGCACATTTACTTTATAGACAATATAGAAGCAAATACTAAATATAAAAGTAGTTTAAAACTATTTACAATAAGTCAAGGAATGTGACCGTTCTTATCACTGATTTATTTATGATACAAACAAACAAACAAATAAACTAATTTGTTTTGATTGTATTCGGACAATTTGTAAAATCGTTGATTTGAACTAGCTGCTATGGTCTCCTGGCACCTTATTAGCCTGCCTTTATGATCAAAATAATTTTGAAGATTTCAAAACAATTAACACACACGTCTTCTGTCTTACTGTTTTCTATGTATTGTTACTTATACTGACACATCAAATACTATACTGTAAATGTATAACTGTTGAATCTAGTTGTTGCCACAGACTCACCTGATACAGTCAGTGTAACAGCATCACTGATCACTGAGCTCTGAGAGTCACGTCTCTGTCCTCTGCAGGTGTAGACACCACTGTCAGAGTCTCTAACAGACCTGATACTGATCTCCTGCATTGTGCTGTCTGTATAGACTCGGTCTTCTCCCTCTAAGTAAAGTCTGTTTTTATTCTTATACCAGGTGTATGTCCACTCACTGCCTCCTCCTCCTCCTTTTATGGCACATCTGAGAGTCACTCTCTCTCTTCTGGACACATGTTTATCAGGTTTTGTGTATATTCTAGCTTTAGGTCTCCCTAAAAACAAATAAATGAATAGATACTCAAAGAAAGCATAAAATACATATATGGTTAATAACTAAGTTTATTAGTACTTCAAATAATTACTGGGGCAGTGGTGGCTCAGAGGGCTAAGGCACTGGGTTACTGATCGGAAGATCGGCGGTTCGATCCCCAGATCCACCAGGTTGCCACTGTTGGGCCCTTGAGCAAGGCCCTTAACCCTAACTGCTCCAGGGGCGCTGTATCATGGCTGACCCTGCGCTCTGACCCCAGTTACGCTGGGATATGCGAAGAAGGAATTTCACTGTGCTGTAATGTATATGTGACAAATAAAGGCTTAACTTAATTAAGGCTACAGGAGGGAGCTGAGATTTCTGCCTCAAGGTAATGAAGCTTTTCATAACCTTGGATCTGGATCTGGATCTGGTTTCATGAGAGAGTGTTTTAGTAAGCTGTGATCTCATGCTCACCCAGGTTTGTTGTTGGTGCACTCGTTGGACACTTTGTCTCAGAACGTCTTTATGTACATTGGCGTGGAAAAGTTTTGTCCTATTCCTCTTTTTTATGGTTTTCCATATATATCAAAGTTAACTGATTGAGATAATAAAAACTAATTTTAATAATCTGAATCATTTAAGTGTGACAAATATATAAAAAATAATTCAGGATGGAGGAAAATACTACAAGGGACTGCATAGTTTTTTTTTTTTTATTCCATTACATTTCTGACACAAAGCAGGGAAAAATATCATGCTTAAACCCCCTCTTGCTTTTGTAAAAGACAAAAATAAACTATATTGCACAACAGAAAAAGGATTTTGTGTTAGTATTTTATAGTCATTCATTTAAACATAATTATACATAAACCTCGTTATAATATGATAAATATATAAATTACAATATATTACAAATGAAATGGTTTTGAAATACAGTGATACAGTTATAGTAATCTCATTTCTTTTTTTTTTTCCCTGAATGCATGCATTGGCTTTTCAATTTAGGAAATAGGGGGAACATTACACTGTACTCTTATGTAGGACATTTGAATGAAGACTCAGTGTTACACAAATATTTTCCCTCTCTTAACTGTTGAACTGTGAAAATACAGACATAACAGCACATTATAAACACGTTTCTGTCCAACATTTTTCTCTCAGATCTGCACTACTAACCGGGTATATTAGCAACATTTCAGGACAGCAACGTTTCCTACTTCACTGCGAACCCTTTGCTTTTATAATGCGGAAAAAACCCGAGGTTCATTAATGTTAACTATCATCAGTCGCCCAATTTCAATTCAATTCAATTCAATTTATTTTATATAGCGCTTTTAACAATGGTCATTGTCTCAAAGCAGCTTCACAAAAATTAAAGAAATTTAACAAAAAAAAAAAAAAAAAAAATTATACCCAACCTGGTGGCACCGCAAGGAGCGATAACAGGTTGAGGTGCACACACATCACAGCCACGTGCCGTGACAATATAATTGTATCTATTTTTTTCATGCTAAACTGTATATGTTGTACCTTAATTTTGCAGAATAAATAGATTGTATTTTAATTAGAGCACAATGACTGGACAGCATGTGAACACCACATTTTTTACAATTGTATACTTACATTTACACACTCTTTATGTTGTGTGAAAACAACCTGTTGATTCTTTAAGTTATAGTTTTATTTCATTTATTATTTAAATGAATTCTCACCTCTGACTGAGACCCAGTTTTTTAGTGACTCTCCTCTCTCTGAGTGTTTACAGTGGTAGAAACCTTCATCTGACTTTAAGACATCATGGATGATCATCTCTCCTTTAGTCTGTGTCTGGAGAACTGATCCATCTTTATAGAAATCACCTCGGAGATTTGTGTTGCGATCTAAACAGCGTAGAGTCAGAGGATGTCCCTCAGTTACAGGATGAACAGGACTCTCCAGGACCACATCACCAGCTACAACACAAAATATAACATACATCAAAAGGGATTACAACATGAATATTTTTCATACATATTTCAAACAATGACACAGATTTGAAATAAGCATCATTAGTTTATGTTGTGCAATATTAATTACACAACATAATGCATAAGCAATGCCGAATTAATACCAGTGGTAACCAAGTACTTGTATTTATCAAAACTGCAAACAGAAAAAAAATATTTTCTGTTTTTTTGCTGGTCAAAGTTGGTATGGGATTTAAAATACAGTTAAGCAATGAATCAATATTCATTCATTTTCTATACCGCTTAATCCTGTGTTCAGGGTCGCGGGGGACCTGGAGCCTATCCCAGGAGACTTCGGGCACTAGGCGGTGTACACCCTGGATAGGGTGCCAATCCATCGCAGGGCACACACACATACTGTACACACACTCCCAATCACACACTACAGGCAATTTAGGAACGCCAATTAGCCTAACCTGCATATCTTTGGACTGAGGAGATCTTTGGGAGGAAACCGGAGGACCCGGAGGAAACCCACTAAGCACTGGGAGAACATGCAAACTCCATGCACACAGAGATGGGAATCGAGCCTGGCCGGGGAATCGAACCCAGACCCTGGAGGTGCAAGGCGACAGTGCTAACCACTACACCACCGCGCCGCCCCATATATATATCATGTTGTTGTATAATGTTGTTGTTTTCCAAAATGTTAGTGTTCAGTTTGCATGTGATGCTGGGAAAATTGAGGGTGTTAAAGGTAAATTTTGAATGTGAATTTTGATTTGATTGCTCATGTGTTGTCAACATTCTGCAACTCCATTCACTTCCCACATACAATAATCCATATAAAATATGTAGCTTTAATTCCCACACTTCCTACTACACCATCTAAATAAAAAATTAGAAGTTCTTTATATATTAAACAATTTAATGTATAATAACATTTTATTACACAAAATGTATATAAGAACAACTATTAATAAAATAAGGACAATAACACATTGTGTAATGTCATTGCAGGTTATATGTTTTTTTTTTAATTTCCATAAAAATAAGAACAAAGGCATGTGCTGTTATTCTTCCTTTGCTGTCCACAGATCAGACTGACAATAATTCAATGAATCAGGCAGACTTTATTTTATCCTTGCTATAACCCCACCAGATGGCACTATTTAATTATTCATGTGACATCAATACTTTACTCAAGACAGAGAAGGATATCTGATGAAGCTTATCAGGTATGGCTTGAATCAAATCAAGTACATTACAAATAAAGTATCATTACACATGGCCACGAATTTTGTTCATTTAAACGAGTCCAAAATTGAGGTTTTATTATTTGGATCGCCATTGGCTGTTGAAATTCTAACCCCCGCCCTGGGACCACTGTCACCCTACTGTATATTAGATCACATGTGAAGAATCTTTTTGAAGCAAATATCATCGTTGGTGAAGTCCCCTTTTTATCATTTGAGGATTTTGGATAAGGTGATGGGCTGTTTCTCTTTCAATGACTTTGAGCGTTGATTCATGCATTTATTTATTTGTGCTTAGATTACAGAAATGCGCAATATTATGGGGTGAGTCAATTGGCATTAGATGCAGTTGGTTCAAAATGGTGGAGCACATCTTTTGACTAAATAAAAAAAAAAATTGTCACATTACTCAGATTTTAGTTTCGTTTCATTGGTTGCCGGTCGAAAATAGAGTGATATTTACAATGAATTTTTTATTTCTTTTTAAGGCGATTAAGGCCATACAGTAGCGCCTCAATATATGAGTGACTTGATTCACCTTTTTCTGCGTGTGGGACCAGACACAGAAAAAGCATGGTCACCTTCTTAAATGACTTTTCGGAATCGTGAGCAGAAATTGATCAGATGATCTAAGTGCTCTCTGAGGACTATCGGAACTACCTTTGGAACAAGCTTTCTTTCCATGTCCGATCTGCTCCCAGTATTGAAATTTTTAAATCGAGTTTAAAAAACGTATCTGTTTGCTGAGGCTGTTAAACATGTTATAGAGGTGTGTTTTGGTAATTTGATGGTTCTGTTGCTTTTAAATTATTTTAATTTTATTATGTAAAGTACTTTGGTCAGTGATTGGTTGTTTTAAATGTGCTATATAAATAAATTAACTTAACTTAACATAAGCTTTACATTATACAAACTCTTTCAAACCTTGTTGTTTTTTTATAACTCATAAACATGAAATAAATCCATTATTTCAAGACATTAGGATAATTTTTACAATCAAAAAAGGATTTACAATGCAAAAAATATTCAGTGCATACATTAACATACAGTATCAGAAGCTGGGCATTGTAAATCATTTTCACAATTGAATTTGGCAAATATTTTACTAAAACATGACTTTGCATGTTCTTTCAGTGCTTGGTTGTTTCCACTCAACATCCAAAGACATACAGAGTACACTATTTGGTGTTCATAAATTTCCCCATGTGTGTAAATGTGTGTGTGGGTGTGTATGAGAGAGAGAGTGAGAGAGAGAGAGAGAGAGAGAGAGAGAGAGAGAGAGAGTGTGGGTGTGTATTGCCCAAAGTCTCCTTGAACAGACTGCAGGCTCCCTGTGACCCCTTACTGCATAAGGACTATATAGAATGAATGAATGAATGAAGTCATAAATCACTGAAAAGAAATATACAGTATATATATATATATATATATATATATATATATATATATATATATATATATATATATATATATATATATATATACCGAAACTTTCCATTTTCAACTGAATGTCTGACTGGACTGATACTGGATTGTAGTGGGTGGTCACCTGAACCAAACCATTATTCTAATGTAATTCTGCCTATGAGCTTATCATACTTATTTGTTTATTGTTTCTTTGATAAAATGTGTATGCATAATTTAATAAGTAGAGATTGCGGAACCGCAATCTCCACTGATTTCAAAAATTTTGCCAACGAAGGATCATTGTTTTTCACGAGTGATTGCCATGGGCAAAATGTCACCCATTACAACTTCCCTCACATGTTTGCTGGCTCTGAACTCGGTTCCTGCCAGTTCCCCAGAATCAGCGTCTGTACCTAAGAAGGAGTCAGATATGTCATTATCTTTTTTTGCTTGTGCAAAAAACGCAGGACGCAGGAAATGCACTTGGGTATCTTTAAAACAGATCATCTGCCTTAAGTTGGGTCAGTAGATCATCTATTACCTCTAGTGAAGGTATTAATTTCCCACCAGCTAGGTCATTACCCAAGATGAAAGATACACCGTTTACTGGTAATGCAGTACATATTCCTACCTCTACAAAATCAGTAACCATGTCAGACTGAAGATGAATGCAGTGTATTTTATATCTTCCATACTGAAGCTCTGTAATAGCCTACTGAATCCAACTGACGATTGACTTGAAAAGGGTGGGTGTCAGTAAATATAAAGGACTGTGCGGCTCCTGTAATGCACAATATCTGGACTTCAACTTGGTCATCCTTCTTGCCCATCAACGAAACAAAACCTTCAAACAAGAATGGCAAATAAGTAGGGTCTGGCAATTCCATTTCCCTGTTTAGGCAACAAACATGAGTTAGCAGGGTTAACCAATGCAACTTCCTTTCTTTGAGACTGCTGTATATGCTACAGGGTTAGACAGTTAGCTATCACATGTCCCTTCTCAAGGCAATAAAAACATTCTCGAGTCTCACCATTTAGTTTGGGCGGCTGACCGTTCACTACTGCCCTGGGGACTGAACTAATTTCAACTCCTACTGTCTGAAAAACATTTCTGTGTAAACACAAACTCGTCTGCCAAGACTGCGGCTTGCGATAGCGTTGTCACTTTCTGCTGATTTAAATATCGTACCATCCTTTCCAGAAGGCATTGCTTGAATTCCTCAAGTAACATTAACTCCTTAAGTGAAATGAAGTCATCAACCTTACTAGCAGTGCACCATTTGTCAAAAAGTATAGCCTTCTCCCATGCAATTTCTATGAATGTTTGAGTGGCATTTTTCTTATGATTAAGAAACCGTTCCCTGAAGACCACTGGAACTAACTCATGTGCCCTAAGTATGGCCGATTTAACCTCATCAAATTTCAAGCCATCTTCCAACATGCGTTGACCACCGCCTATAATAAAGGCAGTTTAAAAAGGGTCTGTGGTCCACGCCCAAATCTCGGGTGAAACATTTTGAAGAATCCTGTTCTGTGTCTCCAGTCCTAGCACAATTGCTGTTTAAGTTACCCATGCAGATTGGCTGCCACAAGCTGTCCCCAGCCACTCTCCTGTACATGGTTGGTCCATACATTGAATGGCCATATGCTTTGCTGAATATTTCATGTGATTAAGACCTTGTTTGTCAGCAGAGAAACACATTATCACTGACTCTTATTTCTTATAGTCCATTTGCCTCATTCCCCAATAATGCTTCAGATCGCGTGGCTAGCTTGACACACTCACCATCTTAATTGGGCTGAAGAGAGTTTGTGCTTGGCCAGTAACTTGTCAAATCTCTTTTTTTGTGCACTCCTACCTTGGTCCCCACCCAGACGTCCTTAAGCCCAGACTCTGATTCTGATTTGAACTTTGTACTGTCCTGTTATATCAATTTAAGCCAGGTGTTCAGCAAGTACAAGGTAGCCATGCTTCCTCCCCACAGACTGTATGACTGTGCAGTGGATCTTCTCCCAGTTAATACACCCCCTCATGGCAACTTTATCTCCTTTCTGGGCAAGAATGAATTGTTATTGAGAAATGCATTCAGGAGTCACTTGCTGCAGGTCTGATCTGTCCTTCTTCCTAACCAACACCATCTCACTTCCTCATCACCATCACTTCTTCCTCTTTTTTTTCTTTTTTTGTTGAGAAGAAGGACATATCTCTCTGCCCATGCATTGGTTATCTTAATGCCATTACTGTTAAGAACAGCTACCCATTACCATTGTCATTAGCTGAAAGAAACTCAACTGTGCCGTTCTTTTGCCGGTCTTCAGGTAATATTGCAATTACAGAACTTTCAGAACATTAGTAAGATAGGCCATTGACTTTTGTTTAATAAGTCTTCCAATTAGAAACACTGTTATTTTGTAATATTTTGTAATAAAATAATTTTTTCCCTCTAACAATGAAGATGCTACATGAAGACTCACCATGCACTGTGATGTTGACAGGATTACTGTTTTCTCCAGATTCAGACTCACACCAGTAAACTCCAGTGTGGGATTTGGAGAGGAGGCTGATTTTACATGTAGATCCTGTAAATGATTCCCATCGTGAACAGTCTAGCACTCCAGCCCTTAGTATGTATCGTCTCACTATCCATCCACTAGAGTTACTTTTGTCCTCACAGCTCAGTGTGAGAGAGTCATCAGTAAAGTGTTGAGCTCTGTTGGGATTGATGATCAAAGAGACTGATGGAGATTCACCTTTAATACAGAACATTGTCATTCCCATGATATAGTGATTGTCTTTTTATTGTATAAATTACTATAAACACATTTACATCTCATTTAATTAAATAGTGCTATTTGAATAAAAAATAATACTCTACCAGTGCATTGGGATATTCAACTACCTTATATATACCATATATACCTTATAACTATATATATATATATATATATATATATATATATATATATATATATACACTCAAAAAAATTAACATGGCTATCTGTTACATGTACTAAAATGTAATATGTGTTTTGTACATCATAATTTCATGTTTCCAAGCTAAACATGAATAAGTTATGTTGTATTTGCATGAAAATCAACAACTTAACATGTACTAGATTCAATCATGTTGAGATAAACCAACGAGATCTTGTCAATATGAAAAGCGGAAATAGCAAAACCGGAAATATCGCGAGAACACAGAGAAGACAAACGTTGGCGGGCTTGTGGAAAAGGTAAGCAGGAATTAATTCCCATCTGTCTAAATAGAAACGAAATACTGAACATAAATGTCACCTGTTGTTTAGCAATGTTTAATCACGTTATTTCTTGTATTTTTAATCACACTTAAAATACCGAAGGTTATATGCGCGTGCTTGCGGTTCGGTTCTGGTTTCGGTCTGTTCTCATGAGTTGTGAAGCGAGAGGAACAAAGTATAAATAATGTTCATTTGCTAAATTAAGTATCATGAATTTTAATTGAATATCTATCTCTGTATTTTTTCACAGGAGTTTGTGACTGAACGTGTCCTGTCTGTATCTGACTTCAGGAGTTTCCTGACCAACGTATCTAACGGTCATATTTAAAAGTCATAACGTACAGTTATAAAGTACAAATGTTTTTTTTTTTTATTAATACTTATTTGTGGTGTTTTATGTTTTGTACATCTTTTCAAATTGAGACCTCATTTGTAAGTTGCTCCTGGTGTAAAATAAAAATCTCCGGTTTATCCCGTTTGTCTGTTTCCTTCCTTCACAGAATTCTGTTGACCAGGGCTTGAAATTTAAATTCACTTGAGTTGGATCAACTTAATTTACAACTGAAAAATTTGTTGTACCAACCCTATTCATTTATGTCAACAGTATTAAATTATGTTGGACACAGCTGTAGTAAATAAGTTAAATGAACCTAATAACATTACTTTGACGGAACCTAAAAACATTAAGTTGGGCCAACAAAATTGCTTAATGCTGAACGAAAGCCATTAAATCAGGTGGAAATTCTTTCCATAATTTAATTATGTTCATTCAACGAGTTATTTTTTTGAGTGTGTATATATATATATATATATTTTTTTTTTTTTAACCAATCTTAAGTACAGCTATGAATGCAATCATATGTTAAATCAATGCTTTGTAAATAATTAATATAAACGCAAAATAAAATATAAACACTCAACACATCAGTGTTGTCATTTTTTCTCACTAGTAATCCATAGTGGCTGTGGTAGACTGTGATCTGTCTTAAGGTATTGTCCGTCTCTCTCTGCACTGCATGTATAAACTCCTGTATGTTTAAGAGCAGCAGAGCTAAGAGTGTAGGAGCCCCGAGATTCTTTGTTGCTGTTTGAGAGAAGTACTTCTTTATATGTTATGTGGCCAGCACTGTCTCTGTAGGGAACAGTTGTGTACCAGCTGAATGTCCAGTCTGTAGAGGAGTCTGTAACCTCACAGCTTAGAGTCACTGACTCTCCTTCAGTCAGCCAGTTCTGTGGAGATACACTCAGTACTGCACGTGGTGTCTCTGTTACACAGGAAATACAAAAATATACTTAAATCTCAAATTTTACTTCATGCACAACCATCGTGTTATACCTCAATGATCATCTACTGTAAACAGCAAGCAATGGTAAAAAATTAATAAAAATATATAAATGTTTTTATTTGCTTTATAATTTCTATTTGCTATTTTGCTTGTCTGCATTGTTTGTTGTGATCTGTGAGCGGCGCTACAACTCAGTGACTCATCCTGATAAGTAGGTTGTGTGTTCTCTGCTTTATGGAACAGAAATGTTTAAGTTATGGCTCTTTCACTTAATTAGCTACGGGTTTCTGACGCGGTGCCAGTGAGTCGCTGGAAGGCGGAAGAATTGCCCTCCGCATTGACAGAGGACGGCAATGCTGTTTTTCTCCTCTGGGTTGTTTACCCAACTGTTTCTTCTTTCGTTTTTCTTGTGTGTATTTATTTGCAAATGTGCCACAAAATAAACATTAAGATTTTGTATTAATGCTCTTGACGGCTGTCACGTGCCTAGGGTTCATTATAATAGTAATATCATATTTGATGATAATAATAAACCTATGAATTCATGTTATAATATAATATTTGATAGGGATTCCCTGGCTGGGAATCGAACCCGCGTCTTCCGCATGGCAGGTGAATCACCTACCAGGATTAATAGGAATAGCGCTGAGCGCTGATTAAAACTATGTAGTAAATTAAAGAGGAGAATCACGATGCAAAATCGCAGTCCTGAGCCCAAACCTCATTTAAATTAAATGAATAATTATTATAAGTAAAAAAACAATAGCCCACGTTTAGAAAAGGTTTATAAATTATTTCCAACGTATTTGGTCCGGTGTTATGTGCAGAGAGCCCGAAGATTTCCTGAAGCTCCGAAATCGCTGGGGCATTTTTTCTAAATAGACGCTATCTTTAATAACTGATCTAATCTTTTGAGCTGTATACACACTCATGTTTAAGGGGTTCAAAACGAATTAATAAGTCTGAGCAGATACATGAAAGGTGAGAAGTGGCATTACTGAGCGCGCTGTCGCATTGTATATACTGTACAACACGCGTTTATCAACCTTTTAATAAAAATGCTGCCTTTTGTAATGTGAAAATACTTTACAAAAGATGAACAGCTTTATTTCAGTCATAACTTCACAATCACATCACATTCCAGCTATTATTTCCAGCCGTGGTTAAATAATTAATGAAATAATTATTCAATGCTGGACACAAACAGCAAATATGATGATAATTATACAAAGCCCAAAGAACGTCGTATTCATAAAATAATATTTACTTAATATGATGATAATATATATATATATATATATATATATATATATATATAGGCGGCACGGTGGTGTAGTGGTTAGCACTGTCGCCTTGCACCTCCAGGGTCTGGGTTCGATTCCCCGGCCAGGCTCGATTCCCGTCTCTGTGTGCATGGAGTTTGCATGTTCTCCCCGTGCTTGGTGGGTTTCCTCCGGGTACTCCGGTTTCCTCCCACAGTCCAAAGATATGCAGGTTAGGCTAATTGGCGTTCCCAAATTGACCATAGTGTGTGAATGGATGGATGAATGTGTGTGTGTGTGTGTGTGTGTGCCCTGAGATGGATTGGCACCCTGTCCAGGGTGTACCCCGCCTAGTGCCCGAAGTCTCCTGGGATAGGCTCCAGGTCCCCCACGACCCTGAACACAGGATTAAGCGGTATAGAAGATGAATGAATGAATGAATGAATGAATATATATATATATATATATTGTTCGTTCATGTCTTCTGATAATGTCGACACATTTTTACGTTTTAAATTAGACATGTTGGCATATTCACGAATCAGGACATTCGCATAGTTAACACTATCAAATTAAATTAATTTCAAGACCATTTAAACCGAGGCATTGTCATGTCTTTCACTGTTTTGTCCCTGTTAAGACTTTACAAAAACTATATAAGAAACTTATTAGGAATTTTAAAGCACGATCTTGGGCATCTCATTTCATCATTATGAAAATAATATGAAGCACATATACACATTCATCGTGAAAGATCTGTTGTAAAACAAAATAAAATTCATGTTTGCTTCAGCATTGGAAACAATATTGTTTTAGGCTAAGTAATTATAAACAATTCATCGTTTGGTCCTGCTTTTAGATAAAGTCCTTCCATGCGCCATCTGGCGGATATTTAGTGAACCACAACACATTTATTTAAATTCCCGAATGTTGCTTACAGGAAGTCACGCGAAGCTGCGCGCAAAATTGTGGGATCTCGCGGGAAAACACGCGCATTCTTAACGGCCACATCTGTAAAACACAAATTTAAACTAGATAACATGATCAAAGTTTTAATATTTATATTTAAGTGTAGGTTTTTCAAGTCACATGAAAAAAAGATGTTCTATTCTTCAGGTCTGCTGCTCATTTGGAGACCCACTCCCATCTGACTTGAAAAACCTTCCATCTACAGTTCTCTGTTCAGTTCTACAGTTCAGTTCTCTGAAAGCGCAGCAGCCTCTCAGGCACATTAACACTGTGTCCCCAACATTGATTGAAGTCATTGCATCAGAAACTATTTTTCACATTTTTTATGTCTGCCAGTTTCCAACAAAAAGCAGCAGTATTGTCAAAGAATAACAGATAAATGTTTGACACTATTGGCACTCACACAGTTTATTCCATTGTCCAGTCTCATAGGTCTGTTGTTTATATTGCTAATTAATGTAAGTTTAAAGTTATATGCTGTTTTCTGGTTATATTATTCTGGTTGTACCTGTACATAAATAAAAGGTTTATACGGTAAACAGTGTGTGTGATGAAGAAGACTTATGTGAGTACTGATTCTGTGTTAAACATCTATGGGGCTGAGCCCCCCTTACCTGAAAATCCTAGAAACGCCCCTCAATCTGCATGGGACTGAACTCGAATCTCTGTAGCCTACAGAGATTCGAGTTCAGTCCCATGCGGATTTGCAGGTGATTTTTTATGATGAAAAATTTAATTACAATAAAAAAAAAAAATTATGATGTAGGCCTAATATAAGCTTCCCCTGTTTCAAAAGCTAGCAGCCGCCACTGCTATATACGCAAGTCGGAGTTGCCTTGCTACTGTCCGAAGGCCTTTTGGTTATCTGCATCTGTGATTGTATTGTGGAGAATATTATAATGTAGCTCCCGTAGAACTCTGAATGTGATATGACTGATTCAGTTGGCTTAAAACTTTCATTTAGTATTTGGTTTCTTTTTGGTTTATTTCTTTTCTGTGATTAATTTAATTTTGTGATTAATGCTCTTGTTATCTGTCCCTTTATATTGTGTTTATTTTGGGTAAATTGGATGTGTTTTTGTTTATTGTATGATTCAATTTGTGTTGGTCTACCTCAGGCACCGTTTGGCCGGGAGGCTACAGTAGCTAGCTACCTAGCTCTGAGTATGAGTGGTAGTGCAAAGGTGTGGAGTGCAGTGCTGATTGTGTTCCCATTTCACTTTGTGTGAGTGTGTGGATGTGTGTGACGTGCACCTTAGGGGTTGTACCTCGTTTTGCCTGCCCCTGCCACTGGGAAGCCTGTGCCTGAAATTCTTGTTTGCTTTCTTTTTGTAGGTATTGTTTTATTCTATGTCTTATTTTATGTTATAGTCTTTGTGTGAGTAGACAGAGTGCCCTCTTTGACCCTAGTGTGCATGAGGGTGATTTTGCTATGTAGCATGGCGTGCTATTGAGTGTTTTCATGAATTTTATTGTGAACTAAAGTAAAGTTTTGTACATTTGTACAGCCGTCTCTCTGTTTTACCTGACCTAATGAACTTGTGTTCCTTATTTGGGTTATTTCCCCAGTTAACTTCGTGAAGGCGTAATCGGTTTCAAAACACTTTATATTCATTCCCCTCCTCCAGCATTGCCACATATATATGTGTGTGTGTTCTTTGGGGGGAAGTAGAACAGCAGGCACACATGTGAGAATGTAATCAAAGGTCAAAAAGGAACATGAGGAAAAACTGGTTTCAGAAGTAATTCTAAAAATAACTGAGGTAAATTCACTTCCTTTCTTAACACTAAACAAATATTGTCTGGCATTGTACAAACACTGCCTCAACTACTGTTTAATAAACTTATTATATAATATATAATATATTTATTATATAAATTATTTATATAAATAATGTAGAATGAAACTAAATATAATCACCTTGAGCACATGGCACTGATAGAAGTAAAATCAACACTAAAACAGAACAGAAACAAATATTCTGATGTTACTATACAGTATATATATACACATATATAAACACATATATAAACACATAGATAGATAGATAAATAGATAGATAATAGATAGATAGGTAGATAGATAGATATAGACAGATATACACATATACATATATACAAATGCACACGCACATACAAGCACATGCACTATATATACACATATACACTACATATGTATAAAGGAACTTATTTTTTTTTACCTCCCACTAGGCGTCCCACCCTCCTATCCCACCATTAATAACATTAACAACTCTTTTTTTCAGTTTTTAGCTACAGTGGAACCCTGGATTACAAGCATAATTCATTCCAGAAGCAGGCTCATATTCCAAAACACTCATAAACCAAATGTAATTTTCCCATAAGAAATAATGGATGCTCAAATTATTCTTTCTACAGCCCCCCACCCCCCAAAAAATACATAAAAATAATCAACACAATATATTATGCTATAATGAAACAAATTAACCTGCACTTTACCACTTTTTTAAAGTAAAAATAAATCCAGACAGATAAGCGTTTTTGTTTGTGCGCGCAGGTGCTGTGTATGTGTGTGATAATCTAAGGAGCCTTCCCCTTCCCCTTACCCTTCCTCCACTCTTTTCACACACATGCTCGTGCATACAACAAAAACGCTGATTTATCATAAAAATGAACAAGAGGTCTCTCTAATGACACTCAATTGAGCGACACACTCCAATCACTTCTGTAAAGTAAAAATAAAACAAATTAACCTGTGTAGAGAGAGAGAGTGTGTGTCTCTGTGTGTCTGTGAAGGCGAAAGTAGAAGGGGTCTGTGTGTCTGTGTGCATGTGTGTCATTAGAGACCGTGCCACACACACCCAGCAGGCAAAGAGCAGGCTAAGCCTTGAGCAGAGAGAGAAAATGGATTTTTACCCTCTCTAATGAGACTTTTTCTTTACATGCGCGATGTACACACACGTATACAGACACAAAATAAAATATGTTTTATGCACATACACTTGGTCACAGCGTTATAGTAGCCTGTACATGTGTGCACGGATGTTGATTATACGAGTGAGAGACCCAGCAGGGGAGACGATTACCCACAATTCCGCAGCACAAGAGAGAGAAAAACCATTGTTACAGTTGTGATCACGTGACACTCAGCATCAAAACAAGAAGCGCATGCTTGATATATGATACTTGTAAACCAAGACTTGTTTGTTTTCCACGGCAAATTTTATTAAACATCTTTGCTCGTCTTGAGGAACACTCACAAACCATATTACTCGTAATCTGAGGTTTCACTGTACTGGGGTCCGTTCTTCGTACGTCGCTTACTCAGTTAGCTGGATTTGATTGTTGTGGATTTGTCCTGATCTTGGATTGTTTCATTCTTCTATGCTCATCTCGCATTTGCTGTCATAGCAACATGTCCGTAAGCTTGAACCTGCTCGGTAGCAGGTTTATTTCATGTAAACAGGATTAAGGCCGCGCTCCTGCCGGGTTATGATTGGTTGAAATGGTGAGGTCACATCTGATTGGTTAAAGAGCGCTGACGCGGACTGACTCACGTGGGAAAATAAATGTATCTTGCATATATGCCCCCCTGCCATGGATAATCGCTATCAAATATTATATTAGAACATAAATTCCTAGGTTTATTATTATAAAATATGATATTACTATTATAATAAACCCTAGGCATGAGACAGCCGTCAAGACCATTAATACAAATTCTTGTATAATGTTTATTTTGTAACACATTTATTTTTCAGGGGTTTGTCATGAATATGCAAATAAATATTTATATATGATAAAAATTAATATTTTTATAATGAAAAATTGGACGAAATAATTTTTATTATAAAATAAACAATATAAAAGTATACATGTATTTGAAAAAAAAAAAAATATATATATATAGATATATTTTATTTTTTTCATATACAACATTTCTTTTCATGTTGCATATTTTATTTTATTGTCTCATGTAATTTGGAAACCATTAACCTACTGTATGAATTTAAGTTCTAATATAATCTTTAATAGTGATTATGTGGGGGGGGGGGGCAATCCATGGCAGGGGGCATTTCAGCGCATAACACGTTACAAAATAACTTGAGCTCTCTCTTTTGACATTTCTTCAACCAATCGAAGGGCTTGTGATCAGTGTTTCTATTGTCGATGCATATCGCCTTTTAATCCAACGCACGAGCGTGCAATAATCCTAGACAACTCAATCCAGCTCCACTAATCATCAACAACAGGTGTGCTCGAAGAACCAACTTAGCTAGAGCGTAATTAGCACGATGATCTCATCTTAGATGTGTCAGTTCATCTCGGATGTATCAAGCGACGTACGAAGAACGGACCCCTGGTCCATTTCTTTACTGTCCTGTTTATAGTTTGTTCAGCTACTTTCTTTGATCACCTTCTCCTGAGTGACAGTGGACTTTTGGGGATTTTTTTTCCTCGCCGTTTTGGCCCTTTGTAATAGCATTTTTACTATGTATTTATTTTACATTTGGCATCTGTACAGTAAATTATTTAGATGCTCTGAAAATCCGCTTGTTTTATTCTGTCTATAGAGGTGTCTGTGTGTGTGTGTGCTGTGCTGAACCCTGATTCCTCACTATTCTGTGCTGCTGCACTCAATTTGCAGTTTGACTGCGTCTTTACCTCTTTTGGTTGTGGGTTCTTTAGTGGATGTTTCCTCTTTCTTTTCCCTTTCAGTTTAGCTTTAGTGTTGTCTATTGGTGTCTGTGGACTTTTGCTCCTGTACCTCTACATTGCAGACATTGGGGGTGTAGTCAACATTAGAGACAGTCTCACTGTCAGTGGTGGATACTGTACTGTACATGCACTATCTGCAGTGGTGTCAGTGTTGATGTCAGCACCGGGTGGCTGCGGTATGCTGCTGTGGCTTGCTGTAGGCCTCCCCTGTGCTCACTAGCTGGCTGTCCCGTGCTGCTGCTGCTGTTTCCCGGGCATGTAGCCCCCTGAGCTCCCCAGCTGCATAGCTCTGTGCGAACAGCTCAGCCTTATGCGTCCCTCTTCACCAGACTCAAAGTACCTCAACCTCAACGTGTAACTGCTGTTCCCCTTTTTACATTTAAATTTAACATGTCTGTTGGTTCAATGCCTTGGTTATTTAAAACCATTAAAACTTGCAGATGGAAAGACAGATGTGTGTCATGTTGGAGGTTTTTCAACTGAGTGGGATAGTTCTCATGGGGCAGACAAATTTCCCAAAGTGGGCCAGTTCCTTTATTATTGCCTCATCTTTTATAAATGGAGGCATGTTTGAAATCACCACTCACTCAGGGACAGACAAAGGAGTAACATAACTTTAACTGCAGATCCTCTCAAATTCATTCCACTCTTTGTCAGTGTACAGTACAGAACTCACAAGGTTAACCATGGTTAGGAACACCACCACAGTTTTGTTCATCCAGGAGGCTAAGTAGATGTTCTCACACCGACCTGCTCCCCCACCTCTAGCAGCACCTCCCGTACCTGTACACCATCCTCTGGCACATAATGCTATCCTGGAGAGTCAGAGTTTCCCCACCAGCCTCTCTCTCACTATAAAGTTTTAATATTCACTAATAATAAAAATAAGCAAATAAAGTTGTGGAAAGAAATGCTTCCACGTGCTCTCCTCACACCCAGCGCATATGCAGAGAGAGAGAGAGAGATGCAGAGAGAGAAAGAAAAATGGAAAGAAAGATAAAGACAGACAGACTGATAGTTATTGACAACAGTTAGTGTACATAACAGGGGTGAATGTAGTTTAAAATTTTTTATTGTACTGTGTAGCCAAAAGGTGAGGAGAATAAATTTTTTTATAGGTGGTAGACAGTCCTGAAATTACAACATAATTAAAATAAATAAATACATTAAAAAAAAATCTTTCTGAAAGTGCTTCTCTGATTGGTTTTAAGTGTGGGTTTTGGCAGGCAGCTGATTTCTCCTTTTTAGTACTGTGCACAATTCTGACACCGTCACCGTCACCAAAAGAGTGCAATTAACAATTGTTAAAACACATGGACATGTGGTAATAAATGTAATAAATGACATGGAGTAATAAATATGGTTAAATGACCCAGTGCTGTTATACTCTAAAACACCATATGTACAATGCCTTGCATCCAATCGGATTACTGAGTTGGGCTGTATAATAATATGTCTGTGAAAAGTTTTTAATAGAATATTTAACTGGCAACATTTAACCCTAAGTAAAGCAGTGACTTCTCAGTAAATTCTCATATTTTAAGCAATCACCACAGACCAAAAATATAATCAAATTAATGGCATCCTTCAAGTATAAACAAAGAGTTGAAATGACTAGAAATCGGCTGAAAACTGCCCAACACATTAATAAAACCTGCAAGGGGAGTTTGACAAAAGTCATTTCTAAGTTGACTAGTGTGTTTAGAAAATGCACTTTTGGAGTAATGAAAAAAAATCATGTGAGCTGATTCTCAGCAATGTTATGCAGCAAGAAATATATCAGCTTACGGACCGAATAATGACAAATCACATCAATGGCATTCACTTTCCTTGTGGCACAAGCATATTACAGGGCAACAATTAAGAAATAGTGTTAATAGGAGCATAAAGAATTTTTAAAGAATAATTTTCACACATGAATTGACCACAACAGATCACTGATCTAAACCCTAACACATCCATCACAGATAGATATTAGTTTTGTGGGTTTAATTTTCAGTTAATATTTAAATGTGACAAATAATGGCCAACTGTACAGTGGCATGAAAAAGTATTTGCCCTTTCCTAAATTGTTAGGATTTTGCATATTTGTTACATTTAAATGATTAGGATCATCAAATGGGTAAACCACTGTCCAAACATACAAACTATGAAATAGTACCCCCCCCACCCCACACACACACACACTTTTTCAGTAACCAGGTCTCACTTGCCTCAGATAAGGTCAGTGCTCATGATTCATGTGTTCCAAGGTGAAAAAAAGTTCCACTGCTTTCAAAAAAGATACAAAACTCCTCTTACATTAGCCAAAAAAATATCAATCAATACCAGAAAATATTAACTATCCACAAGACTTTAGGGCAAATATTCTGTGAAATGATGTGACAAAATCTGAACTTTTTGGAACATGGTGGTGGTGGTACTGTGATGGTCTGGGTCAGCTTTGCAGCTTCAGAGTCTGAATGACTTACCCTAATTGATTGAACTATAAATTCTGTGTTCTACAAGAAAATCCTGAAGGAGAATGTCCGACCCTCAGCTCATCATCTCAAGCTCAAGCACCATTGGGTTATGCAGCAGGACAGTTATATAAAATACAAGTCCACCTCTGAATGGGTCAAAAATACAAAAAAAGGTTTTGGAGTGGTCTATTTAAGGTATGGACTTAAATCTGATGCCATTCATGCTAGGAAAACATCCAATGTAGCTGAATTAAAACGATTCTGCTAAGAAGAGTGGGCGACAATTCCTCCACAGTGATGTGAAAGACTCATTGCCCGTTATTGCAATCACTTGATTTTTTGCTACCAAGGTTTATTAGGTAGAGGGCTAATTACATTTGAACATACTGTATGACCAGTCAGGATGGGACACTTTTTCTGTTAAGAAATAAAATTACTGTTTTATGATTTGAATAATTTAAGTGTGACAAATATGCAAAAAGAAATATCAGGACAAATTCATCAAGTACATCATGAAAAGACCCATAACCTTCCTGAACTATTTTTAAAATCTAGAATAGTTTCATGACGGTTATGACACATTTACACATCCTTATTTCCTTACACAGTTCTGTTAAAACTTCTGCATAAAAAAAACATTAGTAGTTAGTAGCAACTAAAGTCATTTTAGTTAATCACAACCATGAATTCCATTGGTGGAAATACAAACACCATGCAATAATTTTCTTTAAGCAGATGAAATGATGAGAGGTTGTCACTGAGCAGCAGATGACAGCAGGACACATGAGATCAGGTACAGATTCCAACAATATAGATGTATTTATACTCATTAAATACTTTAAACATGTATTTTACACTTGCTCTACTTGTCCTCTTACCTGTTACTCTTAGTGTTGTTACTGAGAGTAGTTACACATCAAACTAAACCCTTCTCATAACAGATATGGATCCACTGATCCACCAGAGCAGTCATGCTGAAGTACACACAATGTCCTAATCACACAATAAGCTCATCACTCAGGACATTCAGACTGCAGATGAACAACTTTATACACTTTTTACACTAAATCTAATGAACACACAAAGAGAACATTTACTTACAGAGAATCACAGCGAGTCGACTGAGCTCCATACTGTCTCTATATACATATATATTAAACTTCTTCTTTTGTTAATGCTGTCTTTCTTGTACCTGTACCTTCCCCTTTCTGGTAAACTTGCTTTTTGACTCATTCACATACAAAAGTAACAAAAGTAGGCTAATGACAGATGACGTGAACTTATTTTTGTACGTATTTCATGATTCCAATGTCTATAGTGATGTTTGAGCACATCTTGAATTTATTTTCCTGCCTTACCACTGTATAAGACAGTAACTAACAGTTTTATTGTATTATTTTATTGTAATTGCACGTGCACAATATTTATTTTAATGTAAACTTAGCGATGTCTCAATTATCCTACAGGTGTCTGACACATAATGTTCCCTTTTATTCCATTATAAATCCATCATATTATCACCTAATGTTGTATTAGATCTGTTTATTAACTTGGGCTCTTGTAAGCTTTACATTTATTAAACTAATATTTGCTCACTCAGTATATGACATGTCATGTTGGTCCTTGAGGTCATCCTAATGACATTTTCACATCTTCTCATAAGAGGGCGGTGACATTCAGGGAAAAAAATATTTTGCATAAAAGGAGACCAGAACTTCAGTTGAGTCTTTAACAATGTCAGAATCTACCTCCTCTGGGTTATACTCTGTGTCATCCTCCATCTTTGACACTTCCTTCTCTAAAACATGACATGTGACAAATAAAGAATCTTGAATCTTGAAAACCTCCTCAAATATAATTCCACAGCTTTGGGTGCAGTAGACAGTGGAACCTTGGATTGCGAGCATAATCCATTCCGGAAGCATTCCAGAATGCTTGTACATCAAAACACTTGCAATTCAAAGCAAATTCTCCCCATATGAAATAATAAAAACTCAGACGATTCATCCCACTACCCAAAAATATTAATATAAAAATAATTAATACAAAATTTAGAGCAAAAATAGCACAAATTAACCTACACTTTATCTTTGAAACAGTGTAGTAACACAGAGCTGACAGTTTTTTAACATATGCCTTTATGGACAACAGAAAGGCATGAAATAGTTATATCAAAAACTAATGAAACACATGTTCTCTGCTTACTGCATTCAGCTACTTGTTTTTCGCTGTTTTTGAACATGAAAATCCTTACCATCTAGTGGATAGGTGACAATAAACAAAAAAAACCTTTTTTACTACAGAAAGAATCCTCGCTGCAGTGATTGAGATCAGAGAGAGGAGAGGTGGAAGGGAGGTAACGGTGCTGCTATTATCGCTCCTCGCTCACTCCATAGGCTCCCTAAATAGGCGGTACCCACTTTTGCAGGTATGGAAAGGGACGGGGCTTACGCCACATTATAAAAGCAAGGCGTGGAGCTGGTCTGGGGTTCGAGAAGTATGTGATGCAGTGGAGCATAGGAGAGTGGTATGCGAGTGGGGCAATGTGACGCGCCTCAGGGACACTGAAAAAGGACATTGGAATTCCGCCTTTTGATCTCCGTACTGAGGACAGCGCGAGTAAAAAACTGCATGAGCTCCCACATCATCTTCACTCTCGCACCAAACCCACCTTTATGTCCCCACCACCGAAGCGGAAAAGGTCGCGAGGAGGACTGCGTTAAGGCCGCCGATCCCAGCTGGGAAAGCCGTCAGCGAGGACTCCTGCCTGAGGCCGTGCCGACAGAGAGCTTGGAGCGGCCAGGCCAGCCATGGACAGTGGGAAAAGCACCATCATGGGAGCGTGCAGGAGCACTGCCTCCGCATGCTTCGTACTGCCACTCCGCCCACCGCCACCTATCGCCAGCTGTGTGCCCACATGCCAGCTAGGCACTGCCCCTGGACCAGCATGTGCACATTCTTTCCTTCATCTGTTGAGCTGTCATGTTTTCTTTTTGACATGTACTGTATAATAACTCCTGCTGCCCATAGATCCTCAAGCCATGATAATCATCCCAGTCATATTTAGAAAATACATAAATAAAATAAACAAATGACAACACAGAAAGTGAAACAGTCATCTGAAGAGAGTGCATTGGTTTAATCATCAGTGTCTTAAATGGGAAAATTACCATTTAGGTAATTTTATGAACTTATAAACATTGATAAATGAATGTGCCACAATCATTCACATTCTATAGCAAATTACTGTTGGTTTTATTTACCTCATCAGTGATCCATAGTGACTGTAGATTGCTGTATTGTATGTGAAAGGCTGGTTATCCTCTCTCTCCTCTGCACACAAACTCCTGAGGATGGGTTCCCTGTTGAGTCTGGTTCCTCTCAAGGTTTCTTCCTATTACCATCTCAGGGAGTTTTTCCTTGCCACTGTCGCCCTTGGGCTTGCTCACCAGGGACTATCTTAACATTTTGATTCATACACATTCACATTCCATACAAACTTAAATAATTCTTTTGATTGAGTAAAGCTGTTTTGAGAAATGTCAATTGTTAAAAGCGCTATACAAATAAAACTGAATTGAATTTATGATCAGCAGTACTGCTTAACAAACTTAACAGATTTAATTTGTAGATTTATTTAATAATAAAATAGAAGTCAAGAATAATTGTTTAGTGCCAACAAAGTAAACTCATACACTCACAAATTACAATGCAACAGCATTACACAGCTGCTCCTCTACAGGTGTAGTTACCTGTGTGTGTCACTTCAACACCACTGATTCTATACATCTGTTCACTACTGACAGGACTGTGTGCAGCATCTTTATACCAACTGTACTGCGAGTTACACACACTTTCATCCTGTAAATTTACATCTCAGAGCGACAGCGTCTCCACACCTGATTATCAGAAATCTTGGATCCTTCAGGTTTTTGGTCTTCTTATAAAAATTAATAACAACAATGTATAATTTTTTTCTCTCCCTACGTCGCCGTATTATTTTTTTTAATATTTTTTATATATTATATAAAAATATAATAATTTAATCATTCATTCATTCATTCATTTTCTTAATCCTGTGTTCAGGGTCGCGGGGGACCTGGAGCCTATCCCAGGAGACTTCGGGCACTAGGCGGGGTACGCCCTGGACAGGGTGCCAATCCATCGCAGGGCACACACACATACACACACTCACACACCCAATCACACACTACGGGCAATTTAGGAAGAATTTTTAAAACAAGAGGATTAATGTCTAATATAGCAGAATGGTCCATATTAAAAGAAGGCACCTCAAATAAAATGACAAGGGCTTTCATATCCAGTTCCCGACACACTGCCCCCCACAGGTTAAACACACAAACTACAATTTGGGCTGCAGGCTGGCGTGAGACAGAGACAAATGAACGCCAGTGTAGAAGTCATTCGAGCGCCGCTACAAAACGCAACATAAACATCTAGGACGTTCAGAGCGCGTTCGTTTATCCAAACATTTAACGCCCATTTGAACAAGGCCTAAATCTTTAAATAATTAATAGCTTGCTTACACTGTATAAATTATTTTTACAAAATGAAGAACTAATGATGTGATGTCACTGCTCATGGGAGCTTTGCTCTCTAGGGGGCATCTAAACTCAGCAATTCATTTCAGGTAAAGTGATCTGGCAGCTGTATACGATATGTGTTTTCCGTTAATCTACATTTGCTTTTTTTTAGCAAAAACAATCATTAATTAGGATGTATTTACCCTCACCTTTGATATGTCCGTATGATACAATCAGGCATTCAATAATAATAATAATAATAATTATTATTATTATTATTTTATTAGACTTAATACTCATCATTAAAACCAACATCTCTTTTTTTCAAATATAAATGTAAAATATTAAGTCAAATGTTTATTCTGTACACTCATTGACAGTTTAAATGTGTGTATGTAATCATCTCTAGATTCCTAGTTAGATTCTTAAGTGATGCATGAGCAAGCAGTCCGAAAAGATGGTTGGCTGACATCACATGGTTTGGATGAAACAGTTGATCGACTTTGACCCTCCCTGACTGGTAGTATTCATTCATTCATTCATTCATTTTCTATACCGCTTAATCCTGTGTTCAGGGTCGCGGGGGACCTGGAGCCTATCCCAGGAGACTTTGGGCACTAGGCGGGGTACACCCTGGACAGGGTGCCAATCCATCGCAGGGCACACACACATACACACACTCACACACCCAATCACACACTACGGGCAATTTGGGAACGCCAATTAGGACTGGAAGTAGTAGCCTTTATATGGGAGACCCCTAGTTATACTAGTTATAGTAGGTGGGAATTGGATACCACTAAATTAGGAAGAAAATCCAAGAAAACTCAAATACAAAGAATAATTTTATTTAGCTTTGTTGCTTTTCTTATTTAAACAATTATTTCATAGAAAGTGAAGTTGTTACAGTATGTTTGTGTACTGTACACCTCGCAGACACATTCACATCCTGCTTCTGGTGCTTTTCTTGATATGTATCTTAAACTTGCACCTCTTAAGCCTCTGCTTGGCAAAAGAGTGGTATTTAAATTGCAGACCAGAGGGTTATGTATTGTTTGAATTATTTAACTTGAACTAAATTCTCTGTAATTTTCCAACCAAAAGCTAAATAAATAAATAAAAATCAGGGTACCCAATTTGTGTCTGTTGGGGGAAAACAGAATGTGAATGCCTATATATTTTATTTTATTTTAATGGATTGATGTGAGCATGAAACAAGAAATTGTATATTAAGAAACAAACCATTTATTTGTTGGTTTTAGAAACAGGTTGTTATGTTAAAAAAAATTAATGAATGCATGTTTACTTTCTGTTTGGTTCTGTCATTTTGTTTATTCTATTATTATGAATCATGTAAATCTCTGTTAAATTTTTCCAGTTTGTTCTAATAAATTCAAGACCAACACGTTGCCTCTATTGGCTTAATACATTTACAAATGTAAATATAAATTTAAATAGCAATTTGTCTTAAAAAACAGAACATTTTGTTACCATTGCAAAATGCGCTATACCACAAAGCTTCACAATGCTAAGCATGACAGTCCTTGGGCCCCCAAGTAGCGCAATGGTAAAGTGCTCACCCAATCATCAAGAGATTCCTGGTAGAAGCTGAAGCCTCTTGCAGCCAAGGGCACATAGTACTCTAATTGCTCTACAATGGTAATCATGGCTCTATGGCCAATCACTGGCATCTGTGAGCTCACGCAAGCAGAAGGAGCAAATAGAGCTGTCCTCCGAGTGTGTTGCGCCGCCCCCAATGGTGCATGAATGAGCAGTTTGAAAAGATGTGGTTGGCTGGTGTCACGTGGTTTGAAGGAAACATGATATTCTTTTGCCCACCCTGACTGACTAATGTGGAGCCTCCTAGTGATGGGAAGAATTTGGGTATTACTAAATTAGAAAGAAAATGAAATTGAAAGTACATTGAAATACAACATGTAATGAATTATAAGCTATATCATGATGGAAACAATGAATTTTAGTATTATTGGGCTAATTTATGAGCTATAAATTTCATAAGAATTACTTCAATATGCAAATCAGCAATGCTGAAGACATCCGAAATATGTAATAATCTCCTTTGAACAGTTAATGTTGATGTACAGTATCTGCTACTCATGTTCTGTAAAGCCTTCATAAAGACTGAGGTAACGTTTGTTAATTGGAGACTCCTGAGGCTGGTGACTCTAAATGAACTTCTACTCTGAAGCAGACATAAGTTTTGCTCTTCATGAGAGCTAGTTTCATCATGCTACTTGATGTGTTTTGCAAATGCACTTGACAATACTGTTCTTGCAAGAACTATTCTAGAATAGTTATTTTCTAAATATTCGAAATATAACAACTGACAGTTGTTGTTGGTACATAATTACCTAAGTTCATATGTGTTATTTAATAGGTCTTGAAATCCCCAGTATTATTGTATAATTTGGAAAATAAATAACTAGACAAAAACAAAATAAATAATTGTCAAGTGATCCCAAACTTTTGAGCAGTAGTGTACACACAGTGCCAGTAAAAAGTTTGGACGCACCTTCTTTTTTTAAATGTGTTTTTATATTGTTTTCTAAACCTGTTAAATGAACCAAAATACAGTGAAACCTTGGATTACGAGCATGATTACGAGCATAATTCGTTCCGGAAGTGGGCTCGTATTTCAAAACACTCGTAAACCAAATTTAATTTTCCCATAAGAAATAATGGAAACTCAAATTATTCGTTCTACAGCCCCCAAAAAATAAATACATAAAAATAATTAACACAAAAGATGAAGTAAAAATAAAAGAAATTAACTTTACCTTTTTAAAAAAGTAAAAGAAATCCTGACAGATAAGTGTTTCCGTTTAAGTGTTTCACACTGTGTGTGTGTGTGTGTGTGCGCGTGAAGCCCCTCCTGTCCCGAGAGAGAGTGTATGATACAAAGTGTATCAACGCGCACGCACACACATAAGAGAGGCTGAGGGAGAAAATGGATTTTTAATCTTCTAGTAAACCTTTATTACACAGTAAACCTTTCTTATTTGAATTTCACATAAACACACATTAACGGAAAGACTGTTTTGTCTAAAAAATTAACAAGGAACATCGCTAAGACACTTGTGTGACTGCTCAATAACGGAATCACTGCTGTAAAGGAAAACAAAAAAACACAGCACGTTACCTTTGAAAACAGCAGAGTTTGTGTGTGTGTGTGACTGTTTCTCGCGCACGCCCGAGAGAGGGAGAGTGTGTGTGTGATCCCCACACAGACACACACTCTCTCTCCCCTTCTCGAGCGCGCGGTTAGAGTGTGTGTGTGTGTGTGTATATGAGAGACTGCACGTGAGAGAGAGAGAGAGTTAGAGAGAGACAGAAAGAGTGTGTGTGACCCCCACACAGACACACACACTCTCTCACGAGCTTTCATTTAGAGAGTGTGTGTTTGTGTGTGTGGGTGGGTCACACACTCTTTCTCTCTCTCTCTCTCTCTCTCTCTCACACACACACACACACACACACACACACAACTCCACACAAACTGACTCCCAGGCACGGTGTTAAATTACGCGCCGCACACACAGGCTTACACAGGGTGAAACAGAGATTTTTAACTTCTAATGAGATGTTCTTTGCTTTACTCGTGCTCGCACATGTCTGTTATAAGAAATAGTACACGCACACAGTACACACGTGCTTACAAACACAAAATAAAATATATGTTTCACACACACACACATGTGGTCACAGTGTTATAGTAAAAAGTACAGGTGTGCACGGATGTTGATTATACCAGTAAGAGAGGAGCACTAAGACCCAGCAGGGGAGACGATTACTCACAATTCCCCAGCTCAAGAGAGAAAAAAGCATTGACTCAGTCGTGATGACGTGACACTCGGCATCAAAACAAGAAGCTCATGCGTGATACATGATACTCGATGCTCGTAAACCAAGACAACGCTCGTTTTCCAAATAAAAATGTATTTAAAAATCTTTGCTCGTCTTGCGGAACACTCGTAAACCGCATTACTTGGAATCCGAGGTTTCACTGTATGTTTTATATTTTTGATTCTTTAAATAAGCCACCCTTTGCTTTGATGACAGCTTTAAACAGCCTCATGAGCTAGTTACATGGAATGGTTTATCAACAACTTTAAAGGAGGATTTTTTTTGAGTGCTTTTATTTCACTCTCCACTCCAACTCATCCCAAATAATATAAATTCAATTTAGAATGGGTGTATGTGGATCCCAGGTCCTTTGATCCAGCTCTCCATCAATCTCCTTCTTGGACAAATTCCTCTTAGATAACCTAGAGATGTATTTGGGGTCTTTGCCATATTGGAAAATAAGTGATAAGTGAAATAACGCAATTTGTATGGGATGGCATGCCACAGCAAAATACCCTGGGAGCCATGCGCACCTACTGTAAGTTTTGACTAAGTGACCAAGAGAGTCCAGTAGCAAAACACCTCCTCATCCATGCTTCACAGTGGGAAACATATTTTCAGGAATAATATGTTGATTAGAACCAAAAATCTCAATCATTTTGATTAATCAGAAAAAGAGCATAGTTTTCCAGTGTCCAGGCTGGTAATTCTGATAAACCTATTCTCTGCAGCGTATGTACCTTTTGGTCATCTTTCTTTGCACCATCCTCATGAGAGACAGTTTGAAAAAAGCATTTGCAGGTTAGTCCATGAAATCTTCAAAAAATGAAGGTCAGTAAATCAAAAAACAAACATTTCAAAAACTACAAGTTTCAAACCCAAGTGCAGTCGCCTAAACCATTAAATGCTCTGATTAAACTGTTTCTTATGAGGATGGTCCCAAGAAAGGAAGACCAAAAAACACATATGCATGCCTCCAGCAACCATTTACAATGTAGAAAAAAATAAACAACAGGAAAGACCACTGAATTAGCAGGTGTGTCCAAATTTCTGAGTTGAAATGTATAGACACACTGTACCTATCCAAACACATTATTAAATTATTTTGATACCTGTATTTCATCATAGATATTTGTCTTCCGTTTTATTTCAGCATAAGTCACATCACCACCACTTGTTTCAGCATCAACATCTGCAAATAGAAGAACATGTGTTATCATTCTAGTTCAAATACTGTAAGTCTAACATGACTGAATATATTGGACAATGTCCTACACTGTAAACCCGGATTTGATAGCTAATTAAACAATTAGAATGCACTGAATAATTTTAAGTTTTATTGCATTACAATTATAGGTAAGTATATTGTACTAATTTGTAATACAATATACTTGCATTTGATACATTGACATTTGGCAGATGCTCTTATCCAGAGCGACTTACATTTTTATCTCATTATACATCTGAGCAGTTGAGGGTTAAGGGCCTTGCTCAAGGGCCCAACAGTGGCAGCTTGGTGGTTATGGGGTTTGAACCTGGGATCTTCTGAACCGTAGTCCAATGCCTTAACCACTGAGCTACCCCTGGCCCAAATAGTACTATCCCTGATAGTAATGTAATGTGTAAATAATTGTAAGTTTAATCGCTTTAAAATAGTAAGTTTTAGCCGTGATCACTCCTCTATCTCCATAGAGACCGAATTAAAAGTTGATGATTGGCTGTTTCTTCAGGCAACACAAGAGAGGAATGTGCATGCACCATTTAGGTTATTTCACCCGCCTGATTTGACCACAATCCGTTTTCCAGCTCTTCTTCTTTTAATGTTGTTTTCTTTCAATCGAGAGTCTGATTGTGAGCCGTTGAAATATCAGCTCCATAAACTTTGCCCCACATTAACCTCCCGCCAGGTGACTGAGCTGACGGAGGCTGTGGAGTCCCTCCTTCCTCTCGCCGTCTCCCCTGATCACAAACTCTCTCCTTCCACTTCACGATCGCACTCCGGTTCTTCTCGTGAGTGTATGAAAGAGATTCGTTCTCCTGCTTCTGTGGAAATGGAAGTAGCTACCTCAGAACAATCCTCCAAAGATGATAGAGAGTATGAGGAGTTGCTTGAAGTCATAACGCGTGCAGTCGAACGACTACACATTGATTGGCCACAGGAGCAAGCTCACCCTAAATGGTCAACATTACATGAGCAGATTTCTGCCGGGTGGCCAGGAGATGGTGCTAAAACACCACTCTCTCCTCGTCTTTGATGACCTCCACAATGAAAAAAGATTCATAAAATTATGTGATGATGCCCCACTGGCTATCTCTCTCCTGGAACATCATCCTTGTTAAAGAACCCAACCCTTCCCTCCAAGCCAGGTAGAACTTCTTCTACCCTGGTAGGGAAGGCGTTCCAAGCATCAGGTCACGCTGGCGCTTCGTTGCACACCATAGCGGTTTTGCAGTCGTACCAGGCTGATCTGCTGAATGATTTGAGCATGAGCAGCACTGTGAATCAGGAGGCATTCACAGAATTACCCCGGGCTACTGATTTGTCCCTACGTGCCACTAAGCAGACAGCCCGTGCTATCCTTGGTGTCCACAGGCTACAGTATATGAACAGGTTTTTGGGAAATTCCTCCCACGCCGTGCTCAGTAATCGAGGCCGTCGGCCACCCAGCCTCGACCAGATCTGATTCTCGCCAGGCGAGAAGGGCAAAAGGAGAGTGTCAGTAGCCGGACACCCCCCCACCCCCCGTAAGGACTGGGGTACGGCTCGCCACGAAGCTACTGCCAAATATATCTCATTGGGTACTAAACACTGTAGAGAAACTACAGGATTCACATCACCTCCACGTTTCAAAATGGCGTGGTTTCCACTTCCATGAAACCGGAAAGTGTGCATCCCCTGACAGAAGTTGCTGGGGAATGGGGCCATGGAACATGTTCCCTACCAGACAGGGAGTCAGGCTACTACAGTCGGTATTGCTGGGTTCCCGGATTTCGCGGGCTGTACCCATTTCCTCCAGCAGTTGAGAGGCTACCATGTCCTAGTGCGGATGGACAACACTATGGCAGTCTCATATATTATCGCCAGGGCGGACTGTGCCTGCGTCACTAAACAGCTAGCGCACCAGGTTCCTCTCCCTCAGGGCAATTTACATTCCAGGGCAGATAAATGTGGCAACAGTTGTACTGCCCAGTCAATCTCTGAGTGGATATCATCTTGGAAGGGAGTGCGGTGAGGCTCTGCACCTGGACTAAGATTAAACCTCTGTTTAAATAATGAACAAAAACAGGTTTATAAGACATGACATGTTCTGGAATTTCAACTTTGAAGTTTAAATAAAACAGGAAAAGAATATAATGTATTTCGATGTTTTTTTTTTTTTTACTTTTTTTAAATACAGTATAATTTATATGCTCTAATTTAAGTTTAATAGGACAAAGATCTCAGTTTAACTTAAGATATTAAGTGGTGTGATTGGGTAAAACAAATGATATTACCAACGATTTTAAGTTAATTCAACTTAACATTTAAGTTTTCATTAAACATTACTTAATTTTTTTAGGGCAACCGTTTTCCTCAAATTTTTTAAGTAAACTCAACTTGTCTGGGCTTACAGTGTAGTGTAGAATGCTGTAGCTTTGAAAATACTCTACCATTTTTCGTTTCCTTTGTTTTTATTATGACCTGTGTGTAAATTACTTCACTGCTCTCAGCTGCAGCCTCATCTGCACACAGAGAAGTGTATTGATCAGCAGGATGATCAGAGACCATAATTTTTGTACGTTTCTGTAAAAGTGAATCTATATTCAGGATTTCTAATTGCAAAAGAAATGTTTGGTAAAACGCTACCTGTTCCACTGATATCTGCCCAATCAGCAGTGTCATGAACATTAACCATCACTACAGAACACAGAAGAATGATTCACAAAAACACCAAAAATCAGTATGTTTTTAAATATATCTAGAAATAAACATTCCTAGACACACTGTCTTACCAGCCTGAAGTGGTGTGTATCCGGATGGAGAGTCCTCAGATTCTGGCCAGCTCTGATTCTGCTTGAATGTCTGATTGGTTTTCTGCTGCTTTTCTATAAAGAAGAACCAATTCTACATCTGAACAGGGTGTTAAAAAGATTACATGAAAAATTAAAGAATAAAAGGTAGATTAAATAAAAGCATAAATACTAATACAACAACTACTACTGCTACTACCAATAATAATAATAATATATATATATATATATATATATATATATATATATATATATATATATATATATATATATATATATATATATATGTGTGTGTGTGTGTGTGTGTGTGTGTGTGTGTGTGTATATTTATGTATATAATAAAGAATAGGAAGTATCAACTCTGCTTGTATTCATTGTGCAATTAATCTTTTTTTTTTCAAATGAACATTTTCTTATAAATCAGCATTTGATTTGTTTATCATCCATGATCCACAGTCTAATAGTTTATATAATTTAGCTACAGCAGCTACCAAACCTTTTTTTATTTTGCAGCACCAGAGGGGGATCATGAGGAATATTAAAATAACAAACAAAAAGGCCACACACAGTCCCACAGCCACTTCTACTGTTTCCTTCCTGTATCCAGAACCTGAACCTGAGGAAAGAATGGGAACAGAACAAATGTTGCAGTGAACTGTTGTAGCGAGTTTGACTCTTGTGCACGGGTGGCACCACAGGCTCATGGACCAAAGCAAGGTCTTACAGGAAAAGGGGGGTGGGGGGGGGATAGTGCCTATGTAGGAAGCCTACAGAGTGAGCAAGGAGCAATAACAGGTTGAGGTGCACTCTCATCACATACATACGCCATGACACTGTATATCTAACCTGTGTCTTAGGCAAAATAAATGAATTAATAAAAGTTTTCTCACTTCTGACTGAGACCCAGCTTTTCGGTGACATTCCGCTGTCTGGATGATTACAGTGGTAGAAACCTTCATCTGACTTTGAGACCTTATGGATGATCATCTCTCCTGTAGTCCGTGTCTGGAGAACTGATCCATTTTTATAGAAATCAGCTCGTAGGTTTGAGGAATTTGTTTTGCGATTTAAACAGCGTAGAGTCAGAGGATGTCCCTCAGTCACAGGATGGACAGGACTCTCCAAAATCACATCACCATCTGGAAAGAAATAAAGAAAGGAACAATGGAAGAAAGGAAGAAAGAAGTTATAAAAATAAACCATTACAACATAATTTTTTTGCACATGCAATGACAATTTTATTTATATATTTATAGTTTTATTTAATATTAGATGAAAATAATTTGAACACACTCTGATATCACTGTACAACTTTTTATCTGTGTTCACCCTGTTGGGGAAGTTTAGTGAGGTTGGTGGCTTCGGCCATGTTTATGTGCGCCAGTTCATGCTTAAGCTGGATTATGTGGGTCTCGGATGAATGTCTTTCCCATGCTGTACGGTGACTGTGTGAAATAAACTTCTCCCAGCCATTTGCATTGGGCAGCAATAAAGCTCACTTGTTCTCCAAGATCCTTCTAGCGGTAAAACGCTACTATATATATATATATATATATATATATATATATATATATATATATATATATTTTTTTTTTTTTTTTATTTTTTTTTTAAATCATATCATTTTTCTTTTAACAGTAAATACACTTCATGAGGACTCACCATGCACTGTAATGTTGACAGGATTACTGTTTTCTCCAGATTCACACTCACACCAGTAAACTCCAGTGTAGGATACAGAGAGAGAACTGACATTACATGTAGATCCATTAACTGATCCCCACATTTCACAATCTAATGCTCTTTTGTTGTGTATGTATCGTCTCACTGTCCATACAGTAGAGTTACTCTGTTCTTTGCAGATCAGTGCGAGAGAGTCATCAGTAAAGTGTTGAGTTCTGCTGGGATTGATAATGAGAGAGACTGGAGGAGATTCACCTTAAACACACAACATCATTATAATTAATTATAATGTGTTTTTTTCTGTCTATTTTCATGAGAAAAAAATTGCACTGAACATATTTACGCTTGGGTACACCTGAATCAGGTTTTTTTCTTTTTTTTTTTGCAAATTGAACACCAGTTATTATTTACATTACTTACATTTACATTACTTATTATTTACATTTACAAAAATATGTGCCTACCACATAAAATCCCAATAAAATACATTTATGTTTGTAGTTGTAACCTGACATGTAGAATGTAGAAAAGTTATGTATACTAGGCACTGTATCTATATTCAACTTTCAAACACCCCAATGTTGTTATTTTTTTCCTCACCAGTGATCCATAATGGCTCTGGAAAGCTGTAATGACTGTAAAAGGAGGAATCATCTGTCTCTGCACTGCAAATATAAACTCCTGTGTGTTTAAGAGCAGTAGAACTGAGAGTGTAGTTTCCTCCAGATCCTCTGCTGCTGTCTGAGAGGAGTTCCACTCTATACCTGATATGGCCTTCATTATCTCTTGAGAGAAAATCTCTATGCCAGCTGAATGTCCAGTTTGTGTAGGGTTCTGTAACCTCACAGCTCAGAATCACAGAGTCTCCTTCAGTCATCCAGCTCTGTGGAGATACACTCAGTACTGCATGTGGTCTCTCTGTCACACAGGAAGTACCAAATTATACTTTTCTAAAATTATAAATTGTACAATTGCACCTTTAATTTATGAAAAAAATATGCACCATGTATAAAAAAAATCTTCTAAGGATGCTTGACATACTTGACTGTTTTATACTGACATTTTGTCATCCACAGATGATAAATACTTTAAATAAATTTGATATTTTAGGATTCATTTTAGATTTAGAAGAAAAAGTCAATAGTTCAGTAATATATTTATTAACCATCCTTCTGATTTCAAAGCTGTGGTGAAAAACATGTAGGCTGTTATGCTGACTTAGAGCTGTGTAGTAGTCTTCATCTTCCCATCATTGGTAAGTACTACAGTAGGTCAAAACTAAGCTTTTAAAATTCCAAAAATAAAAATGTGTTAAGTTCTTATCTTTTAAAGAAGTAGCTAAAGACAAAAACATGACAACATGGGATTTATTGGACTCTTCATGTGTTGTGTACTGTTAATTACATGAACCCATCACAATCAAAGTATAAATGTACAAACATACAATCCAGTTGTTGCCACAGACTCACCTGATACATTCAGTGTAACGGCATCACTAATCTCTGAGCTTTCAGAGTGATTTGTCTGTCCTCTGTAGGTGTAGTTACCACTGTCAGAGTCAGTAACAGGCCTGATACTGATCTCCTGTATTGTGCGGTCTGTATAGACTCTGCCTTCACTCTCTGTGCAGATTGGGTAATGATTTTTATACCAGCTGTACTCTACTGTATATCCACTCATTGTCTCTTCCTTTATGTCACATCTAAAAGTAATTCTTTGTGCACTGTGCATGTATTTATCAGGTGTCATAGACAACATGTCTTGTTTATAATAAACACAACAAGAAGTTTTTTGTTACAACAATTGTAGAGCTTTCTGCTTCACAATTATAGAACACCCTCGTAATTAGTGATAAGGCCTCAGACATGAACTCAATCTATTATGCAAACATTAGTATAATTAGTATAGTTAAATACATATATTCAGTGGCTTGCAAACATGGATAAATTTTATTGGAATTCCACGTGAAAGTCCAATACAAGGTGGTGTACTCGTGAGAAGTGGAACGAAAATCATACATGATTCCAAACATTTTTTACAAATAAATAACTGAAAAGTGGGGTGTGTGTAATTATTCAGCCCAGAGTCAATACTTTGTAGAACCACCTTTTGCTGCAATTACAGCTGCCAGTCTTTTAGTGTATGTCTCTACCAGCTTTGCACATTTAGACACTGAAATCCTCGCCCATTCTTCTTTGCAAAACAGCTCCAGCTCAGTCAGATTAGACATTTATTTTTAGTTTTAGTCAACAGATCTTGTTGCTACCCCACTCTCATCTGTTCACTAATGGAGTGGCTAGCTGTTTCTGGTCTCATGGCATCCTCATGTCTGTTTCACCTTGTGTTGTTGACTTTGTGGTTCTCTCTTTTACTTATACAGTATCAACTGGCCTTGTCTGCCTCCCTCATGTTAACACAATTAGCACTATATAATTTATTGTTACAGAAGAGGAATCATTAATTCAGTGTCATACAGATAAATTGGGGTTTTAATTTAATTTAATTTTCGAATTATGTCTAGATTTCTGTGAAGCTGCTTTATGATAATAACCGAGGATAAACTGGTTTATGAATGCAATAGATTTCAAATAAACTGAATTGTTTCTAAATGAAAAGAGGTAAAAGTAGTTAAAACAAATTCAAAATAATAATTGAATTAAGTGTTTACATAAAATTTGGATTATACTGTATATTTCTAAAGTGACATAAAATAAATTTCATAAACATAGATTTTATAGTCATTTTACATTCTCATTGATGTAAGAAAAGTAACAACTAAAAACTAAAAGTACCAGCCACACAATGTCTGAGAATTTACCAAGAAGTGAATTTGAGATACACTGAAAGACAAAAGACTTTAAATAACTTTATAATATATATTGTTATTTTTATAATATAATGCTAATTATACATATTCTGATATATTATTTTTATAATTAATTATTATATGTTTTTATTAATTGTAATATGATTGAACAAATTGACAAAAATGTACATGGTAATGCCTTAGCTCCATTTAACATCACATACAATATGCACAGGAATAAATAAATAAATAAATACATGTAAAATAAAAGTAATTACCTTTAGCATGCGGTAGTGGTAGAAGTAAAATCAGGACTAAAACAAAACAGACACGATATGAGATGGGACGTAAGCATGGACATTTTTTTGTTAAGAACATCCAAACATCCAAAACAAAACAAACTAAATAAGTTTGGTGATCAACACAGCTGATATATTAATAATATCACAGAAGATATATTAAATATAAACTGTCTAATTCACAATGTGAAATAGCAAACTGAAGCAACACTGTCAATGAAGTCCAAAACACACACAAAATCATATATAATATATATTCATTCATTTATTTATGTGTTGATTACTCTACTACACACACTATGGCTTTTAGTTTAGATATCACCAAGTAGTGCATGAATAAAACTATAAGTAAGATTTAGGTTATATTTATCCACTGTTGTTGCAGTCATTAGTTTCAAGTTAGTTGTTGTGTATTCTTATCTCCCCATCTTCATTATAGATTATCTCTCCCCTCGCCGCTCTCTTATTACAGAAAAACAAAACCACAAGAGACAACAGTTTTTTTCCATTGTACTTTGTCCTATGTGCAGAGTATAACATAAGCATAGAAAAATAATAGCAGATAAAATCATTTGAATAGGTCACAACCACTTCCTAGTGCTGAATTATCATGTTACAGAGCAACAGCTACAGTCATATGGGTCTAGTTAGAATCATGTGAACTCTGAAAGCCTTACAGTATATCAGCACTGAAGATTTAATGTGCATGACTTTCCTTTCAAAAGACAAATGCCATCCAGTCATTTTCTTTTAGCAGATCAAATGATCATGAGATGTTGTCACTGAGCAACAGATGACAGCAGGAAACAGAAGACCAGGTACAGATTTCAACAATATACACTCATTTACACTCATTAGAACATTTAAACCCTGTATTTTAAACTCGCTCTCACACAATGTCCTAATCACACAATAAGCTCATCTCAACTCAGGACATTCAGACTGCAGATGAACAACTTTATACCCAACACTCACTCTAATGAAGACACAAAGAGAAAATTTACTCACAGAACATCACAGGGAGAGGACTGAGCTCCATCCTGTCTCTATAATTACTGACTGACAGAGTAGAACTGTGTGTTAAACCCTATCATTTCCTGGAGAGAGAGAGAGAGAGAGAGAGAGAGAGAGAGAGAGAGAGACGTTGTTTATGTTAGATTTATTGCTTGGACTATGTGGTTTTAATGACATTGTGTTTTCCGTTGTTTGTGAATATAGGTTTTATTTATGTATTCATTTATTTATTCATTAATTCATTGCAATTAATTAGTTTGTGTGCGGTACAGCAACTGGATAAGCATTAACTTATAAACCGTGTGTATTTATTTCTTGTCAGTTAAGGTTATGTGTCTTTTAAGATGCTTCACAGTTTGACCATCAAAAGGCACCACATAAATAAAATATATTTTATATATTTATTATATTTGTCTCTGTGTGCATGGAGTTTGCATGTTCTCTCCGTGCTTAGTGGGTTTCCTCCGGGTACTCCGGTTTCCTCCCACAGTCCAAAGATATGCAGGTTAGGCTAATTGGTGTTCCCAAAATTGACCGTAGTGTGTCAATGAGTGTGTGAATGTGCGTATGTGTGTGCCCTGCGATGGACTGGCACCCTGTCCAGGGTGTACCCTGCCTTGTGCCCTAAGCGTCCTGGGATAGGCTCCAGGTCCCCGCGACCCTGAATAGAGGATAAAGCGGTATAGAAAATGAATTAATTATGTTTGTTATATTTGTCCACAATTTCTGCAGTGATTAGTTTTCAGTTAGTTGTTACAAGTCAAGTCAAGTCAAGTCAATTCAAGTAGGCTATTAATGTCCTTTCAACCATTTCAGTATCAGTGAAATAAAAGTGTTCCTCAATGACCAAGGTGCTACATACATCCAACTTAAATTAACAGAACTAATCAGCCAATAAAGTAATCTAATTATCTCACTAGCTAAGACAAACCAAACTGACAACATAAATTAACAAGTAATCGAAGTACTATGCAAAATACAACAAAAAACAAAATGTCCAAATAAGACAATCACATCTTTTCCTGGAGATTATTAGTTTTAGTGAACTCTGTGTTTAGTGTGTGGAGTTGCTATCCCAGTAATGTAGTGGCTGGCTGTGTCTCATGATATTGTGGTGGATTTTTTATTCTCCCCACACCGAAGTTGCCCTAATTTAAAACATTAAACAAATACTATAACTGTAATAAAAGAAATTAAAGAAAGACTCCGGACTCTGTGCCGATCTAGATGAAGTAAGGATAAAGTTTTATTGCAACAATAAAACAAAGTGAGCCAGTCTTGAGAATGCCTAAGATGTAAACCAGAGCATCACCAAGGACAGACTGATTACTGTGACATAGGTGCCTTCTTTTATACAGTTTTCAGGGGGCGGGACACTCATCTGGCCCCCTCATTTGCTTATTATTTTTTTTCATTCCTCATCAAATATTTGAACCAATAAAATTACATTTGCATTATACGTCATATACCTCATTATCTGACGCCATCTTTTACCAATTTCTGCTTCCAATATAACTTATTTTCCTTACAAATTAGTTTCCATTATCTTTTCACTTTTTTTGTTTAACTTAAAAAATATTGGTGTGGCGCTTACGTCGGCTATAAATTCTTGGTGCTTCCGCTTTACTCTACAGTTTTCAAGAGACAGGCCATGGGTAAGCATCTTCTACATATTATTTGAATTATTTGTCTAAGTTTGTGAATTTTATTGTATTTACGTATTTTTTTATTCTTCTATTTCTATTCTTATAGCTAATCGTATCTGCACGAATGATCACCACGTCGCTTTGAAATGCCGCCAGAGCAGTCCGGCTCACAGTCCTACTGACTACACTCCTACTGAACCTGTCATGGACCGGGCCTCTGTGAGTTTTACTGAGGATGAGCCCGAGCCATCTGCATCGTTATTGCAGTTCCTAGAGGAGACAGGGCTCACTTTTTCCAAGAATGTCGACCCCAAACCTGGTCCTTCGAAGAGGCCGCGTGCGGATAGTCCTTATCCATTTTCTTTTAGGCCTGTATGACCTGAATCTACAACGCCAGCTCCACCGGTCTTAAAACCTGTTTGTCACGTAAGTGTTGGCACCCAGACTGATGTTAAAGTGTCTGTTGGTATCCAAACAGATTTTCCTTCCGCACCTGTGCCAAATCCAAATCGCGGCATTTCTGTTTCTATTTCCTTTCACTGATTTTTAAATTGGTGTTGTCCTTCCTCACAGGAAGTTTTGCTAATTGACTTCTTACGCATTTTATTTTGCTACTGATGCTTACCCAGGCCACATGTGTTTTTTATACTTTTTTATGTTGGGCCTAATACTTTGTATTGTATAATATTCACTATGTAGATACACATACTATTTTGTGTCTATTTCTTTATTAAACTTATTATTCATAAAGCTGTGTGTGTGTGTTTTGGTTATTTAATTTGACATGTTGCTTGTGTATCCAATACCTGTTACATCACAGTTAAGATCACCCCATTTATGAGATTACATCATGTCTGGGGCTATGTCATATCTGCTGATCTGGTGTCGTTTCTAGGGTTACTATGAAATCTCTAAGATGGCTGCTAGTCTATGGTTCGTTGGGTGCATACTGTATACTGAACATCACATGATGTCTTTGGTACTATGACATCACATTGTCCTTGGCTCAACTCTGTTCACTTCACCTCACATCCATAAGATAAAATTAATAGTTTTCAGTTATATTACCTCATGCAAAAATATATTTAATTAAAATTTGCTTACAATATCTTCATGTCCGTGTTCTGGCTCTTTGTTTTAGTTAAGCTGTAATAACTACTGGACTATCTAAGCTTTCTTTTAACACACTTAGCACCATTTAGTATGCAGTTACAGAAGAAGAATAATTAATAATTGCATTATGTAGTGTCATGCAGATCCATTTTGTTTTTTAATTGACATTTAATTTTATACTGAGATCTCTGTAAAGCTGCTTTGTGACAATGTGCAGGATTTATAGAGTTAAAATTGAAATTAATATAAAATATTTTTAAGTGACCAGAGTTGAAGAGTAGTATGATACAAAACAAAAATATATATTGAAATAGATGCATACTGTAAATGAAATTTGGAATAATGATCTAAGGCTTATTTATACCTACAGTAACACAGCAGTTTACTTATTACTATAATGTATGGTTCTTGGTCATTATACAATTTCAATGATTCAAGTGAAATGCTTTCAAAACAGGAAAGATTTCAAAATGAACATGAGGTAAAGAAAGACAGAAGACTGAACCTAACTGTATTATATAAATATAGAAAAGCAGCTGTCACACAATGTGTGAAAATAAGTGAGCTAAAGTAACTTAGTTTCACTTCTGCTTCAACTCTTTACACTTATTAAATGTTCTGATTAAACAAATGGACATAGTTTTCATGATAATGCCTCAGTTCCATTTATAATCAAACATGTACATTTAAATAAATAAATGTAAAACAAATTTGCACAATCTCCCTGAGCATTCAGCAGTGGTAGCAGTGAAATCAGCACTAAAACAGAACAGAAAGATAAACCATGTTTTAGGCACAGATGTGTTTCATTGGGCATATTCAAAAATAAACCAAACTAACCAAGGAACTCAGGAACTGTGACTATGAAACTTGAAGTGAGAGAGTCACACTAATTATGACCAACATAGATAGATAATCAAACAATCAACACAAAGATAAAAGAGTACAAAGAGCTTAACTAATTTTATTAATAACCAAGTGAAAACACCAGGGGCCTCATGTATAAACCTTTGCTTAGATTCATCCTTAAAGTGTGCATAGGCACATAAGGCAGAATTTGCGTACGCACAAAGGTTTTCAGATTTATAAAACAGTACGTACGTCAAAACCTGCGCAAGGTTCACTTTATAAATGACAATTATCTGAATATTGTGCGCAGGTGCACATGCTTATAGCTTACCCCAATCTCCTCCCGAAATAACCATATTTGGAGGTTAAGACCGCCTATTTTGAATATGTATGATCTCCCTGCATATTAATACGGCCGATAATTGGCATTGATCTGTTTGGCTAAAAATGAAAGAACAGAAACGAAAAGCAAAAAAAAAAACTTCACCGACTGCGAGATGGAGGTACTGCTGTCTCAGGTGGAGGGCCGAAAAAAAGTTTTATTTGGTGGGCTCTCTGCGGGCATTTCAAATAAAAGAAAGTTATTAGAATTGGAGCAAGTAACAGAAGCAGTCAATGTTGCTACCTCTGTGCCTCCCTCAGACCAAGAGATAAAAAAAAATGTTCTGACTTAAAAGTAGTCATAAAAAAAAAGAATATGCGCACACAGGGCAGTGGCGTAACAACTGGTGGTGGTCAAGGAATCACTGCAAGGGTGGGTGCGATTATAGGGGAAACAGGATTAAGTGGAGTTCTTCCAGAATTCCAAGGTGATACGGATGTGATTTGCAGTGACGATGGTAAGTAATTGATTTATCTACACATTAAATAAATTTTTGTCCGTTTAAAATTCAGCTTTTTTATTGTGGATTATTTAAATCAACCAATTCAAATTCCGTGGAAGTGAAAAGTCCTAAAATATCCAAATGACAAATCTAGCAATAGATGCAGCTGCCCTTAAGATATACATTTATTAAAATAGTCGATTTTCCTGTTTATACAGTACATATGCAAAAAATTTTACTTAAAAAGACAAAAGCAAGTCATCAAGTGTACATTTAATTTCACACATTTACAGATATGCAATACAACCTTTATGTAATTAAACGTTTTTTAATGATTAAAGGAAAAGTTAATCCTGGAATGCCTTCCAGCCCGGTGAGTGGTCGAAGTGGGGTAGACAAGGGATGTAGGCTTAGATCCTATGTGCCACCAGCATCCTGTGTGCCTCCACCAATGTCCAGTGTGCCGCCATCATCGAATGCCCAAGCAACCCCATCCTGTGCGCAATCCAGTGCATCATCATCATCATCATCATCATCCTTTGTGCCACTACCGAGCGCTGGTAACTCAAGGCGTGTACTGACGGAAGAAGTCATGCAGACCCAATGTCACAAGGTTCATGCTGTTAATGCGGTGTGTTCCGAACTGAAGGAAATAAAAACGATTTTGTCAGAAATAAGTGGTTCACTTAAAGAACTTGTGAAAAAATGAAAAGTTTGAATTCACTTGCCTTTTTACATTCCATTTATTACATTTATACGCCGCTGTATTGCCATAGCATTATGCACTGCATTAGGAGGTCCAGGGTCGGATTCATTATCTTCCGTATGGGCGTTTGATGGAAGAGGTGTACCATTCTTTTGAGCAATGTTGTGCAACACTGCGCAAGCCACCACAATGCGGCAAACCTTTGTAGGGCTTTACAATACTGTCCCACCAGACGTATCCAAGCACCTCCAGCGTCCTTTTAGCAGACCAATAGTGCGTTCGACCACTGAACCGCCCGGCAATGCTTCTCGTTATAACGCCATTCTTGTTCGGTTTGGGGTCTAGTTAGTGGAGTTAGCAGCCATGTTCTAAGGGGATAACCACTGGCTCCTGAGAGGTAAAACATTTACAATTTTTTAAAAAGAAATTATAACAAAACAATGAATGTAAATACAATGGGACAATTAATATAACATTTCAAGTGCCAGGCATATTTCTATGCCTATTTTGGGCGTACACAACGTTTATACATCAGGCCCCTGAACTGTAAAAAATGAATCATGAGGCTTGTAATTTTCATGAAAAAAAAATTATGTAATCATTAAAAATAATGTGCATATTTAATTTAAAAAAAAAAATGTTTTCTGTGTTTCTTATAATATATTGAGAACATTTCACTAATAAAATGAAGAAATACATTTTACCTATTTTTTTAAGGAAATTAGTGCAATTTTTAGGCATAATTTGAGGAACCATTTAGTCAAAAATGTTTTAGGAAAAAAGGCTTCATATTCATTTTAAGAGAATTGGCTCAATCATCCGGGTTTGATTAAGTCACCTTCATTTGAATCCCAACAACAGCAGAGATCAGACGCCATTTTGAAGGAACAGACGAACAGTGTAAAATGTTGAAAAGTTAGTTAAGCCCCTTACACATTTTTATATTTTATTTAGATTTCTTAAATAACCTCCTTTTGTTGTACTAGTGTCAGCAATATAAATTAAATAAATTAAACATTGTGAACATTTATGAAAACATCCTGTCCGCCATTAGCCATTAGCATGCTTGAGTTTGTTGTAGTGTCTCCACAGTTCGCTGTTCGATGTTACAAAGATATGAACCTAGAAATGGTTTACTGTACAAGTTCTCTCAGGTTTTAGTACAGAATGTGACTATACCCACAAGAAAAGTTGTTAGCATATAATGCTAAACAGTTGATTTCAATGTCATAGAAATTGTCAGTTACAATCTGTTTTACAAATTGTTTTACAGATCTTAAAACTGCTGTAAATGTTATATACACTATTTTTCACAATGTTTAATATTTTGATACCAGTATTAAATAAAAGCATGTTTAACACCAAAATGCATTATGTTTTCATTTCATTATACATTTTTATATTATTTAGTAATTTTCCTTAATAAATATGAGTACCTTTTGTTTTATCTGCTTAAACTAAAAAAAGATTATTCCACTAATGTTAAAATCAACATGTATCTGGCTAAATAATTTTGGATTTTTTACATGATTTATTCAAGTAAATTCTACAAAAAAAATCAAGCCTTAAAAACTGCTTAAAAATAATATGTGCAATTTTGTTACCATTTTTTAAAAAGTAGATAGCACATGAGATTTTTACAGTGTGTGTCTAACTTAAGCTGTGAAATGAAAAACAACAAGCAACACTGTTTCAAACACACACACACACACACACACACACACAGTATGCATGCACAAACACACACAAAAAATTATTAAAAGAAGCATATATCAAAGTGATGTCCTGTATAATAAATACAATATATCAAGCTTCATTTCTAACTATACTTAAAAAATTCTAAAATTAATGCCATGGTCTACAAAGTTTAAAAGCATGCATGTGATCTTACTATTAATCACATCACATAACAGGTACCATGGAACCATAAGGATCACATCACAGGTACCATGAAACACTTTAAAAACAAAAATACAGAAGTGGAGAAAATGGGGCACTATCGTGACATTAAATGACCTTGCAGAAATATCTGGCATATACTGTACGTAGAGCTTGAGGAAGAGAAATTGCCATTTGAGGTGTTTGAGATGCTACAGGAGGTATGAAGGAGTCTTCTGCTACATAAGTTGTAGCAGGTGTGTTGACACAAGATACAGCTGGAGCCAGATGCATAGCATTCCAAACTTTCCTGTCTGAGAGGAGGAGCCTCTCTGAGCGACAACCTTAAGAGGCTGTGTAAACTTGCAGTGTCCTGTTTTGATGATCCCTGGCTTTCTAACACGCACAAATGTCCCCACTTTTATCTTTGGAGGTGTTGCACTGCGTCGCAGATCTGCATACTCTTTCATTTTGTTTTGTGACTGCTGGATGATTTGTTTTAAATTATTTTTATTCTTTGGTGGGGTCACGCCTGGAAGACCACTCACATGTAGTTTTGTCCTAATTTGTCGGCCATGCAAAAGTTCGGCAGGTGACAGTTTTGTCACAGCATGTGGAGTTGCCCTGTATGTATGCAAAAACTCTGTCTCAAAAGCTTTCCACTCTTTACCTTCAATGCTAGCAGTCTGTAAACAGTCTTTGAACACTCTGTTAAAATGTTCAATCTCACCATTCGTTTGAGGGTAATAGACAGAGCTACGATAGTGTTTCATATCTCTCTCTGTAAGGAATGCCTCAAACTCAAGCAGAAACGAATAGTGAGCCATTGTCGGTCACAAGTTCCAGCAAATTTCCTTCACGACTGAATGTAGCAGATAGAAACTTTATAATAGTTGCAGAAGTAACATCAGGTGCGAACTAAATCTCTGGCCATTTACTGTAGTAATCAATAAGTGTTATCGCAAAGCGACATCCTTGAGGAGCATTATTCAAGGGTCCAACTACATCAATAGCCAGTTTTTCCCAAGCAGTCGTTGGAGTAGGCACAGGACAGAGTGGAGCTACGTGTGTAGTAGCGGTTTTATCGTGCTGAAGGCAGGTAGCACAAGATTTGATGCCATTTTCCACTTGACAGTCCATGCCAGGCCATCAATACAAGTCTCTCAGTCTCTGCTTTGTACACACCATTCCGCATGAGCCAGTTGTATAAACTTTGATTGTAATGTTTCTGGAGTAATCACTCGATGTGTGCCTCGAATTATGAACCCATCGTATACAGACAGCTCATTTCGAAGGTGGTGATAAGGAGCAATAGCTGAGCGTTTAGCACTACAAGGCCATCCTTTTTCGATACAAGCCTTTACCTGCTGAAGAATAGAACAGGCATCACATACAGTCTTAAGCTCATCCACAGTAACAGCTGCAAACTCAGGAGACAGCACTGCAACCATCTCAGGTTCTTGCTCCCGGCTATAATCGGTGACTAGGAGGGGAAGTCTGGACAAAGAATCAGCTGTTACATTGTCTTGTCCAGGTTTGTACTTTATGCTGTAGTTAAAACACAGCAGACGTGCAGACATTTACATTTACATTTAGGCATTTGGCAGACGCTCTTATCCAGAGCGACTTACAAAAAGTGCTTTAAAGTTAACATCACTGGATACATACTTACACTGGGTTAACTAGGTTTATAACTAAGTGCCATTAGTAGAACACAACTGGGAAGAGAGGTTTTTTTTTTTTTTTTTTTTGCGGGGGGGGGGGGGGGGGGGTTAGTCCAAGTACTGGAGAAACAGATGCGTCTTGAGTCGTCGTTTAAAGATAGTCAAAGTCTCTGCTGTATGGACATCTAGAGGAAGTTCGTTCCACCACTTAGGTGCCAGAACAGAAAAGAGCCTGGATGAATGTCGCCCTCGATCCCTGAGAGATGGTGGGATGAGGCGAGCATCTCTCTCAGACCATCGGGCAATTCTCATGCCTGGCGTCCAAGGCCCTTTGTCGAAAGCAGAGTGGACAAGGGACTGTGATCAGTACAAAGAGTAAAATGTCGGCCCCAGAGGTAGGTACGCCACTTTTCTGTTGCCCAAACACATGCCAAGGCCTCTTTTTCGGTTGTGGAGTACTTCCTCTCACAAGCTGACGATGTTCTAGATGCAAAAGCAACAGTTCTTTCCGTAATGCCATGATGCTGGGTAAGCACTGCACCAATGCCATAATCTGAAGCATCTGTAGTAACTGTTGTTGGTAAAGAAGGATCAAACAATGCAGGTGCTGAGCTAGCAGTGATTAGATGTTTCAACCGATCGAAATACTCCTGTCCTTCCTTTGTCCAAGAAAAGCTAGTAGACTTTCCAAGCACTGAACGGAGAGGTTCCACCAATGTTGCATAATTGGGAATAAACTTGGAATACCATCCAACAAGTCCAAGAAAAGAACGCAAGGACTGTGCATCAGCATGCAGCTACTTCCGTTTCTCGATCTCCCGGACCTACCATCGTTATCTGGTGAGATCGAGCCATCACTCCAACTCACCATTTTCATACCTATTGCCGTTTTTCAGACACTGGACTATCATACACACACTCACACACCCGCATACATCGCGCACACACTATTTATATTTGTATATATTGGTTTTGGTGCACCTTTGTTTATTTATTTAGTGTGGTTTTCAAGCCCCTTTTTAGATTCCCGAATCCGTATTCTTGTAACCAAGTGGTTTTATAAATCCAAGCGTTACAGGGTGACTGTCTATGATTACAGCTTTGTTTGGCTCTCTTAAATTAACACAAAGTCAAATTCCACCAGATTTCTTTTGAATGACAACTATTGGTGACACCCAAGGAGAGGAGTCACATTTTTCTATGATCCCGTCAGATTCCAGTCTCTTTAACTCTTGTGAGACTGCATCTCTCACTGCAAATGGCAGCCTACGCAGTTTCTGCTGGACCGGTGGCACATCTGAACGCAACTTTATTTTATGTACAAAGCCAGCAGCCAAACCCAAAGGCTTAGTGCAATTTACAGCAGCTTGGCTGTTTTCTGTGGAAGATGCAACAGAGCCATTCCTTATGTCAAGATGTAAATCAGTGAAGAGATCCATACCAAGTAATGGTGTTCCACCAGAAACAATGTAGAATGAAGCCTGCACACAGTGACACTTAAAGGTATCATCAAGGGACAAGCACCCTAAAACTGGAATAGTCTTTTTCAAATATGTCACTAAATTAATAATAGGTGCATTAAGGGAAATATCTGAAAAGTGCTGGCGGTACAGGTTCTCTGGGAGAATGGAAAAAGCTGATCCAGTTTCTACAAGTAGTTCAGTGTCAACTGATTGACCACTGTTCGTGTGCAAGGAAACATTGTTTCGGTTTTATTTGCAAAGGCATATCAATGCTTAAGACTGTTAACTCAGGCACAGTAACTTCTTGTACATTGCAGGTGGGAGCTGAACTACGACAGACTCTTGCAAAATGTCCAAATTTACCACACTGTCTGCATTTTGACTGTTTAGCGGGACATTTAGGATAATTTGATAAGTGAGATGTAGTGCCACAATGGAAGCATGTTCTTGCATCCATTTTTCTCTGTGAGTCATGTGATGGCATCTGATGAGAAGCTGTGGACTTACGTGGTACAGATTTCTGACGCCACCGCTGTTTTGTTCCTTCACGTGAGCCAGTATGCACCTCTTTAACTGAAGTTTCAGTCCGCTCCATAAATTTAGCCTCTGCTACTGCAGATTCAATTTGTCTTGCGATAGTAATCGCTTTTTGCAGAGTGAGGTCTGTTTCCAACAGCAGACGTTCCCGTATATGTGAAGTGCATGTCTTTTCTACAATTTGATCTCTAATCATATCGTCCGCAAGTGCGCCAAAGTCACAGTTCACAAGCAGCTCGCGCAGTGCAGCCACATACTGCACGATAGGTTCACCAAATGTCTGAGCATGTTGGCGAACTTTATTTCTCTCAGCAACCACGTTTACGTTTTGCACAAAAAATGATCGCAAAGCAGTCAGCGCAGTCTCATATTTGTCATCAGACACTGTAAGCAGGTAAAAAATCCTCTGTCCCTCTGTACCTAAGCAATGAATTAGCAAAGCACGCTTTCTCTTCCCCGGAATTTCCACTTCCGACAACACCGTCACGTAGTTATCAAACATACGAATTCATGAATTAAACTGTATGGTCGTCTCACCGGGAGTTTCCAAAAAAGCAGGAGGGGGTAAAAGGGCAAGAAGAGCCAACCTCGTCGCCAATATGTTCTGTATTCGTAATAATGACTCTGTACTCGGGTAGTAATTTTTAACAGTTTTCTTTTTACTCGCATATCAACTGCCTACATCTTCTTCTTCTTCTCTACCTCGTATCACCTTGTAACAGCAACACCTGCTGATACGTACAGTGGTTACTCAACCGGAATGGTTATTACCGTCGCGCTCACCGCCGTTTAAAGGCGACAGCGGCCAAAATAAATCAGTTGCATTTCAAAGTCATTCGTAAAATGGCCGCCAGGTGGCGCAAAGTGACATTTTCATTCATCGCAGTAAATACAACAGTGATGGTAATTTCCACAACAAACATGAAAAATCTGAACCAGAGCTATTGATGTGTACTGTACAATAATGAGTAAAAAAATTTATAGTAGATTTATTAACTGAAATAAATGACCATATTTCTGTCATTCCCCGCTTAAGGGGTGGGAGAATTTTCAAGCCCCACTTGAAAATCGGCCAAGTTTACTATTTATTGAAATATACATTTCTAAACCAATAAGATCAAATAACACCAAGTTGAAAACAGATAAAATACACGTGCAATTATTATAACAGGCTTACTTCGTCACTTATCTAGAGCTTTCTTTCAAAAAAGTCGAGTGGGTTATTAACGTGACTGGGGCATGTTGTCTCTAAGTGTCTGAGTGGTGCACCGGGTAAGGCGTCGCCCTTTCATGCAGGTGATCCGGGTTTGATCCCCAGGTGATGCTGATTTATTTTAATGTTTTTATTTTATTTTTCTCAGCATACTATATAAAAAACAGCAAACAAACAAACAAACAAAGAAATCATCGTGCCTGGTATAGGTTTAATATTCAGTGCGCACCGTTTGTACATCTGTTATTTTACAACTATATCATAACACTCAGAAATACCTTTTATTTGTGGTTAATTGACTGATGTGCCTAACATCTTTCAGCTGAGCCTCGTTTCACTGAATAATCCACCACTTTTCATCAGTATGTAAGAACACGACACCTCTCTCTCTCTCTCTCTCTCACACACACACACAAACACACAGACACACAGCAGACCGAGTCATTAGCATGTCCCTCCCCCAAATTTAAAGAATACAAGCTGGTTTGTATCGTGCGAGTTTGCTGTTTTTTCTATAGTATGCTGAGCAAAATGAAAATAAAATGTTTTATTTTGATTTATTTAAATTTTGCTATAATTAAAATAAAACAATTTTAAAGCAGCATCACCCAGGGATCCAATCCCTCCCACGTGAAAGGGCGCGGACTTACCCACTGAACCACTCGGAAGCCGTACATGAAACCGGACTCCTCACAGTTAAATACGATGACAGGGGGCGCGTGGGGGAGGCGTAAGAGAGGCTTTTTTTATTGAGACAATCCAAAAGAATACAGAACATGTGAAACACATTCAAGAATAATAACTGCAGCAATAATAACAACAACACAAAAAAAAAAATAAAAAGTTCCTGACTCTCTATGGACTTCCAGCAACTACTAGAGAGTTTAATTCATTAATGAGAGCTATTCGCCCTGGTTTAATTATGCTCATTAAGAGTCACCTAGCGTATAGTTCTTATGAGCTCAGACAATCTAAATTAATGTTAGGGATGGTATTGATATAACTGATAAAAAATGCACTAATAAACACATTCGCCGGATTTTTCAAACCCAAAGGGGGGGCGGGGTGCGGATGTGAGGTAGAACCGCCACTGGTTGTATATGGTGCTCTGAATAATAAATGTTCTGTTGTTATGTCTTCAATCATTGTAATTTGACATTTCTTTGTTTGTTTGCTGTTTTTTCTATAGTATGCTGAGCAAAATAAAAAAAAATGTGTTCTTTAAATTTATAGTAGATTTATTAACTGAAATAAATGACCATAAAATTAAAACATTAAAATTAAAACAATGTCAGGACATTCTCCTGTGTCAGCAGATGTCGGTCATTCAGTCCCGCTTGTGTTTTTGCCTTATTATAAGAATGAAATGCAGTAGGCTGTTATGATCTGTAATGGGTTCGACCCATATTAACGTTAATTATCGCCAGCCGGCATGAATAGGCGGCTCCGTCCCTTTGCCGCCTATTCAGGGAGCCTACGGAGCTACCGGCATGGGTTAAACAACAATAACCCATGTTTAGAAAATATTTCTTATTTAGACAATAGAAAATAATCCTGCACCTGTTTTTGGTGTGCCAGCTGTCACTGCTCTTATACCGCTCTTTATCACCGTAAATCGATCAGTGATAAGCCGGTAATTTTATACTGTGTGTACTGTAAAACGGGTAGATCTGTAGGAATAAATTATTTAAATGTTTGTATCAGGAGCTATTGATCAGTGATTTATGTAAATGACTCTTGTTACTCTATGTTACTTTTCAGTTGTAAGTAAATGCTCATTGCAGCATCTATTTTTATTTAAACCATTAAACTATTTTCTATTTAAACAATTAAACTTTTAATTTTACTGCTTTAGCCATAAACTTTTTACTCATGCCCTTTATGTATTTCAAAGACAAGAAAATTAATTATATCCACTGTTTTAACCACTACAGGGACATCACAGCCAGCGTTAGTTTTCATAAAAACCATAAAACTCAAACATTGTCAGGATGTGCTACTGGGTCAGCACATGTCGATGCCATCATCAGCACTCGTGTTTTTGCGTTATTATAAATAATGAAATGCAGTAGGCTGTTATGGTCATTATAATTTTATTTAATAATGATTCGTTCTATTTTTTTATTCTGATAGTTTGCTCAATTTGTTTTTAGTTATTTATATATTTAAATTGGGATGCCTCTTACTGTTACAAATTTAACTCTTGTAAAAATAATAAAAATGTTTCTTAGAAGCCCTTGTGCTGTTTGTGCTGTTGTTCTTTAAAAATACAAATAATCAGATACAAACAATCTGTCTAAACGGAAATTAACCAATGCTTTTTAACTCATCATTATGTGGATATTTTTCATGTTCGTTGGATAAAGTATGTAATGTTCAGTGTTACATACTGTCACGTTCAGTGACATCACATTGAGTAACATCATACTGTGATGCTCTTTTCCAGCATCTATTCTACACATGTACACATCACAAATGTTAACACACGCTCGCGCACACACACACACACACACACACACACACACACACAAAGATCACACACACACTAACGCACTCAACATATTTAGGGCCCAAACTGACATCAGCCCTATATAGTGTTGACGTGTGCAAGTTGTGTGGTGCACCTGGGCGGCGATGGCTTTTTGTAGATCTTAACCCAAAGAACACACAGATCGTGCAGTTCGCCCGGGTGGCAATTGTGGAGAGTGCTTGGGCACGTCATCATTGCTTGCAACTATATTAGTATGAATTGCAGTTAAAATACAGCCAGTGATGCATGGCGTCCAATATAGTGGACATGGGATTAATTGCAAATTTATCCATACACAAAATAAATGTTTGAAAATTTTAACAAGTATATTAATCCTTAGATGTTACTTGATGCTAGCATATTTTTTTTATCCGGAAGGGGTATCCTGCTATAAAAGGATTTACAAGATATTCCTGGCATGGAATATCTGCATTTCTGACTTCTGGTGGCCATCTTGGATTTGGGTTAGAAAAAAATGCATTTACCATGACTGGCCAATAGGTAGCAGTGTATGGGGTGATGCACAAGCATCCACTGTCGCAGCCTTTGTGTTCAAGGCAGGAATAAAGAGTTTTACATTCTATTACTCAAAGGTGACTTTATTGTGTTTTATGGAAATTCGGACCATGAGTCCACATATGTGGACATCAATTTTCTCTAAAAGTACATCATATCAAAAGATGATACTTAGGTTTTATTCTAATTAGGTTCCAATAAGCCCAAATAGCAAAGAGAAATAAAAAATGCATGTAAAAAACAGTTGGGGCCATAAATGAACAGTTCTCTTCTAAATAATTTATTATTATTTTTTTAAAAAACAGCATCACCCAGGGATCAAACCCGGATCTTCAGCATGAAAGGGTGCGGACTTAACCACTGCACCACTCGGACACTTAGAGGCACCACTCGGATACTTAGAGACAACACGCCCCACTCATTTTAATAAGCCACTCGACTTCTTTCAAAGAAAGCTCTAGACAAGTGACGAAGTAAGCCTGTTATAACAATTGCATGTGTACTTTATCTGTTTTCAACTTAGCATTCTGTTTAGAAATTTATATTTCAATAAATAGTCAACTTAGCCGATTTCATTATAATTTTGTTGACAAGTGGGTGCCTGAAGAATGCCACCATTGTTCCTGTCCCTAAGTGCTCTACAGTGACTTGTTTGAATGACTACCAACCCATAGCTTTAACCCCGGTAGTCATGAGGTGCTTCGAGAGGCTGGTCATGACCCACATCAAAGCCTCCATTGACACCACTGTGGACCCCCATCAGTACACATACAAGTAAAATCGCTCCGCAGACGACGCCATCTCATCAGTAATCTACACAGCCCTTAAACACCTGGAGAATAAGAACTCCTATGTCCGCCTGCTTTTCCTGGATTTTTCCTCTGCCTTTAACACCATCTCTCCACAGACACTAGTACTTAAGCTCTCCTCTCTTGGATTAAGCCCTACAGTGGGGAACTGGGTCCTCGACTTCCTGACCAACAGACCTCAAACTGTCAGGATCCACGATACCATCTCCTCCTTCATTACTCTCAGCACAGGCTCGCCTCAAGGTTGCGTGCTGAGCCCCCTCCTGTTCACTCTATTGACGTATCACTGCATAGCAAGACACTCCAGCTGCCATATAGTCAAATTTGCAGATGACACAGCAGTAGTGGGATGCATCACTAACAATGATGAATCCTATTACAGAGAGGAGGTGGAACAACTGGTACAGTGGTGTAGGGATAACAACCTCTGCATCAATGTAAAAAAGTCCAAAGAGATGGTGGTGGACTTCAGGAAGGACAAGCGAACAACTCTCCCCCTACACATTGATGGAGCTGCTGTGGAAGTGGTCCCCAGCTTCAAGTATCTGGGTGTCCACATAGTTAAGGACTTAACTTGGAGCGTTAACACCTCAGGCCTGATTAAAAAGGCCCACCAGTGCCTCTACTTCCTCAGGAAGCTAAAACGAGCTGGGCTTGGGAGCCTGGTTCTGAAGAGTTTCTATCGAGGAGCGGTAGAAAGCATTGTCAGCTCCTACATCACTGTGTGGCATGACAACAGCACCACAGCTGAGAGGAAGCGCTGCAGAGAGTAGTTAAGGCTGCACAGAGGACCCCTCTATCACTGAAATGTACACTGCAAATGCAGAGGAAGAGCTCTCCGCATTATTAAGCACTCCACTGACCCTGCACACAGTCTATTTCAACCTCTTCCCTCAGGCAGAAGACTGAGGAGCCTTCAGTGCAAGACCACCAGGCTCAAAAACAGCTTCTACCCTGAAGCTATTAGACTGCTGAACTCTAGTCGTGCTCTGTAGGTCGTCTCCCATTGAACACAATCACACACAATCACAAGCTGCTAATAGTATTTAATTACTATTTATCTCAATATTTTTTCGTGCAATATATAATCCTATGGTGCAATACATTTTTAACTCTATAAGCCCAATGTACAAAGTGTAAAATATAGTTTCTGTAAATGTGCAATACACTATGTATAGCTTAAATCTTAGTTCTTGCATAATATATCCGACTGCTCTTATTTATATAATATATATACACATCCTCATATTTACCACCCTGTTATTTATGTGGCTTAAACGGGATCTGGGTACTAATTTCGTACCATAACATGGACGTTTGCTGGTATAACAATAAAGAATCCTTGAATCCTCGAATCCTTGAAAATTCTCCCACCCCCTTAAGTGGGGAATGACAGAAATATGGTAATTTATTTCAGTTAATAAATCTACTATAAATTTTTTTACTCATTATTGTACAGTACACATCAATAGCCCTGGTTCAGATTTTTCATGTTTGTTGTGGAAATTACCATCACTGTTGTATTTACTGCGATGAATGAAAATGTCACTTTGCGGCACCTGGCGGCCATTTTACGAATGACTTCGTAAAGGTCGCTGTCGCCTTTAAACGGTGGTGAGCACGACGGTAATAACCATTCCGGTTGAGTAACCACTGTATGGAAGTTACTGTCATGGATGTGCGTTATGTGCGATGCACCTCTGGACTTTGTCTTCAAGATGACATTTTATTTTTCATTCATTCATTCATTTTCTATACCGCTTAATCCTGTGTTCAGGGTCGCGGGGGACCTGGAGCCTATCCCAAGAGACTTCGGGCAGGGTGCCAATCCATCGCAGGGCACACACACATACACACACTCACACACCCAATCACACACTACGGGCAATTTAGGAACGCCAATTAGCCTAACCCGCATATCTTTGGACTGTGGGAGGAAACCCAAGTACCCGGAGGAAACCCACCAAGCACGGGGAGAACATGCAAACTCCATGCACACAGAGACGGGAATCGAGCCTGGCCGGGGAATCGAACCCAGACCCTGGAGGTGCAAGGCGACAGTGCTAACCACTACACCACCGCGCCGCCCTACATTTTATTTTGACATGCTTTATTACTGTATTGTGATCTACAGTTTTCCAAAGTTTTTGTGCTTTGCTTTGATTATATTTATGATGTGAACGCTGATTTTCTGGCATCTTGGGTCTTTGGTTTATTCTGTTATTCTGTGTTGGTTCATGTGAGACTCATTGGGTTTTTTCAGTTTGTTAATATTTCAGTAAACTTGACATCTGCATTTATTTCTACCTCATTGCATGACATGTGCATTTTTACTAATGTAGGAAGATAAAATAAGTGTTATTGTGATATGAGTCAGTGCTTATTTGATTTGATTGAATTAATTAAATAAGCACAATTAAAATAATTGGCATGACTGAAATTTTATTTTTTTAAATGTATTGTTAAAAAAACAGTAAATAATTTCAAACTAGAAACAAATTTCTAACAAAGGAATAACAATTCATTAATTTTAAATTTAAAAAATTAATTAATAAATGACTAATTAAAAGAAATACATGATGTTTGATATACAACAAGACCTCACAATTATAAAATTAACAGCAAAGAAAAATAGCCCTTGTTATCTCTACTTTGAAAATTTACACTATATTGTGAAAAGGGCTTTAAAAGAATACTCATTGGCAAACAATTTAGACTGAATAAGAATGCAGGTCATGTGCTGGTGCTAAGGACGTTCCAATGTTTGCTTTAAAATACAGCAGGACAGTCAACCAGACTGCAATAATCCAGTCTAGTACTTTTAAAGGAATTCACTAGAGCATTAAAAACAGCATTAAAGCTCAAGAGAAGACTTCATTCAGTAAAGTGTTTTTGTATTATGCAGAGCACTGAGGTGGTATTGTCCTCTTCCAGCACAAAAAAAAGTTAATCATGGCTCCATCAGCATGCATCGAAATATGAATCACTGCAGATAGAGAAAGAAATCACATGAGGTCAGTAAACGTCTCGGGTTACATTTCTGTAACCCTGTTCCCTGAAAGGCGGGAACGAGATGCTGCGTGAAAACGCTATGGGAACCAGTTTGTCGTGTTGCCGGTCGTTGAAGCATGCTGTGAAAACACGCCAAAGTTTTTGGCTATATATAACCTCGACAGGTGACGTCATCTGATTAGATGTAGGTGGAGGTTATAAAAACAGGTGAGCCGGCAACGACCTCAGATTAATTTGTCTGAACAGCCGTCCGGTCATGTGGTAGTGTGGCATTGCGACGCAGCATCTCGTTCCCGCCTTTCAGGGAACAGGGTTACAGAAATGTAACCCGAGACGTTCCCTAGCAAGGCTACACTCGATGCTGCGTGAAAACGCTATGGGAACGAGAATACCAACGCTGCCGCACTACAGGTGTCTGGACCCCAAGGTTGTGTAGCGTGTGCGCACAAAGCCAAGAAGGTCTCAGAGCTATGCCTGGGCAGCTAACTCGGGGGCAGTGAGCCCGGAGTAGCATGAACATCCAGATTTATAAATGTAAGAAATGTGTGCGGGGAGGAACCAACCCTTCGCGCCACACAATTACTGCAGGGGATACCTCCTGCTGGTGAGACTGGGATGATCACCCTGGTTGGGTGAGCCCTGCTTCCCAGAGGCGAAGTGAACCCACGCGCCTCATAGGAGAGGGCAATATGCATCTCTCACCCAGTATAGTGGCGCTCTGACTTACGCCACTAGCTGATGCGGTGGACGTGAATCTGAAGAGCACATACTGGATAGTAAGTGAAGTTTCTCCTGCTCCGAAGCTGTAAAAGGCGGAGGACAGAAGGCTTCAAACAATGCAGCTAAGAAAATCCTGAGGGTACTAGGGCACAAGCCCAAGGACAAGCTTTTACTGCAGAAGCTCCAGCACTGAAACATTTTGGCAGTGGACTGGGTCTACCTGCTTGGCACACACTTGTTGCAGGGGAATACCTCTTGCTAATCCAATAGCTGAGGCGATCCCCTGGTTGAATGAGCCCTGATTCCTAGAGGCGAAGTGAGCCCACGCGCCTCATAGGAGAGGGCAATAGCATCTCTCATCCAGAGCATGAAGAAGTTGCTCTGACCTACGCCACTAGCTGATGCGGTGGACGTAGATCTGAAGAGCACAAGCTGGACACAGCAAGTGAAGTCTCTCCTGCTCCGAAGCTGTAAGCGCGGAGGACAGAAGGCTTCAAAAGCAATAGGGTGCCTGTTGGGTTTATAGTTAGCTTTTGGAAGATAGTTGAGAGAGGATGCAGTTACGCACGTCCTGAAAGTGCTAGGGCATAGACCCGAGGATGGAAACTCCAGCACTGAAACAATTCGGCAGTGGACTGGGTTTACCTGCTTAGCAGACACTTGCTGCAGGGGAATACCTCTTGCTAGTGCAATAGATGAGGCAATCCCTTTGGCTGAAAGAGACCTGATTCCTAGAGGCGAAGTGAGGCAACGCGCCTCATAGGAGAGGGCAATAGCATGTCTCATCCAGCACATGTAGAAACTGCTCTGACCTACGCCACTAGCTGATGCGGTGGACGTAAATCTGAAGAGCAGTAAAAGGCGAAGCATATCTTAGAAGGCAAGAGGTCCGCCTTGCTACATGAAAATCTCTCCCTGACTACTTCGGAGTGGGGTTACCATTCCCCGTGTGTCAGAGATAGACTGGACAGTACTACTGCTCCCGCATCCATGCTGGAATGTAAATCGCTCTGAGGGACAGGAACCTGGTGCGCTAGCTGTTAGCGGCGCGAGCACAGTCCGCCCTGGCGATAATATATGAGACTGCCATAGTGTTGTCCCCCGCACTAGGACATGGCAGCCTCTCAACTGCTGGAGGAAGTGCTTTAGGGCCAGAAATAGAGCCATCATTTCGAGGCAATTGCTGTGCCATGCGAGAAGATAGCCTCTCCAGCTCCCTTGGGCTGGACAGTCATCAGAGACCGCACCCCAGCCTATGAGGGAAGCATCTGTCGTTAGCCTCAGCGACGACAAGATGAACTTAGAGTGGGACCCAGAGTAGAGACCGGGGTCTGAACCACGTAGAAAGGGTACGAAGCACCTGGCGCGTAACCCATATTGGGGATTGGCCCTAGTGATATCCCCTGGTTCTTAGCCACAACTTAGAATGCTCTCATGTGCAGAAGGTCCAAAGGTGTCACTGTGGATACAGCTGCCATGAGAGCTAGGATGTCTGAAAGTGATGGTCACTTTCTGGTCTAGCTTGTTTTGCTTGAGGGTGTTGAGAATGGGTTCGATACGAGCGGGAGACAGCTGTGCCCGCTTACGACCGAATCCCATATAGCACCCAATGTGTTGTCCTCTGCACAGGAAAGAGCACGCTTTCGTGGCGTTGGGTCCCAGTCCTGAGAACAGAGATGAGCTAGGACGACATGCTGATGTCGAAGCACTAGCCACCGGATGCCCTGGGACTCCCGTAAGAGCCAGGGCTAAATCTGTGCATTTTGTATGTGTGCGGGTGAGCTAGACCAATGGAAGGACCCGATACTGGTAAGCTTCGCCCCCGAAAGCGAACCTCAGGATCTCCCTGTGTTGTGGCAATGTTTCTGTATGAAAGTAAGCGTCCTTAAATCGATTGTCAGAAACAATCGCTTGGTAGGGTTGAGAGCAATCACCTTTACAGTCAAGAACTGAACTGTATTCATTGATTTTCAGGTAGCGGGAGAGCCCGCAGAATCTGAAATATTGGACGCAGCCCCCGTTCCTCTTGGGAACCAAGAATATAGTAGTACTATATTATATACTGTAGTATCCTGACTCACTGTCTGGTGGGGGAACATGTTCCATGGCCCCCTTCCCCGGCAGCCTGTCAGCAGATGCGCACTTTCTGGTTTCATGGAAGTGGAGGCCACGCCATTGAAAACACAGAAGGTGAAGTGAGAACTGAATCCTGTAGTTCCTCTCTCCAGTGCGTAGTACCCAAGGAGATATACTTGGCAGTAGCTTCCACGCTGCCAGTTTCTCATAAAAGGGCAAACGTTTCGGCAGCTTCGTTAAACGGGGGGGAGGATGTTAGATGTTCGGCATCCTGAAGCATGGCAGGAAAAACCGAAGAACTAACAGCCTATTGGAGACTGGTGTTGCCCGAACACCAGTGGTGGCGGAGCAAAACACCGACCTCCTGGGGGTGCCAGGGAGAACACATATTCGTTAAAAAGGAATTCTGTGTGCCTTTCCCTATTGGGGGGGCTACCCCCATTTATTTTATTTTATACATATACACATACATACATATATATATATATATATATATATATATATATATATATATATATATACATACACACACACACATACACATACATATATATATATATATATATATATATATATACATACATACATACATACACACACATACATATACACATATTTTAAATCAGTCTGACCTCCTGTGTGCAGTGGAGCACCAAGCTGACCCACTGCCTGAAAAGCTTTTCCCTCTAGGGCAGATAAAAGTCTACACAGCTAGAAAGGAAGTACTGTATAAGCTTACCAGGGAGGATGATGTCCCAGGAGAGAGATAGCCTGTGAAGCGTCTCTGCTATCTGGGCGTCATCATACAACCCCGCGTTTCCATATCGACTATATTTAAATAAACAAATAAGTCGATGGCATGAAAAACACAGCATGAATACAGCCTACTCCATGAAAGGGTTAACTCATATGAAGAGAGCTGAGAGGGGGTGGGGGGGGGAGAGCGTCATTGAGGCTCCGCCCCCCGGACACCCGACAGAAGCTGCCGTCTACTGCTTGTTTTAGTGCTTAAGGCTATTTTCATCTCCGGTAAAAAAAGAGAGAAATCCTCGTGATGACAACGCGGAAGAAAGGAGTTTTCTTACCTCCGTCTGCCGCAGCTGTGTCAGATGCACGAGTTTTAAGCCAGGGACGCGCGGCGGCTCGCAGCTTCTCACGGAATGCGCGGCGCGCGCAGCACTAGTCAAAGCAGTGTAGAGATCGTACTCCGATATGGATTATCACACATGGAGGGATTAAACTCGTCAAATCGGTGAGTTAAACACCTTCTTATTTTGCTGGTTTATCACAAGCACGCTTCACAACTAGGCTCTGAAGACAAATGATCTGAGGTCGTTGCCGGCTCACCTGTTTTTATAACCTCCACCTACATCTAATCAGATGACGTCACCTGTCGAGGTTATATATAGCCAAAAACTTTGGCGTGTTTTCACAGCATGCTTCAACGACCGGCAACGCGACAAACTGGTTCCCATAGCGTTTTCATGCAGCATCGAGTGTAGCCTTGCTAGGGAACTAGGTTCAACATGGATCATTATATCTTTGCCCATCCTGGATACTAAACCAACTCCTTGCTTAATTATCATACTGAAATTTCAGGCTTTCTTCTGACTAACACGTTTTCTGGCACCTTAGGAAGCGACGTGTAGCTTAATTACAGTACACATTAATATTAGATTTAATATCAGCTTCCTTCTGATATTTAACTGAAAAGTGCAACATGATCTAATATAAAATTTTCTTTTATAACTGCTCTGCTACGAGGTCATACATTTATAACTTCTGAAGTTACATTTGATCTCTATCACATTATTTATTAGAGACACCATTCCAAACACTCTGTGCTGCAAGGCTCAGAAACCTAAACGAGCATTTGAAGTTCAAGTTTGAACTGGTCTATTATTTTTTTTTTTTTTAATGTTCCAAATAATGTAAATATCAAAGGAACACAATGAAGCATATTTGTTAAAACAGTGTAACCACTGCAAGTCCTTCATTTCCTGACATTAATATTACAAACAAATTAATTTTTAAACAAACTGATCAATAAATAGTTTCTACCAATGTTCATAATTAAGTTGATCTAACAGGCAAAAAAAATGAGGTGATGGAAAGTTTTTTATCTAGACATCAGACTAAGATTCTGGGGGGTGGGACTTTGTGTACTAAACTTCATAACTGTTAGATCTCAAACTCTATCCAATACACATTTTTTACATTGTGGTGTTAGTTTAGGTTTTTTAGTTTTATACAGTAACAAGCTGTTGTCATCAGTCTTACCTCAGTGTTTAGCTTCACCTCTGAATATACAGTATCATCATCCACACCGGCTTTTTCTAGTTAGAAAAAATAAATCTTGAATTAATATCCATGAATATTGAATCCATCTACAGACATTACAGTATGTTATGATTTTTTTAACCTGTTTTCCTTATAGCTGTTTTCTTCTGTTTCATTTCAAGTTCAGCATAAGTCACATCACTACCACTGGGTTCAGAATCAACATCTGCAGTAGCAGAAATCAAAAATATCACACTGATCACCAGTATACCATGTACAGTATACACTAGTCATTACAACATCACTTCTACCTCATTATTATAATAAGAGTCATTTCTTTATCGTTCAGCATGTAGCATCTTGTCAGGGCAGTGACTATCAGTCTAATAAATACTGGAGACTTCCACACTTGTTGTGTGCATAAATTGTTAAAGCGTTGAAATACTCTACCATTATTTCCCTTTGTCTTCTTATTCTTGGTGACTTGTGCGTAAGTAACTTCTCCGTTCTCAGCTGCATCTTCACCTGAACACAGTGAAGTACATAAACAGTGCAGTGTGTTAATCACAACACTATATCAGACATAAAGTAAACTTGTATTGTTACTTTGTGTGATTCGCAGTGGCTAAGTGTTAGCATTTCCTACAGAAAACAAGGAAGGTTTTTGTTAACAAATGTAAATTGGTGTAAAATGACTGAGACAGGGTCTGACCAGCCTGAAGTGGTGTGTGTCCTGACTGAGAGTCTTCAGCTCCTGACCGACTCTGATTCTGCTCTGATGTCTGATTGGTTTTCTGCTGCTTTTCTATAAGGGGTGAGAGATTCTACAGATGAACAGGATGTAAATAGTAACAGAAACATGGTTTGTAGGTTTATTTATGTATTTATTTATTTATTTGTTTGTTTTGCTGTTGTATAAATGTAGTTAAACCTTTATTTTTTTTCCGGCACCACAGGAGAATTATTAAGATGAATAAAATGATGAAGAAAACGGCCACACCCAGTACTATAGGCCCTGCTCCTATTGGATTACTGTCTTCAGAACTTGAGCCTAAGAAAAGAAAGAGCAGAATTGATGCTTTTGCACACTGTACATACGTATACACTGTGTTATTAAACACAAATTAATGACTGAACCATCTTTATAGAAGTAGCTTAAAGATTTGAGTGTTAGAACAGAGAATAGATTTTACTGTGAAACTCATTAATGTTATTGTGTTTAGTGGTGTTCAATGACATAATATTCTTTAGATAAGGAGAGTAAAACTAGCCTTTACTAGGAATTAAAGCCGACTGTAGCTGATTCAGCTAATGAGAGAATCTCACCTGTGTTCTTTATGATGCTGTCTACAGATAATATTACAATTACAGAACTTTCAGATCATTACTGAGATAAATCAGGTTAAGTGTCTCTAATTAAACAGTTCTATGAGTTAGAGATTCAGTGTTCTGCCTATTATGTATTTAAACATTTCCCTTTTCCTTTAACAGTAAACACACTACATGTAGACTCACCATGCACTGTGATGTTGACAGGATTACTGTTTTCTCCAGATTCAGACTCACACCAGTAAACTCCAGTGTAGGTTATGTTGAGGGAGCTGATTTTACATGTAGATCCTGTAACTGATCCCCACCATGAACAAACTCTAACTCCTGTACTGTGTGTGTATCGTCTCACTGTCCATCCAGTGGAGTGTCTCTGGTCCTCACAGCTCAGTGAGAGAGAGTCATTAGTAAAGTGTTGAGTTCTGCTGGGTTTGATGATCAGAGAGACTGGAGGAGATTCACCTTAAACACACAACATTACATAATTGTTTAATTACGATTGTGTTTTTATTACATAACTTACACAGAACAAATTTACAATTTTTTTAAGTTAACAGAGCTATTTGAATGAGAATAATCCTCTACCGGTGCTTAGAGCTATTCACCTTAAACACTTAAACATTCCTCACTCAGATGGGTGAATATAAAATAAATTATACCAAACAATAGCACATCTGTGATTCTCCATTGATCAATTAAATTGTGTAATTTTTTATACGTTATTAACACAATTATATTAAATCAACACACCAGTGTTGTTATTTTTCCTCACCAGTGATCCATAGTGGCTGTAGATTGCTGTACTGTGTGTAAAAGGGTGGGTTTCCAATTTTTCCTCTGCACACATAAACTCCTGTGTCTTTAAGAGTAGAAGGAGTGAGAGTGTAGGAACCTCTGGATCCTCTGCTGCTGTGTGAAAGGAGCTGGTCTTTATAGCTGATCTGATCAGTATTGTGTCTGTAGGTAACACGTGTGTACCAGCTGAATGTCCAGTCTGTAGACAAGTCTGTAACCTCACAGATTAGAGTCACTGAGTCTCCTTCAGTCACCCAGCTCTGTGGAGATACACTCAGTACTGGACGTGGCGTCTCTGTTACACAGGGAAACTAAATTATTATATGTTTTTACTTTATACACAATATAGAAGCAAATACTGAATATGGATGTTAAACTAATTACACCAAGTCAACAGATGATGTATTAACAATGTGTTCATTCTTATCACCAGGTGAATTGTTTTTGTTAAATATACAGGATCACATGTTTCCACTAGGCTGTATGTCAGATCTGAGCCTGGAGCAATGCGGAGAGTGTGTAAGTAAACTGATCATAGCCCTGAGCACTGAGACATGTCCACTTCCCTTTCCCTCGATCCCCACCATCCACTAGGGACTGACTGACTACATAAAGACAACAGGAATTTGATCTCAAGTGGCCCAAATTTAAAACCTTTTCCATCAGTGCATTATTTATCATAATATGAATTACTAAGAAACAAACAAACAAAATGACCTTTAACTTGTATTGACTGTAAACTGTAAACTCATTACAGTAATGTTACTTTGTTTAGTGGTGTTGAATGAGATAATATTCTTTAGATAAGGAGAGTAGCCTTTACTAGGAATTAAAGCCGACAGTAGCTGATTCAGCTAATGACAGAATCTCACCTGTGTCTTTATGATGCTGCCTTCAGATAATATTACAATTACAGAAGTTTCAGATCATTACTGAGATAAATCAGGTTAAATGTCTCTAATTAAACAGGGATTCAGTTTTCTGCATATTATGTATTTAAACATTTCCTTTTTCCTTTAACAGTAAACACACTACAGTAGACTCACCATGCACTGTGATGTTGACAGGATTACTGTTTCCTCCAGATTCAGACTCACACCAGTAAACTCCAGTGTAGGTTATGTTGAGGGAGCTGATTTTACATGTAGATCCTTTAACTGATCCCCACCATGAACAAACTCTAACTCCTGTACTGTGTGTGTATCGTCTCACTGTCCATCCTGTAGAGTGTCTCTGGTCCTCACAGCTCAGTGAGAGAGAGTCACCAGTAAAGTGTTGAGTTCTGTTGGGATTGATGATCAGAGAGACTGGAGGAGATTCACCTTAAACACACAACATTACATAATTGTTTAATTACGATTGTGTTTATATGACATGACTTACACAGAACAAATTTACACTTTTTTAAATTTAATGTATATCACACCTGAGCATGGAGCAATGAGGAGAGCGTGTAAGTAAACTGATAACCATCACAGCCCTGAGCACTGAGACATGTCCACGTCACCTGCCCTCAATCCCCACCATCCACTAGGGACTGACTGACTACATAAAGCAGCTCAGGAATTTGATCCCAAGTGGCCTAAATTTAATGATCAGTGCATTACTTATATTAATATGAATTACTAAGAAACAAATGAACAAAATGACCTTTAACTTTTATTGACTGTATTGATATAATTTATATTTGAAACTAATTTCCCAATATTTTCCCTCAATTTAAGTTGAAGAAGTTTTTACAGAACAATTATAAATTGTAAACAAATAGTAAATTTAAAATTATAAAATCCAGATGTTGCCACAGACTCACCTGATACAGTCAGTGTAACAGCATCACTGATCACTGAGCTCTGAGAGTCACGTCTCTGTCCTCTGCAGGTGTAGACACCACTGTCAGAGTCTCTAACAGACCTAATACTGATCTCCTGCATTGTGCTGTCTGTATAGACTCTGTCTTCTCCCTCTGTGTAGAGACTCTTATTATCCTTATACCAGCTGTATGTCCACTCAGTGTCTCCTCCTTCCTGTATGTCACATCTGAGAGTCACTGTCTCTCCTCTGGACACATGTGTATCAGGCTTTATGGAGATTTTAGCTTTAGGACTCCCTACAGAAACAAATAGATAAACAAACAAACATGTAATACATTCTAAATAACTACACATGAATATGTTTGTTGCTACAGTAGGGGCTGAGACGTCTTCTGCACAGTTTATTTATTTATCCAGCCTTCTTATTAGTTTTCAGTCTACAATGTGATAGTCTGTAAACCTATTTGATTGGTTAAGCCTCTTAACACAACCACTACTACTACTACTACTACTACTACTACTACTACCTACTACTAATAATAATTATTATTATTATGATTATTATTTCTCTGTTTAGGATGTGGTTCTGAAGGGTTTTATGGGCAGAAGGGTGTTTTAGTGAGCTGGAATGTTTCTCTGTTGTTTCTGGTAAAGTTGCCTCAGAATGCACTATTATATTGTTCCTGCATTTAGTTACTTTAGTCCACAAAGCTAGTTTTCTGTGTACAATGAACAACTTATTATATCATTATAAGAAAAATGAGATATTTAATCAATTACTTAGTTAACTGATTAATTCATTTATTCAATGGTTGACTGATTATTTTTATTTGGTCTCTTGCTTAATTAATTATATTTGTTTTATTTCTTTAATGATAATAATAATAATAATAATAATAATAATGTGTTTATTTTATATAGCGCCTTTCAAGAGACTCAAGGTCACTTTACAATACCAAAATGTTTACACATAGAAAAAGACATCTGAAAAACATCAATACAAAATACAGATGAACATGAAAACAGGTAGTATTTATCTAAACACATATTCAAAGAGTGGGAAAACACACTGAAAAAAAGTAAACCTAGCTGTCATTCGTTTAATGTGTTTTTTTCTCATTCCATTAGTTAAAAAAATATTAATTTGCTCTTTTATACTAAGGTGTCTAATTTATGCTTTTGAGTGAATCTTTTTTTTTTTTACTTTAGTATAATGCTACTGACAGCAGGGAACCAAAGTGAAATATTTAATTTTGATCAAGGCACTTCTATTAGGTTGAGTGAGATTTGCGCATGCGCAGTCTTTAGACCATAGTTTTGCTGGTATAATTTTATTCCCGCCTCAAACCATTACTGTTCAGTTACTGTTAGTTAAAGCCCCTGGTTAAACTTAAATGAAATCCATTCACTCAAAGGACATTTCTGCTTCAAACCAAAAGTACGCCGTGTCACATGACCTCATGACGCAGCATTATCACGGACTGAATCACGTTCTGCTGGCGGCCCTAGTTTTTCAAAGAAAAACCTGCTTCCTTTAAACCAGGTAAGAAAGCAAACTCATGTAATTTCTATGTTAAATGTTTCTCTTCTATGAGCAAATTCATGATTTATGTCAGGAACAACTACTTTGTAGATTGAGTTTTGTGTCCGTGTTTGCTACTGTAGCTAAAAACACCTATATTACCCACGGTAGCATTAGCTAACTAACGCGGTTATTTTCAAAAACACCGGAGTTTCTACAGTAAGCCAGCGGTGCCGAATAACATGACGTTAATTATATTTAAGTACCGTTGGTTAACGATGTAAAAATTAAAAGGAAAGTGACCTAAACATAGAACAAGCTAATTTGGAGTGAGTGCTGTTTGTAGTGTATTCTGGACTTGCTAATGTGTAAGTAATGTAATATCACTAAAACTATATTACCTCATATGAAACGGGTCATTAGCACATGTTCCTGACATACTGGTGACACTTTATCACACGTTTTTAACCGTATCAGTATATAAATATTGGCATAAATTTGACATGTTGATTGAACGTGACTTCAAGTACATTTTAGCCATTACGATGTCATGAAATAACTTTAAAAGTAAACATAATCTTTATGCACTTTTGTGTTTACAGGACTGTTCAGTTTTCTGAAAGGGCATTATTTTACTCATACTGCTTTCTATACTTTCTATACATACTGTAATTAAGATTTGCTAAGATAAGAACTTGAGCCAGTCCAATTTCTGTTTTTACTTTTTTTTTTAAGATCAGTAATGAGTTTCTGAGAATTATATCTGCTCCACTTCAAGCAAGATTGCTGGTTTACTTGGACAAGCAACACTACAAACTAATTGAGATCATCAGAAACAAGGGAGGAACCCGTCAGAGAGAAGACCAGAGATATAATCGTCAAGTTCTTGATCTGGTATGTACTGTACTCGCTCAACAAAGCAGAAATTAGCTTGCTGTCAAATGTAATATTGTGAATGGAAGCCACAGGACCTGAGCAAGGCATCCACATCAAGTTGTCTGTGATGCACTAAATTAAAACATAACTAGCAGAATAAAACTCTTTAGTTTAACTTGTTCACAGGTTAGTGTATGCTGTCTAAATACAGGTTTCAATGTCTGCCATGTTTATTTTATCACGCTTTACAAGCCTAACATAACCAACAATACTATGTTTGTTTTTGATATTCCCAGAGCCTGGAGGTGAGTGTATGAAGATAGTTTCTCCTGAAATGTCTTATGGTGTATTTGAGTGGAAGATGTGGACCAACTGATTAAGCACTGGTAAGCATTTGTTCATAAGGCATTTCAACCTTAGGACTGAAAAATGTTACTGAGTTGATAAATTAGCCTTGTTTAAAGGTCTAGGTGGCAGCTTTGTGGGGCTGGGGATTGAACCTGTGAGCTTCCAATCAGTATACCAACATCCAAAAACCACACAACTACCTCTGCCCCTTCATATTCACAAATATGGGCTGCGTTTCCCAAAAGCATCGTAAGCCTAAGTAGTTCGTAAAAATGATCGTACGAATGATCTTAATATTACGGTCTGTTTCCCAAAACCATCGTAACTTAAGTAGCACATGAAAATCTTCATAGATCTACGAGTGCTCTGGAGTAATCGTAAAGCCTTAAGTGCATCGTAAGGAGACAGAATTATGAGGGCGCCTACTGGACAACCGGCAAATTGCACCTAAAATTTACTTCTCTACAGAAAAAAAAAGTCATTTTTCATTTTATTTGTGTAAGGGTTAACCCCTAGAGGGCGCCAAAGCGCCCAAAGACTTGGTTGTGTTTTTTAAGTTTAGTTGGAACTTCATATCCCAGACTGCACCTCGGCCAGGTGAAGGAAGCACCAACCTGAGCCGAGTCGAGTAATTAAGTACCTGATTATAAATAGCCTGACTGAAGTTCAGTCAGGCGTCTAGCATTAGTTGTGGTTGCTGTAGGTATTGTCATTATGTTGGTGCTGTTCGTATGACTAGAGTAAAGTTTCCTTTTGAGCTCAAACTAGAGCGTTTTGTTTCAGTTTGGTTATTAAATAAAGAACATTGAAGACGTCGCTCTCTTTGCCTCTGCATTTACTGTATGCCACGCAAACACTCACATCAGCAGCCGATTCATGACAGAATGCTACACCGTAACTGTGGCATAGCGGAGGTCTCTCCCCTAGACTGTTTTTTGGGAGGAGAAATTATTATTTTGTCGGAGCTGGCAGACATGCTGCGCGACGGCGAGGTGCAAAGAAAGCAAGAGGTACGACAGAGCTGGGAAGGCTGCAGGCTCGCCATCCGGAGGACACCGTTTAAGAGCGATGCAGCTCGTGGTGACAAACTTCTCCACACCGACCAGGAGGTACAGACCAAGAAGGTCAGGTATGGCGGTGGCGAGAGGGAAGAGGAACCTCTGACGGTGCAGCAATGGAAAGAGGAAGGAACCAGGAATCTCTACAGGTTCTGGGCACAGGTGAATGAGGAGTGCATTCAAAGCCTGCGGGAGCAGGTGGAACAGCTTCGAAACCTGCTCATCCAAATTCACGAGAGCCGCACAATGGGCACTGATCTTCACGAGAGCCATGCAGAAGGCGCTGATCTTGTTCCTCCTCCTCCAATCGACAACGAGCCTCCTCCGCTCTTCGACACGGAGGATACAGCGCTTCCTCTTAGTTTCCTCGACAGCGAAGGAGTGGTGTCATGGAGCGACTTGGAGAGTGTCGTGCTTCCGCCGCCTCCTAGCTTTGAGGACATCGTGCCAGCTCCTCAGCTTGATGATGAGGACGTCGCGTTTCCTCCTCCTCCGCCTCTCATCGACTTCAAGGACGTCACGTTTCCTCCTCCTCCGCCTCTCCTCGACTTCGAGGACGTCACGTTTCCTCCGCCTCTCCTCGACTTCGAGGACATCACGCTTCCTCCTCCTCCACCTCTCCTCGACTTCGAGGACGTCACGCTTCCTCCTCCTCCGCCTCTCCTCGACTTTGAGGATGTAGCGCTTCCTCCTCCTCCGTCACTTGACATTGAGGATGTTGCGCTTCTTCCTCTGCCTCCCGGCTTTGAGGACATCGCATCAGCGCGGCCGCCGCCGATCTCCGAGGATGCCACTTCAGCTTCGCAGCCGCCAAGGTCCGCTGACATCACGTCGATTATGCAGCCGCCAAGATTCGCGGACATCACCTCAGCTCCTCAGCCACCAAGAGCCGCGGACGGCGTGCCAGCTGGGCTGCCCGGCACTAATGTCCCAAAGCCAGCTCCGTCACCCAGCCTCAGGGTCAGGGGTCCAGAGTCGGAACATTGGGGTGGGAGTCCTGGACCTCCGTTAGCGCTCCGGAGGAGCATTCTTAAGGGAGGGATACTGTAAGGGTTAACCCCTAGAGGGCGCCAAAGCGCCCAAAGACTTGGTTGTGTTTTTTTATGTTTAGTTGGGAACTTCATATCCCAGACTGCACCTCGGCCAGGTGAAGGAAGCATCCACCTGAGCCGAGTCGAGTAATTAAGTACCTGATTATAAATAGCCTGACTGAAGTTCAGTCAGGCGTCTAGCATTAGTTGTGGTTGCTGTAGGTATTGTCATTATGTTGGTGCTGTTCGTATGACTAGAGTAAAGTTTCCTTTTTTTGAGCTCAAACTAGAGCGTTTTGTTTCAGTTTGGTTATTAAATAAAGAAAGAACATTGAAGACGTCGCTCTCTTTGCCTCTGCATTTATGCCACGCAAACACTCACATCAGCAGCCGATTCATGACAATTTGTACGTATATTTTCATTCATTTATATTTTCTACTCATTACACAATTCAATATACAAATTAAAAATGAATAAAGAAATAAAATAAAAATTACATAATAAATGTTAGAATGAAAAAAGTACACTATTGTATATGGACTTTTCAAGGGTACAGTACAAATGTATTTAATAGAAAATATTTAATGTGCTTTAAAGATTACACAAATAAAGGATGACTTGCAGGCGTGCACGAAACCCAGCCATGTATTTAACATGTCTTGGTTGAGCAACAAAAAGTCTCATCTCGATTACATTCTCTTCCTCCATCTCTTCATCTTCCTCCCTGATGTCCAATGGCATTCTTGCCCTCACTGCAATGTTGTGCAACATAGCTGTTACTGTTATTGCAGCACAGCACTTTTGTGGCACAAAGAGAGCTCCACTTCCTCTAAAATAATATTAATTTCTTATTTTTGAAAAATGTATTTTCTTTGTTTTTTGATTCCAGCCATTTTTGCTAATTTCTCCACCCCTGGGTATGTGCTTATTTAAAATTTTCTCCTAATAGCAAATGAACGACAGGTGAAGATAATTTTCTTCAAGGCTAAACTTTTAAAAAATAAACGTAAGAGCTTATTTCTGTATGTACTTATTTCTTTATTTTGATATGAGATAAGCAATTGTTGATAAAGAAATTCATAAATAATTCTACTTAAATAATTAATAATTCTACTTAATAATTACTAACCAAAGGCGAAGCATGCCCTGGAATGATAGTGAACTGTGAACAAAATACAACCAAACAACCGTGTCAACATAAAGTTCCAAACCCCAGAACGCACAGGCCAAAGACTGATGTAGGTTTTGGGTGCTTTGGTTATTACTCTGCTATAAGACAGTAGTTACAGTACAATACATTATAATACACATTGATGCAGTTGTTTCATCTGCAGTTTGCTTGAAGCGTAGATTCATTTATACAAGTACCAAAATATTAAAAACAATTGAGACTAAACATAAAATGGTTAAATTTGCAGTGAATTGATTGCAGAATGAACAATAATGACCCTTTATTGAGTATTCACATCATCGGTCCCTTATTATAAAAACACTAATAATTCTTCAGGTAGCCCCAGTCCTAGTAATTGCATTTAAAACAGTGTATTAATGAAGTGTAAATAAGACCATAATGACTACAGTTAAGCATCAGACAGACATCTTTCTCCACTTCTCATCTCTACTGTACACATTTAGTCTCCAACCGTCTCTACTGCACTCACTCTGGCTTTAATCAGATCATAATGTTCAAATGTGAACGAGATGATTTTCAGTTTGGATAACAATAAGCACCACATGGGGAAAAACATCAAGTACCAATGAAGATCTGTTTATCCACCATAGTATTGAATCAGTTATCACTCATTCACGCCTCCTCTTCCTCATTCTCTTTATCACATCTGAACTCATAAATATACTGTACATAGATAAAAAACAAACCAAAAGAAGCAAAACCACTATAGCTGACACAAATTCTCTACTCCGAGGTCTGTAACTAAACAGTATGATGTAAATAAATGTAACAATCTCAAATAAAGAAGTAACATGGAGAATTATCATCTGTGTTCCTGCACCAGACAGCTCTGCTTTAACCCTGACATCTACCAGCATTGTGTAGCCCAATTTACTGTAAAATCTTTTACCAAAAACACTGCGTCACCATAACATCACACAGTGTGCCTAATGACAATTTGGGAAGAAGTTCTTGTTGGAGTCTTTATAGACTCTGGTATTGAAGGATGATGATCACCAGCAGATATAGAGAGGCCGTCACTACACTACTGATCAGCATGAAGCTTTTACATATGATGGACTAAACACAAAATACAATAATCATACAGATTCATAATGATAAACTGTGTCTATGTTGTAGATTAATCTGCCAATACAAATGGATTTATTTTCAGTAATACACACACAGACACCAGAAAGCATGTGAACACATTTCATATTTTATTATTATATAATCACATTTACATCAGCACATGTAAGCACTATAGATTATGTTAAAGACACTGTGTGTAAAACATTAAATCATAGTTTAATTTAAATAAATATTTACCTGATTTCTCACCTCTGACGGAGACCCAGCTTTTCTCTGACTCTGTTTCCCCTGAGAGTTTACAGTGGTAGAAACCTTCATCTGACTTTGAGACCTTATGAATGATCATCTCTTCTGTAGTCTGTGTCTGGAGAACTGATCCATCTTTATAGAAATCAACTCGGAGGATTGAGGGATTTGTGTTGCGACATAAACAGCGTAGAGTCAGAGGACGTCCCTCAGTCACAGGATGGACAGGACTCTCCAGAATCACATTACGATCTGGATCACAAAAAAATAACAAATGTACAGCACAAAGGATTACAACCTTAATATTTATTTAAAGATGTAGAGACAATGATTTAAAATAAATGTCCTTAGTTTGTGTTTTGTAAAATAATAATTAATTCATATGTAATATAGTGATATAATATATAATTAAAAAACAGTGACAACCAAAACCTTATATGGTTAAACTAAATCATTATTTTATTATCCTGTGTGTGTGTGTGGGCGGGGGAGGGGTCTTTTAAAACTGTCACTCCAAATAAACCCATGTCTTCTCTTATGTGTGTCTTAATGGTTTCTTCATGGTTGTCACTTTGTCTGAACAATGTTGTTGGACTTTCGGCTGCTCCCGGCAAGGGGTCACCACAGCGGAATATCCAGTCCGCACAGCAACTTGGTACAGGTTTTACCCCGGATGCCCTTCCTGACGCCACCCTCCCATTTTTATCCGGGATTTGTCTGAACAATAAATATGATAAATTCTATTATCATTCTTGTTCATGTTACATATTTATTTAATTAACAGTAAAGTGTTTGTTGTGCCAGAAAGACGTATTGTACAGTTGAAGTTACATTAAGTGGACTGTTAGTTATTTGTCTGAGATAAACACTGTAAGAACTGGAGATAGACTTGATTACTGGAGCAGACATCAGTATCCTCACCTATATCAGTTAACACTAGTAAATCTGGATCCTCACTTCTGTGTAAGATCGGGTTCTCTGGGGTGGGTGAGGTTGTGTTTAAGAAATAATAAACTGTCTCAATCCAACCACAGCAGTGAAGATAATAAAAATACATATTATAATTCTCTCTCTCTCTCTCTCTCTCTCTCTCTCTCTCTCTCTCTCTCTCGTTGTTGTATCATGTGCACTACAGTTCTAGTATCAAGTCACACTACACAAGTACTGAACACCAACACACAAATGTCAAAATATTATTTATTGTTCTTTTCATCGTTTATTTTTTCATCATACTAACTACATTATCATCACTTTCCTGCCTGAACCACACAGACACAACACAGCTACACCGATGTCCTCAGAGAACCACAACACCACACTGAGATGTGTGAGATCAAACAATTACTACAATACATCTGCATAGACTTACATAAATAACTGAGATAAACACAAGATAGAACATCTATCAAACACCTCTCATAAACCAAACACTTATCACAATACCTGTAAAAGACTTTAATAACTGAAAATTAACAATACAACATAAATAAAATGAAAAAAAAAAAAAAAAAAAACGTTTTAATTATCTCTTTTAAAAAAAACATAAAACACAACATGACCACACTTAGTATCACCATGTGAAATATCCAGAGCTCATCAACATTTGGAATAAAAAGCTTAAAGACTGACTTCCATAAACCAATCAAAAACACGGACATCATCATCCTACAGGAGACATGGTGTAAGGCTGACATGGTCACTCACTGCCTACAGGACTTTAGGGAAATCATAGTCCCAGGGCAGGAATTCAGGAGGTCTTATCATCTGGTACCAATCACAGATACACAATGTAATAGACACTAAAAATCATAAAATACCACATTTGGCTTAAAATAAGAAAATCCAGATTGTGCTCAAAGAAACATCTGAACCTCTCAGTCATTACATCCCTCCCTTAGAGTCAGCAAGCTACACTGAAGAGTAGAGAGTTAGAGAGAGATACATGCTATTTCCAGGGCCAGAGAAATGTGTTTATCTGTGGAGACCTGAACTATAGAACAGAGACACACCCTGATATACAATAAACACACATAAACACTTCATTAAAATCAACATGATCAACCTCCATCACACACTAACACACCTCCGTCACACACTAACACACCTCCGTCACACACTAACACACCTCCGTCACACACTAACACACCTCCGTCACACACCAACACACCTCCGTCACACACCAACCCACCTCCGTCACACACTAACACACCTCCGTCACACACTAACACACCTCCGTCACAAAGCTAAGAAACACCCTGACGAAGTACACACTCAGTGAGCAGCGTCTAGCCGTAGAGACACAGACAGACCTCTGACTGCCCCGAGAGAAGAGACTGTGCCAGCGGTGCATGCTCAGTAACACAGAGACAGAGCTGCACTTCCTCAATAAATGATTGAAATATTACCACATTCACATTGAATTCTTCACCAAATTCAATAAAATCATCCCCAACTTCAACTATCACAACCTTATGATAATGTCATGCCAATAAAGTACCTTTGAATCTCGAAACTTGAATCATATTTCAGCAGTAGGGGGCGCTAGTGACATGTGTACTAAATGAGGCTTCAAGTAATGAACATTGAATCAATGCTTCATGAAGTCTAATTTGGCCATCTAAAACTAAAGGATAATGCTAATGCTCAAGCTAATGCTAATGGTGGCAGAAGAAAACAGACAAAAAGCTACAAATATCAGGAACAATTAAGAGGTATGACAACGGTAACGACAACAGATCCAAGAACAACTGAAACACAAACATTACACAAACTGATTACATGAACTCATGTTACAAACATCTTAGTTATTCATTACTGCATCAGTTTGAGTTGGTGATGTAATGCCTGTCATTTTGTCACCAAGCGCAGAAGGTCTGTGTTGTCATCACAGTAAAATCAACAATGACTGATACCACCAGGTTGCTGCTAACGTTACAACTCTGTTAACAAACACCACCATGGAGTTCATCTGTTACAGTTTTTACCCATTGCTTGAACACTATAGACGCATGCTTAAACCAAAGTAACGTAACTTGAAGTTGTTGTTACTATACCTTAAACAAAGTGTAACCATACCTTAAACAAAAGTGCTGCTTAGCACTTTAGTTGCAATTCTGCAACACACTCACTCCTTTCTACAACACACTTACTCCTGTACACTACACACTATTTCATACATAAGACACTTCATTCAAAAATGAAATCTCAGGGTACCATTGAGAAAACACATCTATTCTAAATACAAAACACATTCGACAATTGAAAATACTTAGACTCACATCTGAAAATACTTACTCACAGAATGGAACACCAATCAGCAAACTACAAAAACACCTCACTTAAGCTATTTTGAGAACTTTGCAAGCATGGAAGCAGGGAGAGCTAGAGGCAGAGGTTGAGGAAGAGGAAGACGAAGACAGAGAGAGAGAGAGAGAGAGAGAGAGAGAGAAGGAAGTGGTCGAAGAGGCCATGCAATGACCATTATTTCTGATGACATAAGAGCAACTTTGGTGGACCATGTCATAAACCATGGCCTGACTATGAGGGAAGCTGGGCAGAGAGTCCACCCACATCTAAGCCGTTTCACAGTTTCATCCATAATAAGGACATTCCGACTGGAAAACAGGTATGTCTTCAACTCTCTACTCTACTCAGACTGTATCTAGAGTATTTACAATACTGTACCATATCACATTGCTGAATCACATGTGCTGTTTTTCAGGGTGAGTAATGCTCCTTTTTGAACAAAAGTAGTAGTTTTGTGAAACATACGATGATCACGTGTTGAGATGTTTCAGTACTATGTATGGTATACACAGTAAAGTACAGTATATACAGTACTGAAAAAAAGAAGCAAACCAATAACAATTTGTGGTTGCATTTTTCTACAGAATGGCTAGAAGATCTACTGGGGTGGACGCCAGCGCCTGTTCACACAACAGCAGGAACTTGCCATTGTGAACCTAGTGAGAGCAAACAATGCAATCCGTCTCCACCAGCTACAGCAACAAATACTTGAAGATAGGCAGGTATTCAACAACATAAATCGAGTAAGCATTACCACTATCAGACGCATCCTGGTAAAGCACAACATGACCATGAAGCAACTGTACAGGGTCCCATTTGAGAGGAACAGTGTCAGGGTCAAAGGACTTCGACATGACTATGTACAGGTAAGTGTTACAGTCCTTTACATTTACAAACCAGAATGGGTGCAGTCCAGTAACAGCTGAATATGTACCATTTGATCAGTACCACATATATATATTCGGAAAGCTACACAGGTACCTGTGTGCTGGGTTGAGGCGGTTCTGTATGTGTAGTTGTGTGTTTTGAGTAATGTCATCCACAATATGTATTTTTTTGTTGCAGAGAATCTTGGACATAGATGGAGCTGCTCAGCCTCATGAATTTATTTACATTGACGAGGCCGGATTCAACCTTAGCAAAAGTAGACGATGGGGAGGTAATTTACTTGGCCAAAGGGCGATTGTGCACATCCCGGGGCAGCGCGGGGGAAATATCACATTGTGGGCCGCCATAAGCCTCCGAGGGCTACTGCACCATCATTCCAAACTGGGTCCATATAATGGGCAACACATAATCACATTTCTAGATGCACTTCATGATGCAGTTGTACAGGACAGACCAGAGCAGCCCAGGTTTGTTGTTGTCTGGGATAATGTCAGTTTCCATCGGGCTGCTATCGTCCGGCACTGGTTCACCAACCATGATCAATTTTCCCCTTTACTCGCCATTTCTCAACCCAATAGAAGAGTTTTTTTTCAGCTTGGAGATGGCGCATATGACCGCCAACCACATGCCCGCATTCCTCTTCTGCAGGCAATGGAACAGGCCTGCGGAGACATTGAGGTAAGGTCAATCCATGGATGAATTCGCACACAAGGGGATATTTTTCCCGATGCTTAGGAAGAGAAGACATTGCTTGTGATGTTGATGAGATCCTGTGGCCAGACCCCAAAAAACGGCAGGATCCATAAGTCCACTCATGCACAATTGTGTTTTTCTGTGTTTACAGTAGTGTATTATTTGTTTTATTGTTGCTTTAACTGAATTTACTGTACTGTAAAGTACACAACTGTAATGTACAGTATTTAGTATTTCATTTTTTGGGTGTTGTGAAAACGTGCCTTCTGTGGAACTGAATAAAAACAGTGCAAACAAATGCCTGCCGTGTTTTATATAAAGTAGACTAGTGTGCTAGTCTAGAAGTAGGTTTCATTTTGCCATTAGAGCGACATTTTGACAAAGGATTGTTAGGTTTTGATAGCAGAGTTTCAATTTGACATAGATGTGAATGGTTATTTCACAGTGTTGTGCCTTATTTGCTTGTGTATAGAGTTTTGACATGATGAGCCATGTTTTGCAAAACGTGTTCAAGTAACGGGCAAAAACTGTAATAGAGTTGTAATGTTAACAGTAGAGTCTGAGAATCTACAACACTGTACATCACCATGACTTTATCAGCGACATGGGGTTTAGCTATGTTTGATTTAAGATTTTTCTTTGCTATAAGTGGGCAGCTGAAAAAAGGAAATCAGTTTGTCTTATTTTTCTTTTAATAAAAAGAAAAGCTGTTTATTTAAACACAAAGGATCATCTGTAGGATCATGTCATTGATATACATATTTCAAAAACTGCATATTTTGTTAAACCATTAATAATGGTCATATATCAAAATATTTTAGTTCGTTTGGCAGAATCAGTTTAGATGTGCACTGAGGGCAAAGTCTGGAAGAAACTGTTTATAACTGTATAAAACCCAGACTGACTGAAAGCGGCAAAGCAATTATCTGAACAAAATCTGTTTAATGTCCCTATGAGAATATAATTAGTGTTACTGTGGTCTGTGATGTTAAATAAGATTAAATGTCTTTAGATGAAGAGTGTGAAACTAAAGTTGTATAGAGCCGCACTATAGCCTATAGCCTGATTAAGTGTTTTACTTCCTCTACTGTAACTGATTCAGATCATTAGAGAAACAAGACTGTGACGTTTGGTTGCTGCCTTTAAGGAATATTATAATTACAGGACATTTAGAACTTTCATAACATTACTGAGATAAATTAACAATTAAGTGTCTCTTATTGAATAGTTCTCCTAGTTACAAACTCTGAATATTCTGTATTAAACATTTACTTTCTAGTTTAACAATAAACACAATACATGTAGACTCACCATGCACTGTGATGTTGACAGGATTACTGTTTTCTCCAGATTTAGATTCACACCAGTAAACTCCAGTGTGGAACAGGAGGGGGTAGCTGATTATACATGTAGATCCTGTAACTGATCCAGGACAATCTGTAACTACTCTACTGTGTGTGTATCGTCTCATTGTCCATCCAGTAGAGTGACTCTGGTCCTCACAGCTCAGTGAGAGAGAGTGACCAGTAAAGTGTTGAGTTCTGCTGGGATTGATGACCAGAGAGACTGGAGGAGATTCACCTTAAACACAACATTATAACTCACATGTTATTATTATTGCATTGCTTTTTTGGCATAACTTGCATTGGACACATTTAATTTACCATCTCATTTAATTAAAACCCTTAGGGATCTGCAGAGGTTTGGGGCCCTGAAGAAGTTCTGACATGTCCTGACATTTGTGTATTTTTCAGTTTCTTATAAACATATAAATGTCTAAAGTCTGTATTCCGCACAAATTGAGTTACAGTAATATATGAGCAGCATGTATGTTCAATTTTGTATTTCGGAGAAATTTACAATTATGCATGGTTAGTGAAAACAACAAAAAAAAATAAGACACTGAAATAAGACCACAAACCACATTCATAACATTTCTGTACAAGACTTTTGTGAACTGGACCTTGTCGCCTTCTTGCTTCAAAATGATGTGGCAATCACTCTGCTCACTCATTCACAGATAAAATGATCTTAACTTACATTTTCTCTTTTTGTTTAGAAAGACCATATGTGAGGATGTGTGAATGATCATGAATAATGCTGTAATTCACACCAGAGAAGACAAAGACCTGCATAATGTGCTGCATAATGAGCCTTTCAGTCAGGTATGTGACGGAGAGGGAGGTGCTACAAGAAAATAATTTAAGGACAAAAGAAACATGTTTTGTTTGTAGTTTATTTAGAATATAGTTAAATGACAGGCAAAATACCTCAATAAAAAAAATCACTATTAGACCCTATACATAATAATCAATTTTACACTCTGTACGTAATCTACACGCTCACATAGTGGAGAGAAAATGTCCAGGATCAGTGTTGGGGGACGTTACTTTTTAAAGTAAGTAATTAATTTTTAAAGACAGTAATTTTGTAATGTAATGTAATCAGTTACATTACAGTGTTACGGTCTGATAAAAGTAACCAGTTCGAGTACTTTTCCATTGCAGAAAATTAAAACTCCTTTGTGATTCCTCATGTTGTTTTAGTCAAGACTTTTATAATTATTCTACCATCATCACTCAGTTAACTACTAATACCCCAATCTCACCTATACGGTTTCACATGGTGGCCGTAAATACGGTTCATCATGATTCAATGTGAGTTTTGGAGCTGTGATTAGGTTTCCATCTTAACGCGTCGATCTGCACATAGTCAAACCGCATATGTGAGATAGGGGTATAACAGCAGGAATAACAGAGGGGGGCAGGTTATCGGGGGTGTAGGATGGCTTGTAGGATGACTTTCACTCACACACACACACACACACAGACTAATGAATTGGGAATGACTGCTGTCTGGCTCATGGATTACATAATGAAATGAATAATGGATTACATTTTTTAAATAATAACTAAATAACTGAGTACATAAATGGCGAACCTAATGCGTTAGATTACTTGTGGCATCAAAAAAGTAATGCAAGTACTTCAAAGTAACGTGTTACTCCCAACACTGTCCACGATTGAGAGGAGAGGGACACAGATGATCTTATACACAGAAGGCACATATATGGAATAAATATGGCCGTGCAAAAACACACATTCAGGGTAAAACAGTGCACGTGGGAACAGTGCATGATGTGTCAAAAGTATTCACATTCATTACTTGAGTAGAAGTATAGATACTAGGGTTCAAAAATACTTCTTTAGAAGTTGAAGTATCAACCCAAGCTTTTTACTTAAGTAAAAGTTTACAAGTACTGGTTTCAAAACTACTTTTGGTTTCAAAACTACTAAAGTATAAAAGTAAAAGTACCGTGAGGGGCGACAAAAGCATTAAGGTCTCACTTTCTGATCGTGCGACGGGGGACGGGGGTGCGTTCTTATCATGGGGGGGGGGGGGGGTATGCGCGTTCTGATCATAAAAATAGAGTAACGAGGCTATTTTTAAAATGTAAGGAGTAGAAAGTACAGATAATTGCTTAAAAATGTAAGGAGTAGAAGTAAAAAGTCGGCTGAAAAATAATTACTCCATTAAAGTATAGATACCCAAAATTTCTACTTAAGTAAGGTAACGAAGTATTTGTACTTCGTTACTTGACACCTCTGATGATGAAAAGGGTGTTAGGTTTGTAAAAGCCCACTCTTACACCCTATCTACAGTCATACATCTCTGTGCCTCTCTCTCGAAAATAAATAAATAAATAAATTGCATACTTGACATTTCCATGGTGTTCTTTGCTGCTTACCATACACTGCTTTACAATACACACAGACGCTGTGACTAGTCATGGCAACACTCCTGTCACCAGAGGTCAGTCCATGTGCTGAGTGTACAGAGAAATAGGTGCAGACAGATACATGTGTTATACAGTCAGTTCACTTTAAATACAGTGGTGTGAAAAACTATTTGCCCCCTTCCTGATTTCTTATTCTTTTGCATGTTTGTCACACTTAAATGTTTCTGCTCATCAAAAACCGTTAACTATTATTCAAAGATAACATAATTGAACACAAAATGCAGTTTTTAAATGAAGGTTTACGTTATTAAGGGAGAAAAAAAACCTCCAAATCTACAGGGCCCTGTGTGAAAAAGTGATTGCCCCCCTTATTAAAAAATGACTTAACTGTGGTTTATCACACCTGAGTTCAATTTCTGTAGTCACCCCCAGGCCTGATTACTGCCACACTGTTTCAATCAAGAAATCACTTAAATAGGAGCTACCTGACACAGAGAAGTAGACCAAAAGCACCTCAAAAGCTAGACATCATGCCAAGATCCAAAGAAATTCAGGAACAAATGAGAACAAAAGTAATTGAGATCTATCAGTCTGGTAAAGGTTATAAAGCCATTTCTAAAGCTTTGGGACTCCAGCGAACCACAGTGAGAGCCATTACCCACAAATGGCAAAAACATGGAATCGTGGTGAACCTTCCCAGGAGTGGCCGGCCGACCAAAATTACCCCAAGAGCGCAGAGACAACTCATCCGAGAGACCACAAAAGACCCCAGGACAACATCTAAAGAACTGCAGCCCTCACTTGCCTCAATTAAGGTCAGTGTTCACGACTCCACCATAAGAAAGAGACTGGGCTAAAACGGCCTGCATGGCAGATTTCCAAGGCGCAAACCACTTTTAAGCAAAAAGAACATTAAGGCTCGTCTCAATTTTGCTAAAAAACATCTCAATGATTTCCAAGACTTTTGGGAAAATACCTTGTGGACCGACGAGACAAAAGTTGAACTTTTTGGAAGGTGCGTGTCCCGTTACATCTGGCGTAAAAGTAACACAGCATTTCAGAAAAAGAACATCATACCAACAGTAAAATATGGTGGTGGTAGTGTGATGGTCTGGGGTTGTTTTGCTGCTTCAGGACCTGGAAGGCTTGTTGTGATAGATGGAACCATGAATTCTACTGTCTACCAAAAAAATCCTGAAGGAGAATGTCCGGCCATCTGTTCGTCAACTCAAGCTGAAGTGATCTTGGGTGCTGCAGTAGGATAATGACCTAAAACACACCAGCAAATCCACCTCTGAATGGCTGAAGAAAAACAAAATGAAGACTTTGGAGTGGCCTAGTCAAAGTCCTGACCTGAACCCTATTGAGATGTTGTGGCATGACCTTAAAAAGGCGGTTCATGCAAGAAAACCCAGGGGCCAGGGGTAGCTCAGTGGTTAAGGCATTGGACTACGGTTCGGAATCAAACCCCAGGATCAAACCCCACAACCACTAAGTTGCCACTGTTGGCCCCTTGAGCAAGGCCCTTAACCATCAACTGCTCAGATGTGTAATGAGATAAAAATATAAGTCGCTCTGGATAAGAGCATCTGCCAAATGCCTAAATGTAAATGTAAAACCCTCAAATAAAGCTGAATTACAACAATTCTGCAAAGATGAGTGGGCCAAAATTCCTCCAGAGCGCTGTAAAAGACTCGTGGCAAGTTATCGCAAACGCTTGATTGCAGTTATTGCTGCTAAGGGTGGCCCAACCAGTTATTAGGTTCAGGGGGCAAATACTTTTTCACACAGGGCCATGTAGGTCTGGATTTTTTTTTCTCCCTAAATAATAAAACCCCTCATTTAAAAACTGCATTTTGTGTTTACTTGTGTTATCTTTGACTAATAGTTAAATGTTTTTGATAATCAGAAACATCTTGTGTGACAAACATGCAAAAGAATAAGAAATCAGGAGGTGGGCAAATAGTTTTTCACACCACTGTATACAAGAGATCCATACTGAATCCAAACCCTAGTTGTGGTCCAGGTTCCCATCTGGGTCGGAATCGCAGAGTGACATCATCCGTCATGTTTTCCATGAAATACTGATGATCTTGGTCTGTATCTCACCTGCTCATTTGCATTTGCTTTCTATTAAACAGATGGCTGATCATTTTCACTGTCATATACTGTTTATAAAAAAAGAAGAAAAAACATGAGCATGATAACACAATAAAATAAACTACTGTACATCATTATCACCATCAATCACTAATGACCATAAATACATAAACAAAAACTTTTTAAAAAACTTTTAACAACTTAAACCTTTTTTTGCACATCTAACAAAAATCTGTAAGCTACATAATGCAGTATTTAGCCACCTGGAGCTACATAACATTACACATAGCAGTGTCATAAGGTAACCAAAAAATAATCCAAATAGCTAGCATAAGCGAAAGCTATCCAAAATGGGGTGAAATTCATTAGAAACATTTACACCACAACTGATATTCATCAACATCTGTAAGCTACATAAGGCATTAGCTTAGCCACCAGGAGATAACCTGTTTATGCTATGCTACAGAACATAAGGCAGTATGTTAACAAGATTAACAGTGTTATCTACATGCTAACCTAAACTATGTAAGTGACATTAAATGATAGTGTTTCACATAAACTGGCAAAAGTTATTTGGTCAAAGTTAAAATAATTTCAGTTTTATATTGTAAAAGTTTGGATTATATAAGACTTAAGTCCTTACCCATGGTAACAGTTTGCTGGATTCTCCTCCTGTACTGGAGGGGGCGTGGCTTCTGTATTGTTCTGAGGAAAAGATAAACTCCTCCCACTTTCCAGAACATTCTGTAGAGCTTTAGAAACCTGTACAGCATGTGCTAGCTTCTACACGCACAGGAAACTCACCTGAGTGTGTCTCTCTGTGTGTGTGTGTGTGTGTGTGTGTGTGCTTGTGTGTTGGGGGCGTGGCCTTGTATGTAAATTACCCAGACTGTTTTCCTGTGAATAGCGTGTGGACGTGTCCTGATCCGGGTTATGATCAGATAATGAAGTGAGACGGAAAGACTAAACTTCTCCTTGGATTCATACAGATTAACATGAACTGAGAATATTTATTAATAATTTAACTTGAACGTTACTATAAGTAGCTTTATTTAAGCTTTCTGTAGATATATTTAATAAAGATAAGTTTTAGAATGATATTGACGAAGACTGAGACAGATGAAAACACACACTGTTTATTTTCTCTATTTTACAAAAGCACACGGTTTTGTGGATATTGTGAGTGTACATCTATAAAAGTAGACCCTATACAGATTTAATGATGTACTACATTTATGAATATGATCAAAAATTACGAAGCATTTTAAGGTCTTTTTACGGTTATCAGAAAACAGTCCACGTGACCCGCCGGTGGTACGGCCGACCCCTGAGGGTTTTAAACAGTGCTATGTGAATGAGAATAATCCTCTACCAGTGCTTAGGGCTACTTAACTGCTATAAAACCAAACATTAGGCACAGATATGATTCTACATATGTTAAATCAATACTGTTTGATTTTATTTACACATCCATATTCAACACTTCAACATGTATGATCAGTTTTTCCTCACCAGTGATCCATAGTGGCTGTGAATCGCTGTGATCTGTCTGAACCTTCTGTCCGTCTCTCTCAGCACTGCACGTATAGACTCCTGTGTGTTTAAGAGCAGCAGGACTGAGAGTGTAGGAGGCTCGAGATCCTCTGCTGCTGTTTTTATATGTGACAATATTGTCTTTCTTGAGACCCTCTCTATACCAGCTGAATGTCCAGTCTGTAGACGAGCCTGTAACCTCACAGATTAGAGTCACTGAGTCTCCTTCAGTCAGCCAGCTCTGTGGTGATACACTCAGTACTGGGCGTGGCATGTCTGTTACACAGGAAATACACAAATATACTTAAATCTATACATTTATTCATAGAGAAAAATTATGCAATATCTTAAAGATCACATAAACAATAAGGAATAGTACAAACTACACTAAATATGGATAAAAGATATTAGGAATGTTTTGTTCTTCTTGGCCTCATTAATGGGTGATTTATTATTTGCTGAATGAGCAGGATCACCTTTATCCACTTGTGTGTGTTACACAGCAGTGTGAATCTCTCTGATAAATCAAGATTCAAAGAACTTTAATAATGTCAGAGGGAAATTGCTTTGAACCCTTTTACCATTTTTCACATCTCACCATCCATAGATGATATTTTTAATTATAATTCAAGGCTTATTTTACAGAAAAAGCATGAATAGTTATGTAATCTATTTATTAAGAGTCCACTCATTATTTCAATTTACTTCAGGTACAGGAACAGTTGAGTTTGAGTTTCTTTAAACACACTTATCACCCATGTGACTCTTGTGACTCTACAGCATGTAAAGTTAGTAAAGTTAGTAAAGTGTAAATAAAATACTAAATAAATAAATTGCAGTTAATGAAAAGACACTTGACTAATGATATATCAATGTTATATCCGTTATCACCCAGATTAGGAAAAATGTTGCTAAATGTACAATACTATTATACATTCATTGATAATACAAATGCTTTTACAAAGAACATACAGAAAAGCAGCATCAGCAAAATTGTGGAAGAATTCACCAGAAGTTTTTAAAGAAAACAGGAGAAAAAGTAATTTAAGTAGAAAAAGTAAAAAAAAAAAAAACCAGTTAAAACTCCTTCCTTTCTTAACAAAAATAAATAAATCTGATTTAATATATGTATGAACACAGCCTACACATACATCAGACATGTGCTCAGAACTAAACACAGAAATGTAAAATAACATTATATAATCACCTTCAGCATGTGGCGCTGGAAGAAGTAAAATCAGCACTAAAACAGAACAGAAACAGAGAACATGATGTAAACATCTAAGAGATTCAGTGTATGGTTAAAATCATATGAGACACACTGAACTCATCTGTAAGGAAAACAATATACCGAGTTGTATCATGTGTGTGTGTGTGTGTGTGTGTGTGTGTGTGTGTGTGTGTGTAAAGAGTTTATAGAGCATGGAATTCCACTTTCTGAAATGTTTCCATAATATTACTTTAAACCCATTATCAAAGATGGAGAAAATTGTGCACAACATTCTGTGCCATGGAACAGGGAAGTGCCGCGGTACTCTGAGCCCCGATTTGAAGAAAAAAGGAAAAAAGAAAGGAAAGAAGGAAAGAAGATATGAAATAAAGAGGAAACATTTTAGGAGATATAAAAGGGAAGGACAGAGATATAAAACTTTATTTTGAGATTAATATTTGAGTCTTTTAAGGGAGAAGGACCCTTTGGGTCGACATTTAGTACTTTACCATGGTCCTCTTTGAGTAGAAACTACAGTAAAAATAAATTTTTGACCACATCATTTTGTAATTTCCTTTGGAACTGTCTATCTATCTCTCTGTCTATCAACTGTATCTATCTATCACAAGCATTCATAACATTACATGCACCACTCGTCTAATCAGTTTTTAGGCCGTGCTGTTCACTGTGAAGTGGACTTTGTTATTGTTCAATAACTAAAAGTCATATTCCTCCTCACATGAAAGCTAATTAAATCCAGATATAAAATTAGAATAAGGTCTTAATGTCACGGAACGCCAGCATGCGCACGGACGTCATTTTGAGTTATCTTTCCCAGAATGCACCTTGGTCAGGTGATTGGAGCGTTCACCTGATTCGAGGTAGCTAATTAGGTTCCTTATAAATAGTCTTGTGTTTGGTTTCTCCCTTGTCGTGCATTTGTTGAAAATACCTTTTGTGAAATCTTCTTTGTCTCTGCGTCATGCAATTCTCCTTGTCTCCTGGTTTGTGTTCCATCTGTCGTGTGATTCTAATGTTCAGCTCCTGGGGTCCGTTCTCCGTACGTCGCTTGACACATCCGAGATGAATTGACACATCTAAGATGAGATCATCGTGCTAATTACGATCCGGCTAAGTTGGTTCTTCGAGGACACCTATTGTTGATGATTAGTATAGCTGGATTGAGTTGTCTAGGATTATTGCGCGTTCGTGCGTTGGTTTAATAGGCGATATGCATCGACAGTAGAAACACTGATCACAAGTCCTTCGATTGGTTGACGAAATGACAAAAGAACAAGCTAAATTTTTTTGTAACACCTGTTACAACTCAATCCGGCCATACTAATCATCAACAGGTGTGCTCGAAGAACCAACTAAGACTGTAAAAAATTAATCATGAGGCTTGTAATTTTCATTAAAAAAATTATGTAATAATTAAAAATGTGCATATTTCATAAAAAAAAGGTTTTCTGTGTTTTTTATAATATATTGAGAACATTTCACTAATAAAATTAAGAAATAAATTTCACCTATTTTTTTAAGGAAATGAGTGCAATTTTTAGGCTTAATTTGAGGAACCATTTAGTCAAAAAATTTGAGGAAAAAAGGCTTCATATTTATTTTAAGAGAATTGGCTCAATTATCCGGGTTTTATTAAGTCACCTTCATTTGAATCTCAACAACAGCAGCAGCAATCAGACGCCATTTTGAAGGAGCAGACGAACAGTGTAAAATGTTAAGAAGTAAGTTAAGCCCCTTACTAATTTTTATGATTTATTTTGATTTCTTAAATAAGCTCCTTTGTTGCATTAGTGTCAGCAATATAAATTAAATAAATTAAACATTGAGAACATTTCTGAAAGCATCCTGTCCGCCAGTAGCAGACTTGAGTTTGTTGTTGTGTCTCCACAGTTCACTGGAACAGGTTTTGGAGAATGCACCTAAAGTATGCGGTTTCGCGCGGTGGCCGTAAGTACGGTTCATTATGATTCACTACGAGTTTTTTGGCGCTGTGAGTACGTTTCCATCTTTCCGCGCCGGTCCTCGCGAAAGCTTCCGGACCTTACAGAACTTCGTGGAGCGCCAGCGGAACGTCGGCGGGCAATCGCGCTGACTCACGGTGCCTGACACCGCATCTGAGTCAAACCGCATGGGGGAAATGGTTTAGTACAAGAAATTGGTTTACTGTGCAAGTTCTCTCAGGTTTTAGTACAGAATGTGACTATACCCACAAGAAAAGATGCTAGCATATAATGCTAAACAGTTGATTTCAATGTTGATTTCAATAGAAATTGTCAGTTACAAACTGTTTTACAATTTTTTTTTTACAGATCTTAAATCTGCTGTAAATGTTATATACACTATTTTACACAGTGTTTAATATTTTAATACCAGTGAAACATGAAATAAAAGCATGTTTAACACCAAAATGCATTATGTATTCATTTCATTATAAATGTGTTTTATATTATTAAGTAATTTTCCTTAATACATATGAGTACCTTTTGTTTTATCTGCTTAAAGTAAAAAAGATTATTCCACTAATAATGTTAAAATCATCATGTATCTGGCTAACTAATTTAGGATGTTTTACATGATTTATTTAAGTAGATTCTGCTTGGGGATAAAATCAAGCAGTAAATACTTAAAAATAATATGCGTCTGGCTAAATAATTTAGGTGTTTTTACATGATTTATTCAAGTAAATTCCACTAAAAAAAATCAAGACTTAAAAACTGCTTAAAAATAATACGTGCAATTTTGTTACCATATTTTTTTAAGTAGATAGCACATAAGATTTTTTACAGTGTAGCCAGGTCTTAATTAGCACGATGATCTCATCTTAGATGTGTCAATTCATCCCTGATGTTTCAAGCGACGTACAAAGAACACCCCCCTGGTTTCCTTATTAAAGACTGTTTCTCAGCATACACCTCTGCCACTATGCCTCTCCCTAAGTCCACACCCCGATCCTGTAACACTTAAGCACCTTAATCATATAGAATTTTTATTTGACATCAGATTACAAAACTTTACATACTGTATATTAAACTTAATTTTGTAATTATCAATATATGTCCACATAGAGCTCAAAAAGTGGGCCTTAGAGGTATAACCCTTAGTCTTAATGTAATTCTACGAATATGTGAAGTTCAACGTTAAGATTAAGTAACTTTATTATCATTTCAACCATATACAGATGGCACATAGTAAAATAAACTAATATTTCCCCAGGGAAAAGGTGCTACAGAAACAAAAATGCACTCAAATAAATCTGATTACAACACAGGACTAAATAAAGTGCAAGTATGTAACCATGTGGAAACACTGGAACACAGTACAGTCACTACAAAAATCCAAACAACAGGCACAGTGTAACACTGACCAGTACACAGCGCCAGAGTGAATAAAGTACAATATGATACTTTAGTGGTTTCTATTATTATATTCAATGAGAGGAAACCAGAAACGTAACTTTTTATGTTTTGGTGCAGGTGATGTTTACTGTACAGCATTTATTTATAGTCCTTTGGCAGCAGTTCGAATGTACAAAAATGTGCAAAGATTGCAAGTGCGCGCATGTGTGTGTATATGTGTGTGTGTGTGTATGTGTGTGTGTATGTGTGTTTCAGTCCAGTCCTTGGATATCGATTCTGTCAGATGGCTTGTGGGAAGAAACTGTTACACAGTCTGGCTGTGTGACCCCAAATGCTTTGGTACCCTTTTTTCAGACAGTAGCAGGATGAAGAGTCTTGTGTGAATGTTCTGGTCACCTATAATGTTTGTTGCTTTTCAGATGTTGCGTGTTATGTGAATATTTGTTATGGAAGGGAGAGAGAGATCCAAGTGATCTTCCCAGGTCTCCTTTCTGTGTGCTATTGTGAACCGAGACAGTACAGTTCCCATAACAGGCAGAGCTCAGCTGCTCAGAAATTAGTGAGGAAAGGTGGTGGAAAATTTGCTTTTCTTAGCATTCTATAAAGAAAAAAAACATTACTGTGCATTCTTAGCTATTGCACTGATGTTCATGGACCAATTGTTGTTTTCCATCTGGTAAACACAAAGCAATTTGTCACCTCATCTCCACAGAGGTGCTTTTGATCAGCAGTGAGCAACAACAACAATTTTTCTTGGTTTGACCAGGCTCAGAGACAGATCATTTGTTCTGCACCAGTCCATTAGCTGCTAAACCTCCTCTTTTATGCTGATTCATTGTTATTGCTAATGAGACCCACCACAGTAGTGTCATGTGCAAACTTCATGATGTAATTTTAACTGTGCATTGCTGCCAGGAGTGGACTGAGCTCACAGCTGCACATCTTATACACCAGAAAATGTTTGTGTAAACAACATCCAGCACATTCCATTCTCTCATATTGTTACATGTGTTCATAAAGTTAAGATTATAAAAATCTCTGTCAAAAAGAAGCACTTCACCTGGGTGTATGTTTTTGAATCCTATTGTAGTTCCCTATAGCTTCTTAAAATGAGTATGAGCACAGTGGTGTATTCCCGTAGAACATAAAATGGCCTGCATGTAACAGTCCCAAATTGCTCATCAGTTACTGATACAGTTACTGTTCATCAAAAAAGATGAGCAGTAACTTAAAACTACTACAGATTTCTTGCAGCATTCCTTGTTTATATAAACACACAATCGACCACCATGAGCCTTACTGATCTAACTGCTGCATTTCTGTTGGAGTGAAATGAGTGAAAGTCCTTCCAGCTGAATGGAAGCATTTGGAAATCTATCAATGAGCCACATCTCAGTGAAAACAAAGATGCAGCAGTCTCTAGACTCATGATGAGTAGCCACTGGAGTCAGATGTAGTTAAATTGATTTTCCAGCAAGCAGACATTGGAGAGCATGATGGTTGAGAGAGTTGGTTGACTAGTGTTAGCCTTTAGCCGACCACAAACCCTCACCCACTCGCCACACTTCCACTTCATTAATCACATTAAGAACATGAAGTGATTCACCCATCATGTATAGTGGCCTCTTTACAAGCCTCTGGAGGCAGTATTATGATTTGGGGGGATTCAACATTACGTGGCAATAAAATGAAGTCAATTGACTACCTAATATACTGTATAACACATGATCAGGTTGTCCTATGACAGACAACCTGGAACATTGTTATTCCAGTGCAACAATACATAGATTCACAACAGGCTTGAAGAATAAAAGTGCTTCTAGAAGAAAAAAAAAATTACACATGACTTGATGACCACATAGTTCTGACCTTAACCACAGCATATCCACTATTGTCACGAACCCCTGTCACTCCTCTCTTTTGTTGTTGTTTTTTTTCCCACGCTGTCAGATTTCTCTACTCGCGGTCACATTGTCTCCCCAGATAGCAGAACAACATTGAATCATCGTTGAATCAACATTAAAGCATCAACCAACTTGTCATTGAATCAATGTTGAAATTTCAATGTTAAATGTTGATTTTTCATCAGGTTTGCACCTTGAAATAATGTTATTTCAATGATGAAAAATAGATCAAGATGGGCATAAAATCAATGTTTGTTCAACGTAAATTCAATCACTTATTTTACATTGAATCAACATTGAAACAACATTGAAGCAATTATAGTTTAGTCTTGCTTTATGAACAGCAAGATTCTATGACAGTAAATCATGTCCGTTTTGATTTATTTCTTTAAATCAGAGACCATTGTGACGGTTGACCCCTAGAGGGCGCCTAACGCCCGGTTTTGGTTTTTGTTTTGTAGTTTGTTTTATGTTTAAGGTTAAACTTCATTTCCCAGTTTGCACCTCGGTCAGGTGACGTAGAAGCTCACCTGAACCGAGGTAAGCCAATTATTAGTTGATTTATGTTTAGTTCTATAAATAGCCTGACTGAATCTCAGTCAGGCGTCTAGCATTAGTCTTAAGTTTAGTTTGTGTTGGAGTGGGTTTGTTTATGTTCAAAGAAAAAATAAAGAACTTTGTTAAACCGTCAGCTCGCCTCCGCGATCATGCCTCGCACACACCTCCGACGCAGACACCGTAAGAAACATGACAGAATGCTAGACCTACCCAGAGGCATGGCGGAGGATCTCCTCCTAGGGAATTACTCGGGAGGAGAAATTATCATCTCCAACGAGCTGGCGGAACTGCTGGAGGCCGGCGAGGAGCACGGCGAAATGGAAGTGGAGCAGGTATGGAGAAGCGGTGAGCACATCGAGCCGGCGAGCTCGTGGGAGGACAGCATGACAGCCAGAGAGAGACAGGCGAGGCGAAGCTGGGAAGGCTGCGGACCCGTCATCCGGCGCACACCGCCGAGAGGTGTAGCGGCCGAGGGAGAGACGGGAGGATTCTGCAGGCAGTGGGCGGAACGCAACGAGGAGTGCATTCATGACCTGCGCGAGCAGGTGCTGCAGCTCCAACTGCAGTTCGTCCAGGTTCGGGAGAACCAAGCTGTAGTCCCGGAAGCGATCCCTCTCTCGGATCTGGACGATGCACTCCTCCCACGGCCACTGCCTGAAGGTGGCGCGGACAGCACACCGGAGCTGAGCACGGAGGACTGGACGCCGCTTCAGCACGGCGACGAGGTAGGCTTCTACAGGCAGTGGGCGGAGTCCAACCAGGAGCGCATTCGTGACCTGCGCGAGCAGGTGCTGCAGCTCCAACTGCAGTTCGTCCAGGTTCGGGAGAACCAGTCTATAGCCCCGGAAGTGATCCCTCTCCCGGGTCTGGACGATGCGCTCATCCCCCGACCACTGCCTGAGCCTGTCGCGGAGGAAGACTGCGCGCCGTGTCTGCGCGAAGAACAAAACGGCGCGTCCATCATCCAGTCTCCGTGCAAGCTAGCGAGCGCCGTGCACGCTCCAACGCTGCAGTCGAGCGCCGTGCACGCTCCAACGCTGCAGGAGAGCGCCGTGCACGCTCCAACGCTGCAGGAGAGCGCCGTGCACGCTCCAACGCTGCAGGAGAGCGCCGTGCATGCTCCAACGCTGCAGGAGAGCGCCGTGCACGCTCCAACGCTGCAGGAGAGCGCCGTGCACGCTCCAACGCTGCAGGAGAGCGCCGTGCACGCTCCAACGCTGCAGGAGAGCGCCGGGCAAGCTCCAACGCTGCAGGAGAGCGCCGTGCACGCTCCAACGCTGCAGTTGAGCATCGTGCACGCTCCACCGTTGCAGTTGAGCGCCGTGCACGCTCCACCGTTGCAGTCGAGCGCCGTGCACGCTCCACCGTTGCAGTTGAGCGCCGTGCACGCTCCACCGTTGCAGTCGAGCGCCGTGCACGCTCCACCGTTGCAGTCGAGCGCCGTGCACGCTCCACCGTTGCAGTCGAGCGCCGTGCACGCTCCACCGTTGCAGTCGAGCGCCGTGCACGCTCCAACGCTGTCGAGCCCTGCACAAGCTCCAACGACCAAGACACCTGTTCTGCCGCCGCCTCCCGGCTTCGAGGATAGCGAGCTAGCACGCCAGCAGCCGCTGTCCCATGCACCCGTTCTGCCGCCGCCTCCCGGCTTCAAGGATAGCGAGCTAGCACGCCAGCAGCCGCTGTCCCATGCACCTGTTCTGCCGCCGCCTCCCGGCTTCGAGGATAGCGAGCTAGCACGCCAGCAGCCGCTGTCCCATGCACCTGTTCTGCCGCCGCCTCCCGGCTTCGAGGATAGCGAGCTAGCACGCCAGCAGCCGCTGGCCCATGCACCTGTTCTGCCGCCGCCTCCCGGCTTTGAGGATGATGTGGAACTGGCGAACACACGGCACGCTCCAGAGCCGTCGTCGAACGCCGAGTACGCTCCAACGCCGCTGTCGAGCGCCGAGTACGCTCCAACGCCGCTGTCGAGCGCCGAGTACGCTCCAACGCCGCTGTCGAGCGCCGAGTACGCTCCAACGCCGCTGTCGAGCGCACTGCACGCTCCCACGCCGCTGTCGAGCGCACTGCACGCTCCCACGCCGCTGTCGAGCGCACTGCACGCTCCCACGCCGCTGTCGAGCGCACTGCACGCTCCCACGCCGCTGTCGAGCGCACTGCACGCTCCCACGCCGCTGTCGAGCGCACTGCACGCTCCCACGCCGCTGTCGAGCGCACTGCACGCTCCCACGCCGCTGTCGAGCGCACTGCACGCTCCCACGCCGCTGTCGAGCGCACTGCACGCTCCCACGCCGCTGTCGAGCGCACTGCACGCTCCCACGCCGCTGTCGAGCGCACTGCACGCTCCCACGCCGCAGTCGAGCGCACTGCACGCTCCCACGCCGCAGTCGAGCGCACTGCACGCTCCCACGCCGCAGTCGAGCGCACTGCACGCTCCCACGCCGCAGTCGAGCGCAGTGACCGCTCCACCGCCGCAGTCGAGCGCAGTGACCGCTCCACCGCCGCAGTCGAGCGCAGTGACCGCTCCACCGCCGTCGTCGAGCGCAGTGACCGCTCCATCGCCGTCGTCGAGCGCAGTGACCGCTCCACCGCCGTCGTCGAGCGCAGTGACCGCTCCAACGCCGTCGTCGAGCGCAGTGACCGCTCCAACGCCGCTGTTGAGCTCTGCAAAAGCTCCAACGTCGTCGTCGAGCGCAGTGCACGCTCCAACGCCGCTGTTGAGCTCTGCAAAAGCTCCAACGTCGTCGTCGAGCGCAGTGCACGCTCCAACGCCGCTGTTGAGCTCTGCAAAAGCTCCAACGTCGTCGTCGAGCGCAGTGACCGCTCCAACGCCGCGGTTGAGCTCGGCAAAAGCTCCAACGCAGTCGTCGAGCGCAGTGCACGCTCCAACGCCGCTGTTGAGCTCTGCAAAAGCTCCAACGTCGTCGTCGAGCGCAGTGACCGCTCCAACGCCGCGGTTGAGCTCGGCAAAAGCTCCAACGCAGTCGTCGAGCGCAGTGCACGCTCCAACGCCGCTGTTGAGCTCTGCAAAAGCTCCAACGTCGTCGTCGAGCGCAATGCACGCTCCAACGCCGCGGTTGAGCTCTGCAAAAGCTCCAACGTCGTCGTCGAGCGCAATGCACGCTCCAACGCCGCGGTTGAGCTCTGCAAAAGCTCCAACGTCGTCGTCGAGCGCAGTGCACGCTCCAACGCCGCTGTTGAGCTTTGCAAAAGCTCCAACGTCGTCGTCGAGCGCAGTGCACGCTCCAACGCCGCTGTTGAGCTCTGCAAAAGCTCCAACGTCGTCGTCGAGCGCAGGGCACGCTCCAACGCCGCTGTTGAGCTCCGCACAAGCCCCAACGCCGCCGTCGAGCTCCGCACAAGCTCCAACGCAGTCGTCGAGCTCCGCACAAGCTCCAACGCCGTCGTCGAGCTCTGCCCAAGCTCCAACGCCGTCGTCGAGCTCTGCCCAAGCTCTAACGCCGTCGTCGAGCGCCGTGCACGCTCCAACGCCGTCGTCGAGCGCCGTGCACGCTCCAACGCCGTCGTCGAGCGCCGTGCACGCTCCAACGCCGTCGTCGAGCTCTGCCCAAGCTCCAACGCCGTCGTCGAGCTCTGCCCAAGCTCCAACGCCGTCGTCGAGCGCCGTGCACGCTCCAACGCCGTCGTCGAGCGCCGTGCACGCTCCAACGGCGTCGTCGAGCGCCGTGCACGCTCCAACGCCGTCGTCGAGCGCCGTGCACGCTCCAACGCCGTCGTCGAGCGCCGTGCACGCTCCAACGCCGTCGTCGAGCGCCGTGACCGCTCCAACGCCGTCGTCGAGCGCAGTGACCGCTCCAACGCCGTCGTCGAGCGCAGTGACCGCTCCAACGCTGTCGTCGAGCGCAGTGACCGCTCCAACGCCGTCGTCGAGCGCAGTGACCGCTCCAACGCCGTCGTCGAGCGCAGTGACCGCTCCAACGCCGTCGTCGAGCGCAGTGACCGCTACAACGCCGTCGTCGAACGCGTCACCAGCCCTACCACGGCCGAGCACGTCACCAGCCCTGCCACGGCCGAGCACGTCACCAGCCCTGCCACAGCCGAGCACGTCACCAGCCCTGCCACGGCCGAGCACGTCACCAGCCCTGCCACGGCCGAGCACGTCACCAGCCCTGCCACGGCCGAGCACGTCACCAGCCCTGCCACGGCCGAGCACGTCACCAGCCCTGCCACGGCCGAGCACGTCTCCAGCTCTGCCACGGCCGAACACGTCTCCAACCCAGCAGCCGCAGAACACGTCTCCAGCCCCGTCACCCAGCCTCCTGGTCAGGAGGTGGAAGGTAGAACATTGGGGTGGGTGTCCGGGACCTCCGATAATGCTCCAGAGGAGCATTTTTTTTTGGGGGGGTACTGTGACGGTTGACCCCTAGAGGGCGCCTAACGCCCGGTTTTGGTTTTTGTTTTGTAGTTTGTTTTATGTTTAAGGTTAAACTTCATTTCCCAGTTTGCACCTCGGTCAGGTGACGTAGAAGCTCACCTGAACCGAGGTAAGCCAATTATTAGTTGATTTATGTTTAGTTCTATAAATAGCCTGACTGAATCTCAGTCAGGCGTCTAGCATTAGTCTTAAGTTTAGTTTGTGTTGGAGTGGGTTTGTTTATGTTCAAAGAAAAAATAAAGAACTTTGTTAAACCGTCAGCTCGCCTCCGCGATCATGCCTCGCACACACCTCCGACGCAGACACCGTAAGAAACATGACAACCATGTAGGGCTGAAAAGCTTTTTTTTTTTTTTTTTTTAAACAAAGTCAGTAACTCAACATCCTTCAGTTTACATGTAAACAGATTTATTTATTTATGCTCCATACCCATTTAAACAGGAAGTAACATCACAATTACAATAAAACAACTATATAATAAAACACACTACAACTTACATACAAATTATTATAAACTGGATGACAAAATGACTTTTTAGAAGAGAACCATTAGAAGAGATTGTTAATTCTGAATTCATAAAACAGAATCTAACTGCCAAGAGAAGAGACTGGAAAACCAGAATATAAAAATGGCAGCCTGCCTCAGCAAAATTCAGTCAAATGCAAATAGAAACAACCAAGTCAGAAACACAACAGATGACTGAAACATTATTCGTAAGTTGAAATGTATTTACTCAGCAAAACAAATAATAAGACATGAGTCTGAACTTATGGTTTTCCACCACGAGCAATTCCCCCCAGCCGTTCTGGGGCATAACGAAGCCATTTCTGAACTGTTGAAGCAAAGAAACTCTGTGGCCTCCTTTTCTTCAGCTTTCAGCTGTTGTTGTTGTAGTGCATCTAAAGAATGAAAAACAAACAAAAGGTTAGAACTATACAATGCTCTAAAAACTTGGAGTGGTAGTTGTTTATGAATGACAGTAGGTGGGTCCTAAATTTTTGGAAATGTGACTTTTACAAATGTAGAGATATGCAACATATGTTTTGAAATGTCCTACAATCTTCCATAGATACAATGCACACATTAGATTTTTTTTAATATACAGGTCCTTCTCAAAAAATTAGCATATTGTGATAAAGTTCATTATTTTCTGTAATGTACTGATAAACATTAGACTTTCATATATTTTAGATTCATTACACACAACTGAAGTAGTTCAAGCCTTTTATTGTTTTAATATTGATGATTGTGGCATACAGCTCATGAAAACCCAAAATCCCTATCTCAAAAAATTAGCATATTTCATCCGACCAATAAAAGAAGTGTTTTTAATACAAAAAAAGTAAACCTTCAAATAATTATGTTCAGTTCTGCACTCAATACTTGGTCGGGAATCCTTCTGCAGATTCTTGTGTCTTGTGTCTCAACTTTCTCTTCACAATATCCCACAGATTCTCTATGGGGTTCAGGTCAGGAGAGTTGGCAGGCCAATTGAGCACAGTAATACCATGGTCAGTAAACCATTTACCAGTGGTTTTGGCACTGTGAGCAGGTGCCAGGTCGTGCTGAAAAATGAAATCTTCATCTCCATAAAGCTTTTCAGCAGATGGAAGCATGAAGTGCTCCAAAATCTCCTGATAGCTAGCTGCATTGACCCTGCCCTTGATAAAACACAGTGGACCAACACCAGCAGCTGACATGGCACCCCAGACCATCACTGACTGTGGGTACTTGACACTGGACTTCAGGCATTTTGGCATTTCCCTCTCCCCAGTCTTCCTCCAGACTCTGGCACCTTGATTTCCGAATGACATGCAAAATTTGCAACCTGTAGCCCATTTCCTGCACACGCCTGTACACGGTGGCTCTGGACGTTTCTACTCCAGACTCAGTCCACTGCTTCCGCAGGTCCCCCAAGGTCTGGAATCGGTGCTTCTCCACAATCTTCCTCAGGGCCGGTCACCTCTTCTCGTTGTGCAGCGTTTTCTGCCACACTTTTTCCTTCCCACAGACTTCCCACTGAGGTGCCTTGATACAGCACTCTGGGAACAGCCTATTCGTTCAGAAATTTCTTTCTGTGTCTTACCCTCTTGCTTGAGGGTGTCAATGATGGCCTTCTGGACAGCAGTCAGGTCGGCAGTCTTACCCATGATTGCGGTTTTGAGTAATGAACCAGGCTGGGACTTTTTAAAAGCCTCAGGAATCTTTTGCAGGTGTTTAGAGTTAATTAGTTGATTCAGATGATTAGGTTAATAGCTCGTTTAGAGAACCTTTTCATGATATGCTAATTTTTTGAGATTTTGAGCTGTATGCCACAATCATCAATATTAAAACAATAAAAGGCTTGAACTACTTCAGTTGTGTGTAATGAATCTAAAATATATGAAAGTCTAATGTTTATCAGTACATTACAGAAAATAATGAACTTCATCACAATATGCAAATTTTTTTAGAAGGACCTGTATGTGTTATTTCACAATCTGCAAATGTTGTCCTACAATGTACATATTCAATGCTATGAAAACAAATATACTTAATGTAACAATGTAGTCTGTTATGTGTAAAAAAAAAAAAATAAAAAATAAAAAAAAAACCTGTAGGACCAAAAAATAAATAAATAAAAAAATCAATCCGTGGCGACGGTTTTGCAATTTGTCCCCCGCACTCAAATACTTAAACTGTTCCCTCAGTTTAACAAATCGTGGCCACGGATTAACAAACTGTATGCACAAATTTCCAATCCGTACGCTCAGATACCGTACTGTTTGCATATTTATTCTTAACATGAAGACTTATTTTGGTGATTTTATTATAAGCTTTTTACCCAGAGTTAGATGCATGCTGCACTGTTAATGTTATTATTAAATAACGCCTATTATTACATTGCATTTAGTTTGAGAGCAAAGTAATGACAACATAAACTGTACATTATTTGTTTTGTATTGCTTTTTACCTTCTCCTCAAACTCACACTGCATGATTTTCAAAGTCATCGGATCACCATTGTTTTCACACTGTACTATCTGTGGTAGCATTTAGTTGCTGCTGTGTTCACACTGCACAATGAATTGGCGACAGGAGATTACACACTGCATGACTTTACAATAGGATGAATCGCCAACAACTCTGTCTGGTGTGCAAGCTACAGCCAAACGCACACAAGAAGTGATAAGGAAACAACGCAAGATCATGCTGACATTATGGTTTATAATTCCTCCCCGAACAAACAATAATTAAAAAAAGATGACGTCCTTGTTTAAGATCCCATATGGTCAAAACTGAAATTTCATGGCTTTTTTCATGGTAACTGAGGTCTAGGGGCTATGTAACTACCATATAAGTTTCAAAACAGTCAATCCACAGTAGAATGCACACAGCTTGCATGAAGTAGCTCTGCCTTTTCACGAGCTGCTGTGACGTCCAATCTACTCAGTCACCGCTTTCAGTCACCATCAACCACCATCCCACCCTTCTTTTGCCAAAACATCACGTCCATGCCATTGCTGAACAACAATAACATGAAAACAAGTCGAAAAAACGCTGTTCAGTCGATAGATGTCGAAACTACATCATTACACAGGCTTCCGAACAACATTAATATAAAAGACCAGTGGCACGTCAGCTTCAGCATCTTTCACACAGCCATTCCATTAAACTTTAAAAATTTACTTTTAAAATGTTATTTAGTTAATTGAAGTTAATTGATAAAGAAAATCTATTTATGACATTATTTTTGACAGCATTATGATTATTTATTAAAATTTCAGACAACAATTAGTGCCACGAGGTTATTTGCAACACTATATGTTCTACAAAATAGAGGATTACACACCTTACAGCGCAATATAATGTGGCTTTAGAAGAGGAAAGGTAGGATTAATAAGTGAGCAAGTGATGAATTAGTATTATAGGTCCCAAGCAGATACAGTAACAATAATGGGTGCCCTACCTTATGCAGTCTCCATTGATGGCTAATAAACATTGATACAAGTAGGCTATGGTTAAAGTGGTGAACTTATAAAGTCTTAGGTTGCTTTCACACCTATAGTTCGATTGCTTTAGTCCGCACCAGTCAGAAAAATGTTACAATGTAGTAAACAGACGTTGGTACGGTTTGCTTTCACATATGTAGAGTTCTAAACGAACCAAAATAGACCGCGAAGCCCATCGGCACCGGAAACAGACTATTTTCAGAAAATCGCGCCACTTTCAATAATCATGGAGGAACAGCTTTGCTTTGCGCTCATGGTGCTGATCCTCGCGCACTGCATTGTACGTGCAAATCATTATTTTCAGATAATTAATTTCGAACACGATTCGCGGCTGCGACTCCAAACCAGCTTCCCGGTTTATTCATCTCGCCGACGGCGCATCGCCGCCACTTCAGGGAGAGACATGCCCTCCTCCTGAATGATCATTTTGTTATTAGCCGGCGATCTTCCTGCTGATCCATCAGGTAATCCGTTGGCTGATCGAAACAGCCCAGCCACACATTTTTTCATCTTCAATGTGAATACAGAGAGGCACTTAATTTCTTCGGCACTCCACGTTTCTCCGCGGTTTAATTTCATCGCGAGTCGAGCTTGAAAAATTTAAGCGAGTCATCAGGAAGGGAAAATTATTTTACCCACATCCCCGTATCTTATACCCAAAGTGCATTAAACTATACCATTTCATCAGATTTGGTTTGGTTGCTTTCACACCAGGCGAACTGCACCAAAGTAGAGCGGATAAAGCGGTCCGAGACCACCCCTTCAGGCAGGTCTCGGATCGATTGATTTGGTGCGCACCAAAGTACCGAGATTGCATTCACATCAACGCAAACGAACCGAACCAAGGGACCAAACACGTTTGGTGCGCACCAAATGCTGTAGGTGTGAAAGCACCCTTAAATGTTTTGTTTTCCCTTCTCAACGCATTATGCATTTACTCACCAATAATGGCTACCTTTTTGATTTGTTCAAGTCTCCAAGTCGAAGGAGCCCAGCAGCAGATTCCGTACCATGGCAGTAGCAGAAGTGGCAAGGTGGGCTGCTCTCCACGCTTCTGCCTGGCAAAACACCCCAGAGCCCTTTATAACTTCAATCTGAAAAATTATTTCACATCACAATATTAATTTATTGGCAACTTTTAGAAACTTATGTTTCATACTGATTCTTATGTTTATCTTCCCAATAGTTAATAGGATTTTATGTATAAATGCATATTAATGATAAAGATACATGCAGGGTAAAACTGCAACAGGAACAGTACAAAATAAAAACTGAAAAAAGACGGACATTCAGAGTAACAGTGCAAGATAAAAAAAAACCTGTACAAAACATACATGCAGGGTAAGCATTGGTGGGAGCAATGTCCAAGCAGTGTAGAGAAATATTTCTGTACGACTTCATTGTTTTGTGCTGTGTAGTATAGTATTGTAATAGCTGATCAGAGTGATCAACTCTCCATGTGCTGGTTTTACGCAGTCACAGGACATGGAAATGTCCTACTGTACATAAGGCAGTATTTTAGCCACCTGGAACTAGCTTGTTTGTGCTAAATAACATTACCGATAGCAGTGTTATAAGCTAACCAAAATGGAGCCAAATACACATTAGCAACCATAATCTAAAGCTATCCAAAACAAGGTGAATATAAACATCTGTAAACTCCATAAGGCATTAGCTTAGCCACGGGGAAATATCATGTTTGTGCTACATGAGGCAGCATTTAGCATGATTTAACTAAACTATATAAATGGCATTGAAAGCCAACGTGTCACACAAGCTGACAAGAGCTAGCTGTAGTGAGGAAAATATTTACTAATATTAGTTTAATATTATCAGAATAAGAGTTATATAAGACTTAATAACTTACCCAGTGTAGCATGGGTCTATTCTCTGTTCAAAATGCTCCTGTTCGTCGTCGGAGTCACACAGTCTTCTTCTGAGGTAAATGTAAAACCCTCCAACTTTCCAGAACATTCTGAAGAGTTTCCTCGGATGGGTAAGCGCGTGCCATCTTCCAAAACGTGCAGAAAACTCACTGAATCTGAGTATTTTCAAGCCTGTCTCTCTGTGTTCGTTTTTCATACCGGTGTCCGGGGGCGTGGTCTAGTATGTAAATTACCCGGAGTGATTTCCGTGTGATTGGCGCGTGGGCGTGTCCTGCCTCGGGTCATTAGCATATAAGTGTGACAGCAATTCTGTGCCTCTCCTTGGTTTCATACGGATTACATTAACTGAGAATATTTGTTTTCAATGTGACTTGCATCATTTAAAAGTAGACACTTTAAGCTTTATATAGATATATTTCTCATTTCAGTTAATTTTAGTGACGTGTTTCAAAAAGATTTTCACGGAGACTGAGGTTTCATATATGTGCATATATCCTCATATACTGTATGTGGCCAATTAGGATTAGTTTTTTGCATTTCTTTTTTGTTAGTTCTTAGTTATTGCCTTGATAATAGAAAATATGAGCTAGGCATCATGTATGACAGTTGCCAAAGTGAGATATGAGCTAAAATTACCAGATCCTGCCATAGGAGACATATCTTGTATGTACATATAGGGCTTATATGTGGATATAAAGAAGCAATACAGGAGACCTATATGGCCTGTATATGCACCTCAATGTTGCCTACATGTGGCATATATATGCATATATGCAGCATATATATTATCATATATATGCATATATACTGCATATAGGTTTCCTATTAGCGCATATATCCTCATATTTACATTTACATTTAGGCATTTGGCAGACGCTCTTATCCAGAGCAACTTACATTTTTATCTCATTATACATCTGAGCAGTTGAGGGTTAAGGGCCTTGCTCAAGGGCCCAACAGTGGCAACTTGGTGGTTGTGGGGTTTGAACCTGGGATCTTCCGAACCATAGTCCAATGCCTTAACCACTGAGCTACCCCTGGCCCCATATAGGTGCGGTTATATGCGCATATATACTGCATATAGGTTTCATATATGTGCATATATCCTCATATAGGTTCTTTCCATGTGGGGCACGCACACTGCTCTGGGTCAGACACAGACAACGGGAAACAGGAACTAAGCTCTCAAACAAATGCTTCCCAACAGAATACCGTAGGTCGCATTGCCAAAATTCTTTCACCGAGAGTGGCAGGAACTTCCAGACTACAACATATTGAATTCTCATGCCTGTAGAGTGTATTATAATGACGTGGCGACAGTGTAAAAACACCCTCCGATGTTAAATGCGAGCCGAAAATTGAGTACTTTTGAACGGCAAACAGGAATTAAGCTCTCAAGTGAGTAAACTAGACAGCAAGGTAAATACACAAAACTTACAGTCAAATTATTTTTTTTCCTCAATAACTATATATATATATATATATATATATATATATATATATATTTTTTTTTTTTTTTTTTTTTTTTTTTTTTTAAGCACCATGGCAAATCTCTCGTAGTCAATTTTTTAACCTGTTTTAAACACATACACACATGCATACACATTTTTATAGAAATGCACTTAGTTAATTTAATTTGCCTTACATTGTTGAATGAGGATGGGTTCCAAAACCAAAAATCAACATTGATTCAATGTTTGTCTTTTCAACACTGAAAAGCATTGAATTATCAACATTGATTCAACATTATTTAGCATTGAAAAATCAACCTCAACCAAAATGATGATTCTGATGAAATTTCAACATTGAATCAATGTCACCTTGCTATCTGGGTCTAGACTGTCACGTTTTTTCCCCACGCCTCCGTACCGCCCCTCCCACACACACCGGCTCCTCATTCACAAATAATTTCTCCCGACATTTAAGGAAGCGCAGCGCGCTTTCTCGCTGCCGAATTATTGCGTGCTCCACAGCCCAGTTTCCTCGTGGTTATTTTCCTATTATTCATGCGTTTTTTGGCCAAGTGCTTTGTTTAACGGCTTTCGCTTTTCGCTCGTCCCTACGGATTTGTTAGACCTGATATTTGCTTCATGGACATCGACCCACGCCTCGCCCCTCGACTTCGCTATCGTCTTCCGCTTCGGATTGTTTGACCTGGCCTTGACTGCTCTCACGGACACTGACTCACGCTTCGCCCCTTGACTTCCCGATTGTTTCTCACTTCCGGATTCCACATCCTTCGAGACACCAACAGGTGAAACGCCTCTGCTCCTCTCAATCTCTGCATCCACGTCTGTTTTTTCCACTACATAAAGGCACCCAGCAGCCATCCTCCACGTCAAGGTGAACTACAGAATCTCACTTCATTAAACATCAGAGAATCGCTTCAGAGCTGCACCTCTGTCCAGTCCATTACAGTCCCGTGTTCACTATACACCTGTATTCCGTGAGAAAGTAACACCAAGCACTACCAACCCTATCTCTAACATTTTCATCATTAAAGCCTTTTTAAGAATATCATCCCAGAGTGGTGTCTGCTCTTGGGTCCTATCAGCCTGCCTGACCTCGCACAGCGCCGTGACAACTATAGCTATATATTTTTCAACTTTAATTTTCAGTTATTACTTAAATGTCAGCAATGTTGGTTGATTTTGGCCAAAAGTAAGTAATTCATAAATACAACTATAAGACCTCCTGAAGTTGTATTTATCTATGATATTTTCAACTCACTTTTACACCTCAATATTTTCTTTACAGCTGAACTTTATCTAGTCCTGTGTTTTAATAATTTTTTTGTGTGTATTCTTGTATGTTTCTTTCTATAGCACCTTTTCCCAGGGGAAACACTATGTACTGTTCCAGCTGTATATGGTTGAAATGACAAAGTTAAGTTAAGCCTTTATTTGTCATATATACAATACAGCACATTGAAATTCTTTCTTCGCAGGTCCCAGTGCAATTGGGGTCAGAGCACAGGATCAGCCATGATACAGCGACCCTGGAGCATAGAGGGTTAAGGGCCCAACAGTGGAAACCTGGTGGAGCTGGGGATCGAACTGCTGACCTTCCGATCACTGATTCACTGCCTTACGCCCTCTGAACCACTGCCAAGTTACTAGATCTTAAAGAGGAACCTCACAGAGAAGTAGACATTAGACCTAGGAACACCATTTTTTTTAAAAAATAAAACAACACACTCAAGAGCATATCACTGCTCTCAGGCCTCTATATAACCACTAAATCAGCAAATAATAATTATTAGTGTGGAATCAGTATATGGTGCATGGTATTAGCGTTTATTAGAGTGAACTTGTGTACTGAGATGTTTTAATGTAAAGACCATCACAGTAACAAAAAGGAATATGTATGAACCGTTTTCTCAGTAAGCCTAGTTAATGCTAACAGGGTTTTGTTAAAGCGTTTCTGCACAGGAAATGGCAACAGAATTGCAAAACTGTATCTGGAGATATTTCAGTTAGTCACAATGATGACTTTCACTGTTGAAAGTAAAAACACACCAAGTAATTTTCTTTCAGCAGATGAAATGATGATGAGAGGTTGTTACTGAGCAGCAGATAACAGCAGGACACCGAAGATCAGCTACAGATTCCACCAATACAGACTCGTTTACACTCATTAGATTATTTAAACCCTGTGTTTTAAACTCGCTCTACTTGTACTCTTACCTGTTGAACTATCATAGTTACTGAGAGTAGTTACACATCAAACTAAACCCTTCTCATAACAGATATGGATCCACTGATCCACCTGAGCAGTCATGCTGAAGTCCACACAATGTCCTAATCACACAATCAGTTCATCACTCAGGACATTTAGACTGCAGATGAACAACTTTATACCCAACACTCACACTAATGAAGACACAAAGAGAACATTTACTCACAGAGCATCACAGGGAGAGGACTGAGCTCCATCCTGTCTCTATAATTACTGACTGACTGACAGAGCCGTGGTTTATGTTGAAGTCCTACCACTTCCTGTGTTGGTACAGAGAGAGAGAGAGAGATGTGACCTTAAACTTCTTCTTTTGTAAACGGTTAATGTGCCTGTTCCTTCTCATTTTTAAGGAATCACTTGCTGTTTGAATTTAAGTGATGTTGTGCTGGTCATCAGCACTGGTGTCATGTGGTTGTAGGCTTGAGGCTGCAGCCAGATCCAGAAACACAGCCATAATCATAATGAGCATTTTATGTTTGCTTTTATACAACAGTTCCACAAACACCTTTTATTATCAAACCAGTTATTTAAACAATTATTTTGCTCTGCCATCACATATACTTTTATCACTGGTAGAACTAATTAACCACAACTGGCAGAGCTGGCAACCCACCAAAAATCATTGTGGCATAATTTTGTTGACCTTATGCAACGTCTCAAAATGTATTTTTGTCCACAGTCATTAATTGTGACTCTAGACACAAGGGCAGATCTGTCGACTATGATGACTATTATGACTCAGCAAGACCTCTAGGTGTGTGCTGTGGCATCCAGCTCAGGATATGGTTGGCATTGGATGCTTTATTCCAATGGGTAGGAAGTGGGACAGTAACCTGATCATAATAAAATATAAAAATATTAAAACATTAAACATTATGATTGATGTAAACAGGTTGTAAATTAGCTGGAACTTCACCAATAAGAAACACTAAGAAGTGAACAATGTGCTGATTGGAGAAGTGATACATCCTTGTGAACAAGTCTGAACTCTTAAACCAGTAGAAGTGCTGATCTAATGATTTATGTGATTCCGGCAAATATAAGCCATCATTTTTCACATGAATCAAAGTGATCATTTATCTGTAACCGTCCCTTTCTGCTCAACACAAGCTTTAAAGCGTAGATGTCACATGTATATCATAACGTGTACACATAAGTGATTCATACATTTGTGTTTTTAGATTTCAGGATTGCCTCTTATTTGTGTGAGTGGATTTACTAACTCTGATCTTCACTTTGTGTTCTTTGAAATGTTACACTTTGGCTCGTAATGCGGAAACATGATTGGATTATTTGACTCTCATTCTGCAGAATTAAATTAAATTTGCTGGAAATTCCTTACTAAAGAATCAATACATTACTTTGTAATACATCATAATTAGCCTCTATTAAATGTTCAGTTAACTGGTCCTGATGCACTACATCTTCTACTACACACACTCCACATTTAGTTTTCCATTATCGCTCAAATATGAACCGTCTTATGTGATTTTGTCCAACAATAATACTTCCCAGTTACACACCACATATATATAAAATAATAAGTACCACATGAGCCAAACATTGAGTACCAGTGAAGTTATATTTATTCATGTCAGTTTCCAGTCAGTAACCACACATTCACACTTCGTCTTCTTCACTGCACATGACAGTTATAAAAAAAAAGAAAAAAATAGCCAAACCACGACAACCAACTGCCTTCCTCTTTTCTCAGATGTCTGTCTCACTGAATACTTTTGATAATAATAATAATAAGAAGAAGAAGAAGAGGAAGAAGAAGAAGAAGAAGAAGACATGTTCCTCTGGTTATAAGACAAGACCATCCAGAATTTTGTTCCAATTTGTGTGTGCGTGTTTTTTTAGGTGACAAAAGAGTAGCAGGCATCCCATCTTGCAAAAAACAATACTCATGTGTACCAATACACACACACGCACACACACACACACCCATGCACATGCACACACTATAGGAATAAAATGCTGAAAAGTTGCTTACTTACTGTCTCTGCTCAACAGTGAAAGAAGTACCTCAGCTCTTGTGATTGTATCTGTGAGACCTTTGTTGTCTGATGATAAGATCTGTGAGATACAGTGGTGTGAAAAACTATTTGCCCCCTTCCTGATTTCTTATTCTTTTGCATGTTTGTCACACAAAATGTTTCTGATCATCAAACACATTTAACTATTACTCAAAGATAACACAAGTAAACACAAAATGCAGTTTTTAAATGAGGGGTTTTATTATTTAGGGAGAAAAAAAATCCAAACCTACATGGCCCTGTCTGAAAAAGTGATTGCCCCCCTTGTTAAAAAATAACTTAACTGTGGTTTATCACACCTGAGTTTAATTTCTGTAGTCACCCCCAGGCCTGATTACTGCCACACCTGTTTCAATCAAGAAATTACTTAAAAAGGAGCTACCTGACACAGAGAAGTAGACCAAAAGCACCTCAAAATCTAGACATCATGCCAAGATCCAAAGAAATTCAGGAACAAATGAGAACAAAAGTAATTGAGCTCTATCAGTCTGGTAAAGGTTATAAAGCCATTTCTAAAGCTTTGCGACTCCAGCGAACCACAGTGAGAGCCATTATCCACAAATGGCAAAACCATGGAACAGTGGTGAACCTTCCCAGGAGTGGCCGGCCGACCAAAATTACCCCAAGAGCGCAGAGACGACTCATCTGAGAGGCCACAAAAGACCCCAGGACAACATCTAAAGAACTGCAGGCCTCACTTGCCTCAATTAAGGTCAGTGTTCACGATTCCACCATAAGAAAGAGACTGGGCAAAAACGGCCTGCATGGCAGATTTCCAAGGCGCAAACCACTTTTAAGCAAAAAGAACATTAAGGTTCGTCTCAATTTTGCTAAAAAACATCTCAATGATTGCCAAGGTATTGGGAAAATACCTTGTGGACCGACGAGACAAAAGTTGAACTTTTTGGAAGGTGCGTGTCCCGTTACATCTGGCGTAAAAGTAACACAGCATTTCAGGAAAAGAACATCATACCAACAGTAAAATATGGTGGTGGTAGTGTGATGGTCTGGGGTTGTTTTGTTGCTTCAGGACCTGGAAGGCTTGCTGTGATAGATGGAACCATGAATTCTACTGTCTACCAAAAAATCCTGAAGGAGAATATCCGGCCATCTGTTCGTCAACTCAAGCTGAAGCGATCTTGGGTGCTGCAGCAGGACAATGACCCAAAACACACCAGCAAATCCACCTCAGAATGGCTGAAGAAAAACAAGATGAAGACTTTGGAGTGGCCTAGTCAAAGTCCTGACCTGAATCCTATTGAGATGTTGTGGCATGACCTTAAAAAGGCGGTTCATGCTTGAAAACCCTCAAATAAAGCTGAATTACAACAATTCTGCAAAGATGAGTGGGCCAAAATTCCTCCAGAGCGCTGTAAAAGACTCGTTGCAAGTTATCGCAAACGCTTGATTGCAGTTATTGCTGCTAAGGGTGGCCCAACCAGTTATTAGGTTCAGGGGGCAATTACTATTTCACACAGGGCCATGTAGGTTTGGATTTTTTTTCTCCCAAAATAATAAAACCCCTCATTTAAAAACTGCATTTTGTGTTTACTTGTGTTATCTTTGACTAATAGTTAAATGTGTTTGATGATCAGAAACATTTTGTGTGACAAACATGCAAAAGAATAAGAAATCAGGAGGGGGGCAAATTGTTTTTCACACCACTGTATATGCGGAGCTGCCCTGTGACTGACCTCCCGAACATTCAGTACTCTGTTAAAGGAACTAAAGCATAAAGTGCATCTTCACTGTCTCCTTATTATACAGTATTGTCTTGTATAATACTGTTTAATCTACCACCTCAGGTTTATACAGAAAATATAATGTTAAGAACTTATCCTCAATTCTATTCTATTCTATTCTATTCTGCGATAAGCATCATTCAACTTATGTTTGTTCATGTATTCTATTAGAACTTTAACCCAGTAAACAGGAAGTCTGATCACATCACACAGGGCTTTAAAACAGAGTAATAGCTACCCAGCTAGTTCTAATAATGTTAGTTATTAAATGCTAATAAACACGAGAGGCTATTAAACTCACCTTAACAGGTCTTATACATTCATTAAACCCACCAGGGGGAACAGATCAAAAGCAGCAAACAAAACTACAATTATCATTATTTATGCTATATTCAGGAGTGCATTACTTAGCACAAGACACATCAGGATGTACATGCTCTCTCTCTCTCTCTCTCTCTCTCTCTCTCTCTCCTTCAAAACATCATCTGTCACACTGTTATAACACTTCAATAACAGAGGACATTTCTCCTAGGGACACAACATGTCAGCTACAGGTGAGTTAGCTGAAAAGATTAGCCACCTGCTAACATTAGCTACAGTATGCAGAGTATTTGTATTCATTTCTTCATTCATTCATTTTCTATACCACTTAATCCTGAATTGTATTGTGGTTGAGTTTGAAGTGAAGAATAAAGAAAGGTAAAATGTTATTGGAGTAAAATAAACCACAGTTTATGGATCACAGGCCACCATATATCACCAGTTTTACACTTTGAAGTAATTCTCTCTAAACACTTCCAGACCATCATTTATAAATCCAGTGTGAGCTTTTCTGACATTGTGTGAACATTCCCATGTCTCTGTGTACATACAGTAAAGCACCTCTTCATTGAGCTAACTCTTTCATTATTAGGTAACACGTTTTATAGCCAGTGTCCAGACCAGTGTACATGCAAATAGATCACTAAACCCTTTTGTCTAAATAGAAAATGCTAATGCGCTTCCTATCATGTGTCTGTCTGTCTCTGGGTCTCCAAATGACTTGCATGTTAACAATTTTACTTCTTTCTTTTATGTGATACAGGGAACCTGATGAAAAGCTTAAATATTCTCTCCATGCTAAATAGCACAGAACTGTCCCTCTTCCCCAATTCAGTAAGTATATTGAGATGCGGTGGATGCATCAATTTATTCTTCATCTCATACTTTACCTTTTCTTTCTTTTTCAAGGTTTTCAATGCCGTCCCCTGCAAGGTGTCACAACCAATGCAAAGCACATTTCCTGATCCCTGTTTGGGTAGAGATCATGATAGATAGCTGATAGAGATGATGGGTTTCTTTCTATCTACTGACTGTGTGATTCTATCTTAAATGTAATATTTCTCTCCCATAGATTTCACTGAAAAAAATTTAGAACAAGGAAATACAGAATTATGCAAAAAGTTTCCAATTATGCTACGATTACATAGTTTCACACTCCGGCCTGGTCAGCCTGTTACCTCTACCAGATGAATCACCTTGATTCTCTGGTCTGTATTTTCCAGCTTTCTTCCCACCATCTGCTTTCCACACTGATCATTATCACCTGTCTCCAATTCTGTTAATTCTGCCTATAACTGCCGACATGGAAAGAATCTATATGAGGATATATGTGTATATATGAAACCTATATGCAGTATACTGTACATGCATATATATGATAATATATATGCTGCATATATGCGTATACAGTGGTGTGAAAAACTATTTGCTCCCTTCCTGATTTCTTATTCTTTTGCATGTTTGTCACATGTTGCATGTTTCTGCTCATCAAAAACCGTTAACTATTAGTCAAAGATAACATAATTGAACACAAAATGCAGTTTTTAAATGAAGGTTTATGTTATTAAGGGAGAAAAAAACTCCAAATCTACATGGCCGTGTGTGAAAAAGTGATTGCCCCCCTTGTTAAAAAATAACTTAACTGTGGTTTATCACACCTGAGTTGAATTTCTGTAGTCACCCCCAGGCCTGATTACTGCCACACCTGTTTCAATCAAGAAATCACTTAAATAGGAGCTACCTGACACAGAGAAGTAGACCAAGAGCACCTCAAAAGCTAGACATCATGCCAAGATCCAAAGAAATTCAGGAACAAATGAGAACAAAAGTAATTGAGATCTATCAGTCTGGTAAAGGTTATAAAGCCATTTCTAAAGCTTTGGGACTCCAGCGAACCACAGTGAGAGCCATTATCCACAAATGGCAAAAACATGGAACAGTGGTGAACCTTCCCAGGAGTGGCCGGCCGACCAAAATTACCCCAGAGCGCAGAGACAACTCATCCGAGAGGCCACAAAAGACCCCAGGACAACATCTAAAGAACTGCAGGCCTCACTTGCCTCAATTAAGGTCAGTGTTCACGACTCCACCATAAGAAAGAGACTGGGCAAAAACGGCCTGCTTGGCAGATTTCCAAGGCGCAAACCACTTTTAAGCAAAAAGAACATTAAGGCTCATCTCAATTATGCTAAAAAAACATCTCAATGATTGCCAAGACTTTTGGGAAAATACCTTGTGGACCGACGAGACAAAAGTTTAACTTTTTGGAAGGTGCGTGTCCCGTTATATCTGGCGTAAAAGTAACACAGCATTTCAGAAAAAGAACATCAAACCAACAGTAAAATATGGTGGTGGTAGTGCGATGGTCTGGGGTTGTTTTGCTGCTTCAGGACCTGGAAGGCTTGCTGTGATAGATGGAACTATGAATTCTACTCTTCTTCTTTGTCTTTCGGCTGTTCCCTTTCAGGGGTCGCCACAGCAAATCATCTGCCTCCATCTAACCCTATCCTCTGCATCCTCTTCTCTCACACCAACTAACTTCATGTCCTCTCTCACTGCATCCTTAAATCTCCTCTTCGGTCTTCCTCTAGACCTCCTGCCTGGCAGTTCCAACCTCAGCATCCTTCTACCGATATATTCACAATCTCTCTTCTGAACATGTCCAAACCACCTCAATCTGGCCTCTCTGACTTTATCTCCAAAACATCTCACATGGGTTGTCCCTCTGATGAACTGATTCTTGATCCTATCCATCCTTGTCACTCCCAAAGAGAACCTCAACATCTTCAGCTCTGCTACCTCTAGCTCTGCCTCCTGTCTTTTCTTCAGTGCCACTGTCTCTAAGCCGTAGAGCATTGCTGGTCTCACCACTGTCCTGTACACCTTTCCTTTCATTCTCGCTGATGCTCTTTTATCGCACAACACACCTGACATTTTTCTCCACCCATTCCAACCTGTCTGTACTCGTCTCTTCACATCCTTTGAACACTCTCCCTTGCTCTCGACCGTTGACCCTAAGTACTTAAAATCCTGCACCTTCTTTACCTCTGCTCCCTGTAGCCTCACTGTTCCTCTTGGGTCCCTCTCATTCACACACATGTATTCCGTCTTGCTGCGGCTAACCTTCATTCCTCTGCTTTCCAGAGCGTACCTCCACTTCTCCAAATTTTCCTCTACCTGTTCCCTGCTCTCGCTACAAAGCACAATGTCATCTGAAAACATCATAGACCATGGAGACTCCTGTCTAACTTCATCTGTCATCCTGTCCATCACTAGAGGAAACAAAAAGCGGCTTAGAGCCGATCCTTGATGCAGACCCACCTCCACCATGAACTCTTCTGTCACACCTACAGCACATCTCACCACTGTCTTACAACTCTCATACATGTCCTGCACCACTCTAACATACTTCTCTGCCGCTCCAGACTTCCTCATACAACACCACAGCTCCTCTCTCGGCACCCTGTCGTACGCTTTCTCTAAATCTACAAAGACACAATGCAACTCTTTATTACCTTCTCTGTACTTCTCCATCAGTATCCTCAAAGCAAATACTGCATCTGATGTACTCTTTCTAGGCATAAAACCATATTGCTGCTCACAAATTCTCACCTCTGCCCTTAACCTAGGTTCCACTACTCTTTCCCACAGCTTCATTGTATGGCTCATTAGCTTTATACCTCTGTAATTGCCACAGCTCTGCACATCTCCCTTGTTCTTAAAAATCGGCACCAATACACTTCTCCTCCATTCCTCTGGAATCCTCTCACTCTCCAAGATCTCGTTAAATAAACTAGTCAGAAACTCTATTGCCACCTCTCCTAAGCACTTCCATACCTCCAGAGATATGTCATCAGGACAAACAGCCTTTCCACTCTTCATCCTCTTCAACGCCCTTCTCACCTCACTTTTACTAATATTTGCTACTTCCTGCTCCACAACAGTCACCTCTTCTACTCTTTGTTCTCTTTCATTTTCCTCATTCATCAACTCCTCAAAGTACTCCTTCCATCTTCCATCACCCTCCTGGCATCTGTCAGTACATTTCCATCTCTATCTTTAATCACTCTAACCTGCTGCACATCCTTCCCATCTCTATCTCTTTGCCTCGCCAACCTGTACAGATCCACCTCTCCCTCCTTACTGTCCAGCCTAGCATACAACTCCTCATATGCTCTTTGTTTGGCCTTTGCCACTTCTACCTTCACCTTACGGTGCATCTCCCTGTACTCCTGTCTACTCTCTTCAGTCCTCTCAGAGTCCCACTTCTTCCTAGCTAGCCTCTTTCCCTGGATACACTCCTGGACTTCCTCATTCCACCACCAAGTCTCCTTGTCTCCTTTTCCCTTACCTGATGATACACCAAGTACCCTCTTACCTGTCTCCCTGATCACATTCGCTGTATTTGTCCAGTCAACTGAAAGCACCTCCTGACCACCCATAGCTTGTCTCAACTCCTCCCTAAAGACTACACAACATTCTTCCTTTCTCAGCTTCCACCACTTTGTCCTCTGCTCTGCCTTTGTCCTCTTCACCTTCCTCAACACCAGGGTTATTTTACACACCACCATTCTGTGTTGTGTGGCTACACTCTCCCCTACCAACACTGTGCAGTCACTAATCTCTTTCAGATTACAACGTCGACACAAGATGTAGTCCACCTGAGTGCTTCTGCCTCCGCTCTTATGTCACCCTATGTTCCTGCCTCTTCTGGAAGAAAGTATTTACTACTGCCATTTCCATCCTCTTTGCAAAGTCCACCACCATCTGTCCTTCTACATTCCTGTCCTGAAGACCAAACCTGCCCATCACATTTTCATCCCCTCTGTTCCCTTCCCCAACATGTCCATTGAAGTCTGCACCAATCACAACTCTCTCACCTCTGGGGATGCTCTGCATCACTTCATCTAACTCACTCCAGAATTTCTCCTTCTCTTCTAACACACATCCTACCTGTGGAGCATAACCACTAACAACATTGAACATCGCACCATCAATTTCCAGCTTCAGACGCATCACCCTATCTGATACTCTCTTCACCTCTAGGACATTGCTTACAAACTCCTCTTTCAGAATAACTCCTACTCCATTTCTTTTCCTATCCACACCATGGTAAAACAACTTGAACCCTGATCCTAAGCTTCTAGCTTTGCTACCTTTCCACCTGGTCTCCTGGACAGACAGTATATCCTTCTCTGCATCATATCAACCAACTCTCTTCCCTTCCCTGTCATGGTCCCAACATTCAAGGTCCCTACTTTAACTCCTAAACTCTTGCCTTTCCTCTTCTCTCTCTGCTTTCGAACACGCCTTCCTCCTCTCCTTCTTCGACCAACAGTAGCCCAATTTCCACCGGCACCCTGTAAGTCAACAGCACCAGTCGCGGTCGTTGTTAACCCGGGCCGCGACCGATCCGGTATGGAAATGATATTTCTGATTCGCATCATTGATTTGGCAAATGTTTTACATCCGATGCCCTTCCTGACACAACCCTCTGCATTTATCCAGACTTGGGACTGGCACAAGAAGACACTGGATTGCGCCCCCCCATGGTTGCATGGGGATATTGATATCACATGTAATTGCCCTCATACAGTATATGAGGATATATGTGCATATATGAAACCTCAGTCTCCGCGAAAATCTTTTTGAAACATGTCACTTAAAATTAACTGAAACTCTGCGAATACTGCACAGACAGACCTGAGAAATATATCTGTAGAAAGCTTAAAGTGTCTACTTTTAAATGATGCAAGTCACGTTGAAATATTCAAAGAAACAAATATTTTCAGTTTATGTAATCCTGTAATTTCTGTCGCACTAATGACAGATAATGCTAATGACCAGAGGCAGGACACGCCCACACGCCATTCACACGGAAATCAGTCCGGTAATTTACATATTAGGCCACGCCCCCGGACACCGACATGAAAAACACACACACAGACAGGCTTGAGTTTACACACAGATTCAGTGAGTTTTTCTGCACGCTACACATCCGAGGAAACTCTTCAAAATGTTCTGGACAGTGGGAGGAGTTTACATTTACCTCAGAAGAAGACTGTGTTGCTCTGGTGACGAACGGGAGCATTTTGAAGAGAGAATCGATCCAGCAGAGGACATGCTATGTCACTGGTTAAGTAATTAAATCTTATATAACTCTTATTCTCATAATATTAAACTAATATTAGTAAATATTTTTCTCACTACAGCTAGCTCTTGTCACCTTGTGTGATTGACTTTCAATGCCATTTACATAGTTCACGTAAATCATGCTAACATGCTGCCTTATGTAGCACAAACATGATATTTCCCGGTGGCTAAGCTAATGCCTTATGGAGTTTACAGATGTTTATAAATGTTCTAATGTATTTCACCTTGTTTTGGATAGCTTTAGATTATAGTTGCTAATATGTATTTGGATCCATTTAGGTTAGCTTATAACACTGCTATCAGTAATGTTATTTAGCACAAACAAGCTAGTTCCAGGTGGCTAAAATACAGCCTTATGTAGCTAAATGATGCTTATGAATATTTCTGTGGTGTAAATGTATATAATCCTTTATGTTTAGCTTGTATTTACAAATACCTGCTTAGGTGTAAATGTTTAGAATGTGTTCAATATGTGTGTAATGTCCAATGGATGGTGTTATGTCTCAGGTATAAATGTTTGAGATCCACTACATGGTCTGTGGTCCATCAACAGATATTTGTCCAGCCTATTGCCCATCAACAAATACAGAGAGGCACAAAATGTACACACACTTTCACAATTGTTATCTATGGCCTTTTTTCATTCATTCATTCATTCATTTTCTGTACCGCTTTATCCTTATATACAGGGTCGCGGGGGCCTGGAGCCTATCCCAGGAAACTTAGGGCACAAGGCGGGGTACACCCTGGACAGGGTGCCAATCCATCGCAGGGCACACACACACATACTCACTTACACACACTCATTCACACACTACGGGCAATTTGGAATGTCAATTAACTTAACTTACATGTCTTTGGACTGTGGGAGGAAACCAGAGTACCCAGAGGAAACCCACCAAGCACGGGGAGAACATGCAAACTCCATGCAATGGCCTTTTTTAAAACTCAAATTGAATTAAGGCAGCAGTGTGTAGTATTATCTAATGTCATTTGTATCACCATCATTGATGCTGTCATGTGACCTACAGAAGAGAGGTGTATATTTTTCATGTTTAAGTGTGGATACATTTTTTGGGCCTCTCTTCTATATATTGTGCATCCATATTAATTTCACATCCATTTACTCTGAACAATATAGGCTAACATTTATTTATTTATTTATTTATTTGTTTTTAGGAATGTGTCTGCATCACCCTTGCCTCCACCAGCCCCTCACATCAGGACACGCAAGCTCCGTTCAGATGGACCTCTTGTATTTGTGAAGTGGATGGACACACGAGAAGTATCTACCTGTTCTACCATCCATTCTGCTTATACAGTAAACGCGGTGAAGATGAGGGTGAAATTACAAGGTACATGGACGACAAAGACATTTCCTGTGACTGCGTACAACCAGCATATGGGGAGTTGATCACTCTGATCAGCTATTACAATACTATACTACACAGCACAAAACAATGAAGTCGTACAGAAATATTTCTCTACACTGCTTGGACAATGCTCCCACCAATGCTTACCCTGCATATATGTTTTGTACAGTTTTTTTTGCACTTGCATTCTGAATGTCTGTCTTTTTTCAGTTTTTATTTTGTACTGTTCCTGTTGCAGTTTTACCCTGCATGTATCTTTATCATTGATCTGCATTTATACATAAAATCCTATTAACTATTGGGAAGCTAAACATAAGAATCAGTATGAAACATGAAAAGTTTCTAAAAGTTGCCAATAAATTAATATTGTGATGTGAAATAATTTTTCAGATTGAAGTTATAAAGGGCTCTGGGGTGTTTTGCCAGGCAGAAGTGTGGAGAGCAGCCCGCCTTGCCACCTCTGCTACTGCCATGGTACGGAATCTGCTGCTGGGCTCCTTCGACTTGGAGACTTGACCAAATTAAAAAGGTAGCCATTATTGGTGAGTAAATGCATAATGCGTTGAGAAGGGGAAACAAAACATTTAAGACTTTATAAGTTCACCACTTTAACCATAGCCTACTTGTATCAATGTTTATTAGCCATCAATGGAGACTGCATAAGGTAGGGCACCCATTATTGTTACTGTATCTGCTTGGGACCTATAATACTAATTCATCACTTGCTCACTTCTTAATCCTACCTTTCCTCTTCTAAAGCCACATTTCTGGGGTATTGCGCTGTAGGGTGTGTAGTCCTCTATTTTGTAGAACATGTAGTGTTGCAAATAACCTCGTGGCACTAATTGTTGTCGTCTGAAGTTTAAGAAATACTAATTTTTTATTATTATTATTATACTGTCTTATTATTTTTGTCTTCTCTAGATGCTACATTGAAGAAGTGGCCGGCAGCCACCCGAGGGCAGATAGGCACATCTATCAATTCAAAGCTCACGGAGCTGGGAAGATCAACAAAATATATTTTTTTTCTTCCTGATCAGTTTTTTGTCTTATATTTGTTCTTGTGCTATAATTTTGTTCTTTTACTAGTTGATTGTTCTTAAGAAAATTTTAAATTAAAATTTAAAAATTTTGGGCTTTTATTTATGTTGTCTACAGCTATGGATTTTAATAATTTTACTAATCTAGGTAAACATATAGGTGCATATATGCATGTATATATGTGTGCACACCTATTTGTTTACCTAGATTTTAGTAATGCGTATATATACTCAGCAAAAAAATGTTTTCAGGACTGTGTATTTCAAGAATAATGTTGTAAAAATCCAAATATCTTTACAGATCTTCATTGTAAAGGGTTTAAACAATGTTTTCCATGCATGTTCAATTAACCATAATCAATTAATTAACATGCACCTGTGGAATAGTCGTTAAGACCGTAACAGCTTACAGAAAGTAGGCATTTAAGGTCACAGTTCTAGAAACGCAGGACACTAAAGAGACTTGTCTACCGACTGTGAAAAACACCCAAAGAAAGACACCCAGGGTCGCTGCTCATCTGCGTGAATGTGCATTAGGCATGCTGCAGGGGGGCATGAGGACTGCTGATGTGGCTATAGGGCAATAAATCGCCATGTCCGCACTGTGAGACGCCTAAGAAGGCACTACAGGGAGACAGGAAGGACAGCTGATCATCCTCGCAGTGGAAGACCACGTGTAACAACACCTGCACAGGATGGGTACATCCGAATATCACACCTGCGTGACAGGTACAGGATGGCCACAACAACTGCCCGAGTCACACCAGGAACACACAATCCCTCCATCTCACAGCAAGAACTGACAAATCTGGTCCAGTCCATGAGGAGGAGATGCACTGCAGTACTTCAAGCAGCTGGTGGCCACCAGATACTGACTGCTACTGACTGATTTTGAGCCTCCCTTTATTCAGGGACACATTGTGAAACATTTTTACTTTATGTCTTATGGTGTTGACTCTTTAAGTGTTCATACAAATATTTACACATTAAGTTTACTGAAAGTAAAAACATTTGAAAGTCAGAGGATGTTTTTTATTTGCTGAGCATATATGTACATATAATATAGGAAAATGGCCAATTTTATATATGTCACATATATTAAAAACCTATATCAAAACCTATATTAAAACATATATGTTTATATAGGTTATTTCCGTGTGGGTGTGTAGTCAACTCCTGCTCACTCCTGAATAATTGTGTCCCTTTCAAAATCCAGTAATCTTGGTTCTGATTCTCTGTGTATTTCGACCATACTCTCATTCTTCAATCCTGGATTTATCTCTCTTGATTTGGAATTTATTGACCTTGTTGGTCTTGATCTAGAGATTTCTTGGACTTTTGACCCATGCTTTATGTTTTTGGATTTTGTGATTGTCTCTTGATAGTGATGGCAAGATAAAGCCTTATTTAGGTGTTAATGCTCTCAGCCAATAGTTTCACCAAAAAGTAAATTTCATAAGAAGTAATTGAAGACCTCATTATACTGACATCTGGTGGACAAAATGTGTGTAGCAAATTAACCCTAACATCACAAGCAGCACAATTAATATGGACATGCAGAAGTCTTTGTGTGTGTGTGTACTATAGGTGTGTGTGTGTGTGTGTGTGTGTGTGTGTGTGTGTGTGTGTGCGTGCAAAGGAATTGCTTGTGAAATAACCAACATATCTTTGAAAATTAAGTGAAGAAAAAATACCCTAACTTGAAAAAAATAGGAAATTAAAAAGCCTGACTGTACTTTAGTAATTACTATATGACCTTATTAGGAGAAATCACTTCCCCAATAAGAAAGAATGAGAGGTGAACAGTGTGCTGATTGGAGAAGCGACTCATCCGTGTGAACAAGTCTGAACTCTAAAACCAGTGGAAGTGCTGATCTAATAATTTATGTGATTCCGGCAAATATAAGCCGTCATTTGTCACATGAATCTCAGAGACCTGATACTCACGTCTACAGTAAGTGATCATTTATCTGTAACCGCCCCTTTCTGCTCAACACAAGCTTTAAAGCGTAGATGTCACATGTATATCATAATGCATAAGTGGATTCATACATTTGTGTTTTTAGATTTCAGGATTGCCTCTTATTTGCGTGAGTGGATTTATTAACTCTGATCTTCACCTCGTGCTCTTTGAAGTAAAACACTTTGTGCTCCTAATGCGAAAACATGATTGGGTTATTTGACTCTCTTTCTGGAGTTGTGAATTAAGAGACTTATTTGCCTTTGAATTTTAATATTTATTTTTTTAGTTCTGAACACTTTTCAACAAGAAAACCTGCTGGTTAATTTCAGAAAATGAACAGTGTTGGACATTTTCAGTGTGATGTTAGTCCTGTACATCAGTGTACCAGTGTGTAGACGACATGCAGTAAGAGTAATAACACTTCTGGTCGATTCCTCATTTACTCCTGAACTTTACTGCACTGAGATCCTCTAGAAAAATACTGCAGGATCCAGTTATCTGCTTTTAGTGATGGAAATAAAGCACACACTGCCTTAATTATTTATTTTTATTATTTAATTTCAGTAACATGGTAGCACATAGAAAAAACATTTATTTTCCAAAAGCACAAGAACAGATAATCAACAGTGACATCATTACTATACTATTACTGATAAGGGCAGAATGGAGTAATTGCACAAATAGACTGAGGCAGCTTCTACAGAGCAGGATCTCTCTGTGACTTCAGATATCTTTTCTGCAGAACAAAACTACAGTATCCAGCCCTGGTCTCATTTTAACATACAAACACTGTCTATGACTTTTCAGGTAGGCCTCGCTATTTCATAGCAACATTACAACATTACTGAGAGCAGCGCTGGTCATTATCTCTTTATCTCATCTCCAAGTGCCTTGACACTTCAGCCACAATGTTGGTTCCAACCTTAGAAAGAAAGAAATGAAAAAGTAAAAATGTTGTTGAATATCAAAGATTAAACTGAATAAGACTATTAATTTAGTGTGAAATAGGATTGATGCAAAAAAAATTACAAAGCTGCCCATTAAGATAGGGTACAGGTAACCTAAAACAAAAACATGGAGACAGCTACTACCAAACATAAAACAGCAGAATATACAGTGGGCCAGAAGGGAAAATCATCTTTCCCATATATGTGTATGTTTTTTCCCTTGTAAATGTGTGCTTTTTCTCTTGAAAAAGGTTTATTTCCATTGGAAAATTTATTTTTCTTGAAAATGTGTTCTTTTTCTCCTGAAAATGTGTGTTTGTTCCCTTGTAAAGGTGTGCTTTGTCTCTTGAAAATGTTTTTTTTCCCTTGAAAAAAAATTTTTTTTCTTGAAAATTTATGCTTTTTCTATTGTAAATGTTTTTTTTCCCTTGAAAAAAAAAATTATTTCCTTGAAAATGTGTGCTTTTTCTCTTGAAAATGTGCGCAACTGCTTTTCCCCATGTGAGAACTCTTTCTCCCGTATTTTTCAAGCTAAATGCTAAAGCTAATGCGCAATGGACTATGGGAGTGAGGTCAAAACGCAACTAAACACAGAAGCTTTCCGGATATCAGCTCCACAACAACACCATGGAATGTACAGTGTAAATCATCAACTGCCTGTGTATCAGCTGATTTCTACACCAGGTGTACATCCTGAGCAGAAGGTGAGTGTTCAGAAGTATTCACCTCTCTTTTCAAGAACACCACTGAGCACATCTTAATCTGCATAGTAACATCATGAAGTCTTTTTACTAGACACTTACATTAACATGTCTTTATTTCTGCCCTGTTGTAGATTGTCGTGGAGAAGACAGACCCTTGATGATCTGCCTTCTTGCACCACCAATACATGCATGTATTTAATTAATTTGTAAATAAAGGGTTTAATGTAATTTATAGTTGAGTATTTATTTCCAGTTTGCTTATTCTTTAGCAAAACAGTTAAAGTGCATGTAAAGCATTGCTGCAAATGACATTGAATAGAATCAGATGTTACTCCACTCTGTGTAAGGGTACAGGCTTATATAAAGTATGTGATTTTAGCATCATTAATGTTGTTCTGCTAACTTGTACATGCTGCCTTGGAGATATTAGTGACATCTCTGTTTCAGTTCGAACAACATATTCCATAATATTTATGAATAAATTAATCCCATATGTTAAGCAGTTAAAACAGAGGTTCTTTGCATTTCCAAAAATTCATTTCTATGTTATTCAGAAAGTAAAACTTTTTGGTTTCATTTAAATGATTACTGCTTACACCTCCATGAAAATCAAAAATCCAGTATGTCAAAATATTAGAATATTTCACTGCGATCATGGGGAAGACTGCTGACCAAACAAGTTGTCCAGAAGATGATCATCTACACCTTCCAGAAGGAGTGTAAGCCCCCTAATGTCAAACACTACCACCAACTATTTTGCTGACCATTTAGTTGCTTGATTGGCCAGCCATCTCACCTGACCTGACGTTTCATGGGAAAGATGAGCTGAAATCTGGGATAAATTTACAAGCTGAATGCTTCAAGTGTTATCTGCACATTCATGCACACTTTTGCACTATATATTTATATTTCCATTTATGGACAACTGCACAAATCACTTTAATAATAAGACACTTTAAGAAGTCACTTTTATGCATATTTGCACACCCCAGTCATTTCTACATTTCTAATTTGGACAAATTTCTATTTTCTTCTTTTATATTTCTTATTGTTATATTGATATTTTGTTCGTATTTGTACAGTATATTTTGTTTTACTTTGTACAGTATATTTTACTAGTTAATTTCATTTTCTAACGTATTTTACGGTGGCCCAGAAGGGCAAATCATCTTTCCCGTATGTGTATGTTTTTTCCCTTGTAAGTGTCCCCCCCCCCCATAATTTTATAATTTAAACACTTTTGCATGATATTCTAATTTTTTGAGATAAACTGTATTTCAAATGTCACACTCATTGTTTACATGTGTATTTTAATTATTTGGCAATTTATGATACTTTTATTCTTGAACATTTCATTCACAGTACATATATATATATAACTACTATTCATAAGCCTACATGTTTTTATGTAACCCATTGCATTAAGCTGTTAAGCATGACACCCTGGTCATGTTTCAAATTCAAAACTAAAATTTAATTTGTAACATACACAGTCATACACAGTACGATATGCAGTGAAATGCTTATACGACTGCCAGTGACCTTAAAAATAAAAGCTTAAACTTATGAAATAAATATGAATAAAAGAAATATGTTAAATAAAATTAACTACTTCATTTCATTCATTCTCATTTAGGCATTTGGCAGACGCTCTTATCCAGAGCGACTTACAAAAAAGTGCTTTAAAGTTAACATCACTGGATACATACTTACACTGGGTTAACTAGGTTTATAACTAAGTGCCATTAGTCGAACACAACTGGGAAGAGAGTTTTTTTTTTTTTTTTTTTTTTGGGGGGGGGGGGGTGGGGTTAGTCCAAGTACTGGAGAAACAGATGCGTCTTGAGTCGTCGTTTAAAGATAGTCAAAGTCTCTGCTGTACGGACATCTAGAGGAAGTTCGTTCCACCACCTAGGTGCCAGAACAGAAAAGAGCCTGGATGAATGCCGCCCTCGATCCCTGAGAGATGGTCGGATGAGGCGAGCAGTGCTGGAGAATCGGAGGGAACGTGGTGCAGTGCGTGGTGTGATTAGAGCAGAGAGGTAAGTGGGTGCAGGGCCATTTTTAGCTTTGTAGGCAAGCATCAGCGTTTTGAATTTGATGCGGGCAGCTACAGGAAGCCAGTGCAGGGAGCGGAGGAGTGGGGTGGTGTGGGAGAACTTGGGGAGGTTAAAAACGAGACGTGCTGCTGCATTCTGGATCAGTTGCAGAGGACGAATCGTGGACAGAGGCAGACCTGCCAGAAGTGAGTTGCAGTAGTCCAGTCTTGAATTAACAAGGGACTGAACAAGCACCTGAGTAGCCTGTGAAGAAAGAAATGGGCGAATTCTTCTGATATTGTAAAGAAGAAATCTACAAGAGCGAGTAAGGTTAGCGATGTATGATGCTACTTAAGGGTTCATTGGGCTAAAGAAAGACAATCTTGGACTGCGGATGACTGGATGAGAGTTAGAGTCAGTGATGAATCACGAATCTGCATTGCGCAGGGTGATGATGCTGGAACTTTTGTTTGGTGCCGTTCCAATGAAATTTATAAAGACAACTGCCTGAAGAAAACATGCAAATTTCCACAATCATTATTGATATGGGGTTGTATGTCAGGTAAAGGTATGGGAGACATGACGGTCATTACATCTTCTATAAATGCACAAGTTTATGTTGAGATTTTGGACACTTTTCTTATTCCATCAATTGAAAGGATGTTTGGTGATGGTAGCATCATTTTTCAGGATGATAATGGATCGTGCCATAGGGCAAAATCTATGAAAACATTCCTACAGGAAATACATATAATGTCAATGGCATGGCCTGCAAATAGTCCGGACCTTAATCCAATTGAAAATCTGTGGTGGAAATTAAAGAAAATGGTCCAGGACACGGCTCCAACCTGCAAAGCTGATCTGGCAACTGCAATAAGACAAAGCTGGAGACAGACTGATGAAGTATACTGTTGGACATTAGTTAAATCCAGGCCTCAGAGAATTCAAGCTGTTATAAAAGCCAGAGGTGCTGCAACAAAGTACAAGTAGTGTTTTTATTTGGTGATTCCATATTTTTTTCCTCTGTTTGAGTTGTCAAAACAGTTGTCATTGACTATAGTTATCTTTCTTTGTTTTTTTAAAGTGTTTTATACAGCCAGAAGTTTGGATTGTTGAGTGAAAATAGTTTTGTGGCATGTATGTGCTTGTTTTTTTTTCTACACAATTAAACATTTGAATGAACATCTTCTGAGAGGGGTGATTCCATAATGTTTGCCAGGGGTTGTAGTATCTGCTTGGATGTAAGAGTACGGCCACGATGGGGGATATTAGTGATGTAAGGACGGATTAGATTATGGATGTATGTAATTGATAGCAATGAAAAACGGTAACGCTCAAACAAAAATGTACGGGGAAAAGACAAAAAAAATAATCCTTGCCCGACGTAAATGTAATTCTCTTTGAATTAATGCAGCCTCCTCATCTATGGAATCCTCCAAAAAAGGACAAGCCGTTCTCCTAACTGTCTTCTCTGTTTGTGTCCGAAATGTGGCCAATTAATGACTGAGGCTACGGCGAGAAATACCGCTGCGTCTTTAAAAAAGGGGAGAAGACCGACAGAAACTCCGAGTTCAGAGAATAAAACCTGCTCCCGACCAGGTTAGGTTCACAGAGTAAGTTGCCACGGTAACTGACTCTGAGTAATAGTTACCTCTCTTTCAGAAATAGGCTTGAGTTACCCTGCTTTCTCGGGTTTGACAAACCTGCCTTTTTGAAACGGAAAACTCTGACTTTCTCTTATTTCAGGGTTACCAAACTCTGAGTTTTCACTTAACCTCCTTTCTGAAACAGGCCCCCGATCACCTGCTGCCAGGATCAAGTACTTACTGAGGAGGAATAAAAATATATTACTTTTAATTTTGCCCACAAGGTTGTAGCGCGGCCACATAAAGGGGCGGTTAAACCGCAGGGGAAAAGAGAAGGAGCTAATGTTGCTCACCTGCACACACAAACTGACCCCTTTCGGTTATTTTCGTCCCCATGGCAACGGTGCCTTGGTTCCGGGGTTAAGCTCTCGCGCGCATGCGCAGCTGTGCCGCGAGGGAACCCTGATGACCTATCAGGTCACGTGTGCCGGTATAAAGCCGGAACCGGCATGACGTTCGTGACGGGGAGATGAAGAAAGCAGCGCTGCGTTTGGAGAGAGAGAGCGAGCTAGTTAGCTATTTCCTTTGGATTATACTTTTCCAGGACGGCAACTATACCCCTCTCATTCCGTTTCTCGAGCTCCCGGACTTACCATCTTACACCGGTGAGCTCGAGCCGTCTCCCCATTTCACCATTCCATTCATTTACAATAACACGGACTTGGACATTCATACATACGCACTCACACACTCGCACACACTACTGACATTGTATATATTTGTTTATATGTTGTATATATTGTTTTTTTGTTGCACTTCATTTGTTTGTCTTTTGTACATAATACACTTTGGTTTGGTTTTGGAAAATTGTTGTTGTGTCCGTCTTTCCTTGCTCCGCAAAGGTTGCGCAATACCGGAAGTGAGTGTAATCAACCCGTTTATAGATCTTAGACCCCGATTTAGTGTAATTAGCTCAAATAATAATTCTGAGCGTTACATATTGGTGGCCCGTACGGGGAGTCTAATTATTAGGGTAATTTTCCGGTGTTGTGTGAATTCGTGGAGCAAAATAGACGCTAACATGGCTAGTGCTAAGGCTAACTTGCTTGCTAATGCTAGTAGGACCGGGAGGGCCAACTATGTTGCCGGTAGTAAAACACTGGATGAGGAATGTGTATTTGTGACAAGGCGTAATCCTAAATCATTGCTTAGTTCATTATATGTATCAGATAGACATGATAACATTGAGGAGTTTATGTCTAATATGTCTGATAGTTTAAAAACGATGCGTTCTGAACTTGAGCAATGTAAAGGGGATGTAGTGGCTATGACTGAAAATGTGGGTGTGTTGGAGAGGAATTTCAGAGACTCCATGGACAGCAGCTTAAACCGTGAACTCAGTTTTCGACAGGCAGTAGACACCAAGCTAGATGAGCTGGAGCGCTACTGCCGAGAGTCGCTAGGGAAACTGGAGAAAGCAGTAGCGGACTGTTTCCTGCGCCGTGATATCGTCTGGGAGAAACAGATGAAGAAGCTGCGCCTCTTTAACACGCCCACCACCCTCAGATCTGTAGCACACTCCGCGGCGTCTTCTCCACCTCCAGCTCTACATTCAGCTGATCGTCCAACCGTTGCAACACCTGAGAAGGACAACCAGGAGAATGAGAAGAAAGGAGCACCACTGCCCACTTCTACTCTGGCCCAAGCTGGACCGTCCAACGCCCAGCCCCTCTCTGCACCCTCTCAGCTCTACTACGCCGTGCCAACCAAAGCCAAACCTCCTCAACCTACCTCGGAGCGGTCAGCCGCCCCTCCCAGAGACCTCGCAGAGGTGGAACCGCCACAGCGGGAAGGTCTCCAGGTGGCGCTAATAGCCACGGTGGTCGATGTCGGAGAGACCCAGAACCAGGGTGTCTCTTTCGAACACCACCAGGGGGCGTTACACCGTAGAGTTCCGAGGAAGAAGGGAAGAGCACTCCAGCTGGTAGTCCCACCTACAAACGTCCAGACCTACCTACAAGACTTTCACCAAAAGCCGTCGGGTGGCCACCGGGGGGGGCTAAAAACCCTACTAAGCCTCCTAGACGTCGCCTGGTGGCCCACCATCCGCAAGGACGTCTGGCGGTACGTGGGTGCATGTGAGGTCTGCCAGAACACCCGGAGTGAGGCTAAGCGAACCAGGGGCCGCTGGAGCAGCCTACCACCCAACAACACTCCACAGACCCAGCCACTGATACAGCACCGACCGACACCAAGATCACAGCGGAGGAAGAGACACCACCACCAACAGGTCAGTCTGCCAAAGAAGCCAGCTACTACAGTTCCCGGCAGCTCGAGGTGCCAGAGCCACCGGGCGGGCTGGTTTGGCGATGGACTCCATCTCTTTCCTCTGCCCATCAAAGACTTGTCAGGTGAGCTAGTGCCCAGTGGGAGGGTCCTGCTAAAAGACTCTAAAAAGAACCAATGGACTGACACTACATCTGGGGGCAACCCACTAAGCCGAGAAAGTGGAACTAAAAAAGCGCTAGTGCGGTCCTCTCCTCACACGCCGGAGGCTGGGGGGGGGGGGTCTATGTAGCGCGGCCACATAAAGGGGCGGTTAAACCGCAGGGGAAAAGAGAAGGAGCTAATGTTGCTCACCTGCACACACAAACTGACCCCTTTCGGTTATTTTCGTCCCCATGGCAACGGTGCCTTGGTTCCGGGGTTAAGCTCTCGCGCGCATGCGCAGCTGTGCCGCGAGGGAACCCTGATGACCTATCAGGTCACGTGTGCCGGTATAAAGCCGGAACCGGCATGACGTTCGTGATGGGGAGATGAAGAAAGCAGCGCTGTGTTTGGAGAGAGAGAGCGAGCTAGTTAGCTATTTCCTTTGGATTATACTTTTCCAGGACGGCAACTATACCCCTCTCATTCCGTTTCTCGAGCTCCCGGACTTACCATCTTACACCGGTGAGCTCGAGCCGTCTCCCCATTTCACCATTCCATTCATTTACAATAACACGGACTTGGACATTCATACATACGCACTCACACACTCGCACACACTACTGACATTGTATATATTTGTTTATATGTTGTATATATTGTTTTTTTGTTGCACTTCATTTGTTTGTCTTTTGTACATAATACACTTTGGTTTGGTTTTGGAAAATTGTTGTTGTGTCCGTCTTTCCTTGCTCCGCGAAGGTTGTGCAATACCGGAAGTGAGTGTAATCAACCCGTTTATAGATCTTAGACCCCGATTTAGTGTAATTAGCTCAAATAATAATTCTGAGCGTTACAAGGTGGCGCCCACATACAAAGGAAATCCTCATTTCCACATTATATCCTAATTGGTCATAGGCGGCACAGGCAAGACCATCACACATGAACAAAATCAAATATATTGTGGGAAAAGAATTTAACATTCAGAGTTCATTTTGCAACCATTTAAAAGACGACATGCTGATTAAAAAATAATAATAATAATAATTTATTATTAAAATAAAACCTGGGATTACAAACCACTAATCCTGACTATCTTAATCCCTCTGCCAGGACTGGGAAGAAATGCACCTAAGAGGACGTTATCTATTAAGGTTTAAGGTTTCAGTGTGATGTTAGTCCTGTACATCAGTGTATTGTGTAGACGACATGCAGTGAGAGTAATAACACTTCTGTTGGACTCCTCATTCTACTTACACTGAATAATACTACAAGATCCAGTTATCTACTTAGAATAATAGAAATAAAGCAGACATTGTCTTAGTATTTTTTTAAATATTTATTTTAAAATGTAGTAAAAATACACTTTAAAAAAGAAATATTGTCAAACAAAATATAAAATATGCATTTAAAGATTCTCAACAGAGGACAAAAGATGGATGTTAATAATATAAGATGAAATGTTTTGAGGTTTAAAGGTGGAGGTTGTAATGTTGGTATTAAACCCACCCGTATAGCAGATACATGTGTGTGTTACATTATTTCTCTGTTTTATCATTAAGGATTTAATTTATTTAGTTTCTGTTGGTTCTTTGCATTAACAGTTTTTAGCAGGCGTTATTATCAGGCTTTAGCTAAACAAACCCAGTCAGAACAACAAAGCAATCTATAACATTCTGTGCCATTAAAAGCATGCGATTGTCACATCCAAGCCACCTCAGCCCTGGGGAGTAAGATCAGGCTCACCGGACTACTGAGCCTTCGCTTTGTCCCCCCCCCCCCCCCAGTGTGTCTGAGTGTATATTGTTTTCACTGGTAAATAGGTTAAAATACCAAATCAAGTTCACCTGTATCTCCCTCGTGTGTCACTATATATTCGAGTCGAAGCCGTAGCTCCCTGTCTGTTCACTGTCTGGGGATTACGTTATCATTAAATAAAGAACATTATTTTCATCTTAACCTGCATTTGCGTTCTCTCTCCGGAAAACCATGACAGCGATTAAAGTAAACAATACATAGCCATAATAATAATAATAATAATAATAATAATAATAATAAACATACATGGCCTCAATTATCCTTAAAGAAAACCCCAGAGCATCCTCTTCTTATACAGAGACTCTGCTCACTCCTCCTCAACTGCATTCTCAATTCTCTCTTCATCAGTTTGAGCTGTTAAAGAAAACAAAAGAACAAGTTTATTCCAGTTGTTTCTAACTAAAAAAGTAACCAAACTGCATTTGATCTAAAACTAAACATAAATCATCATAAATCATAAACAGTTTATATGTACTTATGTTTTAATGTACAGTATATAGTTAGTTTGTTATAATATCATTTATTCAGTCATCATCAGTAGTCGCAGTACTCATGTCCACACTGAATAACGCACACAAAGAGTTGTGTTACCTGTCTGAGGACATTGTGTGGCAACAGACATTTATATAAAAAAAACTATTTAACTGGTCTTGAGGTCTGGAGATTTGGTATTACAAATCTTACCCTTTTAAATAGATTTAATTTTAATACCTGTTACTATAATGGAAAAAGTAACTCCTGAACAAAGACACTACTTGGTGTGTGGGACAAGGGATAGTAAATCACTACAGAGTCCACTAGATTTCCATTCCACACTATTTGGGATTAAACCTGAGAAGTGTTATTATCTGAGCTAAAGTGACAGAAGTGAACAGATAAAGAGAAGCTTAGGAGATTTACAGGATCGTTCATCACCTCCATCACTTATTCTCCCCAGCCTTTGGATACGTAGTACCAGTAAGAATGTAAAATTACCTTCACTCCTGTTAATTTCACAAACTGTCAGTCACTAACTGTCATTCGCCAGCTCTGTTAGTCATCGTTGGTTCAGGCAGTCACGAAAGGATATGAGGTAGAGAAGCAAAATAATTGCTTAAAAAAACTAAATAATCCTAATCTGTTAATATGATATTGTAGATTTAAATATATTAAAAAGGTATATATATTTTTAATTATATTAAAAATATATATATAGAACAGTTTCTAACTCCATGATGGTTCCTGATGTTTATTTCTTTCTACATTGTAAAGTTTTGCTGAAGGCGTCCAAAAAGCTGCATGAATCTCCTTTGAACAGTTGATATTGAGATGTTTCTGCTACTTCTGCTCTGTAAAGACTTCATAACGCCTCTAATCCGAGCTGCTGTTAATTGGTCATTTTTCAGGCTGATAACTCTAAATGAACTTCTCGTCTGCAGCAGAGGGAGGTTTTGGTCTCGTCCTCCTGGGACGGCCTTCATGAGAGACAGTTTCATTATGGTGCTTGACGGATTTTGCAAATGCACTTGACACAATACTGTTCTTGCAGGAACTATTACAGAAAGGCCGACCTCTGTGTCTTAAAATAACAACTAACTGTTGTTTATGTTGTTGTTACATAATTACCTAATTCCATATGTGTTATTTTATAGTTTTGAAATCCCCAGTATTGTTGTAGAAAATAAATCACTAAACAAAAACAAAGAAATTTGCGAGTGACAAAATTTTTGAACGGTAGTGTACACATATATACATACATACATATACACATACATAAGTATAGAAATATAAAAGAATAAGAAATCAGGAAGGGGGCAAATAGTTTTTCACACCACTGTATATGTGTATATATGTGTACTGTATATATATATATATATATATATATATATATATATATATATACACACATATATACACAGTACACATATATACACATATACAGTATACACACACAGCCACATATATATATATATATATATATATATATATATATATATATATATATATATATATATATATATATATACACACATATGCACACACACACACACACACACACACACGATTAAAGGTCTGATGTTTCTCATCTCAACATTTCACCTCGAGCTCTGTAACATTTGATCAGCAGAATGATGGTCACCAGCAGATACGGAACAGGCGTCACTACACTACTGATCAGCCTGAGCACTGAGAATTGAGCTGATTGACCTGAGATAGAATAAAATAATAGTTATTATAATTAAAACATATAAATAATAATAATAATAATAATAATAATAATAATGCTTTATGCCTTGCAGTTCAATGTTATATGTTTTAGTGTGATTTATCAGATTCAGCTGATGACAGAAACTCGACTCTACTGTTCTATTCCTGTCTTCAGGTTACATTACAATTACAGAACATTCAGAATAATTTGATCACTACTGAGATAAACCAGCTAAATTACAAACTCCGGAATAATCCTGAATATTCTGTTATGTTCCATTAAATATGTTTCTTCTACTTTAACAATAAACACACTAGATGAAGACTCACCGTGCCATACGAATATATAATAATAAAAAAAAGACTCACCATGCACTGTGATGTTGACAGGATTACTGTTTTCTCCAGATTCAGACTCACACCAGTAAACTCCAGTGTGTGATGTGGAGAGGAAGCTGATTTTACATGTAGATCCTGTAACTGATCCCCACTGTGAACAATCTCTAACTCCTGTACTGTGTGTGTTTCGCCTCACTGTCCATCCAGTAGAGTTACTCTGGTCCTCACAGCTCAGTGAGAGAGAGTCACCAGTAAAGTGTTGAGATCTGTTGGGATTGATGATCAGAGAGACTGGAGGAGATTCACCTTAAACACACAACATTTTTCTTATATATATAAAATTTTCTTTCATTATAATTGTACTTAATAATCCTCTACCAGAGCTAAGGGCTATTCAGCTGCCTTAAACATTTCTCACTCGGGAAGGAGAATATCTAGATTTTTTTCAATAATTGTTACCACAGTTGTGATTGAACATTGTTCAGTTCTGTGCTGTGTGATTTTTATATTTAATTTAGACAACTATATTAAACACTCTAACACACCAGTCTTGTTATTTTTCCTCACCAGTGATCCATAGTGGCTGTAGATTGCTGTACTGTGTGTAAAAGGGTGGGTTTCCTCTCTTTCCTCTGCACACATAAACTCCTGTTTATATTTGGAACTAATTTTCCAACGTTTTCCCTCATTTAAGTTGAATAAGTTTTTACAGAACAATTATAAAGTAAACTTAAAACCACTAAATCCAGATGTTGCCACAGACTCACCTGATACAGTCAGTGTAACCGCATCACTGATCACTGAGCTCTGAGAGTCACGTCTCTGTCCTCTGCAGGTGTAGACACCACTGTCAGAGTCTCTAACAGACCTGATACTGATCTCCTGCATTGTGCTGTCTGTATAGACTCGGTCTTCTCCCTCTGTGTAGAGACTCTTATTATCCTTAGACCAGCTGTATGTCCACTCAGTGTCTCCTCCTTCCTGTATGTCACATCTGAGAGTCACTGTCTCTCCTCTGGACACATGTGTATCAGGCTTTATGGAGATTTTAGCTTTAATACTCCCTACAGAAACAAATAGATAAACAAACAAACATGTAATACATTTTTAAAACCACCCATGACTATGTTGCTACAGGAAGGGTCGAGATGTCTTCTGCACAGATTATTTATTTATCCAGCCTTCTTATTAGTGTCAGGTAATAGTCAGTCTCACACTCACAGGAGACACAACTAGAAATGTAAGAGCTGTGCTGTAGTCTACATATAAACTTCATCTAATCAATTATACATTAATTAATTACAAATTTTTGGATTAAATAAAAAAAAAGGCTTAAATACAATAAACATCAGCTTGCAACTGTCAGTAATAGATTTTTGGGTGTCGATTACCTGTAATGTGTTACTGTATGAATTAAGGTGTCGTGCAGATGTAGATACAATTATGGAAACAGTAAACCACACAGATGTAAGACAATAAATACAAGACAAGCTAAAGCTTAAAGTAATTGAAGGCTAAACATGCCATGGAATGATAGTAAACTAGTAAATAGCAGAATAAACAATAATTACCCTTTATTGAGTATTCACATCGGTCACTTATTACTAAAACACTAATACATTTAGGAGACACTCTTATCCAGAGCGACTTACATTTTTTTTTATCTCATTACACATCTGAGCAGTTGAGGGTTAAGGGACTTGCTCAAGGGCCCAACTGTGGCAACTTGGTGGTTGTGGGGTTTGAACCTGGGACCTTCTGAACCGTAGTCCAATGCCTTAAACACTGAGCTACCCCCGGCCCAGTGGTTAAGGCATTGGATAATGGATAATGGATAATGCCCCTAATAATTCTTCAGGTAGCCCCAGTCCTAGAAATGTCATTTAAAACGTTATATTAATGTGTAAATAAGACCATAATGACTACAGGTAAGCATTAGACAGACATCTTTCTCCACTTCTTATCTCTACTGAACACATTTAGTCTCCAACCGTCTCTACTGCACTCACTTACTATTTGTTTATAATGTTCAAACGTGAACAAGATTATGTTCAGTTTAGATAACAATAAGTAACACATGGGGAAAACATTAAGTACCAATGAAGGTCTGTGTATCCACCATATCAGTTATCACTCATTCACGCCTCCTCTTCCTCATCCTCTTTATCACATCTGAACTCATAAATATACTGTACATAGATAAAAAAAAAAACAAAAGAAACAAAACAACAATAACTGACAAAGTCTCTACTCCGAGGTCTGTAACTAAACAATATGATGTAAATAAATGTAACAATCTCAAATAAAGATGGAACATTGAGAATTATCATCTGTGTTCCTGCACCAGACAGTTCTGCTTTAACCCTGACATCTACCAGCACTGTGTAGCCCAATTTACTGTAAAATCTTTTACCAAAAACACTGTGTCACCATAACATCACACAGTGTGCCTAATGACAATTTGGGAAGAAGTTCTTGTTGGAGTCTTTATAGACTCTGGTATTGAAGGATGATGATCACCAGCAGATATAGAGAGGCCGTCACTACACTACTGATCAGCATGAAGCTTTTACATATGATGGACTAAACACAAAATACAATAATTATAGAGTTTCATAATGATAAACTGTGTCTACGTTGTTGGTTAATCTGCCAATATAAATGGATTTATTTTCAGTAATACACACACAGACACCAGAAAGCATGTGAACACACTTCATATTTTATTATTATATAATCACATTTACATCAGCACATGTACACACTATAGATTATGTTAAAGACACTGTGTGTAAAACATTAAATCATAGTTTAATTTAAATAAATATTTACCTGATTTCTCACCTCTGACTGAGACCCAGCTTTTCTCTGACTCTCCTCTCCCTGAGTGTTTACAGTGGTAGAAGCCTTCATCTGACTTTGAGACCTTAGGGATGATCATCTCTTCTGTAGTCTGTGTCTGGAGAAATGATCCATCTTTATAGAAATCAACTCGGGGTTTTGAGGGCTTTGTGTTGCGACATGAACAGCGTAGAGTCAGAGGACGTCCCTCAGTCACAGGATGGACAGGACTCTCCAGGATCACCAGACGATCTGGATCACAAGAAATAACATGTACAGTACAACGGATTACAACCTTAATATTTATTTAAAGATGTAGAGACAATGATTTAAAATAAATGTCCTTAGTTTGTGTTTTGTAAAATAATAATTAATTCATATGTAATATAGTGATATACTTAAATTAAAAAATATATAATTAAATAAAATATATAATTAAAAAACAGTGATAAGCAAAACCTTATATGGTTAAACTAAATCATTATTTTATTATGCTGTGTGTGTGGGCGGGGGGGGGGGGGGGGGGGGGTCTTTTAAATCTGTCACTCCAAATAAACCCATGTCTTCTCTTATGTGTGTCTTAATGGTTTCTTCATGGTTGTCACTTTGTCTGAACAATGTTGTTGGACTTTCGGCTGCTCCCGGCAAGGGGTCACCACAGCGGAATATCCAGTCCGCACAGCAACTTGGTACAGGTTTTACCCCGGATGCCCTTCCTGACGCCACCCTCCCATTTTTATCCGGACTTTGTCTGAACAATAAATATGATAAATTCTATTATCATTCTTGTTCATGTTACATATTTATTTAATTAACAGTAAAGTGTTTGTTGTGCCAGAAAGACGTATTGTACAGTTGAAGTTACATGAAGTGGACTGTTAGTTATTTGTCTGAGATAAACACTGTAAGAACTGGAGATAGACTTGATTACTGTAGCAGACATCAGTATCCTCACCTATATCAGTTAACACTAGTAAATCTGGATCCTCACTTCTGTGTAAGATCGGGTTCTCTGGGGTGGGTGAGGTTGTGTTTAAGAAATAATAAACTGTCTCAATCCAACCGCAGCAGTGAAGATAATAAAAATACATATTATAATTCTCTCTCTCTCTCTCTCTCTCTCTCTCTCTCTCTCTCGTTGTTGTATCATGTGCACTACAGTTCCAGTATCAAGTCACACTACACAAGTACTGAACACCAACACACAAATGATAAAATATTATTTATTGTTCTTTTCATCGTTTATTTTTTTATCATACTAACTACATTGTCATCACTGTCCTGCCTGAACCACACAGACACAACACAGCTACACCGATGTCCGCAGAGAACCACAACACAACACTGAGATGTGTGAGATCAAACAATTACTACAATACATCTGCATAGACTCACATAAATAACTGAGATAAACACAAGATAGAACATCTATCAAACACCTCTTACAAACCAAACACTTATCACAATACCTGTAAAAGACTTTAATAACTGAAAATTAACAATACAACATAAATAAAATGAAAAAAAAAACGTAAACAGAAGTAAAAGACTCAGTATTGTAAAATCTGATGTATTATAAGGACAAATGTTTTTTTTTTTGATTATCTCTTTAAAAAAAAACATAAAACACAAGATGACCACACTTAGTATCACCATGTGGAATATCCAGAGCTCATCAACATTTGGAATAAAAAGCTTAAAGACTGACTTCCATAAACCAATCAAAAACCCTGACATCATCATCCTACAGGAGACATGGTGTAAGGCTGACACGGTCACTCATTGCCTACAGGACTTTAGGGAAATCATAGTCCCAGGGCAGGAATTCAGGAGGTCTTATCATCTGGTACCAATCACAGATACACAATGTACAGTAATAGACACTAAAAATCATAAAATACCACATTTGGCTTAAAATAAGAAAATCCAGATTGTGCTCAAAGAAACATCTGAACCTCTGAGTCATTACATCCCTCCCTCAGAGTCACCAAGCTACTCTGAAGGGTAGAGAGTTAGAGAGAGATACATGTTATTTCCAGGGCCATAGAAATGTGTTTATCTGTGGAGACCTGAACTATAGAACAGAGACACACCCTGATATACAATAAACACACACAACCACTTCATTAAAATCAACATGATCAACCTCCATCACACACTAACACACCTCCGTCACAAAGCTAAGAAACACCCTGACGAAGTACAGACTCAGTGAGCAGCGTCTAGCCGTAGAGACACAGACAGACCTCTGACTGCCCCGAGAGAAGAGACTGTGCCAGCGGTGCATGCTCAATAACACAGAGACAGAGCTGCACTTCCTCAATGAATGATTGAAATATTACCGCATTCACATTGAATTCTTCACCAAATTCAATAAAATCATCCCCAACTTCAACTATCACAACCTTATTTCTAATATTTGAAAATACAATTATAATATTTGTCATGCCAATAAAGTACCTTTGAATCTCGAAACTTGAATCATATTTCAGCAGTAGGGGGCGCTAGTGACATGTGTGCTAAATGAGGCTTCAATTAATGAACATTGAATCAATGCTTCATGAAGTCTAATTTGGCCATCTAAAACTAAAGGATAATGCTAATGCTCAAGCTAATGCTAATGGTGGCAGAAGAAAACAGACAAAAAGCTACAAATATCAGGAACAATTAAGAGGTATGACAACGGTAACGACAACAGATCCAAGAACAACTGAAACACAAACATTACACAAACTGATTACATGAACTCATGTTACAAACTTCTTAGTTATTCATTACTGCATCAGTTTGAGTTGGTGATGTAATGCCTGTCATTTTGTCACCAAGCGCAGAAGGTCTGTGTTGTCATCACAGTAAAATCAACAATGACTGATACCACCAGGTTGCTGCTAACGTTACAACTCTGTTAACAAACACCACCATGGAGTTCATCTGTTACAGTTTTTACCCATTGCTTGAACACTATAGACGCATGCTTAAACCAAAGTAACGTAACTTGAAGTTGTTGTTACTATACCTTAAACAAAGTGTAACCATACCTTAAACAAAAGTGCTGCTTAGCACTTTAGTTGCAATTCTGCAACACACTCACTCCTTTCTACAACACACTTACTCCTGCACACTACACATTATTTCATACATAAGACACTTCATTCAAAAATGAAATCTCAGGGTACCATTGAGAAAACACATCTATTCTAAATACAAAACACATTCGACAGTTGAAAATACTTAGACACACATCTGAAAATACTTACTCACAGAATGGAACACCAATCAGCAAACTACAAAAACACCTCACTTAAGCTATTTTGAGAACTTTGCAAGCATGGAAGCAGGGAGAGCTAGAGGCAGAGGTTGAGGAAGAGGAAGACGAAGACAGAGAGAGAGAGAGAGAGAGAGAGAGGGGAGGAAGTGGTCGAAGAGGCCATGCAATGACCATTATTTCTGATGACATAAGAGCAACTTTGGTGGAGCATGTCATAAACCATGGACTGATTATGAGGGAAACTGAGCAGAGAGTTCACCCTAATCTAAGCCGTTTCACAGTTTCATCCATAATAAGGACATTCCGACTGGAAAACAGGTATGTCTTCAACTCTCTACCCTACTCAGACTCTATCTAGAGTATTTACAATACTGTACCATATCACATTGCTGAATCACATGTACTGTTTTTCAGGGTGAGTAATGCTCCTTTTTGAACAAAAGTAGTAGTTTTGTGAAACATACGATGATCACGTGTTGAGATGTTTCAGTACTATGTATGGTATACACAGTAAAGTACAGTATATACAGTACTGAAAAAAAGAAGCAAACCAATAACAATTTGTGGTTGCATTTTTCTACAGAATGGCTAGAAGATCTACTGGGGTGGACGCCAGCGCCTGTTCACACAACAGCAGGAACTTGCCATTGTGAACCTAGTGAGAGCAAACAATGCAATCCGTCTCCACCAGCTACAGCAACAAATACTTGAAGATAGGCAGGTATTCAACAACATAAATCGAGTAAGCATTACCACTATCAGACGCATCCTGGTAAAGCACAACATGACCATGAAGCAACTGTACAGGGTCCCATTTGAGAGGAACAGTGTCAGGGTCAAAGGACTTCGACATGACTATGTACAGGTAAGTGTTACAGTCCTTTACATTTACAACCCAGAATGGGTGCATTCCAGTAACAGCTGAATATGTACCATTTGATCAGTACCACATATATATATTCGGAAAGCTACACAGGTACCTGTGTGCTGGGTTGAGGCGGTTCTGTATGTGTAGTAGTGTAGTTGTGTGTTTTGAGTAATGTCATCCACAATATGTATTTTTTGTTGCAGAGAATCTTGGACATAGATGGTGCTGCTCAGCCTTATGAATTTATTTACATTGATGAGGCCGGATTCAACCTTAGCAAAAGTAGACGAGGACGTAAAATGGGGACGTAATTTACTTGGCCAAAGGGCGATTGTGCACATCCCGGGGCAGCGCGGGGGAAATATCACATTGTGGGCCGCCATAAGCCTCCGAGGGCTACTGCACCATCATTCCAAACTGGGTCCATATAATGCGCAACACATAATCACATTTCTAGATGCACTTCATGATGCAGTTGTACAGGACAGACCAGAGCAGCCCAGGTTTGTTGTTGTCTGGGATAATGTCAGTTTCCATCGGGCTGCTATCGTCCGGAACTGGTTCACCAACCATGATCAATTTGAAGTTGTGTATTTGCCCCTTTACTCGCCATTTCTCAACCCTATAGAAGAGTTTTTTTCAGCTTGGAGATGGCGCATATGACCGCCAACCACATGCCCGCATGCCTCTTCTGCAGGCAATGGAACAGGCCTGCGGAGACATTGAGGTAAGGTCAATCCATGGATGAATTCGCACACAAGGGGATATTTTTCCCGATGCTTAGGAAGAGAAGACATTGCTTGTGATGTTGATGAGATCCTGTGGCCAGACCCCAAAAAACGGCAGGATCCATAAGTCCACTCATGCACAATTGTGTTTTTCTGTGTTTACAGTAGTGTATTATTTGTTTTATTGTTGCTTTAACTGAATTTACTGTACTGTAAAGTACACAACTGTAATGTACAGTATTTAGTATTGAATTTTTTGGGTGTTGTGAAAACGTGCCTTCTGTGGAGCTGAATAAAAACAGTGCAAACAAAAGCCTGCCGTGTTTTATATAAAGTAGACTAGTGTGCTGCTGCTGATTTGTAAGTGTATTCATATGATGCAAGTAGGTTTCATTTTGTCATTAGACTGACATTTTGACAAAGGATTGTTAGGTTTTGATAGCAGAGTTTCAATTTGACATAGATGTGAATGGTTATGTCACAGTGTTGTGCCTTATTTGCTTGTGTATAGAGTTTTGACATGATGAGCCATGTTTTGCAAAACGTGTTCAAGTAACGGGCAAAAACTGTAATAGAGTTGTAATGTTAACAGTAGAGTCTGAGAATCTACAACACTGTACATCACCATGACTTCATCAGAGACATGGGGTTTAGCTATGTTTGATTTAAGACTTTTCTTTGCTATAAGTGGACAGCTGAAAAAACGAAATCAGTTTGTCTTATTTTTTTTATAAAAAGAAAATCTGCTTATTTAAACACCAAGGATCATCTGTAGGATCATGTCATTGATATATATATATATTTCAAAAACTGCATATTTTGTTAAACCATTAATAATGGTCAGATGTCAAAATATTTTAGTTCGTTTGGCAGAAGCAGTTTAGATGTGCACTGAGGGCAAAGTCTGGAAGAAACTGTTTATAACTGTATACAACCCAGACTGACTGAAAGCGGCAAAGCAATTATCTGAACAAAATCTGTTTAATGACCCTATGAGAATATAATTAGTGTTACTGTGGTCTGTGATGTTAAATAAGATTAAATGTCTTTAGATGAAGAGTGTGAAACTAAAGTTGTATAGAGCCGCACTATAGCCTATAGCCTGATTAAGTGTTTTACTTCCTCTACTATAACTGATTCAGATCATTAGAGAAACAAGACTGTGACGTTTGGTTGCTGCCTTTAAGTAATATTACAATTACAGGACATTTAGAACTTTCATAACATTACTGAGATAAATTAACAATTAAGTGTCTCTTATTGAATAGTTCTCCTAGTTACAAACTCTGAATATTCTGCATTAAACATTTACTTTCTAGTTTAACAATAAACACAATACATGTAGACTCACCATGCACTGTGATGTTGACAGGATTACTGTTTTCTCCAGATTTAGATTCACACCAGTAAACTCCAGTGTGGGACAGGAGGAGGGAGCTGATTGTACATGTAGATCCTGTAACTGATCCAGGACAATCTGTAACTACTCTACTGTGTGTGTATCGTCTCATTGTCCATCCAGTAGAGTGACTCTGGTCCTCACAGCTCAGTGAGAGATAGTGAGAAGTAAAGTGTTGAGTTCTGCTGGGATTGATGATCAGAGAGACTGGAGGAGATTCACCTAAAACACACAACATTATAACTCACATGTTATTATTATTGCATTGATTTTTTGGCATAACTTGCATTGAACACATTTCATTTACCATCTCGTTTAATTAAAACCCTGTAGGATCTGCAGAGGTTTTGGGGCCCTAAAGAAGTTCTGACATGTCCTGACATTTGTGTATTTTTCAGTTACTTATAAACATATAAATGTCTAAAGTCTGTATTCCGCACAAATTGAGTTACAGTAATATATGAGCAGCATGTATGTTCAATTTTGTATTTTGAAGAAATTTACAATTATGCATGGTTAGTGAAAACGACAAAAAAATTATAAGACACTGAAATAAGACCACAAATCACATTCATAACATTTCTGTACAAGACTTTTGTGAACTGGATCTTGTCGCCTGTTTGCTTCAAAATGATGTGACAATCACTCTGCTCACTCATTCACAGATAAAATGATCTTAACTTACATTTTCTCTTTTTGTTTAGAAAGACCATATGCGAGGAGATGTGAATGATCATGAATAATGCTGTAATTCACACCAGAGAATACAAAGACCTGCATAATGAGCTGCATAATGAGCCTTTCAGTCAGGTATGTGACAGAGAGGGAGGTGCTACAAGAAAATAATTTAAGGACAAAAGAAACATGTTTTGTTTGTAGTTTATTTAGAATATAGTTAAATGACAGGCAAAATATGTCAATAAAAAAAATCACTATTACACCCTATACATAATAATCAATTTTACACTCTATACATAATCTACTCGCTCACATAGTGCAGAGAAAATGTCCAGGATCAGTGTTGGGGGACATTACTTTTTAAAGTAACTAATACATTTTTAAAGACAGTAATTTTGTAATGTAATCAGTTACATTACAGTGTTACTTTCTGATAAAAGTAACTAGTTCGAGTACTTTTCCATTGCAGAAAATGAAAACTCCTTTGTGATTCCTCATGCATGTTGTTTTATTCAAGACCTTTATAATTATTCTACTATCATCACTTAGTTAATTACTAATACCCCTATCTCACCTATACGGTTTCACACGGTGGCCGTAAGTACAGTTCATCATGATTCAACGCGAGTTTTGGAGCTGTGATTAGGTTTCCATCTTAACGCGTCGATCTGCACATAGTCAAACCGCATATGTGAGATAGGGGTATAACAGCAGGAATAACAGAGGGGGGCAGGTTATCGGGGGTGTAGCATGGCTTGTAGGATGACTTTCACTCACACACACACACACACACAGACTAATGAATTGGGAATGACTGCTGTCTGGCTCACGGATTACATAATGAAATGAATAATGGATTACATTTTTGAAATAATAACTAAATAACTGAGTACATAAATGGCGAACCTAATGCGTTAGATTATTTGTGGCATCAAAAAAGTTATTTAAGTACTACAAAGTAATGTGTTACTCCCAACACTGTCCACGATTGAGAGGAGAGGGACACAGATGATCTTATACACAGAAGGCACATGTATGGCATAAATATGGCCGTCCAAAAAGACACATTCAGGGTAAAACAGTGCAAACGGGAACAGTGCATGATGAAAAGGGTGTTAGGTTTGTAAAAGTCTACTCTTACACCCTGTCTATAGTCATACTGTACATCTCTGTGTCTCTCTCTCGAAAATAAATAAATAAATAATTAAATTGCATACTTGACATTTCCATGGTGTTCTTTGCTGCTTACCATACACTGCTTTACAATACACACAGACGCTGTGACTAGTCGTGACAACACTCCTGTCACCAGAGTTCAGTCCATGTGCTGAGTGTACACAGAAACAGGTGCAGACAGATACATATGTTATACAGTCAGTTAACTTTAAATATACAAGAGATCCATACTGAATCCAAACCCTAGTTGTGGTCCAGGTTCCCATCTGGGTCGGAATCAAAAAGTGAGATCATCCGTCATGTTTTCCATGAAATACTGATGAGCTTGGTCTGTATCTCACCTGCTCATTTGCATTTGCTTTCTATTAAACAGGTGGCTGATCATTTTCACTGTCATATACTGTTTATAAAAAAAAGAAAAAAAACATGAGCATGATAACACAATAAAATAAACTACTGTACATCATCATCAATCACTAATGACCATAAATACAACAAAAACTTTTGTAATGTTGTACAACAACTTTTTTTGCACATCTAACAAAAATCTGTAAGCTACATAAAGCAGTATTTAGCCACCTGGAGCTAAATAACATTACACATAGCAGTGTCATAAGGTAACCAAAAAATAAACCAAATAGCTAGCATAAGCTAAAGCTATCCAAAATGGGGTGAAATTCATTAGAAACATTTACACCACAACTGGTATTCATCAACATCTGTAAGCTACATAAGGCATTAGCTTAGCCACCAGGAGCTAACCTGTTTGTGCTAAGCTACAGTACATAAGGCAGTACAGATGTCGCCATTAAAAACCCGCGTTTCGAGAAAAGGGATCCCGTGACTTGCCGCGGCTTTGCGCGGCTGCGTGCGGGAAGCTGTGAACATGCCCTTCATTACCTGTAGGGGGCAGTCGTGTTTTAGTCTGAAGTATTGTGTGTCTACTGAAGCCGAAAATGTGTGCAAATTAAACTGCGCATGCGTGTTTGGAGTCGCTGTGTATCAGTCGGTTGGGAATCATCACGGAGGTTACAACACGGCGTGGCTGCAGCTGGAGTTTGTCGTGTTCGAGGTAAGTTTAGCTTTCTTTTTAGGATGTGATTCTCGCTTTCATGACTCCCAATTATTCATCTTAATCTCAGGACGTACAATTAGCAATTTCAGTTTTTAATAGTGTGGAGATTCACAAAACACCGTTTTCGTGTAAAAACCTGAACCTACGGAGCCCCCATGGGTCCTGTGGTAAATAAATAAATAAATAAAATAATAACGAACCGAGCGCGCGGATTAATACACCGAGATGTGTGTTTCTTACCCCCACCCCGAGTGAAAACGGCGTGTTCAGACAAAGGCTCGCCAGTTAGATGCCATTTCTGAACAAACTGAGTCGTGTGTGTTAAAGCATTAAATGGTAAAAGAGCACTAGCAATAAACGTTTTTTTTTCTGAAGCCGAACTTTATTAATGAGTTACGAGTAAAGAACCTGTACATATGTTCATACAGTATTGACAGCAGCTCTAATTTACTGCGGTAAAGCCAGCCGCCGTTCAGAAAAACACGGTCAAGCCAGCCGCGATTGATTTTAGTGCGCGCGCATATTACAGTGATTACGGTAGTTTCATGAACAACACAGAGAGAATGCCCCATATCTGAAAAATGCTGCAGTAAAATAGTTTCATATGTGGTGTGTATATAGTATGGGACGTCCTGAATAAGAACTGATCATTGTTTTTTTTCTGCTCATTAGAAATGGGGTCTTTATACCCCTTTAAAGTGTAATAATGTCCAATATCTCAAAAATGCTGCAGTAAAATAGTTTCATATGTGGTGTGTATATAGTATGGGACGTCCTGAATAAGAACTGATCATTGTTTTTTTCTACTTATTAGAAATGGGGTCTTTATACCCCTTTAAAGTGTAATAATGTCCAATATCTCAAAAATGCTGCAGTAAAATAGTTTCATATTTGGTGTGTATATAGTATGGGACGTCCTGAATAAGAACTGATCATTGTTTTTTTCTACTTTTTTTTTTTATCATATAATGTGTGTACATTATTTGGGATAAAAACTGACCATGGCGTTTTATACTTACTAGAATTTATTTTTTCATAGGTCTCTGAAGTGAAATAAAGGCATTTTATTTAACTTTTTTTCCCCATTGTGAACATTTGTTTATTTGACCTCTCTTCCAAAGCAGACGTTAATCCTCATTATAGAAAACATTCATTGAAGAATAACTGCTACTTTTGAACAGTAAAACAAAATAAAAATCAATTCTGGTATTTAGAAAGACTAAATACATTATTTTGTCTGTTTTCTATGAATTCTGCTGTAACTTATCTACATAAAACAATTATTTGAATGGTGAATATTTAAGAAAAATATTGTAACAGACAACCGTCAAAGTCACCAATAAATAACACGGATATTAAAGCAGAAATGCAAATAAATAAGCAAGTAAAAATTGACGAGCATGTTGTATTATCTCTCAGTCCTGGGCGTCTAAATGAAAAGCGCTCTGAAAGCGCGTTGTCTCTGTGTCGGTCCTGAAACTACCGTAATCACTGTAATATGTGCGCACACTAAAATCAATCGCGGCTGGCTTGACCGCAGTTCTAATTTGTCTAAATCGCATTGCAGACAATAAAAATAAGTCGAGTCATCCTGTGTCGAGTCAAAAGATGAAGAAATGCCTAAATGTAGTTGTACGAATAAAAGATTATGTAATGATACAATGTAAATATTTTCACAGAAACAAAGCGTAAAGATGAGACGTGAATCTGAAGAGGATCTCTTTGATGATTGCCTGGTAAAGCATTGTTTTCTTATTAATTATACAATTTATTAATACCTTGAATATAGTGTTTGTTGTATTGGACAGAAGCATATAAATGCAAATGAATATATAAATATGAGTAATTATTGAACGAATTTTCATGTTTGGACTAACCCTTTAAATACAAACTCAGCATTCATCATAGGATTTCCTGACACTGTAAAGGTGCAGAGTAATCTATGGAGTGTAGCCATCTCATGCCATGTTTTACAATCTTTTAGTGATGCAAGATTATTGCTAAAGCAATTTAACCCAAGTTTAACAATCTGAAGTATATGAAGTGAAGGTCATTTTTTATTTTCAATTATTTATATATATTTTTTTTTCTCTGTGAAATGAAGTCAGCACAGGTTGAAGCAATTCAGATTTTTTTTTTGTTTCTCAAAATAAATTATTTATTTTCTTGTACATTTTATGCAGGGGGACAGACGAAGTGATGCCAGTATGCACCTTCTTAAAATCCTTGTCGTCTGTGCTGTTGAAGGGGAAGGACCAGTTGGTGTATCCATAATCCTTGAAGGAGAGGAAATTTTGCAAGAATGTGGATGTGCAATAGCTCCGAGCACTGCGCTACACATTTGAGCTATTTTCAGAAAGTGCTTCTAGAACTTGATGGGATTAAGCTATCACCAAAAGTGCAAGCTTTAAAGATGAAGTTATCTTAAAACATTTGATTTGGCTTGACTACAAGTCTTTACATGTTGTGTTTACATGTTCAGCTTAATGTTTTAATGCGTTATGGTTTCAATGGCATACTTTTAAGTGCACTAGTCCAGAGTGCTGATTTGAATGTTGCAACTTCACTGCTTCCGAGGGCTATTACGTTTTAACGTTTATTCTACAGTTTGTTTAATGTATTTTCTGCTGTATTTTATTTCTAAATGAATGCTGTATTTTATTTATTTATTATTTTACACAATTTTGTTTAAAACAAGTATTTCAGGCCCTGGTGCCGTGCAGTTTTTTTCTATGGATGCAAAATTTAGCTGAATGCACTTTTATTAAAAAGACAACTTGGATCTAGACTGTGAATGTCACAAATATTTGGTAATGTTGGTGAATAAACTGTTTAATTATATTTTAGTTGTGTGATTTATGAAAGATATAGATGAAATAATTACTTAAGTTTCTTTCCAAAACATAAATTAGCAATGTTTACATTATTATAGGGAGTAATATAAATTGATAAAACCAAGTTAAGGGAAAATCTCACAAAACAAAATGATAGTAATTTCATAAAATTAAGGTTCCTGCAACTTTACTTGATTATTTTAAATAATTCTAATTTGTGCATTAAATATAATTATGTAACTTTTACTTGATTTCTTTTATTGTTAATTTAATTAAGTAAATTTTACCTGACAATTACGGGTGAGTTTTACTTAGGCTGAATCACAATTCTATTTTCTTCCCCTTGTCCCTTGAAACGAAGTGGAAAGGGGAAGGGTATAAATATTTCCCCTAAAAAATGGGACAACACTGTTATACGTCATCATACGTTGTCGCTGGTTCCTAATGTTACATCAGAGGACATGCGCCGATGTTTATCACACATTCCAATAAGAGAGATTACTCACTCCCAAAGGTTTTTTGCGCCGTATTTCGATTTTTAAAAAAGTTGCTCATTTTCACCACGAACACGGATGAGTCTTCGGGTTTCCTCAGCCGTCCATATACAGAATATGAATTACAAAACTGTGGTCACGTTGCAATAAGTAAGAATAGTGTAAGCAAAACAATAGTGTATGGCCGTAAGCAAAACAAACAATGCGTTATCAAATGCTCGGCAAAATGCCGTGCTACTGAACTTTCATATTTGTTTGTAGCATGCAGTAAAGTGTATGTGACATCAAAATATATATTTGTAATATTGTGATATATGTGCTATCCGCTAGCAAACTTTAGCGATTTTTTTTGCAAACGTTTCTTTACAGAACATCACTATAAACACAAACACAAGACTAAAGGTAATATACATATAATGAAAACTTGTCATAAAAATCTTTATTAATGGCAAAAATGACTTAACATTTATGGGTCTGTTTGCTCGAGTGAGCAGCCATGTTGAAAACTTCGCTTAGCCCTTCGTTTGAAGTGAGGTCCTGAAAAATCTTGGAGGGCTATCTGGCCCTTCCCCCCTCCCCCTACACCTCCAACCAAAAGAGAAATGAGACACCACTACCCCTGCACGTGAACGCGTCAAATGGAAGGGTAGGGGGAAGGGTTGGGATTCAGCCTTAATATTGGAGCAATAAAATTTACTTAAAATCTGTGTCCAAATTGTTATGAGGATTTTATCAATTAAATCTTACAAGTTCTTTTTTTCAGTGCATGGGTGAACACGATGTTTTAAGAATTTAATTATATATATATACATTGTGTGTGTGTGTGTGTGTGTGTGTGTGTGTGTGTGTGTGTGTGTGTGTGTGAGACCGGTGCAACTCACACGTCCTATTCCATTGTCATTCATACTGCCGTAGTTTTTAGAGCCCTAAAAAAGCATTCGCTAGTAAGTAAGTAAATAAAAGACAAATGAATAAATAGTTTTAAATTATATATATACAGGGGCGTAGATTTAGGGTGGACGGAGGGGATGTGACCCCACCAATATCCTCCGACCATTGAAATGTCCCCACCAATAATTTAATCCACTTTTTTTTAAATCGTTCTGTCAACATTAACCTAGACACGCAGAAAGGGATAAATCACGTTCTCTCCTTGAGTCCTCCCGCCCCCAAAACACATATGAACATTTTGATTGGCTGTGCCTTTCCCTGCCATCATGTGATAGACGATTGGCTGCGTTCAGACACAAGCAGCGCCAAATGCAGTGGACTCACATTCAGTACAGCAGGCCAGGATATAGTCTGTGAATACGGACGTAAAACTAACAGCAGATTAAACAGCTAAATGTAAAAGTATAAATATGATCCCTGTCAGTCTCCTAATCTAGTGACTGTTTGTCAGAAATCAGTATTGTGAAAGAAATTGATAAACTAATATATTAATATTGCCATATGGCTAGAATTTTGTTGACACCAATAGACAATCCACTTCAGAAAAATAGTTTTTAAAATGCATTCACTTACTTGGCGAACATTAATGATTTGATTCGAGGTTTGCACACTAAGACTCAGAAAAAGTGAAATAAAATGATTGCTGTTTAAATGCCATGTGTTTATCCTGTTTTGTCAGGTAACAGAACCTAAACACCTGTGCTGTATATCAGACAGCGATGGAGAGTGTGTAGATTACACACAGGTGCTCTCTAGTCATTAGCACTCATCAGGCAATGTCTATGGCCAACTGACTGCACTCAGACCAAAGGGGGCTGAATAATTACACACACCCCACTTTTCAGTAATTTATTTGTAAAAAAAAAAAAATGTTTGAAATCATGTATGATTTTCGTTCCACTTCTCGCGTGTACACCACTTTGTATTGGTCTTTCACGTGGAATTCCAATAAAATTGATTCATGTTTGTGGCTGTAATGTGACAAAATGTGGAAAAGTTCACGGGGGGCGAATACTTTTGCAAGCCACTGTAGTTGTCCTGAGATTTAACATTGTTACCAATAATAGGCTGAGGCATTTTCTGTCCATGCTCATAAGGAATCCCTCAATGTTTTTCAATTAGGGGACAGAAGCAGATCAGCCATGTTGTAGTTCAGGTGAAGAGGCGAGTTCACAGGAGGTCAATCTGAATGTTGATTATACAGTATATAACATATAATATGTGTGCGTGTATTATACATGTTGATTATACTAATATTTAGCATTATGAGGAGTGATAGGCTGAGGATGTAAGTGATTCATTAGTGTTTTTGGCAAAAGTTTTGAACTGACATTTCACTTTTTTGTCACGCTATTTCATCAGGTGGCAATGCTGTCCGGTCCTAGTGCAGTCAGAGGGGAAGAGTTAGGGTCAAAGCCATTGTTCACCCCCAAAAAAACTTTACTCACTATTTACTCCTTAAGTGGTTCCAAACTTATCAAATTTTGTTGAATACAAAATAAGATATTGGGGAAAAAAGCTGAAAACATTGACTTCCGTAGCAGGAAAAACAAATACTATGTAAATCAATGATTACAGGTTTTCAGCATTCTACAAAATATCATCTTTAGTGTTTATCAGAAGAAAAAAAGAACAGCCTGGACAATATTGATGTCAAACAAATATGCCAGCAGTTTATTTTTGTTAACGAGAGGCGAAGGCATGTTTTTGTCTCCTTCATATAGGAGCAATAGGCATTGAGCTGTTGTGTGGTACTCTACCTAGTAGTTCATGTTTAGATGTAATCTACTTTTATATGTATACAGATGATTGAGATGTTTCATTTGCACTAGGGCTCAATAAAGAATAGTTTTTATTTTATTAAAGACTATCTTTTTGTCAGTTATGAAACATTCCTTTAACTTTACACTATTCCTTAATTTAACTTAATGAATTGCATTTCGAGTGGATTAATATAAATCGAAGCATTGCTAGTATTAATGTAAAGTGATTTCGCACCATATTAAGAAAAACATGTATTCAGTGGACATAGTTGGGGTGGGAGGTTGGTAGGTGGATGGGGCAGGGGGTTGGGGGTTGGGGGGTGGAAAAGGGGATTGGGGGATGGGGTATTAGTTGGAGTCATAGGTAGCAAACCTACGCCCTTGTGTGTGTGTGTGTGTGTGTGTGTGTGTGTGTGTGTGTGTGTGTGTGTGTGTGTATGTATATATATGGAAATATAATTAATATTTTCGTGTTTAATTAAAAAAAAAAAAACATTTTAATGGTTAGTGATTGTTGCAGACATTTACACTATTTTTGAGAACTATTAAGTTCTCCTTCAACGTGTCATAGCCGATAACTGCACCTTTGAAGCCTTTGAATGGTGTTAAAAATACTTGCAAAACAAGTATTGCAGCCATACATTGGAGGGAACTTCTGAGGTGGTCAGTGATTGATGGCACGGTCGGTCGGAGGGGGTTGTGATCACACCTATAGATCTTTTGTTCTAGGCTATCGGTCAAATATCTCTCCACTTGGAAGCAAAAACATGCAAGGGATTTCAGCATCTCGACGCACATACTAAGCTGTTTATAAAGTAGACACTGTTTGTTTTTTCATTTTGTAATCTTTCCCGTGTTTACCGTGTACTGTACAATGTATATTCATTTTTTAATGAATTACTGTAAATAAACTACACATTCCGTTGATTTACCAGAAATGACTTTTCTGTTTTTTTGTGTGTGCTAAACTAAACTTCAGGGTCAAAGTAATAGCGATTTTATTTGAAAAGTATTATATATTTACAATGCTGATAAGTTCAAGCTTAGATTCATATATAAACTGCTTCAAAGTCTTTCCACCCCGTGACCGCTGAAATCCGACAGACGCAGGGCTCAAGGGAGGTGTGTCTGTGTGTGTGTGTGTGTGTGTGCGTGCGCGCGTGTGTATGTGTGTGTGTGTGCGCGTGCACTGTATCCTGTCCTATTTTCAGCGGATTTTTCCGCTACCGCAGATCAGTTTATCAACTTGTAATATATACATTTTAGGAATATATTAACATGTGCAGACATTTAAGGGTGCGCTGCCCTCTCTTGCCCCTGCGTAGAGCCTACACACACACACACACACACACACACACACACACACACACACACACACACACACATCTATCTATCTATCTATCTATCTATCTATCTATCTATTATATAAATACACATTTGGAATCTGCATCTACATTTTCTGTTACAAGTATAGAATTAGGTTCAGCTCAGACTCATGATCAATGGTGTTAGGGTACTTATGTAGTGATAATTAGTTTCAGCCAGATCATTAAAACTAACAATGGACTATGACACTCTTGAGAGGGGATATGAAGGTGTTATTCATTTATTTATTCTCTACAAGGGTGCGAACAACAGTACAGACCAAACTATAACTCTCTCTTACTACTATAAAAATTCTAAATATAAACAAACAAAATACAGCTTTTTTTCCTCAGAGGTAAACGGAAAAGTGAAGTTGTTCAGCTGTTTACTGTCACTGCAGCTTCTTCAAAGTCTTCCCACTCCGTGACCACTGAAATCCGACACGACACCACGTTAGGCTACGTCTTGACTCATTTGTATACCGACGGTGATTGGATGTTTCCCGAGGGCTCAGGGGAGTGTGTGTGTCTGTATGTGTGTGTGTGTGTGTGTCTATGTGTGTGCGTGCGCGCGGGTACTTGTTCTACTGTTATAAAAACTCTAAATATAAACAAACAAAATACAGCTTTTTTTTCAGAGGTAAACGGAAAAGTGAAGATGTTCAGTGTCACTATGCAGATGTTACACTCAGTGGAGTTACCGAAATCATTGGTTTAGTCCTCATTGAGTTGCCACACATCATTTCCACATTTCACTCGCTTTTATTACTCTTATGTGAGCATAAACAGTGCAACATTCCACAGGTTTATAATACACCGCGGCCAAGTGAACCACGTTCCCGTCGAACGAAACGAGGCATAATCGTGGTGTTTGCTTCGGTTATGACACACCATAGTTTATTACCTGCTGTGGTAGATCTGAATATTTATTCAAACACAATAATAAATCTTTATATCGTCAGGAGGGCTCAGTACATTGTTTTAGCGATAGTTTCACGGAAGCGAGTTCAGAACTAATCTAACCAAACCAAAAAAAAAAAAAAACATCCGAAGCTTCAAATAGAATGAACGAACTAATGAAATTGATATATATGTAATTGATATACTGTATATACAGACGTGTGTGTCATTTTAATTCAAATGAACATTTTAATGATTTCTGATACACTTATTAACTTATCCACATACACTTATCAACACAAACTCTCCGGGCACGCACACACAATCTCTAAAAAATTAATATTAATAACATACATATACAAATAAACAAATGTAGGTGTAATAAAAGTAGTCGTGATGTCAGTACTCGCCCAGCAAACCAGCCTTTTGCAGCGGCTTAAAACGTATGAATTATCTTCAAATATACAAAAAAAAAAGCGAAAAGACACTCGATTATTATGCATAGGTTATTTGTTTAATTCAAAAAGTTCATAAAAACACTTTAAAACGAGAGAAAAACTGTTAAAATCCTCGTTCGCCTTCTCAGCGTTAGGTAGCGAGTGACGTCATGATTTGAATCTGCGCGCCACCGGGGGAAACATAGGGAAACTGACTTTCCCGGACCACCGGCAAAAGTCCTTCTATGCGCCATCTGGCGGATATTCAGTGAAGCACAACACATTTATTTTAAATTCCCGAATGTTGCCTCCGGCAAGTCGCGGCAAGCCGCGCGCTAAATTGCGGCATACAAAAATGCGGAAAACACGCAGGGTTTTAAGGGCGACATCTGTATGTTAGCGAGATTAACAGTGTTATCTGCATGCTAACCTAAACTATGTAAGTGTCATTAAATGATAGTGTTTCACATAAACTGGCAAAAGTTATTTGGTAAAAGTTAAAATAATTTCAGTTTTATATTGTAAAAGTCAGGATTATATAAGACTTAATACCTTACCCATGGTAATAGTTTGCTGGATTCTCCTCCTGTACTGGAGGGGGCGTGGCTTCAGTGTTGTTCTGAGGAAAAGATAAACTCTTCCCACTTTCCAGAACATTCTGTAGAGCTTTAGAAACCTGTACAGCATGTGCTATTTTCTACACGCACAGGAAACTCACCTGAGCTTATCTGATTTGCGATCAGATATGAGCATCTGTGAGACGAAGCTGCAAGAACTTCACAAGGCCAGATGCTTTGAAGTAGACCACGAAACCAAGGGTGTAAATTGGTGATCCGGAGAACAAAGCAGAAGGTTTTACAGCTTCACCCCAAAAACCAAGGGTGTAAATCGACGAGCCGGTAAACAAAGCAGACAGTATTACAGCTGAGCTGGGGGGGGGGGGGGGGGAATGACCATGTCACACCTAGACACTCTCTTGACCTCCAGAAGACATGCCTTTCAAGGAACAAGGCATACGGCATGGAGACTATTTTCATTCATTCATTCATTCATTCATCTTCTATACCGCTTAATCCTGTGTTCAGGGTCGCGGGGGACCTGGAGCCTATCCCAGGAGACTTCGGGCACTAGGCGGGGTACACCCTGGACAGGGTGCCAATCCATCGCAGGGCACACACACATACACACACTCACACACCCAATCACACTCTACGAGCAATTTAGGAACACCAATTAGCCTAACCTGCATGTCTTTGGACTATGATAGGAAACCGGAGTACCCGGAGGAAACCCACCAAGCACGGGGAGAACATGCAAACTCCATGCACACAGAGACTGGAATCGAGCCTGGCCGGGGAATCGAACCCAGACCCTGGAGGTGCAAGGCGACAGTGCTAACCACTACACCACCGTGCCGCCCGGACACTATTTTAAAAATCTTTTAAGTGTGCCAGTAGGGCAAAACGTATTTACATATATTTACTCAGTACCTTTTATTCCTGTTTATATGTTTGATTATTCTGCATAACTTTAAAGGTGTAATCAGCATTTACAAACCCCTTTAATTAGGTAAAGGAAGGAATGAGTGGGTAAGATATGTAATGTTTGGTGTCAATCTCAAGCTGGCTTTATTTCAAGAATGTTGGTGAACCTGGGAAATTGGTAGCATGAACAGAGCTCATGCAAAATGACTTCATATAAAGTATTACAAACTCCAACCGGATGGGTCACACGTGACAGCCGAAACACCGGGCTAATTTATGCAGAACAGGAGGAACCACGTGAGGCGTGGCAAAGCCCCGCAACCACATCCGATTGGACCAATCAGCCATGGGACGGACTAACCCCGAAGGGACAAAAACCCTAAGGAGTAAGAGTTAAAAAAAAAGAGAGAAGAAAAACATCACGACTGGAACCTACAACATCTTCCAAGCAGCTCGGGCTTCCGCCGTTGTGGCGCCTCGCCGCTGCTACTGGCGTCATCCACTCTTCAGGAACTCTCAACTAGACTTCGTGCCAGAAGTCCCGCAGGAGAAGTTCCAGAGCTCAGCCATCGGTAACCAGGCAACCAACACCTCACCGAAGGGCTTTACCGTCAGACGTCATCTCTACAACAGCGCACCAACCAATCAGCAATGCCGTGATTCCCTTCGCTGGAGGCGAACCCATAGGTGAGAACGTAATGTAACACAAGTAAACAAACAAAGCTGCATACCTTGCTGAAGTTGGTGCTCGTTTCATAACTGAACCGTAAGATTTAACCCAAGACTCTGCTTTTGTGACTTTCGTTGATCTAGTAAACATTACTAGAGTAACTTCATCCATTTTTCGCTTTCCAAACTGTTTGTTTGTATGTGTGTCTGTTTGTGTGTGTGTGTGTGTGTGTGTATGTGTGTGTGTGTTTGTGTGTGTGTGTATGTGTGTGTGTGCGCGTGCGTGTTTTTAAGTAGCGTAGTTTTATATATTGTAGATTAATCAAATAAATTCTCGTTTCTTTATAAAGAACTGTTGTCTTGGTCATGTATTTTAAAGCCTAAACATTTGCCCAGATCTTGTTACCTTGCTCATAATCGGTAAATTTTGATTCAGTTAATCAAATTAACCCGAATCGTTAAAGATTCGATACAAATCTGACCCAGAGCTAAACATTACATATTAATGATGAAGGATGCGTTGGCATTGTGTAACGCTTGGATTTTATTAACCGCTTGGTTACAAAAAAAACGGATTCGGGAATCTAAACAGGGGCTCGAATACAACACTTCCGGTATTGCGCAACCGCAGCTGGACAAAACACGACGCGACACAAAACAATTATAATAAATTAAACCAAGTGTATTAAACAAGACAGACAGATAAATAAACAAACACGGTGCACCACAAACCAATATATACAAATATAATACAAATAGAAAAAAGTGTGTGCGCGATGTATGCGGGTGTGTGTGTGGTGAGGGTGTGTGTATGATAGTCCAGTGTCTGAAATATGGCAATTGGGGTGAAATGGTGAGTTGGAGAGATGGATCGATCTCACCAAATGACGATGGTAGGTCTGGGAGATCGATAAACGGAATGAGCTGGGTACTGAATGAAATTATCAAAAAGTAATCCTCAAACAGGCTCTCAGTCTCAAAAACCATGCAGCGCGCTGTCTTCATCTCTCCGTCCCGGCCTCTATGCCGGTTCCGGCTTTATGCCGGATCATGTGACCCACGTCACTTCCGGGTTCCCATGCGTTGCGATCGCGCATGCGCGGGAACTTGCCCGGTGACCAAACCACTGTCAATAGGGAACCAGAAACCGCTAGGGCACACCTTCGGCCACAGGTGAGCAGCATTAGCTCCATAACCAATTCCCTGTGTATGAATGTGTCCCTGATGTGTGGCTGTGCTACAATTGTGTCGACATTAAAATGTCTACATTTATTGGTGAACAATGCGACCTTCCTTCATTGTCTTTATTATGTGTAAACCCTACAGGGGCGTGGCCTTGTATGTAAATTACCCAGGCTGTTTTCCTGTGAATAGTGTGTGGACGTGTCCTGATCCGGGTTATGATCAGATAATGAAGTGAGACAGAAAGACTGAACTTCTCCTTGGATTCATACAGATTAACATGAACTAAGAATATTTATTAATAATTTAACTTGAACGTTACTATAAGTAGCTTTATTTAAGCTTTCTGTAGATATATTTAATAAAGATAAATTTTTGAATGATATTGACGAAGACTGAGACAGATGAAAACACACACTGTTTATTTTCTCTATTTTACAAAAGCACACGGTTTTGTGGATATTGTGAGTGTACATCTATAAAAGTAGACCCTTTACAGATTTAATGATGTACTACATTTATGAATATGATCAAAAATGACGAAGCATTTTAAGTTATTTTTACTGTTATCAGAAAACAGTCCACGTGACCCGCCGGTGGTACGGCCGACCCCTGAGAGTTTTAAACAGTGATATGTGAATGAGAATAATCCTCTACCAGTGCTTAGGGCTACTTAACTGCTATAAAACCAAACATTAGGCACAGATATGATTCTACATATGTTAAATCAATACTGTTTGATTTTATTTACACATCCATATTCAACACTTCAACATGTGTGATCAGTTTTTCCTCACCAGTGATCCATAGTGGCTGTGAATCGCTGTGATCTGTCTGAACCTTCTGTCCGTCTCTCTCAGCACTGCACGTATAAACTCCTGTGTGTTTAAGAGCAGCAGGACTGAGAGTGTAGGAGCCTCGAGATCCTCTACTGCTGCTTTTATATGTGACAATATTGTCTTTCTTGAGACCCTCTCTATACCAGCTGAATGTCCAGTCTGTAGACGAGTCTTTAACTTCACAGATTAGAGTCACTGAGTCTCCTTCAGTCAGCCAGCTCTGTGGAGATACACTCAGTACTAGGCGTGGCGTCTCTGCTACACAGGAAATACACAAAAATACTTAAATCTATACATTTACTTCCTAGAGAAAAATTATGCAGTATCTTAAAGATCACATAAACAATACGGAATAGTACAAACTATGCTAAATATAGATAAAAGATATTAGCAATGTTTTGTTCTTCTTGGCCTCATTAATGGGTGATTTATTATTTGCTGAATAAGCAGCATGACCAGTATCCACTTGTGTGTGTTACACAGCAGTGTGAATCTCTCTGATAAATCAAGATTCAAGATTCAAAGAACTTTAATAATCTCAGAGGGAAATTGCTTTGAACCCTTTTACCATTTTTCACATCTCACCATCCATAGATTATATTTTTATTTATATTTCAAGGCTTATTTTAAAATAACAGAAAAAGCATGAACAGTTATGTAATCTATTTATTAAGAGTCCACTCATTATTTCAATTTACTTCAGCTACAGGAAGTTTGAGTTTGAGTTTCTTTAAACACACTTATCACCCTTGTGACTCTTGTGACTCTATAGTATGTAAAGTTAGTAAAGTTAGTAAAGTGTAAATAAAATACTAAATAAATAAATTGCAGTTAATAAAAATAAACTTGACTAATGATATATCAATGTTATATCCGTTATCACCAGATTAGGAAAAATGTTGCTAAATGTACAAACCGGATTCCAAAAAAGTTGGGACACTAAACAAATTGTGAATAAAAACTGAATGCAATGATGTGGAGATGGCAAATGTCAATATTTTATTCAGAATAGAACATAAATCACGGAACAAAAGTTTAAACTGAGAAAATGTATAATTTTAAGGGAAAAATATGGTGAATCAAAATGTCATAGTGTCAACAAATCCCAAAAAAGTTGGGACAAGGCCATTTTCACCACTGTGTGGCATCTCCCCTTCTTCTTACAACACTCAACAGACGTCTCGGGACCGAGGAGACCAGTTTCTCAAGTTTAGAAATAGGAATGCTCTCTCCAACTGTTCAATCGTCTTGGGCCTTCTTTGTTGCACATTCCTCTTTATGATGCGCCAAATGTTCTCTATAGGGGAAAGATCTGGACTGCAGACTGGCCATTTCAGTACCTGGATCCTTCTCGTACGCAGCCATGATGTTGTGATTGATGCAGAATGTGGTCTGGCATTATCTTGTTGAAAAATGCAGGGTCTTCCCTGAAAGAGATGACGTCTGGATGGGAGCATATGTTGTTCTAGAACCTGAATATATTTTTCTGCATTGATGGTGCCTTTCCAGACATGCAAGCTGCCCATGCCACACGCACTCATGCAACCCCATACCATCAGAGATGCAGGCTTCTGAACTGAGCGTTGATAACAACTTGGGTTGTCCTTGTCCTCTTTGGTCCGGATGACATGGCGTCCCACATTTCCAACAAGAACTTCGAATCGTGACTCGTCTTACCACAGAACAGTCTTCCATTTTGCCACACTCCATTTTAAATGATCCCTGGCCCAATGAAAACGCCTGTGCTTGTGCATCTTGCTTAGAAATGGCTTCTTCTTTGCACTGTATAGTTTCAGCTGGCGACGGCGGATGGCACGGTGGATTGTGTTCACTGACGATGGTTTTTGGAAGTATTCCTGAGCCCATTCTGTGATTTCCTTTACAGTAGCATTCCTGTTTGTGGTGCAGTGTCATTTAAGGGCCAGGAGATCACGGGCATCCAGTATGGTTTTACGCCCTTGACCCTTACGCATAGAGATTGTTCCAGATTCTCTGAATCTTCGGATGATATTATGCACAGTTGATGATGATAACTGCAAAGTCTTTGCAATTTTTCGCTGGGTAACACCTTTCTGATATTGCTCCACTATCTTTCTGCGCAACATTGTGGGAATTGGTGATCCTCTACCCATCTTGGCTTCTGAGAGACACTGCCACTCTGAGAAGCTCTTTTTATACCCAATCATGTTGCCAATTAACCTAATTCCTGGTAATTGGTCTTCCAGCTCTTCGTTATGCTCAAATTTACTTTTTCCAGCCTCTTATTGCTACTTGTCCCAACTTTTTTGGGATTTGTTGACACCGTGAAATTTGGAATCAACATATTTTTCCTTTAAAATTATACATTTTCTCTGATTAAACTTTTGATCTGTCATCTATGTTCTATTCTGAATAAAATATTGACATTTGCCATCTCCACATCATTGCATTCAGTTTTTATTCACAATTTGTTTAGTGTCCCAACTTTTTTGGAATCCGGTTTGTACAATACTATTATACATTAATTAATAATACAAATGTTTTTACAAAGAACATACAGAAAAGCAGCATCAGCAAAATTGTGGAAGGAAGTTTAAAAGAAAACATAATTTAAGTGGAAATTTAAGTGGAAATAGTAAACAAAAAAAAAACACTTAAAACTCCTTCCTTTCTTAACAAAAATAAATAAATCTGATTTAATATACGTATGAACACAGCCTACACACACATCAGACAGGTGCTCAGAACTTAACATAGAAATGTAAAATAACATTATATAATCACCTTCAGCATGTGGGGCTGGAAGAAGTAAAATCAACACTAAAACAGAACAAAAACAGAGAACATGATGTAAACATCTAAGAGATTCAATGTATGATTAAAATCATATGAGACACACTGAACTCATCTGTTAGGAAAACTATTTACCGAGTTGCATCATGTGTGTGTGTAAAGAGTTTATAGAGCATGGAATTCCACTTTCAGAAATATTTCCATAATATTACTTTGATCATAGAACACTTTTAAACCCATTATCAAAGATGGACAAAACTGTGCACAACATTCTGTGCCATCGAACAGGGAAGTGCCGCGGTACTCTGAGCCCCGATTTGAAGAAAAAAGGAAAAAAGAAAGAAAGGAAGGAAAGAAGATATGAAACAAAGAGGAAACATTTTAGGAGACATAAAAGGGAAGGACAGAGATATAAAACTTTATTTTGAGATTAATATTTGAGTCTTTTAAGGGAGAAGGACCCTTTGGGTCGACATTTAGTACTTTACCATGGTCCTCTTTGAGTAAAAACTGCAACTAAAATGACCACATCATTTTGTAATTTCCTTTGGAACTGTCTATCTATCTCTCTGTCTATCAACTGTATCTATCTATCACAAGCATTCATAACATTACATGCACCACTCATCTAATCAGTTTTTTAGGCCGTGCTGTTCACTGTGAAGTGGACTTTGTTATTGGTCAATACCTAAAAGTCATATTCCTCCTCACATGAAAGCAAATTAAATCCAGATATAAAATTAGTATAAGGTCTTAATGTCACAGAACATTTTCCCAGAATGTACGTCGCTTGATAACTCAACATCAGGAAAACAAAGGAGATGGTGGTAGACTTTAGGAGAAGCAAGACCCCTGTGACTCCTATATCTGTCAAGGGGGAGATAGTGGACATTGTCTCCGATTACAAATATCTGGGAGTTTATCTGGACAACAAACTTGACTGGTCACTCAACACAACGGCACTCTACAAGAAAGGCCAGAGTCGATTGTACTTTCTTCGAAGGCTCAGGTCTTTTAACGTCTGTAATACCATTCTACAGATGTTCTATGAGACCGTTGTGGCGAGTGTCATTTTCTACGCTGTGGTCTGTTGGGGTGGTAACATTAAGGTGTCTGATAAGAACAAACTGGACAAGTCAATTAAAAAGGCCGGATCTGTGCTAGGCATGGAGCTTGACTCGGTGGATGTAGTAGCAAAGAGGAGGATTCTGTCCAAAGTAGAATCCATTGTGAACAATCCTTCTCACCCGCTATACAGTGTTTTGGCTGAACAGAGGAGCAGCTTCAGCCAGAGACTGATTACTATCAAGTGTTCCACAGAGTGTCACAGGAGATCCTTTCTCCCAACGGCCATAAAACTTTACAACTCTTCTCTGTAACTCATACACACATGTATGTGGATTTTTTTCACTGACTGGTATACAACAGGACATTAATAGTTACCCATATTAATAATATGATAACTGGAATACTACCTCCCAATAGAATGTGTAATACACGATTGCATATAATAATACAATATTACATACATACTTGATTACTGTGCAATACTTACAAGTCGTCTTGAGTCATATTTTGTTGGTACTTAATGTTTTAGGAACTTTTTTTTTTTTTGTATTATTTATTACCTTTATTACCTTCCTTAGTTAACAACTGTGAGCACCTGTAACCGAGCATAAGCAATTTCCCTTTGGGATTAATAAAGTTCTTTGAATCTTGAATCTTGAATCCATCCGAGATGAATTGACGCATCTAAGATGAGATCATCGGGCTAATTACGCTCTGGCTAAGTTGGTTCTTCAAGCACACCTATTGTTGATGATTAGTATGGCTGGATTGAGTTGTCTAGGATTATTGCACTCTCGTGCGTTGGTTTAAAAGGCGATATGCATCGACAGTAGAAACACTGATCACAAGTCCTTCGATTGGTTGAAGAAATGGCAAAAGAGCGAGCTCAATTTATTTTGTAACGTGTTATGTGCTGAAATGCCCCCTCCCATGGATTGCCCCCCCCCTACATAATCACTATTAAAGATTATATTAGAACTTAAATTCATAGGTTAATGGTTTCCAAATTATATGAGACAATAAAATAAAATATGCAATATGAAAATGTTGTATATGAAAAAACATATGTATATATTCATTCATTCATTCATTCATTTTCTATACCGCTTAATCCTGTGTTCAGGGTCGCGGGGGACTTGAAATACATGTATACTTTTATATTGTTTGTTTTATAATGAAAATTATTTCATCCAATTTTTCATTATAAAAATATTTATTTTTATCATATATAAATATTTATTTGCATATTCATGACAAACCTATGAAAAATAAATGTGTTACAAAATAAACATTATAAAAGAATTTGTATTAATGGTCTTGACGGCTGTCTCGTGCCTAGGGTTTATTATAATAGTAATATCATTTGATAATAATAAACCTAGGAATTTATGTTCTAATATATTATTTGATAGCGATTATCCATGGCAGGGGGGCATATATGCAAGATACTTTTCTTTTCCCATGATTTATGGATGCAGTGAGAGAGGACATGAAGTTAGTTGGTGTGAGAGAAGAGGATGCAGAGGATAGGGTTAGATGGAGGCAGATGATTCGCTGTGGCGACCCCTGAAAGGGAACAGCCGAAAGACAAAGAAGAAGAAGAAGACTTTTCTTTTCCCACGTGAGTCAGTCCGCGTCAGCGCTCTTTAACCAATCAGATGTGACCTCAACATTTCAACCAATCATAACCCGGCAGGAGCGCAGCCTTAATCCTGTTTACATGAAATAAACCTGCTACCGAGCAGGTTCAAGCTTACGGACATGTTGCTATGACAACAAGTGCGAGAAGCACATCGAAGAACGAAACAATGCAAGATCAGGACAAATCCAAAACATTCAAATCCAGCTAACTGAGTTAGCGACGTACGAAGAATGGACCCCTAGTCTTGTTTAGTTTAGCTTTTGTTGTGTTTAGTTATTTATGTTTAGCTCCTGTTTTGAATAGCTCCTAGCCTGTAATGTTGACTCTTATTCTGTGTGTTTAAGTTTTGGTTAAAGTATGGGTAAAGTTATGTTTAGCTCCTTATTAAGATTATCTTCTGAATCTGCTAGGTCAAGATAGTTTACAGTATGTTTGAGTTTTGTTTGGGTTCTGTTTCTGTTCTGGTTTCCTTATTAAAGACTGTTTCTCAGCATACACCTCTGCCACTATGCCTCTCCCTAAGTCCACACCCCGATCCTGTAACACTTAAGCACCTTAATCATATAGAATTTTTATTTGACTTCAGATTACAAAACTTTACATACTGTATATTAAACTTAATTTTGTAATTGTCAATATTAAGGTATTTTCTGTAAAATATCCACAATGTCCACATAGAGCTCAAAAAGTGGGCCTTAGAGGTATAAGCCTTAGTGTTAATGTAATTCTATGAATATGTCTACTTCTCTGTGAAGTTCAACGTTAAGATTAAGTAACTTTATTATCATTTCAACCATATACAGATGGAACATAGTAAAATAAACTAATATTTCCCCAGGGAAAAGGTGCTACAGAAACAAAACTACACTCAAATAAATCTGATTACAACACAGGACTAAATAAAGTGCAAGTGTGTAACCATGTGGAAACACTGGAACACAGTACAGTCACTACAAAAATCCAAACAACAGGCATAGTGTAACACTGACCAGTACACAGCGCAATAGTTAATAAAGTACAATATGATACTTTAGTGATTTCTATTATTATATTCAATGAGAGGAAACCATAAATGTGACTTTTTATGTTTTGGTGCAGGTGATGTTTACTGTACAGCATTTATTTATAGTCCTTTGGCAGCAGTTCAAATGTACAAAAATGTGCAAAGATTGCAAGTGCGCGCATGTGTGTGTATATGTGTGTGTGTGTGTATGTGTGTGTGTGTATGTGTGTTTCAGTCCAGTCCTTGGATATTGATTCTGTCAGATGGCTTGTGGGAAGAAACTGTTACCCAGTCTGGCTGTGTGACCCCAAATGCTTTGGTACCCTTTTTTCAGACAGTAGCAGGATGAAGAGTCTTGTGTGAATGTTCTGGTCACCTATAATGTTTGTTGCTTTTCAGATGTTGCGTGTTATGTGAATATTTGTTATGGAAGGCAGGGAGAGACCCAAGTGATCTTCCCAGGTCTCCTTTCTGTGTGCTATTGTGAACCGAGACAGTACAGTTCCCATAACAGGCAGAGCTCAGCTGCTCAGAAATTAGTGAGGAAAGGTGGTGGAAAATTTGCTTTTGTTAGCATTCTATAAAGAAAAAAAACATTACTGTGCATTCTTAGCTATTGCACTGATGTTCATGGACCAATTGTTGTTTTCCATCAGGTAAACACAAAGCAATTTGTCACCTCATCTCCACAGAGGTGCTTTTGATCAGCAGTGAGCAACAACAACAATTTTTCTTGGTTTGTCCAGGCTCAGAGACAGGTCGTTTGTTCTGCACCAGTCCATTAGCTGCTAAACCTCCTCTTTTATGCTGATTCATTGTTATTGATAATGAGACCCACCACAGTAGTGTCATGTGCAAACTTCATGATGTAATTTTAACTGTGCATTGCTGCCAGGAGTGGACTGAGCTCACAGCTGCACATCTTATACACCAGAAAATGTTTGTGTAAACAACATCCAGCACATTCCATTCTCTCATATTCTTACACGTGTTCATAAAATTAAGATTATAAAAATCTCTGTCAAAAAGAAGCACTTCACCTGGGTGTATGTTTTTGAATTCAATTGTAGTTCCCTATAGCTTCTTAAAATGAGTATGAGCACAGTGGTGTATTCCCGTAGAACATAAAATGTCCTGCATGTAACAGTCACAAATTGCTCATCAGTTACTGATACAGTTACTGTTCATCAAAAAAGATGAGCAGTAACTTAAAACTACTACAGATTTCTTGCAGCATTCCTTGTTTATATAAACACACAATCCACCACCATGAGCCTTACTGATCTAACTGCTGCATTTCAGTTGGAGTGAAATAAGTGAAAGTCATTCCAGCTGAATGGAAGCATTTGGAAATCTATCAATGAGCCACATCTCAGTGAAAACAAAGATGCATCAGTCTCTAGACTCATGATGAGTAGCCACTGGAGTCAGATTTAGTTCAATTTATTTTCCAGCAAGCAGACATTGGAGAGCATGATGGTTGAGAGAGTTGGTTGACTAGTGTTAGCCTTTAGCCTACCACAATCCCTCACCCACTCGCCACACTTCCACTTCATTAATAACATTAAGAACATGAAGTGATGCACCCATCATGTATAGTGGCCTCTTTACAAGCCTCTGGAGGCAGTATTATGATTTATGGGGATTCAACATTATGTGGCAATAAAATGAAGTCAATTGACTACCTAATATACTGTATAACACATGATCAGGTTGTCCTATGACAGACAACCTGGAACATTGTTATTCCAGTGCAACAATACATAGATTCACAACAGGCTTGAAGAATAAAAGTGCTTCTAGAAAGAAAAAAAAATTACACATGACTTGATGACCACATAGTTCTGACCTTAACCACAGCATATCCACTATAGCTATATATTTTTCAACTTTAATTTTCAGTTATTACTTAAATGTGAGCAATGTTGGTTGATTTTGGCCAAAAGTAAGTAATTCATAAATAAAACTATAAGACCTCCTGTGTCAAGACCCTGGTCTGATCACTAAGATTTTCTTTTTTTTCTCCCTTCCTCTCTCCCCGTGTTTACATGTCTATTCAAGCACATGGCGTTTGTTTTGATCCTTCATGTGTCTGTGACATCACCACCATCCCTCCCACTTCCTCTTTATCACTCTATCAACATGATTTCACTCACCTGTTCCCCTTGCTTTCGTTGTAATCAATCGCCCTATTTATTTCCCTCTCGTCCGCTGTCCTGTGTCAGATCGTTGTCTCATGTCGCTAGCCATTTCGCCTGCGAGTTTCTTGTCCTGTCTGGTCCCGTATGTGTAGTTTATTTTGGCTCCAAGCTGGTATTCTTCTGTGTTGTTTTTTCCCCCTTTTTTCCCCCTCTCTCCAGTGGTTTTCTTTTGTCCTTTTGCATCCAGGCTGGGTCCTGTTTTTCTTTTTTTAGTTTGCACTGCAGTTTCCCGTCCCGAAGCCGGCCGGCTCTTGCTCTTCTTCGCGGCCGTGCAATTCAGCGCATTTCAGCCATATCGCCCCCTGCTGGCCGCCAAAGGAACTACAGCCTCGTCTCCTGGTCAAGGCCTTTTTTCCTCCTCGGAGTGGTTTCTGTTTTTTCCGTTTTTTTGGGGAACGTAGGCGCTCAAAGATTTCGAGTTAAAAGGACAGCGCAGCTTGCTCCTGATTTTAGTCTTTTTAATTTCTTATTTTGTTTTGTTTGTTTATTCTGTCTGAACCCAGACATCTCTGCAATAAATAAAGTTTTGAAGGAGACCTGCACTTGTGTCCGTTCTGATTCCCTGACAGAACGATCTGACCATCATGGACGCAGCAGGTCCAAACCCCATCAGATTGGCAGTAGCCCACCAGGGGGTGCTCCTAGGCCAGCATGAGAGCCGGTTGACCAGCACCACGAGAGAGGTCGAGTTCCTCGCTAGCCAAGTGGCAGACCTCACTGCGCGCATCCAGGAGCTTCAGCAGGAAGGCGCCCAAGCAGGTTCTGCCCACCTTGCCGCACGTCACGATCAAGAACCCCGCTGCAACAACCCACCTCCCTATGACGGGGACCCTAACTCCTGCCGTGCCTTCCTGACACAATGCTCTGTAGTGTTTGCCCTCCAGCCACGCACGTTCGCGGCAGAGGAGACAAAGGTGGCCTTCGTCCTGACTCTTCTTACGGGCAAAGCTCGTGAATGGGGTACTTCTGTCTGGGAGTCCAGAGCCCCATGTTGTGACACATTTAACGAGCTTCGACAGGAGATGTTGAGGCTTTTTGACCGGTCTGTCAGAGGACAGGAAGCAGCGGACAAGCTCGCACGGCTCCGTCAGGCAGGTCGCTCAGTTACAGAGTTTGCTATTCAGTTCAAGACCTTAGCGGCCACCTGTGACTGGAATGAGGCAGCCTGTCGGGCCATGTTCCGGGCAGGCCTCGAGGAGGATATCCAGGATGAACTGGCCACCCATGACCTGCCCCGCGACCTTGAAGACCTCATCGACCTGGCACTCCGCGTCGAGACTCGTCTCTGTCGTCGGCACCAGCGCCGGATGGCCCGTTCCTCTAGCAGGGTGGAGGGTTCTAACTCTCCCTTGGCGACCCTTGACCTGTCAGAACCTGAACCCATGCAGCTGGGACGCCTCCATCTAACACCCCAAGAGAAACAGCTGCGTCTGATCAAAGGCCTATGCCTCTATTGTGGCAAGCCAGGCCACTTTGCCGCAGCCTGCCCAGCAAAAGCCAAGGCTCACCAGTGAAGCGGGGGATCCTGGTGAGCGCTATTCCTTTTTCACAATCCCCCTCCTCTCGCACACTTTTATCTGTTTTAGTTCAGTATGGGGAGACTTCACAGTCGTGCTCGGCCTTGGTAGATTCAGGGGCAGAGGGGAATTTTATGGACAGCTCGATTGCTGCACGTTTGGGTATTCCAGCTATCCCCTTACCTGAGCCTATCCCTGCCCGGTCCCTAAATGGGACCTTAATTACTACAGTCTCTCACCAGACCCCCAAGGTTAGCCTAGTGGTCTCAGGCAATCACCGTGAGGAGACCACGTTGTACCTTCTAGATTCTCCTAGTGCTCCTATAGTGTTGGGGCACCCCTGGTTGGTACAACATGGCCCTCACGTTGATTGGTCTGGAAATTCGGTCCTGTCTTGGAGCCAAAATTGTCTTGCTTCTTGTCTTGGTCCTGCCCCTTTTTCTGGTTCTGTTTGTCCTGTGTTGCAGGTGGAGGTTGCTGATCTGTCTGGGGTCCCGGCGGAGTACCACGACCTGCGGCTGGTGTTCAGCAAGTCCCGGGCCATGTCCTTGCCTCCTCATCGCCCTTATGACTGCGCCATTGAGCTCCTTCCAGGCACTTCTCCGCCCAAGGGTCACTTGTATTCCCTTTCAGGTCCAGAAAGAGAGGCCATGGACACATACATTAACGAGTCACTCAAAGCCGGCCTCATCCGTCCCTCCTCCTCTCCTGCGGGTGCGGGGTTCTTCTTTGTCAAGAAGAGAGATGGTTCCCTGCGTCCCTGTATTGATTATCGCGGGTTGAATGACATTACCATTAAGAACAGGTACCCCCTCCCTCTTATGTCTTCAGCTTTCGAACTTTTGCAGGGAGCCAAGGTCTTCACCAAGCTTGACCTGCGCAACGCCTACCACCTTATCCGTATTCGGGAGGGAGATGAGTGGAAGACAGCTTTCAACACACCCACGGGACACTTTGAATACCGGGTCCTTCCGTTTGGTCTGACCAATGCTCCTGCTGTCTTCCAGGCCCTGGTCAATGATGTGCTGAGAGACATGGTAAATCAATTTGTCTTTGTGTACCTAGATGATATCCTGATATTCTCTCCTTCTTTGCAGGTACACACTCAGCATGTCCGCCAGGTGTTGCAACGGCTTTTGGAAAACCAACTATTCGTGAAAGCGGAGAAGTGCGTCTTCCACGCAAGGTCGGTTTCGTTCTTGGGGTTCGTGATTTCGGCGGGTGAGATCAGAGCCGACCCTGCTAAGATAAGGGCGGTAGCCGAGTGGCCAACTCCTGATTCTCGGAAGGCTCTGCAGCGGTTCCTGGGGTTCGCCAACTTTTATCGGCGTTTCATCCGGAACTTCAGTCAGATGGCTGCACCCTTAACAGCGCTCACCTCTCCCAAGGTACCGTTTAAATGGAGTAATGAGGCCCAGGAGGCCTTTGATAAATTAAAGTCCCGGTTTGTCTCTGCTCCTGTCTTGTCTACTCCAGATCCTGAACAACAGTTTATTGTTGAGGTGGACGCTTCAGATGTCGGAGTTGGTGCGGTCTTGTCACAACGCTCTCTTCAGGATGGGAAAGTGCATCCGTGCGCCTTCTTCTCCCACCGCCTGAACCCCACTGAGCGGAATTACGACATAGGTAATCGGGAGTTGTTGGCAGTCAAACTGGCTTTGGGTGAGTGGCGTCACTGGCTGGAGGGTGCGGTCCAACCATTCATGGTCTGGACCGACCACAAGAATTTAGAATATGTTAATTCGGCCAGGAGATTAAATTCCAGACAGGCCCGCTGGTCCCTTTTCTTTAGCCGCTTCAACTTTACACTCTCTTACAGGCCTGGGTCTAAGAACACCAAACCGGACTCCCTTTCTCGCCTGTTTGAGACCCCTGAGAAGGAGGCCTCTATAGACACCATCCTGCCCAAGGGCGTGGTGGTGGCCAGACTCTCATGGGATGTCGAGAGGGAGGTTCAGGAGGCCCTACATAAGTGCCGTGTACCCAGAGGGGTTCCAGCGGGCAAGTTGTATGTCCCTTTGAGACTACGCTCCAAAGTCATCCAGTGGTGTCACTCATCCAGACTGGTTTGTCACCCAGGAGTTCGGAGATCGCTGGCCTCCATCCGTCAGCGATTTTGGTGGCCCTCCATGACCAAGGATGTCAGGCAGTTCGTGGCAGCTTGCTCAGTTTGCGCCCAGAATAAGAGTTCACCTTCGCCTCCCGTTGGTCTGCTTCGTCCATTACCCATCCCCGCCCGCCCGTGGTCACATCTAGCTCTTGATTTTGTCACTGGCCTCCCCGAGTCGAGGGGCAACACCGTCATTCTCACGGTGGTGGACCGCTTCTCCAAAGCAGCCCACTTCATCCCCCTTCCCAAGCTCCCCTCTGCCAAAGAGACTGCTCAGGTGGTGGTTGACCAAGTATTCCGGATTCACGGTCTTCCGGTAGACGTGGTCTCTGATAGGGGCCCACAATTTGTCTCTCGGTTTTGGAAGGAATTTTGCAGACAGATCGGGGCCTCGACGAGTCTGTCATCTGGATTCCATCCCCAGACCAATGGGCAGTCTGAGCGGGCTAACCAGGATTTGGAACGTGCTCTCCGCTGCCTGGCATCCCACAATCCGACCTCCTGGTGTCAACAGCTGTCGTGGGTAGAGTATGCCCACAATACCCTACCGGTCTCAGCCACAGGTATGTCACCATTTCAGTGTTCTGTTGGCTATCAACCCCCTCTGTTCCCTTCACAGGAACCCGAAGTGGCAGTCCCGTCTGCCTTGGCTTTTGTTCAACGTTGCCGGCGCACCTGGAGAAAGGCCAAGGAGGTCTTGGCCCGGACTAGTAGACGGACCAAAGCCGCGGCTGATCGCCACCGGACTCCTGCCCCTAACTATGTTTGTGGTCAAAGAGTATGGCTTTCTACCAAGGACTTGCCTCTCAGGGTAGCCTCACGCAAGTTGGCCCCCAAGTTCGTCGGTCCATACCGGATCACAAAGGTCTTGAACCCGGTGGCGATTCGGCTCAAGCTCCCTTCCACGCTTGGTCGGGTACACCCAGTATTTCATGTTTCTAGGGTCAAACCTGTGTATTCCTCCCCTCTTGCCCCTTCTGCTCCGACCCCCCCTCCCCCCCGTCTAGTGGATGGCTCCCCAGTATACACTGTTAGGAGGTTGCTGGACGTCCGTCGCAGAGGTCGGGGTTTTCAGTACCTAGTGGACTGGGAGGGCTATGGCCCAGAGGAGAGGAGTTGGATTCCGGCCCGGGATGTTCTGGATCGGGCGCTGGTTGAGGACCTCCGTCGACGACGAGGTGAGCCCCTCCCTGGGGGCGCCTAGTGGCGCCCATCGGGGGGGGGTACTGTCAAGACCCTGGTCTGATCACTAAGATTTTCTTTTTTTTCTCCCTTCCTCTCTCCCCGTGTTTACATGTCTATTCAAGCACATGGCGTTTGTTTTGATCCTTCATGTGTCTGTGACATCACCACCATCCCTCCCACTTCCTCTTTATCACTCTATCAACATGATTTCACTCACCTGTTCCCCTTGCTTTCGTTGTAATCAATCGCCCTATTTATTTCCCTCTCGTCCGCTGTCCTGTGTCAGATCGTTGTCTCATGTCGCTAGCCATTTCGCCTGCGAGTTTCTTGTCCTGTCTGGTCCCGTATGTGTAGTTTATTTTGGCTCCAAGCTGGTATTCTTCTGTGTTGTTTTTTCCCCCTTTTTTCCCCCTCTCTCCAGTGGTTTTCTTTTGTCCTTTTGCATCCAGGCTGGGTCCTGTTTTTCTTTTTTTAGTTTGCACTGCAGTTTCCCGTCCCGAAGCCGGCCGGCTCTTGCTCTTCTTCGCGGCCGTGCAATTCAGCGCATTTCAGCCATATCGCCCCCTGCTGGCCGCCAAAGGAACTACAGCCTCGTCTCCTGGTCAAGGCCTTTTTTCCTCCTCGGAGTGGTTTCTGTTTTTTCCGTTTTTTTGGGGAACGTAGGCGCTCAAAGATTTCGAGTTAAAAGGACAGCGCAGCTTGCTCCTGATTTTAGTCTTTTTAATTTCTTATTTTGTTTTGTTTGTTTATTCTGTCTGAACCCAGACATCTCTGCAATAAATAAAGTTTTGAAGGAGACCTGCACTTGTGTCCGTTCTGATTCCCTGACATCCTGAAGTTGTATTTATCTATGATATTTTCAACTCACTTTTACACCTCAATATTTTCTTTACAGCTGAACTTTATCTAGTCCTGTGTTTTAATAATTTTTTTGTGTGTATTCTTGTATGTTTTTTTCTATAGTACCTTTTCCCAGGGGAAACACTATGTACTGTTCCAGCTGTATATGGTTGAAATGACAAAGTTAAGTTAAGCCTTTATTTGTCATATATACAATACAGCACATTGAAATTCTTTCTTCGCAGGTCCCAGTGCAATCGGGGTCAGAGCACAGGATCAGCCATGATACAGCGACCCTGGAGCATAGAGGGTTAAGGGCCCAACAGTGGAAACCTGGTGGAGCTGGGGATCGAACTGCTGACCTTCCGATCACTGATTCACTTCCTTAAGCCCTCTGAACCACTGCCAAGTTACTAGATCTTAAAGAGGAACCTCACAGAGAAGTAGTCATTAGACCTAGCAACACCATTTAAAAAAAAAAAATAAAACAACACACTCAAGAGCATATCACTGCTCTCAGGCCTCTATATAACCACTAAATCAGCAAATAATAATAATTATTAGTGTGGGATCAGTATATGGTGCATGGTATTAGCGTTTATTAGAGTGAGCTTCTGTACTGAGATGTTTTAATGTAAAGACCATCACAGTAACAAAAAGGAAAATGTATGAACCGTTTTCTCAGTAAGCCTAGTTAATGCTAATAGGGTTTTGTTAATGCGTTTCTGCACAGGAAATGGCAACAGAATTGCAAAACTGTATCTGGAGATATTTCAGTTAGTCACAATGATGACTTTCACTGTTGAAAGTAAAAACACACCAAGTAATTTTCTTTCAGCAGATGAAATGATGATGAGAGGTTGTTACTGAGCAGCAGATAACAGCAGGACACCGAAGATCAGCTACAGATTCCACCAATACAGACTCGTTTACACTCATTAGATTATTTAAACCCTGTGTTATAAACTCACTCTACTTGTACTCTTACCTGTTGAACTATCATACTTACTGAGAGTAGTTACACATCAAACTAAACCCTTCTCATAACAGATATGGATCCACTGATCCACCTGAGCAGTCATGCTGAAGTACACACAATGTCCTAATCACACAATAAGCTCATCACTCAGGACATTCAGACTGCAGATGAACAACTTTATACCCAACACTCACTCTAATGAAGACACAAAGAGAACATTTACTCACAGAGCATCACAGGGAGAGGACTGAACTCCATCCTGTCTCTATAATTACTGACTGACTGACAGAGCCGTGGTTTATGTTGAAGTCCTACCACTTCCTGTGTTGGTACAGAGAGAGAGAGAGAGACAGAGATGTGACCTTAAACTTCTTCTTTTGTAAACGGTTAATGTGCCTGTTCCTTCTCATTTTTAAGGAATCACTTGCTGTTTGAATTTAAGTGATGTTGTGCTGGTCATCAGCACTGGTGTCATGTGGTTGTAGGCTTGAGGCTGCAGCCAGATCCAGAAACACAGCCATAATCATAATGAGCATTTTATGTTTGCTTTTATACAACAGTTCCACAAACACCTTTTATTATCAAACCAGTTATTTAAACAATTATTTTGCTCTGCCATCACATATACTTTTATCACTGGTAGAACTAATTAACCACAACTGGCAGAGCTGGCAACCCACCAAAAATCATTGTGGCATAATTTTGTTGACCTTATGCAACGTCCCAAAATGTATTTTTGTCCACAGTCATTAATTGCGACTCTAGACACAAGGGCAGATCTGTCGACTATGATGACTATTATGACTCAGCAAGACCTCTAGGTGTGTGCTGTGGCATCCAGCTCAGGATATGGTTGTCATTGGATGCTTTATTCCAATGGGTAGGAAGTGGGACAGTTACCTGATCATAATAAAATATAAAAATATTTAAACATTAAGCATTATGATTGATGTAAACAGGTTGTAAATTAGCTGGAACTTCACCAATAAGAAACACTAAGAGGTGAACAGTGTGCTGATTGGAGAAGTGACACATCCGTGTGAACAAGTCTGAACTCTTAAACCAGTAGAAGTGCTGATATAATAATTTGTGATTCCGGCAAATATAAGCCATCATTTTTCACATTAATCAAAGTGATCATTTATCTGTAACCGCCCCTTTCTGCTCAACACAAGCTTTAAAGCGTAGATGTCACATGTATATCATAACGTGGACACATAAGTGATTCATACATTTGTGTTTTTAGATTTCAGGATTGCCTCTTATTTGTGTGAGTGGATTTACTAACTCTGATCTTCACTATGTGTTCTTTGAAATGTTACACTTTGGCTCCTAATGCGGAAACATGATTGGATTATTTGACTCTCATTCTGCAGAATTAAACTAAATTTGCTTGAAATTCCTTACTAAAGAATCAATACATTACTTTGTAATACATCATAATTAGCCTCTATTAAATGTTCAGTTAACTGGTCCTGATGCACTACATCTTCTACTACACACACTCCACATTTAGTTTTCCATTATCGCTCAAATATGAACCGTCTTATGTGATTTTGTCCAACAATAATACTTCTCAGTTACACACCACATATATATAAAATAATAAGTACCACATGAGCCAAACATTGAGTACCAGTGAAGTTATATTTATTCATGTCAGTTTCCAGTCAGTAACCACACATTCACACTTCGTCTTCTTCACTGCACATGACAGTTATAAAAAAAAGAAAAAAAATAGCCAAACCACGACAACCAACTGCCTTCCTCTTTTCTCAGATGTCTGTCTCACTGACTACTTTTGATAATAATAATAATAAGAAGAAGAAGAAGAAGAAATGTTCCTCTGGTTATAAGACAAGACAATCCAGAATTTTGTTCCAATTTGTGTGTGCGTGTTTTTTTAGCTGACAAGAGAGTAGCTGGCATCCCATCTTGCAAAAAACAATACTCATGTGTATCAATACACACACACACATACACACACACACACACACACACACACACGCACACACCCATGCACATGCACACACTTCTTCTTTGTCTTTCGGCTGTTCCCTTTCAGGGGTCGCCATAGCGAATCATCTGCTTCCATCTAACCCTATCCTCTGCATCCTCTTCTCTCACACCAACTAACTTCATGTCCTCTCTCACTGCATCCATAAATCTCCTCTTTGGTCTTCCTCTAGACCTCCTGCCTGGCAGTTCCAACCTCAGCATCCTTCTACCGATATATTCACAATCTCTCCTCTGAACATGTCCAAACCACCTCAATCTGGCCTCTCTGACTTTATCTCCAAAACATCTCACATGGGTTGTCCCTCTGATGAACTGATTCTTGATCCTATCCATCCTTGTCACTCCCAAAGAGAACCTCAACATCTTCAGCTCTGCTACCTCTAGCTCTGCCTCCTGTCTTTTCTTCAGTGCCACTGTCTCTAAGCCGTAGAGCATTGCTGGTCTCACCACTGTCCTGTACAGCTTTCCTTTCATTCTCGCTGATGCTCTTTTATCGCACAACACACCTGACACTTTTCTCCACCCATTCCAACCTGCCTGTACTCGTCTCTTCACCTCCTTTGAACACTCTCCGTTGCTCTCGACACACATGCACACACTATAGAAATAAAATGCTGAAAAGTTGCTCTGCTCAACAGTGAAAGAAGTACCTCAGCTCTTGTGATTGTATCTGAGAGACTTTTGTTGTCTGATAATAAGATCTGTGAGATACTGTATATGCGGAGCTGCCCTGTGACTGACCTCCCGAACATTCTGTACTCTGTTAAAGGAACTAAAGCATAAAGTGCATCTTCACTGTCTCCTCATTATACAGTATTGTCTTGTATAATACTTTTAGTCTACCACCTCAGGTTTATACAGAAAATATAATATGAAGAACTCCTCCTCAATTCTATTCTATTCTACTCTATTCTATTCTGTGATAAGCATCATTCAACTTATGTTTGTTTATGTATTCTATTAGAACTTTAACCCAGTAAACAGGAAGTCTGATCACATCACACAGTGCTTTAAAACAGAGTAATAGCTAGCCAGCTAGTTCTAATAATATTAGTTATTCAATGCTAATAAACACGAGAGGCTATTATACTCACCTTAACAGATCTTGTACATCCATTAAACCCACCGTGAGGAACAGAACAAAAGCAGCAAACAAAACTACAATTATCATTATTTATGCTATATTCAGGAGTGCATTACTTAGCACAAGACACATCAGGATGTACATTCTCTCTCTCTCTCTCTCTCTCTCTCTCTCCTTCAAAACATCATCTGTCACACTGTTATAACACTTCAATAACAGAGGACATTTCTCCTAGGGACACAACATGTCAGCTACAGGTGAGTTAGCTGAAAAGATTAGCCACCTGCTAACATTAGCTACAGTATGCAGAGTATTTGTATTCATTTCTTCATTCATTCATTTTCTATACCGCTTAATCCTGAATTGTATTGTGGTTGAGTTCGAAGTGAAGAATAAAGAAAGGTAAAATGTTATTGGAGTAAAATAAACCACAGTTTATGGATCATAGGCCACCATAGATCACTAGTTTTACAATTTGAAGTAATTCTCTCTAAACACTTCCAGACCATCATTTATAAATCCAGTGTAAGCTTTTCTGACATTGTGTGAACATTCCCATGTCTCTGTGTACATACAGTAAAGCACCTCCTCATTGAACTTCCTCTTTCATTATTAGCTAACACGTTTTATAGCCAGTGTCCAGACCAGTGTACATGCAAATAGATCACAAAACCCTTTTGTCTAAATAGAAAATGCTAATGCGCTTCCTATCATCTGTCTGTCTCTGGGTCTCCAAATGACTTGCATGTTAACAATTTTACTTCTTTCTTTTATGTGACACAGGGAACCTGATGAAAAGCTTAAATATTCTCTCCATGCTAAATAACACAGAACTGTCCCTCTTCCCCAATTCAGTAAGTATATTGAGATGCGGCGGATGCATCAATTTATTCTTCATCTCATACTTTACATTTTCTTTCTTTTTCAAGGTTTTCAATGCCGTCCCCTGCAAGGTGTCACAACCAATGCAAAGCACATTTCCTGTTCCCTGTTTGGGTAGAGATCATGATGGATAGCTGAGAGAGAGGATGGGTTTCTTTCTATCTACTGACTGTGTGATTCTATCTCTTACAAATCACCCTGTCTTAAATGTAATATTTCTCTCCCATAGATTTCACTGAAAAAAATTTAGAACAAGTAAATACAGAATTATGCAAAAAGTTTCCAATTATGCTACGATTACATAGTTTCACACTCCGGCCTGGTCAGCCTGTTACCTCTACCATATGATCTCACCTTGATTCTCTGGTCTGTATTTTCCAGCTCTCTTCCCACCATCTGGTTTCCACACTGATCATTATCACCTGTCTCCAATTCTGTTAATTCTGCCTATAACTGCCCAGATGGAAAGAACCTATATGAGGATATATTTGTATATATGAAACCTATATGCAGTATATATGCATATATATGATAATATATATATGCTGCATATATGCGTATATATGCCACATATAGGCCAAATTGAGATGCATATATGTGCATTTACAGGCCATATAGGTCTCCTGTATTGCTTCTTTATATCCACATATAAGCCCTATATGTACATACAAGACATGTCTCTTATATACAGATGTCGCCTTTAAAACTGCGCGTGTTTTCCCGCGAGAGTCTGCAATTTAGTGCGCGGCGTGCCGCGACTTGCCGGAGGCAACATTCGGGAATTTAAAATTAATGTGTTGTGCTTCACTGAATATCCGCCAGATGGCGCATGGAAGGACTTTATCTAAAAGCCGGTGGTCCGGGAAAGTCAGTTTCCCTATGTTTCCCCGGTGGCGCGCAGATTCAAATTATGACGTCACTCGCAACCTAACGCTGAGAAGGCGAACGAGGATTTTAACAGATTTTCTCTCGTTTTAAAGTGTTTTTACAAACTTTTTGAATTAAACAAATAACCTATGCAAAATATTCGAGTGTCTTTTCGCTTTTTTTTTTTTATATTTGAAGATAATTCATACGTTTTAAGCCGCTGCAAAAGGCTGGTTTGCTGGGCGAGTACTGACATCACGACTACTTTTATTACACCTACATTTGTTTATTTGTATATGTATGTTATTAATAGTAATTTTTTAGAGATTGTGTGTGCGTGCACGGAGAGTTTGATAAGTGTATCAGAAAGCATTAAAATGTTCATTTGAATTAAAATGACACACACACGTCTGTATACAGTATATCAATTACATATATATCAATTATATCAATTTCACTGAAGCCTATCCCTCGCCATATGACAATTCGCCATTCATTCTCGCATTGATAATCAGCGATATTTTATAAGGAGATTTAGGGATTTAGCTCTACTTAATTTTCTAACGTTTTAAGAAAATTCATTAGTTCGTTCATTCTATTTGAAGCTTCGGATGTTTTTTTTTTTTTTTTTTAGATTAGTTCTGAACTCGTTTCTGTGAAACTATCGCTAAAACAATGTACTGAGCCCTCCTGAGGATATAAAGCTTTATTATTGTGTTTGAATAAATATTCAGATCTACCACAGCAGATAATAAGCTATGGTGTGTCATAAGCGAAGCAAACACCACGATTATGCCTCGTTTCGTTCGACGGGAATGTGGTTCACTTGGCCGCGGTGTATCATAAACCTGTGGAATGTTTCACTGTTTATGCTCACATAAGAGTAATAAAAGCGAGTGAAATGTGGAAATGATGTGTGGCAACTCAATGAGAACTAAACCAAAGATTTCGGTAACTCCACTGAGTGTAACATCTGCATAGTGACACTGAACATCTTCACTTTTCCGTTTACCTCTGAAAAAAAAAGCTGTATTTTGTTTGTTTATATTTAGAGTTTTTATAACAGTAGAAGAAGTACGCGCGCACGCACACACATACACACACACACACACACACACACGGACAGACACACACACTCCCCTGAGCCCTCGGGAAACATCCAATCACCGTCGGTATACAAATGAGTCAAGACGTAGCCTAACGTGGTGTCGTGTCGGATTTCAGTGGTCACGGAGTGGGAAGACTTTGAAGAAGCTGCAGTGACAGTAAACAGCTGAACAACTTCACTTTTCCGTTTACCTCTGAGGAAAAAAAGCTGTATTTTGTTTGTTTATATTTAGAATTTTTATAGTAGTAAGAGAAAGTTATAGTTTGGTCTGTATTGTAGTTCGCACCCTTGTAGAGAATAAATAAATGAATAACACCTTCATATCCCCTCTCAAGAGTGTCATAGTCCATTGTTAGTTTTAATGATTTGGCTGAAACTAATTATCACTACATAAGTACCCTAACACCATTGATCATGAGTCTCAGCTCAAACTAATTCTATACTTGTAACAGAAAATGTAGATGCAGATTTCAAATGTGTATTTATATGATAGATAGATAGATAGATAGATAGATAGATAGATAGATAGGTGTGTGTGTGTGTGTGTAGGCTCTACGTAGGGGCAAGAGAGGGCAGCGCACCCTCAAATAAATGTCTGCACATGATAATTCATTTTCATTCATCTTCTGTACCGCTTTATCCTCTATTCAGGGTCGCGGGGGACCTGGAGCCTATCCCAGGAGACTTCGGGCACAAGGCGGGGTACACCCTGGACAGGGTGCCAATCCATCGCAGGGCACACACTCATACACCCAATCACACACTACGGTCAATTTGGGAACGCCAATTAGCCTAACCTGCATATCTTTGGACTGTGGGAGGAAACCGGAGTACCCGGAGGAAACCCACCAAGCACGGGGAGAACATGCAAACTCCATGCACACAGAGACGGGAATCGAGCCTGGCCGGGGAATCGAACCCAGACCCTGGAGGTGCAAGGCGACGGTGCTAACCACTACACCACCGTGCCGCCGTGCACATGATAATATATTCCTAAAATGTATGTATTACAAGTGATCTGCGGTAGCGGAAAAATCCGCTGAAAAAAGGACAGGCTGAAGCGCACGCGCACACACACACACATACACACGCGCACACATACACACACAGACACACCTCCCTTGAGCCCTGCGTCTGTCGGATTTCAGCGGTCACGGGGTGGAAAGACTTTGAAGCAGTTTATATATGAATCTAAGCTTGAACTTATCAGCATTGTAAATATATAATACTTTTCAAATAAAATCGATATTACTTTGACCCTGAAGTTTAGTTTAGCACACACAAAAAAACAGAAAAGTCATTTCTGGTAACGGAATGTGTAGTTTATTTACAGTAATTCATTGAAAAATGAATATACATTGTACAGTACACGGTAAACACGGGAAAAATTACAAAATGAAAAAACAAACAGTATCTACTTTATAAACAGCTTAGTATGTGCGTCGAGATGCTGAAATCCCTTGCATGTTTTTGCTTCCAAGTGGAGAGATATTTGACCGATAGCCTAGAACAAAAGATCTATAGGTGTGATCACAACCCCCTCCGACCGACCGTGCCATCAATCACTGACCACCTCAGAAGTTCCCTCCAATGTATGGCTGCAATACTTGTTTTGCAAGTATTTTTAACATCATTCAAAGGCTTACAAGTTCCATTCAACATATAATGATGTCTGCAAATGTTAATATATTCCTAAAATGTATACAATATCTCACAAAAGTGAGTACGCCCCTCATTTTTTTGTAAATATTTTATTATTTCTTTTCAAGGGACAACGCTAAAGATATGAAACTCTGATAGAATGTAAAGTAATCAGTGTACAGCTTGTATAATGGTGTAAAGTTGATGTTCCCTCAAAATAACTCAACACACAGCCATTAAAGTCTGAACTGCTGGCAACAAAAGTGAGTACACCCCTAAATGAAAATGTTCAAACTGTGCCCAGTGTCAGTATTTTGTGTGGCCACCATTATTTTCCAGCACTGTCTTAACTCTCTTGGGCATGGAGTTCACTAGAGCTTCACAGGTTGTCATTGGAATCCACTTCCACTCCTCCTTGATCACGTCATGAAGCTGGTGGATGTTAGGCACCTTGTGCTTCTCCACCTTCCGTTTGAGGATGCCCCACAGATGCTCAATAGGGTTTAGGTCTGGAGACATGCTTGGCCAGTCCAGCACCTTTACCCTCAGGTTCTTCTGCAAGACAGTGGTTGTCTTGGAAGTATGTTTGGGGTCATTATCATGTTGGAATACTGCTCTACGGCCCAGTTTCCGAAGGCAGGGGATCATGTTCTTCTTCAGTATGGCACAGTACATGTTGGCATTCATGTTTCCCTCAATGAACTGTAGTTCCACAGTGCCGGCAGCACTCATGCAGCCCCAAACCATGACACTCCCACCACCTTGCTTGACTGTAGGCAAGACACATCTGTCTTTGTACTCTTCACCTGGTCGCCGCCACACACGCTTGACACCATCTGAATCAAATAAGTTTATCTTGGTCTCATCAGACCACAGGATGTGGTTCAAGTATGCCATGTCCTTAGTCTGCTTGTCTTCAGCAAACTGTTTGCGGGCTTTCTTGTGCACCATCTTTAGAAGAGGCTTTCTTCTGGGACGACAGCCATACAGACCAATTTGATGCAGTGTGCGGCATATGGTTTGAGCACTGACAGGCTGGCTCCCCATCCCTTCAAACTCTGCAGCAATGCTGGCAGCACTCACACGTCTATTTTCAAAAGCCAACATCTGGACATGACGCTGAGCATGTGCACTCTTCTTCTTCTTTGGTCTACCATGGCAGGGCCTGTTCTGAGTGGAACCTGTCCTTTTAAACCGCTGTGTGGTCTTAGCCACCGTGTTGCAGGTCAGTTTCAGGGTGTTAGCAATCTTCTCATAGCCTAGGCCATCTTTGTGTAGAGCAATAATTCTTTCTTTCACATCCTCAGAGAATTCTTTGCCATGAGGTGCCGTGTTAAATGTATAGTGACCAGTATGAGAGTGTGAGAGTGATAACACCAAATTTAACACACCTGATCCCCAAGGACACCTGAGACCTTGTAACACTAACTAGTGACATGACAACGGGAAGGTAAAAGGGCTAATTGGGCACAATTTGGGCATTTTCATTTAGGGGTGTACTCACTTTTGTTGCCAGCAGTTCAGACATTAATGGCTGTGTGTTGAGTTATTTTGAGGGGACATCAACTTTACACCATTATACAAGCTGTACACTGATTACTTTACATTCTATCAGAGTTTCATATCTTTACCGTTGTCCCTTGAAAAGATATAATAAAATATTTACAAAAATGTGAGGGGTGTACTCACTTTTGTGAGATACTGTATATTACAAGTTGATAAACTGATCCGCAGTAGCGGAAAAATCCGCTGAAAAAAGTGCACTGCAACTAACACGACAAACACCGTTTCCCATGCAGTGTTTTATTTGTGACGACTTGGCATAATGTTAACTTAACATTAAAGGCCACAATTAGCATATTGTTTAGCTGTACATTTACTAAATGAGCACTGTGCCTAGTCCGAATTGTATATTTTTGTATAATCAATATCCATTCTGTTCTAAGTGTCTTAATTAATTTTAAATACAATTTTGAACCTTTTTTTATTCCTTGTCTTTATTGTTGTGATTATTTTTTGATAGTTTTACTTTCTTTATGTAAAGCAATTTGAATGACCATTGTGTATGATATGTGCTACAGTATAAATAAACTTGCCTTGCAGTGTCCTAGATAAATGGACATAAGATAATTTTTCAGTGACTTAAACGCCAAGTAAGTACAAGTTCACATATTAAGGAAATTTGGCTTTAAGAATGGGTGCTTATGAAAATACTAATGTCACAATATCAATCACAGGCAAAGGAGACAGAAATTATTGAGGGACAGGTAGACCAGGGTCAATCAGATGTACAGTGTTGGGTAAGTGTGGTGCTTTTATTGAAGGGATAATGACAGATTTTTTACAATTTTTGGGGGGTGAACAATTTCTTTAATGTTTTTTGAGTTGTGGCTGTTTAGTAGAAAGTAATAGGCTCACCAATTTACAGTATGATCTTTCAATTTAGCAAGTGTAATGTAAACAAGTTAGTTAGTATGAGTATGGAAAACATCTTTTCCTGCATTTTTTTCTGCTTCAGGAGTCAGTCTGTTCTGAGACAGTGAGAGTAGAGGAAGGGGCAGATTCAGGACCAGGGAGGGAGCCGGAGACAGCAGAACAAAGAGATGATATTGCCAGCACCAGCACAGGGAGCACAGTTTTTAGTTTAGATCTCATGTTTACATTTTATTGTATGTTGATGGCTTGACTGTAAACAACATAAACAATGCAATAAATAGTTTTGAAGAAAAATCTGCTTTGTCATTGAACCTGAGAAAAACTTTGAAAATAACCATAATGGTGCAGTCTCCGTGCTACAATAATAATGATAGAAGCAAAGTTTTTCACTGTGGGGACATACTGTATCATTATAAGTACAATTTCACTGTATTATAAATGTCCCCTTCAAAAATTGCCCATGAGAAATTTTATATTTATTGTCCCCCCTACTGTTAAATGAAATTTACGCCCATACTTGAGGCATCCTGGAGGCAAGGGGCGGGTGCTCAAGCGCCCGCCGCCCTCCCCCCTCTGCACGTGCCTGTATGTGTGTGTGTGTGTGTGTCTTTACAGTAAAACGTGAAAGCGCGCTCAGTTACAGCTCAGTCCCTCTTCTCACCTTTGATAGGTGAGAAGTTATCAAACCGGTTTCGGATGGGGGAATTGGCACAATTCAGGGGTTTAAAACTATTTAACAAGACCGAGACATCTCTGCCTAAAATGTATTTCTCCAGCAAAGCATAGAATAAATAGAAATAAAATGCTTAATATTAATAATATTGATCTTAGCTGGATGGTCTAATTCTCAAAACCGTTTAAGAAAGACTTAACACACTATAACTAGAATATTTACAAAACTGAAAGGTTGTCTTATGAATAATAAAAAACAACTCATAACTCAAAAAGATCATATGTTTTTATATTTTTTTAGATCATAGACATGAATTAACTATATATATATACTGGACACAAACAGCAAAAAACATGATGAAAAGCAATAAAGTGCTTAGGGCTTTTCATATTTTTTGCTGTTTGTGTCCAACATTGAATAATTATTTCATCCATTATGTGACCACGGCTGGGAATAAGAGCTGGAATGTGATTGTGAATATATATATATATATATATATATATATATATATATATATATATATATATATATATATATATATATGTAGAGAGAGAGAGAGAGAGAGAGAGAGAGAGCTGGCGAAAAACATTTTAGGCAGAGACGTCTACTCGGCCTTGTTAATTGTTTTTAAAACCCCCAATTGTACGAATTCCCCCATCAGCGAAATCATGAATGAAAGGTGAGAAGAGGCATTATAATACAGTGGGGGTTCTGTGGGTCTCCAAACTCAGAAGGCTACGTGTCAGCCGATAACTGCTCCTTTGATCTTCTGGTTACAGCGGGGCGCCGACTGCTGATGAGTAGCCTGTACAAGCCAAGCTCTTCCCCAAAAAATAATGTGAATGTCTGCAACAATCACTAACCATTAAAATGTTTTTTTGTAATTAAACACGAATATATAAATTTTATTTTCTTTACACATAATCAAAGAAACAATCAAAGAAATCAAGTAAAAGTTACATAATTATATTTAATGCACAAATTAGATTTATTTAAAATAGCCAAGTAAAGGTAATTAATTCCCAGATAGCAGACACACTTCGCAGAGATAATGCTCCCTAATGCATGTTACAATGACCAAATATGATAAATAAATAAACCACACTCTCAGCTAATAATAAAACAGATTCGTTTATTTTTTTAAAATAAAAAATACATTTAATAACAAGCAAACATTTGATTAATTTATAGAAAAACGAGAGAACAGTAACTTACAAATGAGGTCTCAATTTGAAAAGATGTACAAAACATAACACCACAAATAAGTATTAATCATAGAAACAAAATTAAACACTAACAGAAACGTTTTGTACTTTATGATTTTTAAATATGACCGTTAGATCCGGTTGGTCAGGAAACTCCTGAAGTCAGATGCAGACACACTTTCAGTCACAAACTGCTGTGAAAAAAATAGAGATAGATATTCAATTAAAATTCATGATACTTAATTTAGCAAATGAACAATATTTATACTTTGTTCCTCTCGCTTCACAACTCATGAGAACAGACCGAAACCAGAACTGAACCGGATATTAAGGAAAAAGTGAGAAGCAAGAATCATGTGTGGAAAGATTAAGCATGCAGGGTCACAGGATGACTCGACTTCTTTTTCTTGTCTGCAATGCGATTTAGACAAATTAGAGCTGCTGTCAATGAACATATGTACAGGTTCTTTACAGTTGAAATTTATCTTGTAACTTATTAATAAAATTCGGATTCAGAAAAAAAAACGTTTATTGCTAGTGCTCTTTTACCATTTAATGCTTTAACACACACGACTCAGTTTGTTCAGAAATGGCATCTCACTGGCGAGGCTTTGTCTGAACACGCCGTTTTCACTCAGGGTGGGGGTAAGAAACACACATCTCGGTGTATTAATCCGCACGCTCGGTTCGTTATTATTTTATTTATTTATTTATTTACCACAGGACCCCTGGGGGGCTCCGTAGGTTCAGGTTTTTACATGAAAACGGTGTTTTGTGAATCTCCACACTATTAAAAACTGAAATATTGCTAATTGTACGTCCTGAGATTAAGATGAACATTAATTGGGAGTCATGAAAGCGAGAATCACATCCAAAACAGAAAGCTAAACTTACCTCGAACACGACAAACTCCAGCTCCAGCCACGCCGTGTTGTACCTCCATGATGATTCCCAACCGACTGATCCACAGCGCGGGCACAGCGTCTCCAAACACGCATGCGCAGTTTAATTCGGGCTTCAGTAGGCACACAATACTTCAGACTGAAACACGACTGCCCCCTACAGGTAATGAAGGGCATGTTCACAGCTTGCCGCACACAGCCGCGCAAAGCCGCGGCAAGTCACGGGATCCCTTTTCTCGAAACGCGCGTTTTTAATGGCGACATCTGTAGCTCATGGCAGGATCTGGTCATTTTAGCTCATATCTCACTTTGGCAACATGATGCCTAACTCATATTTTCTATTATCAAGGCAATAACTAAGAACTAACTAAAAAAAATAAGCAAAAAACTTATGTGCGAATACGTGAAATTGGTATCACATGTAATTGCCCACATATATGAGGATATATGTACATATATGAAAATCTTTTTGAAACACGTCACTAAAATTAACTGAAACTCCGCGAATACTGCACAGACAAGTCACGTTGCAATCATGTTGAAATATTCAAAGAAACAAATATTCTCAGTTCATGTAATCCTGTAATTTCTGTCGCACTTCATTATCTGCAAATGACCAGAGGCAGGACATGCCCACACGCCATTCACACGGAAATCAGTCCGGTAATTTACATACTAGGCCACGCCCCCGGACACACACATGAAAAACACACACACCGACAGGCTTGAGTTTACACACAGATTCAGTGAGTTTTTCTGCACGTTTGGAAGATGGCACACGCTTGCACATCCGACGAAACTCTTCAGAATGTTCTGGACAGTGGGAGGAGTTTACATTTACCTCAGATGAAGACTGTGTTGCTCTGATGACGAACGGGAGCATTTTGAAGAGAGAATCGATCCAGCAGAGGACATGCTATGTCACTGGTTAAGTAATTAAATCTTATTAACTCTTATTCTCATAATATTAAACTAATATTAGTAAATATTTTCCTCACTTCAGCTATCTCTTGTCAGCTTGTGTGATTGACTTTCAATGCCATTTATATAGTTTAGGTAAATCATGCTAACATGCTGCCTCATGTAGCACAAACATTATATTTCCCGGTGGCTAAGCTAATGCCTTATGGAGTTTACAGATGTTTATGTTCTAATGTATTTCACCTTGTTTTGGATAGCTTTAGATTATGGTTGCTAATATGTATTTGGCTCCGTTTTGGTTAGCTTATAACACTGCTATCAGTAATGTTATTTAGCACAAACAAGCTAGTTCCAGTTGGCTACATTTACATTTAGGCATTTGGCAGATGCTCTTATACAGAGCGATTTACATTTTTTTTGTCTCATTACACATCTGAGCAGTTGAGGGTTAAGGGTCTTGCTCAAGGGCCCAACAGTGGTAACTTGTGGGGTTTGAACCTGGGATCTTCCGGACCATAGTCCAATGCTTTAACCACTGAGCTACCTGGCTAAAATACTGCTTTATGTAGCTAAGTCTACATAGAATATTTCTGTAGTGTAAATGTATATAATCCTTTTTGTTTAGCATGTATTTATAAATACCTGCTGCTGGGCACCTTCGACTTGGAGACTTGAACAAATTAAAAAGGTAGCCATTATTGGTGAGTAAATGCACAATGCGTTGAGAACGGAAAACAAAACATTTAAGACTTTATAGGTTCACCACTGTAAGGTTTTATAATATTGTAAGACAGTGTAATCTAATGAGAAGATTCCTGTGCCTTGAGAACAGACCCCTCACTGTGCTTCCTCATGCCTTCTGTGGTAACACCTTGTATATCCTGTATTCAGACAAGGATACATCCAAATGGCTCCTGTCTGCTAGAACCCTTTTGTTTAATCAGGAGAATGCAAATGTATCTCCTCACACCTGTCTGTCTCCGGGTCCCTCTATGGCTGACATGTTAATGACTGATTCTTTTGATGTTCGGGACGTAGCAGCGTTTAAATGTGCTCTCTTTGCTGAGAATAAACAGAGATCTTCAGACATCATGCCAGCGTGTGTGTGTGTGTTTGTCTCTCCCGGTCGATCGGGCCCGGACCGGTAAGTGTATCAAGGTGCAGCGGACACAACAAGAAATAACTCTTATTCTCTTAGCTTAAAACTTAGCTCGGACACTTCATCTACATTTTAAACTTAACAACCACCTTAACAATAGCCTACTTGTATCAACGTTTATTAGCCATCAATGGAGACTGCATAAGGTAGGGCACTCATTATTGTTACTGTATCTGCTTGGGACCTATAATACTAATTCATCGCTTGCTCACTTCTTAATCCTACCTTTCCTCTTCTAAAGCCACATTTCTGTGGTATTGCGCTGTAGGGTGTGTAGTCCTCTATTTTGTAGAACATATAGTGTTGCAAATAACCTCGTGGCACTAATTGTTGTCGTCTGAAGTTTAAGAAATAATAATCTATTATTATTATTATACTGTCTTATTATTATTGTCTTCTCTAGATGCTACATTGAAGAAGTGGCCGGCAGCCACCCGAGGGCACATAGGCACATCTATCAATTCAAAGCTCACGGAGCTGGGAAGATCAACAAAATATATTTATTTTTCTTCCTGATCAGTTTTTTGTCTTATTTTTGTGCTTGTGCTATATTTTTGTTCTTCTACTAGTTGATTGCTCTTAAGAAAATTAAAAATAAAAATTTCTAAATTTTGGGCTTTTATTTATGTTGTCTAGCAGCTATGGATTTTAATAATTTTACTTGGTAATTTTACTAGGTAAACATATAGGTGCATATATGCACCTATATGCATGTATATATGTGTGCATATATGCACCTATTTGTTTACCTATATTTTAGTAATGCGTACATATATGCGTACATATGTGTACATATATACGTGCATACATGTACCTATATTGGTACATATATGTACGCATATATGTATGCATATGTACGCATATATATATATATACATATAATATAGGAAAATGGCCAATTTTATATATGTCACATATATTAAAAACCTATATCAAAACCTATATTAAAACATATATGTTTGTATAGGTTATTTCCGTCTGGGTGTGTAGTCAACTCCTGCTCACTCCTGGATAATTGTGTCCCTTTCAAAACCCAGTAATCTTGGTTCTGATTCTCTGTGTATTTCGACCATACTCTCATTCTTCAATCCTGGATTTATCTCTCTTCATTTGGAATTTATTGACCTTGTTGGTCTTGATCTAGAGATTTCTTGGACTTTTGACCCATGCTTTATGTTTTTGGATTTTGTGATTGTCTCTTGATAGTGATGGCAAGATAAAGCCTTATTTAGGTGTTAATGCTCTCAGCCAATAGTTTCACCAAAAACTACATTTCATAAAACGTCATTGAAGACCTCATTATACTGACATCTGGTGGACAAAATGTGTGTAGCAAATAGACCATAACATCACAAGCAGCACAATTAATATGGACATGCAGATGTCTTTGTGTGTGTGTGTGTGTGTGTGTGTAGGTGTGTGTGTGTGTCTGTGTGTGTGTGTGTGTGTGTGTTATTTTCTTTACACATAATCAAAGAAACAATCAAAGAAATCAAGTAAAAGTTACATAATTATATTTAATGCACAAATTAGATTTATTTAAAATAGCCAAGTAAAGGTAATTAATTCCCAGATAGCAGACACACTTCGCAGAGATAATGCTCCCTAATGCATGTTACAATGACCAAATATGATAAATAAATAAACCACACTCTCAGCTAATAATAAAACAGATTCGTTTATTTTTTTTAAATAAAAAATACATTTAATAACAAGCAAACATTTGATTAATTTATAGAAAAACGAGAGAACAGTAACTTACAAATGAGGTCTCAATTTGAAAAGATGTACAAAACATAACACCACAAATAAGTATTAATCATAGAAACAAAATTAAACACTAACAGAAACGTTTTGTACTTTATGATTTTTAAATATGACCGTTAGATCCGGTTGGTCAGGAAACTCCTGAAGTCAGATGCAGACACACTTTCAGTCACAAACTGCTGTGAAAAAAATAGAGATAGATATTCAATTAAAATTCATGATACTTAATTTAGCAAATGAACAATATTTATACTTTGTTCCTCTCGCTTCACAACTCATGAGAACAGACCGAAACCAGAACTGAACCGGATATTAAGGAAAAAGTGAGAAGCAAGAATCATGTGTGGAAAGATTAAGCATGCAGGGTCACAGGATGACTCGACTTCTTTTTCTTGTCTGCAATGCGATTTAGACAAATTAGAGCTGCTGTCAATGAACATATGTACAGGTTCTTTACAGTTGAAATTTATCTTGTAACTTATTAATAAAATTCGGATTCAGAAAAAAAAACGTTTATTGCTAGTGCTCTTTTACCATTTAATGCTTTAACACACACGACTCAGTTTGTTCAGAAATGGCATCTCACTGGCGAGGCTTTGTCTGAACACGCCGTTTTCACTCAGGGTGGGGGTAAGAAACACACATCTCGGTGTATTAATCCGCACGCTCGGTTCGTTATTATTTTATTTATTTATTTATTTACCACAGGACCCCTGGGGGGCTCCGTAGGTTCAGGTTTTTACATGAAAACGGTGTTTTGTGAATCTCCACACTATTAAAAACTGAAATATTGCTAATTGTACGTCCTGAGATTAAGATGAACATTAATTGGGAGTCATGAAAGCGAGAATCACATCCAAAACAGAAAGCTAAACTTACCTCGAACACGACAAACTCCAGCTCCAGCCACGCCGTGTTGTACCTCCATGATGATTCCCAACCGACTGATCCACAGCGCGGGCACAGCGTCTCCAAACACGCATGCGCAGTTTAATTCGGGCTTCAGTAGGCACACAATACTTCAGACTGAAACACGACTGCCCCCTACAGGTAATGAAGGGCATGTTCACAGCTTGCCGCACACAGCCGCGCAAAGCCGCGGCAAGTCACGGGATCCCTTTTCTCGAAACGCGCGTTTTTAATGGCGACATCTGTAGCTCATGGCAGGATCTGGTCATTTTAGCTCATATCTCACTTTGGCAACATGATGCCTAACTCATATTTTCTATTATCAAGGCAATAACTAAGAACTAACTAAAAAAAATAAGCAAAAAACTTATGTGCGAATACGTGAAATTGGTATCACATGTAATTGCCCACATATATGAGGATATATGTACATATATGAAAATCTTTTTGAAACACGTCACTAAAATTAACTGAAACTCCGCGAATACTGCACAGACAAGTCACGTTGCAATCATGTTGAAATATTCAAAGAAACAAATATTCTCAGTTCATGTAATCCTGTAATTTCTGTCGCACTTCATTATCTGCAAATGACCAGAGGCAGGACATGCCCACACGTCATTCACACGGAAATCAGTCCGGTAATTTACATACTAGGCCACGCCCCCGGACACACACATGAAAAACACACACACCGACAGGCTTGAGTTTACACACAGATTCAGTGAGTTTTTCTGCACGTTTGGAAGATGGCACACGCTTGCACATCCGACGAAACTCTTCAGAATGTTCTGGACAGTGGGAGGAGTTTACATTTACCTCAGATGAAGACTGTGTTGCTCTGATGACGAACGGGAGCATTTTGAAGAGAGAATCGATCCAGCAGAGGACATGCTATGTCACTGGTTAAGTAATTAAATCTTATTAACTCTTATTCTCATAATATTAAACTAATATTAGTAAATATTTTCCTCACTTCAGCTATCTCTTGTCAGCTTGTGTGATTGACTTTCAATGCCATTTATATAGTTTAGGTAAATCATGCTAACATGCTGCCTCATGTAGCACAAACATTATATTTCCCGGTGGCTAAGCTAATGCCTTATGGAGTTTACAGATGTTTATGTTCTAATGTATTTCACCTTGTTTTGGATAGCTTTAGATTATGGTTGCTAATATGTATTTGGCTCCGTTTTGGTTAGCTTATAACACTGCTATCAGTAATGTTATTTAGCACAAACAAGCTAGTTCCAGTTGGCTACATTTACATTTAGGCATTTGGCAGATGCTCTTATACAGAGCGATTTACATTTTTTTTGTCTCATTACACATCTGAGCAGTTGAGGGTTAAGGGTCTTGCTCAAGGGCCCAACAGTGGTAACTTGTGGGGTTTGAACCTGGGATCTTCCGGACCATAGTCCAATGCTTTAACCACTGAGCTACCTGGCTAAAATACTGCTTTATGTAGCTAAGTCTACATAGAATATTTCTGTAGTGTAAATGTATATAATCCTTTTTGTTTAGCATGTATTTATAAATACCTGCTGCTGGGCACCTTCGACTTGGAGACTTGAACAAATTAAAAAGGTAGCCATTATTGGTGAGTAAATGCACAATGCGTTGAGAACGGAAAACAAAACATTTAAGACTTTATAGGTTCACCACTGTAAGGTTTTATAATATTGTAAGACAGTGTAATCTAATGAGAAGATTCCTGTGCCTTGAGAACAGACCCCTCACTGTGCTTCCTCATGCCTTCTGTGGTAACACCTTGTATATCCTGTATTCAGACAAGGATACATCCAAATGGCTCCTGTCTGCTAGAACCCTTTTGTTTAATCAGGAGAATGCAAATGTATCTCCTCACACCTGTCTGTCTCCGGGTCCCTCTATGGCTGACATGTTAATGACTGATTCTTTTGATGTTCGGGACGTAGCAGCGTTTAAATGTGCTCTCTTTGCTGAGAATAAACAGAGATCTTCAGACATCATGCCAGCGTGTGTGTGTGTGTTTGTCTCTCCCGGTCGATCGGGCCCGGACCGGTAAGTGTATCAAGGTGCAGCGGACACAACAAGAAATAACTCTTATTCTCTTAGCTTAAAACTTAGCTCGGACACTTCATCTACATTTTAAACTTAACAACCACCTTAACAATAGCCTACTTGTATCAACGTTTATTAGCCATCAATGGAGACTGCATAAGGTAGGGCACTCATTATTGTTACTGTATCTGCTTGGGACCTATAATACTAATTCATCGCTTGCTCACTTCTTAATCCTACCTTTCCTCTTCTAAAGCCACATTTCTGTGGTATTGCGCTGTAGGGTGTGTAGTCCTCTATTTTGTAGAACATATAGTGTTGCAAATAACCTCGTGGCACTAATTGTTGTCGTCTGAAGTTTAAGAAATAATAATCTATTATTATTATTATACTGTCTTATTATTATTGTCTTCTCTAGATGCTACATTGAAGAAGTGGCCGGCAGCCACCCGAGGGCACATAGGCACATCTATCAATTCAAAGCTCACGGAGCTGGGAAGATCAACAAAATATATTTATTTTTCTTCCTGATCAGTTTTTTGTCTTATTTTTGTGCTTGTGCTATATTTTTGTTCTTCTACTAGTTGATTGCTCTTAAGAAAATTAAAAATAAAAATTTCTAAATTTTGGGCTTTTATTTATGTTGTCTAGCAGCTATGGATTTTAATAATTTTACTTGGTAATTTTACTAGGTAAACATATAGGTGCATATATGCACCTATATGCATGTATATATGTGTGCATATATGCACCTATTTGTTTACCTATATTTTAGTAATGCGTACATATATGCGTACATATGTGTACATATATACGTGCATACATGTACCTATATTGGTACATATATGTACGCATATATGTATGCATATGTACGCATATATATATATATACATATAATATAGGAAAATGGCCAATTTTATATATGTCACATATATTAAAAACCTATATCAAAACCTATATTAAAACATATATGTTTGTATAGGTTATTTCCGTCTGGGTGTGTAGTCAACTCCTGCTCACTCCTGGATAATTGTGTCCCTTTCAAAACCCAGTAATCTTGGTTCTGATTCTCTGTGTATTTCGACCATACTCTCATTCTTCAATCCTGGATTTATCTCTCTTCATTTGGAATTTATTGACCTTGTTGGTCTTGATCTAGAGATTTCTTGGACTTTTGACCCATGCTTTATGTTTTTGGATTTTGTGATTGTCTCTTGATAGTGATGGCAAGATAAAGCCTTATTTAGGTGTTAATGCTCTCAGTCAATAGTTTCACCAAAAACTACATTTCATAAAACGTCATTGAAGACCTCATTATACTGACATCTGGTGGACAAAATGTGTGTAGCAAATAGACCATAACATCACAAGCAGCACAATTAATATGGACATGCAGATGTCTTTGTGTGTGTGTGTGTGTGTGTGTGTGTGTGTAGGTGTGTGTGTGTGTCTGTGTGTGTGTGTGTGTGTCTGTGTGTGTGTGTGTGTGTGTGTGTGTGTGTGTGTGCACGCGCAAAGGAATTGCTTGTGCAAATAACCAACATATCTTTGAAAATTAAGTGAAGAAAAAATACCCTACTTGAAAAAAAATAGGAAATTAAAAAGCCAGACTGTACTTTAGTAATTACCATATGACCGTATTAGGAGAAATCACTTCCCCAATAAGAAAGGCTGAGAGGTGAAGTGTGCTGATTGGAGAAGCGACTCATCCGAGTGAACAAGTCTGAACTCTAAAACCAGTGGAAGTGCTGATCTAATAAATTGTGTGATTCCGGCAAATATAAGTCATCCTCTGTCACATGAATCTCAGAGACCTGATACTCACATCAAAGTAATAATTTATCTGTAACCGCCCCTGTCTGCTCAACACAAGCTTTAAAGCGTAGATGTCACATGTATATCATAACACATAAGTGGATTCATACATTTGTGTTTTTAGATTTCAGGATTGCCTCTTATTTGCATGAGTAGATTTACTAACTCTGATCTTCACTTTGTGTTCTTTGAAATGATAGACTTTGGCTCCTAATGCGAAAACATGATTGGATTATTTGACTCTCATTCTGCATTTGTGAATTAAGAGACTCATTTGACTTTCATTCATTCATTAATTTTCTATACCGCTTAATCCTGTGTTCAGGGTTACAGGGGGACCTGGAGCCTATCCCAGGAGACTTCGGGCACTAGGCGGGGTACACCCTGGACAGGGTGCCAATCCATCGCAGGGCACACACACATACACACACTCACACACCCAATCACACACTACGGGCAATTTAGGAATGCCAATTAGCCTAACCTGCATATCTTTGGACTGTGGGAGGAAACCGGAGTACACGGAGGAAACCCACCAAGCACGGGGAGAACATGCAAACCCCATGCACACAGAGACGGGAATCGAATCCAGACCCTGGAGGTGCAAGGCGACAGTGCTAACCACTACACCATTTTTGCACAGAGGTGAGGAGTGTGAGAAAGTTTTTGGACATTTTCAGTGTGATGTTAGTCCTGTGCATCAGTGTACCAGTGTGTAGACGACATGCAGTAAGAGTAATAACACTTCTGGTCGATTCCTCATTTACTCCTGAACTTTACTGCACTGAGATCCTCTAGAAAAATACTGCAGGATCCAGTTATCTGCTTTTAGTGATGGAAATAAAGCACACACTGCCTTGATTATTTATTTTTTATTATTTAATTTCAGTAACATGGTAGCACATGATTATTAGCCAAAAAAAAGTTGATTTGATTCAGGAATAATTGTTCAGATATTTCATTTACTTGATGATGAAATATTCAGTTGATGATGATGCACCTATTAGGAAAATAAACAAATAAAAATGTTAATGATTAAGACTTACACATATAATATGTAACACTTATTAGGTTTTTAATGTTCTGTTTTTAATGTAGAGATCACCAGTAAATGTACTCCAGTAAATTCACAATTTTATTTATTTAATTTTGATTTTGTCCATCACTTTGAGCTCTACAACACTTACTGTATCATTAAGTTGAGTGCAACTTGGATACTGACAGAGCTTTCTTCTTTTGATTGGCGCAGAAGATTGTTAATCTGTAGTATGTGTTGAGATGGAGGACAGGCATTTACATGTTCGTATTCTCACCTATGATGAAACTTGGGTGTCTCCTTCTGATGCATGACTGCTCAGGTGGATCAGTGTATCCATGTCGGTTATGAGAAGTGTTTAGTTTGATGTGTAACTACTCTCAGTAACTATGATATTTAAACAGATATGACCAGTTTTTGGGACAAATGTGGTGTCTTTCATGTGGAGTTTCTATCCTGTGGTGTCAACATGAACACTGAATACTACAGTCAGGGTGTACAAAATGTACATAATGTAATGATCTCAGGAAGAAAGGCCTGGTTTGATCACCAAAAGTGTTCTGGTTTTGCAGGACATTTCGTGCCCTCTTACTGCTCACCACATCACTTACATTTTACAGAAACTTGGCTGGATCTTATTACTATGTCCCCTAACCAACCCTGACCTTGGTCCATTTGCCATCTGCACAAATTTGGGCTTTAAAGAAGCTTCCATCAGAGGCTTTCTGCACAGGAAACAACACCAGAAACATCACTAGAGATATTTTGGTTAGTCACAACCACAGAGTCCTATATTAGTCAAAACATGATTAAGTTATTTTCTTTAACCAAATGAAATAATCATAAGAGTTTGTCTCTGAGCAGCAGATAACAGCAGGACACAGAAGATCAGGTACAGATTCCAACAATACAAACGCAGATTATTTAAACCCTGTGTTTTAAACTCGCTCTACTTGTACTCTTACCTGTTGAACTACATAGTTACTGAGAGTAGTTAATTTAAAATTTTACTATTTATAAAGTAAAAAGTAATTTAAACTTTTTTTTTCATTTTAGGTTATAAACTCTGATTCCTTTGATTTTTACTGGTTTATTTGGTTGTTTGTCTTTTTTTAAGAAGCTCTGTACAGGTCATGGCAGCCTTTTTTAACTCTTTATCTCTAATCATTTGCTCATTTAAAGAATAACCCTAGAATGACTTTTACTAAATGGTGTTAAAGTGCACGCTCCCCTTTTATGTTGGGTTTTCTGGGTTTGATTTCTAGTCAAGGCTATAAGGCGGTCTAATATACACTTCAGCCTCCTATGACATCTCTCAATAATATTATAATTTATTATACTAGACAAAAATAACTTGTTCTCTCCTCAGAGTGTGTCAGCAATGCATTATCTGCAAAATTGATCATCTTTAAATTAAAACAACTGGCCAACAGATGCCCCAAACAACACATTTTGTACAATAAAAAACACAAAGAGTCAAATGCAATTATGTGTTAATCCTTGATTTACTTAACACATATATAGTCTAAATTATAAGTCTATTATTAGTGACTGGCAGATTTCCAGGTTAAAATACTTTTTGGCAGTTCAACATCTGACAGACAACCTGTAGGCTACTGTGACGGTTGACCCCTAGAGGGCGCCTAACGCCCGGTTTTGGTTTTTGTTTTGTAGTTTAGTTTAAGTTTCGTTTTTGACTTCGTTTCCCAGTTTGCACCTCGGTCAGGTGACGTAGAAGCTCACCTGAACCGAGGGAAGTTAATTTGATGATTTATGTTTAGTTCTATAAATAGCCTGACTGAATCTCAGTCAGGCGTCTAGCATTAGTCGTTTTAAGTTTAGTTTGTGTTGGAGGGATTTTGCTTGTTTTATGCTTTTGTTTGAAAGTCAAAATAAAGTACTCTGTTAAACCGTCAGCTCGCCTCCGCGATCATGCCTCGCACTCACCTCCGACGCAGACACCGTAAGAAACATGACAGAATGCTAGACCTACCAAGAGGCATGGCGGAGGATCCCCTCCTAAGGAATTACTTAGGAGGAGAAATCATCATCTCCAACGAGCTGGCGGAACTGCTGGAGGCCGGCGAGGAGCACGGCGAAATAGAAGTGGAGCAGGGATGGAGAAACGGCGAACACATCGAGTCGGTGAGCTCAGGGAAGGACAGCATGACAGCCAGAGAGAGACAGGCGAGGCGAAGCTGGGAAGGCTGCGGACCCGTCATCCGGCGCACACCGCCGAGAGGTGTAGCGGCCGAGGGAGAGACGGGAGGATTCTGCAGGCAGTGGGCGGAACGCAACGAGGAGTGCATTCATGACCTGCGCGAGCAGGTGCTGCAGCTCCAACTGCAGTTCGTCCAGGTTCGGGAGAACCAAGCTGTAGTCCCGGAAGCGATCCCTCTCTCGGATCTGGACGATGCACTCCTCCCACGGCCACTGCCTGAAGGTGGCGCGGACAGCACACCGGAGCTGAGCACGGAGGACTGGACGCCGCTTCAGCACGGCGACGAGGTAGGCTTCTACAGGCAGTGGGCGGAGTCCAACCAGGAGCGCATTCGTGACCTGCGCGAGCAGGTGCTGCAGCTCCAACTGCAGTTCGTCCAGGTTCGGGAGAACCAGTCTATAGCCCCGGAAGCGATCCCCCTCCCGGGTCTGGACGATGCGCTCATCCCCCGACCACTGCCTGAGCCCGTCGTGGAGGAAGTCTGCGCGCCGTGTCTGCGCGAAGAGCAAAACGGCGCGTCCATCATCCAGTCTCCGTGCACGCTAGCGAGCGCTGTGCACGCTCCCACGCTGCAGTCGAGCGCCGTGCACGCTCCCACGCTGCAGTCGAGCGCCGTGCACGCTCCGACGCTGCAGTCGAGCGCCGTGCACGCTCCCACGCTGCAGTCGAGCGCCGTGCACGCTCCCACGCTGCAGTCGAGCGCCGTGCACGCTCCGACGCTGCAGGAGAGCGCCGTGCACGCTCCGACGCTGCAGGAGAGCGCCGTGCACGCTCCGACGCTGCAGGAGAGCGCCGTGCACGCTCCGACGCTGCAGGAGAGCGCCGTGCACGCTCCGACGCTGCAGGAGAGCGCCGTGCACGCTCCGACGCTGCAGGAGAGCGCCGTGCACGCTCCGACGCTGCAGGAGAGCGCCGTGCACGCTCCGACGCTGCAGGAGAGCGCCGTGCACGCTCCGACGCTGCAGGAGAGCGCCGTGCACGCTCCGACGCTGCAGGAGAGCGCCGTGCACGCTCCGACGCTGCAGGAGAGCGCCGTGCACGCTCCAACGCTGCAGGAGAGCGCCGTGCACGCTCCAACGCTGCAGTCGAGCGCCGTGCCCGCTCCACCGTTGCAGTCGAGCGCCGTGCACGCTCCACCGTTGCAGTCGAGCGCCGTGCACGCTCCAACGCTGTCGAGCCCTGCACAAGCTCCAACGACCAAGACACCTGTTCTGCCGCCGCCTCCCGGCTTCGAGGATAGCGAGCTAGCACGCCAGCAGCCGCTGTCCCATGCACCTGTTCTGCCGCCGCCTCCCGGCTTCGAGGATAGCGAGCTAGCACGCCAGCAGCCGCTGTCCCATGCACCTGTTCTGCCGCCGCCTCCCGGCTTCGAGGATAGCGAGCTAGCACGCCAGCAGCCGCTGTCCCATGCACCTGTTCTGCCGCCGCCTCCCGGCTTCGAGGATAGCGAGCTAGCACGCCAGCAGCCGCTGTCCCATGCCCCTGTTCTGCCGCCGCCTCCCGGCTTCGAGGATAGCGAGCTAGCACGCCAGCAGCCGCTGTCCCATGCACCTGTTCTGCCGCCGCCTCCCGGCTTCGAGGATAGCGAGCTAGCACGCCAGCAGCCGCTGTCCCATGCACCTGTTCTGCCGCCGCCTCCCGGCTTTGAGGACGACGTTGAACTGGCGAACGCACGGCACGCTCCAGAGTCGTCGTCGAGCGCACTGCACGCTCCAACGCCGCTGTCGAGCGCCGAGTGCGCTCCAACGCCGCTGTCGAGCGGCGAGTGCGCTCCAACGCCGCTGTCGAGCGCCGAGTGCGCTCCAACGCCGCTGTCGAGCGCCGAGTGCGCTCCAACGCCGCTGTCGAGCGCCGAGTGCGCTCCAACGCCGCTGTCGAGCGCCGAGTACGCTCCAACGCCGCTGTCGAGCGGCGAGTACGCTCCAACGCCGCTGTCGAGCGCCGAGTACGCTCCAACGCCGCTGTCGAGCGCCGAGTCCAACGCCGCTGTCGAGCGCCGAGTACGCTCCAATGCCGCTGTCGAGCGCCCTGCACGCTCCCTCGCCGCCGTCGAGCGCACTGCACGCTCCCACGCCGCCGTCGAGCGCACTGCACGCTCCCACGCCGCCGTCGAGCGCACTGCACGCTCCCACGCCGCCGTCGAGCGCACTGCACGCTCCCACGCCGCCGTCGAGCGCACTGCACGCTCCCACGCCGCCGTCGAGCGCACTGCACGCTCCCACGCCGCCGTCGAGCGCACTGCACGCTCCCACGCCGCCGTCGAGCGCACTGCACGCTCCCACGCCGCCGTCGAGCGCACTGCACGCTCCCACGCCGCCGTCGAGCGCACTGCACGCTCCCACGCCGCCGTCGAGCGCACTGCACGCTCCCACGCCGCCGTCGAGCGCACTGCACGCTCCCACGCCGCCGTCGAGCGCACTGCACGCTCCCACGCCGCCGTCGAGCGCACTGCACGCTCCCACGCCGCAGTCGAGCGCACTGCACGCTCCCACGCCGCAGTCGAGCGCACTGCACGCTCCCTCGCCGCCGTCGAGCGCACTGCACGCTCCCTCGCCGCCGTCGAGCGCAGTGACCGCTCCACCGCCGCCGTCGAGCGCAGTGACCGCTCCACCGCCGCCGTCGAGCGCAGTGACCGCTCCACCGCCGCCGTCGAGCGCAGTGACCGCTCCAACGCCGCCGTCGAGCGCAGTGACCGCTCCAACGCCGCCGTCGAGCGCAGTGACCGCTCCAACGCCGCCGTCGAGCGCAGTGACCGCTCCACCGCCGCCGTCGAGCGCAGTGACCGCTCCACCGCCGCCGTCGAGCGCCGTGCACGCTCCAACGCCGTCGTCGAGCGCCGTGCACGCTCCAACGCCGTCGTCGAGCGCCGTGCACGCTCCAACGCCGTCGTCGAGCGCCGTGCACGCTCCAACGCCGTCGTCGAGCTCTGCAAAAGCTCCAACGTCATCGTCGAGCGCAGTGCACGCTCCAACGCCGCTGTTGAGCTCTGCAAAAGCTCCAACGTCGTCGTCGAGCGCAGTGCACGCTCCAACGCCGCTGTTGAGCTCTGCAAAAGCTCCAACGTCGTCGTCGAGCGCAGTGCACGCTCCAACGCCGCTGTTGAGCTCTGCACAAGCTCCAACGCAGTCATCGAGCTCTGCACAAGCTCCAACGTCGTCGTCGAGCGCAGTGCACGCTCCAACGCCGCTGTTGAGCTCTGCACAAGCTCCAACGCCGTCGTCGAGCGCCGTGCACGCTTCAACGCCGTCGTCGAGCGCCGTGCACGCTCCAACGCCGTCGTCGAGCGCCGTGCACGCTCCAACGCCGTCGTCGAGCGCCGTGACCGCTCCAACGCCGTCGTCGAGCGCCGTGACCGCTCCAACGCCGTCGTCGAGCGCCGTGACCGCTCCAACGCCGTCGTCGAGCGCAGTGACCGCTCCAACGCCGTCGTCGAGCACGTCACCAGCCCTGCCACGGCCGAGCACGTCACCAGCCCTGCCACGGCCGAGCACGTCACCAGCCCTGCCACGGCCGAGCACGTCTCCAGCCCTGCCCCGGCCGAGCACGTCTCCAGCCCTGCCACGGCCGAGCACGTCTCCAGCCCCGTCACCCAGCTTCCTGGCCAAGAGGTGGAAGGTAGAACATTGGGGTGGGTGTCCGGGGCCTCCGAGGATGCTCCAGAGGAGCATTTTTTTTGGGGGGGTACTGTGACGGTTGACCCCTAGAGGGCGCCTAACGCCCGGTTTTGGTTTTTGTTTTGTAGTTTAGTTTAAGTTTCGTTTTTGACTTCGTTTCCCAGTTTGCACCTCGGTCAGGTGACGTAGAAGCTCACCTGAACCGAGGGAAGTTAATTTGATGATTTATGTTTAGTTCTATAAATAGCCTGACTGAATCTCAGTCAGGCGTCTAGCATTAGTCGTTTTAAGTTTAGTTTGTGTTGGAGGGATTTTGCTTGTTTTATGCTTTTGTTTGAAAGTCAAAATAAAGTACTCTGTTAAACCGTCAGCTCGCCTCCGCGATCATGCCTCGCACTCACCTCCGACGCAGACACCGTAAGAAACATGACAGCTACAGTACATACTAATCATACTGTACATAGATAATTAATTAATTGTTTCCTTGGAACCTATATCACCTGTATGTATCAATTTATCATATGTGAATTACAACACAGGATTACACATTTCCTATTATATAAAATAAAACACATGTTTTTTTTTGTACTCTTACTATTGCTACCGTTTTTTCAGGACCTTATTTACTTTCCTTTTTTTTCTTCATAAAATCTAATTTCATGAGTTTAACTTGGTTCTATTGAAACTGGCTTCAATTGTTTGTGTCAACACAATATATGCTCCTCTGGACTTTGTCTTCTAGAGAACATTTTATTTTCACATGCTTTCTTACTGTATTGTGATCTACAGTTTCCAGGTTACATGTGTTTGTGCTTTGCTTTGATTATGTGTATGATGTAAGCTCTGATTTTCTGCCATCTTGGGTCTTTGGTTTATTCTGTTATTCTGTGAGACTTATTGGGTTTTACAGTTTGGTAATATTTCCATAAACTTGACATCTGCATTTATTTCTACCTCTTTGCATGGCACTGGCATGTACATTATTTTAAATTAATAAGATACCTATTAATAACTTATTAAAGGTGCATTCTTACTAATGAAGGAAGATAATATAAGTGTCAGTGTGACATGAGTCAGTGCTTAATTGGTTTGATTGAATGAATTAAATAAGCACAATTAAAATAAATGGCATGACTGAAATTTTATTTTTTTAAACGTGTTGTAAAAAATACAGTACATAATTTCTAATTATTAATTAGGTACAAACTTACAAATTTCTAACAAAGGCCTAAAACAAAGGCCTTCATTAATTTGAAATGAAAAATTCATTAAGAAATGACTAATTAAAGGAAATACATAATGTGTGATAGACAACAAGACCTCACAATTATAAAAATTAACGGGAAAGAAAAATAGAAAAATTATCTCTACTTTGAAAATTTAAGCTATATTGTGATACAAACACAAAGGGCTTCAATATGATTAAGCCAATATATGACCTTTAAATGTCATATAAATAAAAGAATACTCATAGGCAGACAATTTAGACTGAATAAGAATGCAGGTCATGTGCTGGTGCTAACGACGTTCCAATGTTTTCTTAAAAATACAACAGAACAGTCAACCAGACTGCAATAAACCAGTCTAGTACTTCTAAAGGAATTCAATAGAGCATTAAAAACAGCATTAAAGCTCAGGAAAAGATCACGTTCAGTAAAGTGTGTTTGTATTATGCAGAGCACTGAGGTCGTGTTGTCCTCTTCCAGAACTTTGCAAAGAAACAGTTAATCCATCAGCATGTAGAAATATGAATCACTGCAAAGAGAGAAAGAAATCACATAATCTATTATTTCTGGTCACTGGTGTGTTATTTAAATATTTAAATATTTTTTAATGTTCCAAATAATTTACTTATCAACAGAACACAATGAAGCATAATTGTTAAAACAGTGTAACTACTGCAAGTCCTTCATTTCCTGACATTAACATTACAAACAAATCAACTTTTGAATCAACTGATCAATACATAGTTTCTACCAATGTTCATAATTAAGTTCGTCTAACAGGCAAAAAAGTTTTTTTTAGTTAGAAATCAGACTAAGATTCTGGGAGGTGGGACTTTGAGTACTAAACTTTATAACGGTTAGTTCTCAAACTCTATCCAATACACATTTTTTTTTACATTTTTTTTAACAAGCTGTTGTCATCAGACTTACCTCAGTGTTTAGCTTCACCTCTGAATATACAGTATCATCATCCACACCGGCTTTTTCTAGTTAGAAAAAATAAATCTTGAATTAATATCCATGAATATTGAATCCATCTACAGACATTATGTTATGATTTTTTTTACCTGTTTTCCTTATAGCGGTTTTCTTCTGTTTCATTTCAAGTTCAGCATAAGTCACATCACTTCCACTGGGTTCAGTATCAACATCTGCAGTAGCAGAAAACAAAAACATCACACTGATCACCAGTATACCATGTATACACTAGTCATTACAACATCACTTCTACCTCATTATTATAATAAGAGTCATTTCTTTATCGTTCAGCATGTGGCATCTTGTCAGGGCAGTGACTATTAGTCTAATAAATACTGGAGACTTCCACACTTGTTGTGTGCATAAATTGTTAAAGCGTTGAAATACTCTACCATTCTTCCCGTTTGTCTTCTTATTCTTAGTGACTTGTGCGTAAGTAACTTCTCCGTTCTCAGCTGCATCTTCACCTGAACACAGTGAAGTACATAAACAGTGCAGTGTGTTAATCACAACACTATATCAGACATAAAGTAAACTTGTATTGTTAATTTGTGTGATTCGCAGTGGCTAAGTGTTAGCATTTCCTACAGAAAACAAGGAAGGTTTTTGTTAACAAATGTAAATTGGTGTAAAATGATTGAGACAGGGTCTGACCAGCCTGAAGTGGTGTGTGTCCTGACTGAGAGTCTTCAGTTCCTGACCGACTCTGATTCTGCTCTGATGTCTGATTGGTTTTCTGCTGCTTTTCTATAAGGGGTGAGAGAACGTTGTGAACAGGTGAACAGGATGTAAATAGTAACAGAAACATGGTTTGTAGGTTTATTTATTTATTTATTTATTTGTTTGTTTTGCTGTTGTATAAATGTAGTTAAACCTTTATTTTTTTTCCGGCACCACAGGAGAATTATTAAGATGAATAAAATGATGAACAAAACGGCCACACCCAGTACTATAGGCACTGATCCTATGGGATTACTGTCTTCAGAACTTGAGCCTAAGAAAAGAAAGAGCAGAATTGATGCTTTTGCACACTGTACATACGTATACACTGTGTTATTAAACACAAATTAATGACTGAACCATCTTTATAGAAGTAGCTTAAAGGTTTGAGTGTTAGAACAGAGAATAGATTTCACTGTGAAACTCATTAATGTTACTGTGTTTACTGGTGTTCAATGACATAATATTCTTCAGATAAGGAGAGTAAAACTAGCCTTTACTAGGAATTAAAGCCGACTGTTGCTGATTCAGCTAATGAGAGAATCTCACCTGTGTCTTTATGATGCTGCCTTCAGATAATATTACAATTACAGAACTTTCAGATCATTACTGAGATAAATCAGGTTACGTGTCTCTAATTAAACAGTTCTATGAGTTAGAGATTCAGTGTTCTGCCTATTATGTATTTAAACATTTCCCTTTTCCTTTAACAGTAAACACACTACAGTAGACTCACCATGCACTGTGATGTTGACAGGATTACTGTTTTCTCCAGATTCAGACTCACACCAGTAAACTCCAGTGTAGGTTATGTTGAGGGAGCTGATATTACATGTAGATCCTGTAACTGATCCCCACTGTGAACAATCTAACACTCCCTCACTGTGTGTGTATCGTCTCACTGTCCATCCAGTAGAGTGACTCTGGTCCTCACAGCTCAGTGAGAGAGAGTCACCAGTAAAGTGTTGAGTTCTGTTGGGATTGATGATCAGAGAGACTGGAGGAGGAGATTCACCTTAAACACACAACATTACATAATTGTTTTATTACGATTGTGTTTATATGACATGACTTACACAGAACAAATTTACACTTTTTTAAATTTAATGTATATCACACCTGAGCATGGAGCAATGAGGAGAGCGTGTAAGTAAACTGATAACCATCACAGCCCTGAGCACTGAGTCATGTCCACTTCACCTGCCCTCGATCCCGACCATCCACTAGGGACTGACTGACTACATAAAGCAGCTCAGAAATTTGATCCCAAGTGGCCCAAATTTAATGATCAGTGCATTCTTCTTCTTCTTCTTCTTTGTCTTTCGGCTGTTCCCCTTCAGGTGTCGCCACAGCGAATCATCTGCCTCCATCTAACCCTATCCTCTGCATCCTCTTCTCTCACACCAACTAACTTCATGTCCTCTCTCACTGCATCCATAAATCTCCTCTTTGGTCTTCCTCTAGACCTCCTGCCTGGCAGTTCCAACCTCAGCATCCTTCTACCAATATATTCACACTCTCTCCTCTGAACATGTCCAAACCACCTCAATCTGGCCTCTCTGACTTTATCTCCAAAACATCTCACATGTGTTGTCCCTCTGATGAACTGATTCTTGATCCTATCCATCCTTGTCACTCCCAAAGAGAACCTCAACATCTTCAGCTCTGCTACCTCTAGCTCTGCCTCCTGTCTTTTCTTCAGTGCCACTGTCTCTAAGCCGTAGAGCATTGCTGGTCTCACCACTGTCCTGTACACCTTTCCTTTCATTCTCGCTGATACTCTTTTATCGCACAACACACCCATTCCAACCTGCCTGTACTCGTGAATTACTAAGAAACAAACAAACAAAATGACCTTTAACTTGTATTGACTGTATTGAGATAATGTATATTTAGAACAAATTTCCCAATGATTTCCCTCAATTTAAGTTGAATAAGATTTTACAGAACAATTATAAATTGTAAACAAATAGTAAATTTAAAACTATAAAATCCAGATGTTGCCACAGACTCACCTGATACAGTCAGTGTAACAGCGTCACTGATCACTGAGCTCTGAGAGTCACGTCTCTGTCCTCTGCAGGTGTAGACACCACTGTCAGAGTCTCTAACAGACCTTATCCTGATCTCCTGCATTGTGCTGTCTGTATAGACTCTGTCTTCTCCCTCTGTGTAGAGACTCTTATTATCCTTATACCAGCTGTATGTCCACTCAGTGTCTCCTCCTTCCTGTATGTCACATCTGAGAGTCACTGTCTCGCCTCTGGACACGTGGTTATCAGGCATTATGGAGATTTTAGCTTTAGGACTCCCTACAGAAACAAATAGATAAACAAACAAACATGTAATACATTCTAAATAACTACACATGAATATGTTTGTTGCTACAGTAGGGGCTGAGACTTCTTCTGCACAGTTTATTTATTTATCCATCCTTCTTATTAGTTTTCAGTCTACAATGTGATAGTCTGTAAATCCTAGTCTGAAAACCAATTTGATTGGTTAAGCCTCTTAACACTACCACTACTACTACTACTACTACTACTAATAATAATAATAATAATAATTATTATTATTATTATTATTATGATTATTATTTCTCTGTTTAGGATGTGGTTCTGAAGGGTTTTATGGGCAGAAGGGTGTTTTAGTGAGCTGGGATGTTTCTCTGTTGTTTCTGGTAAAGTTGCCTTAGAATGCACTATTATATTGTTCCTGCATTTAGTTACTTTAGTCCACAAAGCTAGTTTTCTGTGTACAATGAACAACTTATTAAATCATTATAAGAAAAATTAGATATTTAATCAATTACTTAGTTAACTGATTAATTCATTTATTCAATGGTTGACTGATTATTTTTATTTGGTCTCTTGCTTAATTAATTATATTTGTTTTATTTCTTTAATAATAATAATAAATAATAATAATAATATGGGCCCGGTTTCTCGATAACGCACACTATTCGCGCGCTAAGTAGACTCTTAAGATATATCTTACGTTAAGTGATAACTTTTCTAAGAGTATTTCTCGAACTGTCGCTTAGGAGTCTTCTTAAGTCGCTACCTCTTATGTCCGACGTTACGCGGCGCTGTCTACAGTGAAGGTCCTGAATTAGCGGACATCGGGTGCTCAGGAATCGATTTTTGACTACTTTTTCATGACAGCGTTAAGAAAGACTGCACTTTCTATGCAAATTAAACATTGCACTAAATTCTTTTAATAGCGTTTATATTTCGACATGGGTTAACTTAACAATAATATGCCATAATAGACAAATATATTAATTAATATTAATTAATTAATATAATAATATAATACTGTATGGCTGCGCGGTGGTGTAGTGGTTAGCACTGTCGTCTTGCACCTCCAGGGTCTGGGTTCGATTCCCCGGCCAGGCTCGATTCCCGTCTCTGTGTGCATGGAGTTTGCATGTTCTCCCCGTGCTTGGTGGGTTTCCTCCGGGTACTCCGGTTTCCTCCCACAGTCCAAAGACATGCAGATTAGGCTAATTGGCGTTCCTAAATTTCCCGTAGTGTGTGATTGGGTGTGTGAGTGTGTGTATGTGTGTGTGCCCTGCGATGGATTGGCACCCTGTCCAGGGTGTACCCCGCCTAGTGCCCGAAGTCTCCTGGGATAGGCTCCAGGTGCCCCGCGACCCTGAACACAGGATTAAGCGGTATAGAAGATGAACGAATGATATAATATTTTCATGTAACATGTTGCCCTGAAACGAACCGGGTATCCAATCATAGCTGATTGACAAACAGCTGATAACACTCTTCACCAGCTTCAGAAACAATGTGAAGTGTCAGTTGTTGGGGTTGTATAGCGCACTTATGGAATGAATACGATGAGATGACAGAGTGGAGGTTTAATACCCCTATCTAACACGCGGGGCCGTAAGTGCGGTTCATCATGATTCAGCGCGAGTTTTGGTGCTGTTATTACGTTTCCATCTTACCACGCAAGAAAAATAAACATGTTTAACATGCGGAAGCTCGCGGACCTTACAGATCTTCGCGGACCGTCGGGCGGCGGTCACTCGAGGCTGATCACGGTGCCTAATACCCCTCTCTCACCTGTGCGGCCTGACTCATCTCCGTGAGATGCCGCGATTGCCCATGACGTTCCTTTAATGTTCCGCGAAGTTCTGCAAGGTCTGCAAGCTTCCACGAGGACCAGCATAAAATTAAATGTTGAATTTTTCACGCGGAAACATGGAAATGTAATCACAGCGCAAAACTCGGGGTGAATCATGATCAAGCCAACGGCCACAGCGCGAGCCCGCGCAGGTGAGATAGGGGTATAACACACCTCATCTCACAGCGAGTCAAACCACATAAGTGGACACTGTAGGTGTATTACACATTACAACCACCCAGAAAAATGAATGGATGCGGGGTTTGAAACTCACAAGGTTATTTTCTCATTTAACTAAATCAAATTTCATAAAAATAAAACGTGTCAAAAGAAAAACCCATAAAGTTATGGATAATGGCTAATGATCAATGAAACATATTTTAAACAAAAAGCAGCGAGCAGCTGGACATCGGGACGGGGAGTGTAAGTACGACGCATTGGTCTGGCAAGCGCAGGTCTGAGCAGCTCAAGAAGCTCCATAATCTGTTGCCTTGGAAAGCAAATCTTTTATTTACATTTTTTTTTATAACGACCACGGGGAAAATATGAAAAGGGCTGAAGTTTTGTCTAAAGGAAAAATGTACATGACCCACACGGCTCCACGGACCGCGCCATCTTCAGTTTAACACAACACCATGCTCGCTGCCAAATTGTTCGCCAGCTGTTTACTATCAATTGTGATTGGCAATTTTAATGCGTTAGTCAAATTATTAAATAGGCTAATCAAAAGTCACTCTATTCATTCTGATATCAAATAAAATCAAATTCTTAAACAGGTATACAGTATATTCCATCATTAATACGACTTTGATAACATGCCATAATGTTTGCATACACCGCTGATTTATAAAGACTGCTGCTCAGTGGCGGCGACTAGCGTCTTGAGCTGAAACTACGCTAAGTATGAGTTAAGGTTGGTCCAGACCAACCTTACGAACGTGTGACTTAGCTAAGAGATACTTAGCGTAAGAACGTTTCGGGAAATGCGCCATAAAGTTAAGAGAGAGGTTAAGGTACAACTTAAGAACTACTTAGCGATAAGAAGCTTTCGAGAAACCGGGCCATGTTTATTTTATATAGCACCTTTCAAGAGACTCAAGGTCACTTTGCAATACCAAAATGTTTACACATGGAAAAAGACATCTGAAAAACATCAATACAAAATACAGATAAACATGAAAACAGGTAGTATTTATCTAAACACATATTCAAAGAGTGGGAAAACACACTGAAAAAAAGTAAACCTAGCTGTCATTCGCTTAATGTGTTTTTTTCTCATTCCATTAGTTAAAAAAATATTAATTTGCTCTTTTAAACTAAGGTGTCTAATTTATGCTTTTGGGTGAATCTTTTTTTTTTTTTTTTACTTTAGTATAATGCTATTCACAGCAGGGAACCAAAGTGAAATATTTCATTTTGATCAAGGCACTTTTATTAGGTTGAGTGTGATTTGCGCATGCGCAGTCTTTAAACCGTAGTTTTGCCGGTATAATTTTATTTCCGCCTCAAACCGGAGCATGACGTTGAAACAAGTAAGGAAGGATATCAGAACCTGTATTTCAGTTACTGTTAGTTAAAGCCCCTGGTTAAACTTAAATGAAATCAATTCACTCAAAGGATATTTCTGCTTCAAACCAAAAGTTCACCGTGTCACATGACCTCATGACGCAGCATTATCACGGACTGAATCACGTTCTGCTGGCGGCCGGAGTTTTTCAAAGAAAACTTTTTTAAACCAGGTAAGAAAGCAAACTCATGTCATTTCTATGTTAAATGTTTCTCTTCTATGAGCAAATTCATGATTTATGTCAGGAACAACTACTTTGTAGACTGAGTTTTGTGTCCGTGTTTGCTACTGTAGCTAAAAACACCTATATTACCCATGGTAGCATTAGCTAACTAACGCGGTTATTTTCAAAAACACCGGAGTTTCTACACTAAGTCGGCGGTGCCGAATAACATGACGTTAATTATATTTAAGTACCGTTGGTTAATGATGTAAAAATTAAAAGGAAAGTGACGTAAACATAGAACAAGCCAATTTGGAGTGAGTGCTGTTTGTAGTGAATTTATAGTTATGTTTAAAACCTTCTGGACTTGCTAATGTGTAAGTAATGTAATATCACTAAAACTATATTCCCTCGTATGAAACGGGGCTTTAGCACATGTTCCTGACATACTGGTGACACTTTATGACACGTTTTTAACCGTATCAGTATATAAATATTGGCATAAATTTGACATGCTGATTTAACATTACTTCAAGTACATTTTAGCCATTACTATGTCATGAAATAACTTTAAAAGTAAACATAATCTTTATGCACTTTTGTGTTTACAGGTCTGTTCAGTTTTCTGAAAGGGCATTATTTTACCCATACTGCTTTCTATACTTTCTATACATACTGTAATTAAGATTTGCTAAGATAAGAACTTGAACCAGTCCAATTTTAGTTTTTACTTTTTTTTTTTTTAATCAGTAATGAGTTTCTGAGAATTATAACTGTTCCACTTCAAGCAAGATTGCTGGATTCCTTGGACAAGCAACACTACAAACTAATTGAGATCATCAGAAGCTAGGGAGGAACCGTCAGAGAGAAGACCAGAGATATAATCGTCATCGTCAAGTTCTTGATCTGGTATGTACTCGCTCAAAAAAGCAGAAATTAGCTTGCTGTCAAATGTAATATTGTGAATGGAAGCCACAAGACCCGAGCAAGGCATCCACATCAAGTTGTCTGTGATGCACTAAATTAAAACATAACTAGCAGAATAAAACATTTTAGTTTAACTTGTTCACAGGTTAGTGTATGCTGTCTGAATACAGGTTTCAATGTCTGCCATGTTCATTTTATCACGCTTTACAAGCCTAACATAACCAACAATACTATGTTTGTTTTTATATTCCCAGAGCCTGGAGGTGAATGTATGAAGATAGTATCTCCTGAAATGTCTTATGGTGTATTTAGTGGAAGATGTGGACCAACTGATTAAGCACTGGTAAGCATTTGTTCATAAGGCATTTCAACCTTAGGACTGAAAAATGTTACTGAGTTGATAAATTAGCCTTGTTTAAAGGTCTAGGTGGCAGCTTTGTGGGGCTGGGGATTGAACCTGTGAGCTTCCAATCAGTATACCAACATCCAAAAACCACACAACTACCTCTGCCCCTTCATATTGACAAATATGGGCTGCGTTTCCCAAAAGCATCATAAGCCTAAGTAGTTCGTAAAAAAGATCGTACGAATGATCTTAATATTACGGTCTGTTTCCCAAAACCATCGTAACTTAAGTAGCACATGAAAATCTTCATAGATCTACGAGTGCTCTGGAGTAATCGTAAAGCCTTAAGTGCATCGTAAGGAGACAGAATTATGAGGGCGCCTACTGCGCAACCGGCAAATTGCACCTAAAATTTACTTCTCTACAGAAAAAAAAGTCATTTTTCATTTTATTTGTGTAAGGGTTAACCCCTAGAGGGCGCCAAAGCGCCCAAAGACTTGGTTGTGTTTTTTTAAGTTTAGTTGGGAACTTCATATCCCAGACTGCACCTCGGCCAGGTGAAGGAAGCATCCACCTGAGCCGAGTCGAATAATTAAGTACCTGATTATAAATAGCCTGACTGAAGTTCAGTCAGGCGTCTAGCATTAGTTGTGGTTGCTGTAGGTATTGTTATTATGTTGGTGCTGTTCGTATGACTAGAGTAAAGTTTCCTTTTGAGCTCAAACTAGAGCGTTTTGTTTCAGTTTGGTTATTAAATAAAGAAAGAACATTGAATACGTCGCTCTCTTTGCCTCTGCATTTATGCCACGCAAACACTCACATCAGCAGCCGATTCATGACAATTTGTACGTATATTTTAATTCAATTCTATTTTCTACTCATTACACAATTCAATATACAAATTAAAAATGAATAAAGAAATAAAGTAAAAATGACATAATAAATGTTAGAATGAAAAAAGTACACTGTGGTATATGGACTTATCGTGGGTATAGTACAAATGTATTTAATAGAAAATATTTAATGTGCTTTAAAGATTACACAAATAAAGGATGACTTGCAGGCGTGCACGAAACCCAGCCATGTATTTAACATGTCTTGGTTGAGCAACAAGAAGTCTCATCTCCATTACATTCTCTTCCTCCATCTCTTCATCTTCCTCCCTGATGTCCAATGGCATTCTTGCCTGCACTGCAATGTTGTGCAACATAGCTGTTACTGTTATTACAGCACAGCACTTTTGTGACACAAAGAGAGCTCCACTTCCTCTAAAATCATATTAATTTCTTATTTTTGAAAAATGTATTTTCTTAGTTTTTTTTATTCCAGCCATTTTTTCTCATTTCTCCACCCCTGGGTATGTGCTTATTTAAAATTTTCTCCTATTAGCAAATGAACGTCAGGTGAAGATAATTTTCTTCAAGGCTAAACTTTAAAAAAATAAATGTAAGAGCTTATTTAAGTATGTACTTATTTCTTTATTTTGATGTGAGATAAGCAATTGTTCATTCATTCATTTTCTATACCGCTTAATCCTGTGTTCAGGGTCGCGGGGGACCTGGAGCCTATCCCAGGAGACTTCGGGCACTAGGCGGGTTACACCCTGGACAGGGTGCCAATCCATCGCAGGGCACACACACATACACACACTCACACACACCCAATCACACACTACGGGCAATTTGGAATGTCAATTAACCTAACCTACATGTCTTTGGACTGTGGGAGGAAACCGGAGTACCCGGAGGAAACCCACCAAGCACGGGGAGAACATGCAAACTCCATGCACACAGAGACAGGAATCGGGCCTATATATATAAGCAATTGTTGATAAAGAAATTGATAAATAATTCTACTTAAATAATTAAGGTTTCATATAAATATCGAAAATGATGCTGTTAAAACTGTTAGAATTTGTTTTATGCGAGATTGGAGCAAGACAGAGTTTTTACAGAACGACATTTCAAGTTAATTTATGTTTATAAACTTGCTCAAGAAGAAATTACAGAACTTTTTATGTTATTCGAGTATATACATTCACACAAGTAGAAGAAACGGAAATAAAAACCTAGATGGATTGCTAAAACAGAATGTGCAACAATGACGAGCCATTCTACAGTGTGACATTTCAGCACGTGACCAACAGACATATCTCTAACCCTAACCCTAGCGACTCCTAAGTAGCACTTAAAGCAGGGCTACGTGCAATTGTGTTAAGTGCATGTTTGGGAAACGCACGTGAAACAATAATGAACGTTCGCAAAATGACTTGTAGAAAACGCTCTTAAGCGCTAAGATCAATCGTTATCGGGAAATGCAGCCATGGTCAGTGGCATTATCAGCTGCAGCCTACAACCTTTACAACCTTTTTTTTATCATTGTATGTAACTAATGTTAATACATACTTTCTCCTAAACCTTGTGGAAAGAATTCACAGAAGAGTTGAAGCTGTCACGAACTAACCGGGATGACTAGAATGATGATCGTGCTATCTGTCACGAACAAACCGGGATGAGCAGATAGCTTTAGCAGTTAGCCCTGTAGCGTGAATGGTAAACCCAAACGCGGATAAACACGAGCGGGCAGGATAATCACGCGCTTTGTTCTAAGGACTCTCACACTCAATGAGCAAAGGAAAGACACAATCTAACCCTAGTCCTATAAACACACACTCAGTCTGAAAAGATAGCCAAGAAAGTGAGTACTCACAGATACGGGAACGATTCCGAAAGGATCTGGGCATAACTCAATGACAGAGCGATGTGCGGCGCCATCTTGTTTACCTTTATGCTTTCAGGTTCGCGACCGTCTTACTTCCGGGTCCTAGTGCCGGTCGCGGCTGAGTGTGCATGACAGTACCCCCCCGTCCAGGACCGACTCCGGACGGTCCAGGGGTGGAGGATACCCGGTGACGGTAGTCCCTAATGAGCCCGGAGTCGAGGATGAAGCGAGCCGGAACCCAGGACCGCTCCTCGGGGCCGTAGCCCTCCCAGTCGACCAGATACTGGGTGCCCCTGCCCCGAGGGCGCGAGTCGAGGATCCGTCGCACGGTGTAGGCGGGACCGCCGTCAATGATTCGGGGGGGAGGAGCAGGGGGGGTGGGTGGAACCATGGGTGAGGTGGTGAATGGTTTCAGCTGTGAGGTATGGAAGACAGGATGGATCCGGAGCGCCGCAGGCAGCTGGAGCCGGTAGGTGACAGGGTTGATCCTGAGAGTTATGCGGTATGGCCCGATGAACCTTGGTGATAACTTTTTTGACTCTGTGTGCAGGTGGAGGTTTTTGGATGATAGCCACACTTTGTCACCTACGTGGTACAATCGTCCCGGAGGGTGCCGACGGCGGTGTTGGGCCACATAGTTGGCGTTGGTGCGTCGGATGGCGAGATTGGCTTGGTGCCATAGCCGCCGGCACCGGCGAACCAACTGTTGGGCCGATGGTACATCAACCTCCGGTTCTTGGTGAGTGAACATCGGAGGCTGGAAACCATAGCACACCTCAAATGGACTCAGGTTGGTGGCTGAGGAGACGTGAAGGTTGTGTGATAATTCGGCCCACTTGAGGTAGCGGGCCCAGGAGCGCTGGCGATCCGACACGAAACATCTTAGGTAGCGCTCCAGCTGTTGGTTGGTTCGCTCCGTCTGACCGTTCGTCTGGGGGTGGTAGCCAGAGGACAAACTGCAGGACGAATCGATCAGACGGCAGAAGGCCTTCCAGAACCGGGCGGTGAACTGGGGACCTCTGTCCGAGACGATGTCCTTAGGGAACCCATGCAATCGGACTACGTGTTCCAATATCAGCTCTGCTGTGGTTTTGGCTGACGGGAGTCCGGTGAGGGCCACCAGGTGCACTGCCTTGGAGAAGCGGTCCACGATGGTAAGGATGACGTCTTTTCCCTCGGAGATTGGCAGGCCCGTGATGAAGTCGACGGCAATGTGCGACCAGGGCCGACGAGGGACTGGAAGTGGTTGGAGCTCCCCCGGAGTTGGTTGGTTAGAGTCTTTGGCCCTGGCGCACACTGGGCACGCCCGGATGAACTCAGTAGCCTCCCTCCTCATCGAAGGCCACCAAAAGGCCCGTCCCACGAAGGTGAGGGTTCTCCGGGTTCCCTGGTGTCCCGCGACGGGTGAAGAATGGCCCCACTGGAGGACTTCGGGCCGGAGTTGAGTGGGGACGTAGAGCCGCCCGGGCGGCACACCTGCCGGTGCGGGTTCGGTGGCCAGTGCCTGGCGGACCCTCGTTTCCATATCCCAGTGCAGGGGTGCGATGATCCGGGTGGGTGGAAGGACAGGCACGGGCTCCGCCCGGGGCGCCTCTCGCTCGTATTGACGGGAGAGGGCGTCAGCCTTGGTGTTCTTTGACCCCGGGCGGTACGAAAGATGGAAATCGTACTGTTCGAAGAATAAGGCCCACCGTGCCTGTCGTGGGTTTAGCTGTTTGAGATTGCGGATGGTGATGAGGTTCTGATGATCCGTCCAGACAATGAATGGCTCACTGGCACCCTGGAGCCAGTGACGCCACTCCTCCAAGGCCCACTTTATGCCCAACAGTTCACGGTCCCCTACTCCGTATCGCTGCTGAGTGGGGTTAAATTTTTTGGAGTAAAAGCCACAGGGGTGTAGCTTTTGGTCTGGACCTCGTTGTGAGAGAACAGCGCCGGCGCCCACTTCCGACGCGTCCACCTCCACAACAAACGGTTGGCTGGCATCCGGGTGGAGGAGAATCGGGGCGGTGGTGAACAGGTGACAGAGTCGGTGGAAAGCTGAGATGGCGTTAGGGTTGAGTTGGAAGGAATGGTTGGAGAGCCTGGTAAGTGCAGTGAGTGGTGCTGCAACTGTACTGTAGCCCCGGATAAAGCGACGATAAAAGTTCGCAAACCCGAGAAAGCGTTGGAGCTGTTTGAGTGTCCTGGGTAGGGGCCAGTGACGTACAACCTCCAGCTTCTGCGGGTCCATGGCCACACCCTGGGGCGAGATAACAAAACCCAGGAACGTGGTGGAGTGCTCGTGAAAAGCACACTTCTCCAACTTACAGTACAGCTGGTGGGCGAGCAATCTCTTTAGGACAGCCCGAACATGTTTTGTGTGTTCTTCGGGGGTGCGTGAGTATATTAAAATGTCATCTAAGTAGACGAACACCCATCGGCCTAGCATGTCCCGGAGAACATCGTTGATGAAACACTGGAAGGCCGAGGGTGCATTGCAGAGACCAAATGGAATGACCAGGCTCTCATAGTGTCCGGTGGGGGTGATGAAGGCCGTCTTCCACTCATCACCCTCTCTGATGCGCACCAAGTTGTAGGCGCTCCGGAGGTCCAACTTAGTGAACATGGTGGCACCAGAGAGGGCGTCCAGGGCTGAGTTGGTAAGAGGCAAAGGATGACGATTTCTGATGGTAATCTTGTTAAGCCCCCGATAGTCGACACACGGACGAAGTTCGCCCCCTTTTTTCTTTACAAAGAAGAACCCCGCGGCAGCCGGCGAGGAAGAGGGTCTGATGGTGCCATTTCGCAGGGCGCTGGCGACGTACTCCTCCATAGCCTGGGTCTCGCTGGTAGAAAGGGAGTAGAGGTGGCCGCGGGGGGGGTTGGAGCCTGGCTGGAGTTCGATGGCTAGGTCGTAAGGTCGGTGAGGTGGTAGATGGCTGGCCCGGCGTTTGCAAAACACCTCAGCCAGGTCTCGATATGGTGGTGGGAGCGCGTGGATGTCGACGTCGGGGGCCTCGGACTCCCTGGAACACGTCCCAGCCTGGGCCTGTAGGCATAAGTCGGTGCAGGTCGGCCCCCATTGAAGGATTCGGTTCTGAGACCAGGATATGAGTGGGTCGTGCTGTAAGAGCCAGGGGTAGCCGAGGATGATGGGTGGAGAGGAGATGGGTGTAAGGTGAAATTGGACAGACTCCTGATGTTGGCCGAGGATGAGAGTGATGGGTGAGGTCTGCTGGGTGATGGGGCTGGATGAGAGGGGCCGCCCGTCGACTGAGGTGATTTTCACTGGCTGGGATAACGCCTCTATCTTTACCCCCAATCCTCTGGCATACGTTGAGTCAATGAAGTTACCCGCGGCACCAGAATCGATGAACGCGGCACTTCTGACCCGTTTGTGGCCAAGCTGGAGGGTTACCTGGACCGTAAGTCGAGTCTCGGCGTTGTCGGTGGTCGCGGAGAGATGGATGATACCCGGGGAGTCTCTCCTCTCTCTCACCGGGTTTGGGCGTTTCCCGGACGGGACGGGCAGGTCGCTCGATGGTGCGCGGCTGATCCGCAGTAAGCGCACAGTCCCTCGCGGTAACGTCTCTCGCGTTCCGCCACGGTCAGGGAGGCGCGCCCTAGCTGCATGGGTTCCCCGGCTCCGGTGTCAACCACGGCAGGGGGTGGAGATCCGACACGTCCAGGGAGAGTGGTGGTGAAGGTGGTTGGTGGTCTTGGTGCAATGTAGGCGTACGTGGGTGGTGGCGGCAGGGTTCGAGGTGCTGGCCTCGGACGGGATAGGAGGCGCTGGTCGATCCGGAGGGCTAGCTGGATTAGCCCCTCCAGTGTGGCTGGGAGCTCTCGTCCGGCTAGCTCGTCTTTGATTCGATTAGCCAGCCCCTCGAAGTAGGACGTCCGGAGGGCTGCGTCTCCCCAGGAGGTTTGGATGGCGAGTGTCCGGAACTCGGCGGTGTATTTACTCACGGACAGTCCTCCCTGCCGCAGGTGGTAGAGCTTTGTGTCGGTCTCCACCTCGCCCGCAGGATGTTCAAAAGTTAACTTGAGCTGGTGGGTGAATTCATTGTAGGAGTGCGCGGTATCTGTGTCTGCGCGCAGGACTGCCGTGGCCCACTCTGCTGCCTGCCCTGATAGCAACGAGACGAGGAGTGCAATGCGCAGCCGGTCGGTGGAGTACTTGGTGGGATTGAACTCAAACACCAGTTCCAGCGATGTTAAAAACACACTGCATTTCCCATCCGTGCCATCCCATTTATCTGGAAGAGCTAAAAAAACGTCAGAAGGGGGGGGGGGGTGCGGCGCCGCAACCGCCGCGGCGGGCGGGCAGCTAGCCAGCCCACCAACCGCCTCCCGGAGGCTCGCGTTCTCCTGCCTAAGCTCCGCGACCTCGCGGCGCAAGGCCGCGATGTCTTGGACACTGCGGCGCAGAGAACCGAGCTCCGCGGTTAGCGTATTGATGAGCAAAGCATGCTGGTCAACCACATCGCGGAGGCGGGCGTAATCCGCTGGGTTTACTGCTCGAGGCTCTGTCATTCTGTCACGAACTAACCGGGATGACTAGAATGATGATCGTGCTATCTGTCACGAACAAACCGGGATGAGCAGATAGCTTTAGCAGTTAGCCCTGTAGCGTGAATGGTAAACCCAAACGCGGATAAACACGAGCGGGCAGGATAATCACGCGCTTTGTTCTAAGGACTCTCACACTCAATGAGCAAAGGAAAGACACAATCTAACCCTAGTCCTATAAACACACACTCAGTCTGAAAAGATAGCCAAGAAAGTGAGTACTCACAGATACGGGAACGATTCCGAAAGGATCTGGGCATAACTCAATGACAGAGCGATGTGCGGCGCCATCTTGTTTACCTTTATGCTTTCAGGTTCGCGACCGTCTTACTTCCGGGTCCTAGTGCCGGTCGCGGCTGAGTGTGCATGACAGAAGCTGTTATAGCTGCAAAAGACCAACATCATATTAAAACATATGAATTAAGAAGTGGGTGTTACTCAAGTTTATATTAATACTTTAAATGATAAACTTTATCATTAATACATAATGTGTGTATATATGTATGTCAGTTGTTTCGGCCTATTCATTGAGCTAATTACATTTAGCATGATGCACCATAATCCTAGGTGTTTTTTTTGCACTCATAGGGAGCATTAAGTAACATTAAGTGATGAAGCATTTACGTGCATACATCAGACACTGTTTTGCCAAATAGAGCAACTTGTCTAACAAATGTCCTTTCTTTTATTAGGTTGTTCAGAAAGATGAAGCTCAGGCAGCACTTGAGAGATACACGATGGCCCTGTTTGTCCTCGGGTAGGAAGAGGACTGTCTTCAGCCACCACAGGGAATCGGGATTGTGACTTATTGAGTTTCCATCAGTCGCACATGAATGTTCCATGTTGTTTTGCCTCATGTTTGGAGACTAGCAGCATCACTGTGCTGAAAAACTGGAGAGCGATGGTATTAGTACTGAAGTGTTTGTTTTTCAGACCAAGAAATGGGCAGGACCCTCCCCACCCACGGTTGAAAGTTATGGAACTGATCATTCTTTTTGAAATAGTGCTCTACCTTTATCATTTTTGATTACTCATTTTACTTTGACAATTTTGAAAAGGAGACCTCTGCTGATTTTGTTTTAGGAAAAGTTTCTAATGTTCTTTTCAGTCCTTTTAATAAATGTATGTTGCAAAGTTGAGTTTTACTATTTGTAATTTTATGGAGTAATTTATTTTAGTCGCAGAGTATTTAGTTTGGTTCTTCTTCAGCAGGTTTGACAAGGACAAAATGTACCCATTGCAAAATTAAATTTGTGGATAAGTGCAGACATATCTTTTTTTTCTCTCAATTTCAAATACAATTAGCAGTGTTGAATGACTGTTGGTGTTTATACATTAAAAAAAAATCTCATTGTTAACATTTTGGATGAAAAATGTTCATTCCACAATAAATAATGTTTATATAAAGAAATGTGTTTTGAGTGTAAATCAATATGTAATTAAGTTTTTTATGCTTTTATATTTAAATTATGAATGCCTTAAATCTTTATTTAATGCAACTTACAAAAGGTAATTCGGTCAAACACTCAAAAGTGGTTTATATCAAGTTTATAATTTCAGGATAGATTTAGTAGAATATTTACGTTAAGTAATATAGCAAACTCATTTATTTAGATTTAGAACAACTTTAAATATTTGGTTTGTCTCACCTTCAGAGATTTGTGAAATGAGAGTACTGTGAGAGAGAGTATCAAATGCAGAAGAAAGATCTAACAGAATCAAAATGCTAGCAGAGCCAGCATCAGAAGCCATAAGCAGGTCATTGACAACCTTAAGAACCAATGTCTCTGTACTGTGGTGAGGGCAAAAACCGGATTGGAAACATTCATACAGATTATGAGATGACACATTGTAGTTGATCAGCAACAACTTTTTCAATTATTTTTGAGAGTAGATTTGAAATTGGTCGGTAGTTGGCCATATCAGGCCAGGTTTCTTTAAGACTGGTGTGACCACTGCTGTTTTGAATTCAAGAGGAACAACACCAGTGTTCAAGATTTTAGAAATGAGAAGTGAAATAGGCTGTGAAATAACCATTGCAGAGTGTTTAAGCAGGGACGTAAGGGCAGGATCAACGTGACAGAAAGAAGGATTGACTTTACTGAGTAACTCAGAAATAAAAGCAGGAGTTGGAGGATCGAAATCAGTAAAAATACCAGTTGCAAAGTCCATAGGGAAGTCATTTGAGTGAATAGGGGAGTACACTGTTGAAAAGAGAGAATGTATACGAGTTATTTTATTTTGGAAGTAATGTACGAATGACTCACAGAGATCTATAGAGTTGGTCATAACAGGGACAGGAGGGCTAGTGAGTTTGTTAACTACAGAAACCAGTGTTTTAGGATGGGAAGATGCATTTGTGATCAGAGTAGAATAATAGCTGGAGAATGCATTATTTAAAACCAATTTATATAGCTGAATATGATCCTTTGTCACGGGTGAACTAACCTGAAGGACCAGAAAACGTAGCTTTAGCGGTTAGCCCAATGTAGCGTGGATGGTGAACCCAAACGCGGAGAGAAGCCAGTAGGTAGGATATCCCTGCGATTTTGTATAAGGGCTCTCACAAAGGGTGACCGAGGGAAAAACACAAATTTAACCGGCGTCCTATAAATGCACACACAAATAGCAGAAAGCAATAACCCAAAAGATTGGTGAGTACTCACGGTTTGGAAGATCGCAGCACGAACCGACATGGGCCGAACTCAATGACTGAGCGCTCTGCTATGGTTTATTTACTCCTTTTATACTTCCTGATTTACGACCGCTCTACTTCCAGGTCCTAGTGCCGGTCATGGATTGAGTGTGCATGACAGTACCCCCCCGTCCAGGACCGGCTCCAGACGGTCCTGGGATGGAAGATACCCTGTGACGGTAGTCCCAAATTAGCTCTGGATCGAGGATGAAACGTGCAGGAACCCAAGACCGTTCCTCGGGACCATAGCCTTCCCAGTCAACCAGGTACTGAGTACCCCTGCCCCGAGGGCGCGAGTCGAGGATCCGTCGCACGGTGTAAGCGGGACCACCGTCAATGATTCGGGGAGGAGGAGCAGAGGGGGTGGGTGGAACCATGGGTGAAGTGATGAAGGGTTTTAGTTGGGATGTGTGGAATATGGGGTGAATCCGGAGCGCCGCAGGCAGTTGGAGCCGATAGGTGACAGGGTTGATTTTGAGGTGGATGCGATATGGTCCAATGAATCTGGGTGACAGATTTTTTGATTCGGTGTGTAGATGGAGGTTCTTTGTGGACAGCCATACCTTGTCACCTACGTTATACAAACGTCCCGGAGGGTGTCGACGGCGATGTTGAGCGGCGTAGCGTGTGTTGGCTCGTTGGATGGCTTGGTTCGTCAATGTCCAGAGCCGCCGACACCTGCGGACCAACTGTTGGGCTGATGGTACATCAACCTCCGGTTCTTGGTGTTCGAACATCGGAGGTTGGAAACCATGGCATACCTCGAACGGACTGAGATTGGTTGCAGACGAGACGTGTAGGTTGTGTGACAACTCAGCCCATAGGAGGTAGCGAGCCCAGGAGCGCTGACGATCCGCGACAAAACACCTTATATAGTGCTCCAGTTGTTGGTTGGTCCGCTCCGTCTGACCATTGGTCTGGGGATGGTACCCAGAAGATAGGCTGCAGGTGGAATGGATCAGATGGCAGAAGGCCTTCCAGAACCGGGCAGTGAACTGTGGCCCCCTGTCCGAGACGATGTCTTTGGAGAACCCATGCAGGCGGACTACGTGCTCTAATATCATTTCTACGGTGTCCTTGGCTGACGGGAGTCCGGTTAGGGCCACCAGGTGCACGGCTTTGGAGAAACGATCGACGATGGTTAAGATGGTATTTTTCCCTTCGGATTCCGGCAGGCCCGTGATGAAATCGACGGCAATGTGCAACCAGGGCCGATGGGGAATCGGAAGTGGTTGAAGTTCCCCTGGTGTCGGCTGGTTGGTGTCCTTTGCCCTGGCGCACACTGGGCACGCCTGGATGTATTCTTTGATGTCCCTGGTCATGGAGGGCCACCAGAAGGCGCGCTGGGCGAACTGGATTGTACGCCTGCTACCTGGGTGTCCGGAGAGGAGTGAGGTGTGGCCCCACTGGATGACTTCCTGTCTCATGGGGTGAGGCACGTAGAGATGTCCAGGCGGCGCACCTGCCGGTTCGTTCTCCGTGACCTGTGCCTGGCGGACCCTTGTTTCCAGGTCCCAGCGGAGGGGTGCGATGATTCTTAAGCAATTACCCTTTGGGATTAATAAAGTTCTTTGAATCTTGAATCTTGAATTCTGGATGATGGGAGGACTGGTGCGGGCTCCGCCCGGGCGACATCCTCTTCATGCTGGCGACATCCTCTTCATGCCCATCGCGCCTGCCCTCGGTTTCAGCTGTTTTAAGTTGCGGATCGTGATGAGATTTTGATGATCGGTCCAGACGATGAATGGCTCTCTGGTGCCCTGGAGCCAGTGACGCCATTCCTCCAAAGCCCACTTTATGGCCAGCAGCTCGCGGTCCCCTACCCCGTATCGCTGAGTGGTGTCAAATTTTTTGGAGAAAAAACTACAGGGGTGTAGTTTTTGGTCTGGACCTTGCTGGGAGAGAACAGCCCCAGCGCCCACATCTGAGGCGTCCACCTCCACAACGAATGGTTGGCTTGAATCTGGGTGAAGAAGAATTGGTGCGATGGTGAAAAGTTGACAAAGCCTTTGGAAGGCTGAGATGGTGGCAGAGTCTAGAGTGAAGGGTGAAGGTGAGGGTCGGGTCAGAGCGGTTAGGAGGGCAGCAACCGTACTGTATTGAGTGTGCATGACATCCTTATATGCAAGAAGATGCACGGTCAAGCCAGTTTTCCTATGAAGGCATTCCAGGCGACGACCAGTGTTTTTCAATTTGCGAAGTGAGGGGATAAACCAGGGTAATTTACAGTGGCTTGCAAAAGTATTCAGCCCCCTTGAACTTTTTCACATTTTGTCACATTACAAACATGAATCAATTTAATTGGAATTCAACGTGAAAGCCGAATACAACGTTATGTACACGTGAGAAGTGGAACGAAAATCATACATGATTCATACATGAACATTTTTTACAAATAAATAACTGAAAACTTGGGTGAAAAGTGTGACGGTGAAAGACCAGAGAAAATGGAGAATGACAGTGATGTTCCAGAAGGATAAAGGGAGACAAATAAAAATGTATTAGGGAGACTGCAGAGCAACATACAATAACATTAAAGAAACTGCAGGAATATCTGTCAGGTAATAGTCAGTCTCACACTCATAGGAGACACAACTAGAAATGTAAGAACTGTCCTGTAGTCTATATATAAACTTTATCTAATCAGTTACACATTAATTAATTAGAAATGTTTGTATTGAAGTTTAAATACAATAAACATCAGCTTGCTACTGTCAACAATATATTTTTGGGTGTCGATTACCTGTAATGTGTTATGAATTAAGGTATCGTGCAGATGTAGATTAAATTATGAAAAACAGTAAACCACACAGATGTAAGACAATAAACACAAGAAAAGCTAAAGCTTAAACTATGGCACTAACCAAAGGTGAAACATGCCCTGGAATGATAGTGAACTGTGAACAAAATACAACCAAACACTCGTGTCAACATAAAGTTCCAAACCCCAGAACACACAGGTCAAAGACTGACTTAGGTTTTGGGTGCTTTGGTTATTACTCTGCTATAAGACAGTAGTTACAGTACAGTACATTATAATACACATTGATGCAGTTGTTTTATCTGCAGTTTGTGTGAAGCATACAGTGGTGTGAAAAACTATTTGCCCCCTTCCTGATTTCTTATTCTTTTGCATGTTTGTCACACTTAAATGTTTCTGCTCATCAAAAACCGTTAACTAATAGTCAAAGATAACATAATTGAACACAAAATGCAGTTTTTAAATGAAGGTTTACGTTATTAAGGGAGAAAAAAACTCCAAATCTATATGGCCCTATGTGAAAAAGTGATTTCCCCCCTTGTTAAAAAATAACTTAACTGTGGTTTATCACACCTGTGTTCAATTTCTGTAGTCACCCCCAGGCCTGTTTACTGCCACACCTGTTTCAATCAAGAAATCACTTAAATAGGAGCTACCTGACACAGAGAAGTAGACCAAAAGCACTTCAAAAGCTAGACATCATGCCAAGATCCAAAGAAATTCAGGAACAAATGAGAACAAAAGTAATTGAGATCTATCAGTCTGGTAAAGGTTATAAAGCCATTTCTAAAGCTTTGGGACTCCAGAGAACCACAGTGAGAGCCATTATCCACAAATGGCAAAAACATGGAACAGTGGTGAACCTTCCCAGGAGTGGCCGGCCAACCAAAATTACCCCAAGAGCGCAGAGACGACTCATCCGAGAGGCCACAAAAGACACCAGGACAACATCTAAAGAACTGCAGGCCTCACTTGCCTCAATTAAGGTCAGTGTTCACGACTCCACCATAAGAAAGAGACTGGGCAAAAATGGCCTGCACGGCAGATTTCCAAGGCGCAAACCACTTTTAAGCAAAAAGAACATTAAGGCTCGTCTCAATTTTGCTAAAAAACATCTCAATGATTGCCAAGACTTTTGGGAAAATACCTTGTGGACCGACGAGACAAAAGTTGAACTTTTTGGAAGGTGCGTGTCCCGTTACATCTGCCGTAAAAGTAACACAGCATGTCAGAAAAAGAACATCATACCAACAGTAAAATATGGTGGTGGTAGTGTGATGGTCTGGGGTTGTTTTGCTGCTTCAGGACCTGGAAGGCTTGCTGTGATAGATGGAACCATGAATTCTACTGTATACCAAAAAATCCTGAAGGAGAATGTCCGGCCATCTGTTCGTCAACTCAAGCTGAAGCGATCTTGGGTGCTGCAGCAGGACAATGACCCAAAACACACCAGCAAATCCACCTCTGAATGGCTGAAGAAAAACAAAATGAAGACTTTGGAGTGGCCTAGTCAAAGTCCTGACCTGAATCCTATTGAGATGTTGTGGCATGACCTTAAAAAGGCGGTTCATGCTAGAAAACCCTCAAATAAAGCTGAATTACAACAATTCTGCAAAGATGAGTGGGCCAAAATTCCTCCAGAGCGCTGGAAAAGACTCGTTGCAAGTTATCGCAAACGCTTGATTGCAGTTATTGCTGCTAAGGGTGGCCCAACCAGTTATTAGGTTCAGGGGGCAATTACTTTTTCACACAGGGCCATGTAGGTTTGGATTTTTTTTCTCCCTAAATAATAAAACCCCTAATTTAAAAACTGCATTTTGTGTTTACTTGTGTTATCTTTGACTAATAGTTAAATGTGTTTGATGATCAGAAACATTTTGTGTGACAAACATGCAAAAGTATAAGAAATCAGGAGGGGGGCAAATAGTTTTTCACACCACTGTAGATTCATTTATACAAGTACCAAAATATTGAAAACAATTGAGACTAAACATAAAATGGTTAAATTTGCAGTGAATTGATTCCAGAATGAACAATAATGACCCTTTATTGAGTATTCACATCATTGGTCCCTTATTATAAAAACACTAATAATTCTTCAGGTAGCCCCAGTCCTAGTAATTGCATTTAAAACAGTGTATTAATGAAGTGTAATTAAGACCATAATGACTAAAGGTAAACATCAGACAGACATCTTTCTCCACTTCTCATCTCTACTGAACACATTTAGTCTCCAACCGTCTCTACTGCAGTCACTCTGGCTTTAATCTGATCATAATTCTCAAATGTGAATGAGATGATTTTCAGTTTGGATAACAATATGCACCACATAGAGAAAACATCAAGTACCAATGAATATCTGTTTATCCACCATAGTATTGAATGAGCTATCACTCTTTCACGCCTCCCCTTCCTCATCCTCTTTTACACATCTGAACTCATAAATGTACTGTACATAGATAAAAAACAAACCAAAAGAAGCAAAACCACAATAGCTGATCTCAAATCAAGAAGTAACATGGAGAATTATCATCTGTGTTCCTGCACCAGACAGCTCTGCTTTAACCCTGACATCTACCAGCACTGTGCAGCCCAATAACATTTCATATTTTATCATTATATAATCATTTACATCAGCACATGTACACACCATAGATTATGTTATGTAAAGACACTGTGTGTAAAACATTAAATCATAAATAGTTTAATTAAAATTAAAATTTACCTGATTTCTCACCTCTGACTGAGACCCAGCTTTTCTCTGACTCTCCTCTCCCTGAGTGTTTACAGTGGTAGAAACCTTCATCTGACTTTGAGACCTTATGGATGATCATCTCTTCTGTAGTTTGTGTCTGGAGAACTGATCCATTTTTATAGAAATCAACTTGGAGGATTGAGGGATTTGTGTCGCGACATAAACAGCGTAGAGTCAGAGGACGTCCCTCAGTCACAGGATGGACAGGACTCTCCAGGATCACATTACGATCTGGATCACAAAAAATAACATGTACAACAGATTACAACCTCAATATTTAATCATAGACGTATAGAGAATGATTTAAAACAAATGTCCTTAGTTTGTGTTTTGCAAAATAATAATTAATTCATAGGTAATATAGTGTCATAACATATAATTAAAAACCAGTGGTAACCAAAGGCATATATGGTTTAAATAAATCATTATCTTATTATCCTGTGCCAGGGAGGCTGAGGAGGGGGTTTCTAAAACTGTCACTCGAAATAAACCCATGTCTTCTCTTATGTATGTCTTAATGGTTTCCTCATGGTTGTCACTTTGTCTGCACAATAATTATGATAAATTCTATTTGCATTCTTGTTCATGTTACTGTACATATTTATTTAATTAACAGTAAAGTGCTTGTTGTTCGAGAAAGACATATTATACAGTTACATTAGTTACTGTTAGTTATTTGTATGAGATAAACATTGTAAGAACTGGAGATAGACTTGATTACTGGAGCAGACATCAGTATCCTCACTTATATAAGTTAACACTAGTAAATCTGGATCCTCACTTCTGTGTAAGATCGGGTGAGGTGGGTGAGGTTGCGTTTAAGAAAAATAAACTGTCTCGCCTCAAACACAGCAGTGAAGATTTCTGAATAAAAATACATATTTTAATTCTCTTTCTCTCTCTCTCTCTCTCTCTCTCTCTCTCTCTCTCGTTGTTGTATCATACAGTTGCCGTATCAAGTATCTCAGAGATACTCCCATCTCCAGATTACACTATATTTAAAAACTCTGCGGCTAGAATACTCACTCACACCAAACGCTCTGCTCATATAACCCCAATCAACACTGAGATGTGTGAGATCAAACAATTACTACAATACACCTGCAATAGACTCACATAAATAACTGAGATAAACACAAGATAAAACATCTATGAAACACCTCTCATAAACCAAACACTTATCACAACACCTGCAAAAGACTGTAATAAATATAAAATCATAATATAACATTCATAAAAATCATAAATAAAATTTTAAACACAAGTAAAAGACTCAATATTGTAAAATCTGATGTATTATAAGGACATATGCTTATTTTCTTGATTATCTCTTTTTTTTTAAACATAAAACACAACATAACCTCATATAGTATCACAATGTGGAATAAAACGCTTAAAGACTGACTTTCATGAACCAATCAGAAAACCCTGACATCATCCTACAGGAGACATGGTGTAAGGCTGACACGGTCACTCACTGCCTCCAGTACTTTAGTCCCAGGGCAGGGATTCAGGAGGTCTTTTCATCTGGTACCAATCGCAGATACACAATGTAATAGACACTAAAAATCACAATATACCACACTTGGCTTAAAATGAATTCAGATTGTTCTCACAGAAAGATCAAAAAGAACATTTTCTTCATCTCTTGGAAACAGTACAGTTGACTACATGATCACTGATTTAGACCCTTTCTCTCTCAGTGCATTCACTGTTAAAGCACTAACGCCTCTGTCTGATCAAAGACAAATTACTGTGTTTATTAAAAAGACAGAGTATAACCACACTACACACACACACACACACACACACACAGCCCAGTAATCTGTACCACATCCTCAAATCCTACACTGTAAAACCTACCTAACAGCAAATCTCAATAAAAGAAGCAAGTTACCATAACTTAATCCTCATTAAAATTTTAAGCCACTTATTCTGATGAAATTAACCTAACTCAAAAATAAAATGTTGAAGTAATAACTTTGAGTGTATTTAAAATGTTTTTTTTTTATTACATTACATTTTAAACTATTAAATCATTACACTTTCAAGTTATATATTCATATTATGTTTGTGGATTCTGAACTGATATATTTTATTGCTTGCTTTAATCTCCTTGTTTTTGTTCCTGATAAATAAATTAAATAATTCAAGTTATTTAGTTTTGTATTGTATCATCTCTATAGGCCCTGAAATGTGATGGATTCTGTCTGTATATTGTAGAAACAATATATTAAACACACCTCAAAACTTGTCCCTTTATTTGTATTGGATTAAGCCAATTTGTTGCATGAAAGTGCACCTGATGTGTAAAGCTCTCAGCTCATCTGAGTGCACACGGCACTGAGACTGAGTGGATGCCTAACTGGCTTGGACCAATTTGCACAGGAGCAACGGTAAAACTCCCATGATGCTGTGCACTGTTTTGAGTGTTTGTTGCTGACGGAATTTATCTGCTTGCTTACTCGTGACACAGCAGCAATATAGTGGTCTACAATACGAGGTAACGTTTATTTTACTTCTTTGCAAATTGTTTACATTTTAGGCTAATCTTATAAGCGCATTTTGCGAACGCTGGAACATGCTTTTGCTTATATACGTAGCTGTGGTGACATTAGCGTTAACTTTAATTTAGAAGCACACCCAAGTGTACTTACACTACCATTAGTGGTTCCGAAACGGTTGTACTGTGTAAAACAATGTTAGACACCTCTGTTGAGAATACATTGGCTGCCGAATAATGATAGTTTGTGAAAGTGTTAACTAAACTTTAATATAACTTAGTTAATTAGCTAGCTCACCAGTCAAACTTTTCACTAGTCTTTATCTGTGATTTGGAATCACACTTTCCTCTTTCGGTTAGTGGTTAACTCATGCTAATGTAATTTGAAAGCACACAATGAGGGAGTGACCCGACTTGTGCTCGTGAAAATTGCCTAGCTTCCAGACATTACACATAAGCTAACGCTAGCCATAATGTCGGTTAATGTTGGTTCAGTTTGGCGCGTTCAGTCATCAGTTTTCTAAGTGTATTTCTTGAACTGTCTCTTAGGAGTCTTCTTAAGTCGCTGCCTCTTACGTCCGACGTTACAAGGCGCTGTCTACAGTGAAGGTCCTGAATTAGCTGACATCGGTGGCTCAGGAATCGATTTCTGACTCCTTTTTCATGACAGCATTAAGAAAGACGGCACTTTCTATGCAAATTAAACATTGCACTAAATTCTTTTAATAGCGTTTATTTCGACTTTGGTTAGCTTATCAATAACATGCCATAATAGACAAATATATAAATTAAATCACCAAACTGTCGCTAATATTTTCATGTAACATGTGGCCGTGAAACGAACCGGGTATACAATAGTTGATTGACAAACAGCTGATAACACTCTTCACCAGCTTCAGGAACAATGTGAAACATGTCAGTTGTTGGGGTTGTGTAGCGCACTTATGGAATGAATACGATGAGATGACAGAGTGGAGGTTTAATACCCCTATCTCACCTACGTGAGGCCGTAAGTGCGGTTCATTATGATTCGGCGTGAGTTTTGGTGCTGTTATTACGTTTCCATTTTACCACGCAGAAAAAAATAAACATGTTTAACATGTGGAAGCTCGCGGACCTTGCAGATCTTCGCGGACCGTTGGGCGGCCACTCGAGGTGGATCACGGTGCCTAATACCCCTCTCTCACCTGTGCGGCCTGACTCATCTCCGTGAGCTGCCGCTATTGCCCACGACATTCCTTTAACATTCCGCGAAGTTCTTCAAGCTTCCGCGAGGACCAGCAAAAAATTAAACGTTGAATTTTTCACGCGGAAAGATGGAAACGTAATCACAGCGCAAAAACTCGGGGTGAATCATGATCAAGACTACGGCCACAGCGTGAGACCGCGCAGGTGAGATAGGGGTATAACACCGCATCTCACAGCGAGTCAAACCGCATAAGTGAATAGGGGTATTACACATTACAATCACCCAGAAAAATGAATGGATGCGCTGTCTGAAACTCGCAAGGTTATTTTCTCATTTAACTAAATCAAATTTCATAAAAATAAAACGTGTCAAAAGAAAAGCCCATAAAGTTATGGATAATGGCTAATGATCAATGAAACATATTTTAAACAAAGAGCATCGAGCAGCTGGACATCGGGACATAGCTCGTTAGTAGAGCTATTAGTTCTGATATCAAATAAAATAACATTCTTAAACAGATCTACAGTATATTCCATCATTAATACGACTTTGATAACGTGCCATAATGTGTTTGCATTCACCGCTGAAGTATAAAGACTGCTGCTCAGTGGCGGCGACTAGCGTCTTGAGCTGAAACTAAGCTAAGAATGAGTTACGGTTGGTCCAGACCAACATTACGAACGTGTGACTTAGCTAAGAGATACTTAGCGTAAGAACGTTTTGGGAAATGCGCCATAACGTTAAGAGAGAGGTTAAGGTACAAATTAAGAACTACTTAGCGATAAGAAGCTTTCGAGAAACCGGGCCCAGAGCAGTTACAATACAATCTGGCAGCTTTTTTCTTGAAAATGCAAACTATTCTTCATGTATCGCAGAGGGCAACACAGGAAATCATTGAGCATATTGATCAATTGTTTTCACTGTCAGAACCTGTTGTTAAAGAATCTGTAATCAAAATATTGAGAAAACATAACTGCCCTGTTACTGACACACTTGTAAGTGATATTGTGCAGAAAGTTTCAGAGAGCAATGTTTTACATAAATCTGTTACATCCGAGGGACCACTGTCAACAGCTAAGAGGAGAAAATCATATTACGAAGAGAAGTTTCCACTTGTTAAAGCTGTAGAATATCTTAGAGTCATCACTGCATACTTATATGTATGTACCCATTCTTAAAATCTCTGCAGCTGTTGTTGATAAACCAGGTGTACTTGAGAAGGTACAAGATACCACTTCACATTTGCCTGGAGAGTATTTGTCATATTGTGATGGGTCCTACTACCAGGAAAATGTGCTTCTCTCAGAAGAGGTCAGAAGATATCAGTAATTCTCTATATTGATGATTTTGCAAAGCCTCTAGGAACATCGAAGAAAATACACAAAGTATGTGCAGTTTATTGGACACTAACTAACCTGCCAGTAAAATACCGCTCAGCTCTACATTCCACTGAGCTGGCCTTTCTGTGCAAATCAAATGATGTACGTCAGTTTGGATATGCCAAAGTTTTTGCACCTCTTTTGAGTGACTTAAAAACTCTTGAAAAAGAGGGTGTCTACATTGAAAGACTTGGTGACTGCCTCAAAGGGACAGTCTACTCTGTTGTGGCCGATAACCTTGCTGCTCATGGTTTAGCTGGTTTCAGTGAAAGTTTCAGGTCTACATATTTTTGCAGATTTTGCCTCGCCACAAAGACAGACATACTGTACAAACATTAGATGCAGTCACTGGTCGTTTTGAAATGAGAACAATAGATCTGCATGATAACTTCATACATGACATACAGAACAATGACAGTGATAAAAATTATGGTGTAAAACACAGTTGCGTTCTCTCTGACAATCTATCTTATTTCCACCCCATCACAGGATTTCCACCAGACATCCTATATGACCTGTTTGAAGGTGTGGTTCCTGTGGAGTTGGCCCACTGTTTCAAAGGTCTGATTGCAAATAAATATTTCACTTTGGTAAAGCTAAACAGGGCAATACTGTATTTTCCCTTCCAACAGTCTGATAAGGTTGACTGCCCTCACCCAATTCCACAAAACTTTGTCATTAGAGAAACAATAGGTGGGAATGGGCATGAGAACCACACTCTACTTATATTGTTACCGATCCTCATTGGCTCCACAGTCCCAGAAGGGGACAAATTTTGGGAGGTCCTAATGGACCTAAAAGATATGGTTGAGGTTGCATTGTCTCATTACAGATGAAACCATTCAATACATGGCCTGTAAAATTTCCAATAACAGGAAGCTGCTTCAGGAAGTCTTCCCTAGCTTACAATTACACCCAAACCATCATTACATTGAGCATTATCCTCATCGCATAAGGTGCTTTGGTCCTCTGGTGCATCTCTGGACAAGGAGATTTGAAGGGAAGCACAGAGTTTTCAAGAAAATTGTTCATGACACTCGTAACTACATGTTGAAAACCTTTAGCAGAGAGGCACCAAAGCATGATGGCATTCTATCTATCATCACCAAGATTTTTCAGGCCACCAGAACAACCTTCAAAAGTGGAGTCTATCTTTGTTGACTCATTGCCTGCTGAAACACATGCATTAATATTTAGCATCACAAAGAGCAACACTATATGGCACAAAACAGGTAACTATTGAAGGGACAACTTTTGTCATTGGCATGTTTGTTTGTACTGGGGCACATGCTGCCTTGCCTGAGTTTAAAGAGATCAGACACATATTAATTCAATTCAATTCAGTTTTATTTGTATAGCGCTTTTAACAATTGACATTGTCTCAAAACAGCTTTACACAATCAAAACAATTATTTAAGTTTGTATGGAATGTGAATGTGTATGAATCAAAATGTTCAGATAGTCCCTGATGAGCAAGCCCGAGGGCGACATTATATATTAATATATAATGTTATTAACATAACATAATAATATTACTTATTGGAAAGTACATCTTTTTCCTATTAAAAGACTATGAGACATGGTATATTGAGCATTTGCGGTCATATGAGCTGAGAGATTATATTAGCAAGGGCTATACAATGAAATCTGTGAGTCAGCTACATTACCAAATGCCACAGTTTGCCTACAGGGTTTCAAGCAAATTAATTCTCACAACTAAACATTTCATTCCAGTGCCCGAATGAAAAAAGGCAGCACCTCACCAAACAGCAATCCTCAGCCTTTTTGCATCTTTACCTAAAGGAGACTGAAGATCTGTCTGGAGCTTTCTATGAATCTCAGCTTCCTGAACACATTGGACAACATTAAAGGTAATGTCTGTTTTCCACTATGATTCCTGTGTTACATGATGTCATAACAAAGTTAAATGCATGTAGTGTAGTGGTTAGTTGACTAACCAGTCTAAGTCAGTTGAGTACTGGAGTACACAATGGGGAGTAGGTTTTATATAAGGTTGCAAAACATTTACCAAAGATGAAACTTGAACTGATTCTGGAAATTTCTACTATTTGCTGACAACCTGACAGCACTGATAACACTCCAGAAAGTTACTGCTCCTGGCTTCTAGGAAATAGTCTAGCACTCAATAATCCTTAAAGCACAACTTTTGTGCACATTCAACAAGAAAAGATGTGTATTAATTAGCAAAATTCATTGGCACGTGGGTATCTATCCATATCCTGGTAGGTTATCTTGCTAAAGGTCAGTAAGATAACCTTTGTGTTCATTTTAGGAAGAAAAACAGTGACCTACACTACAGGTGCATTTAACTATTACTGCACATCAACAACAAACAAGAATGATCTTAGACCTTGATGCATGGTTCAGATCTACCAATCCGGGAACAGTTGATCTACTTTTTTTCCCTCTTGGCTCTTGACGAAGGCGGTCGCATCTGCTCTCCCTCCCTTATCTCTTCCCGCTTGCTTCTCTTGTCTGTCTTGTGAAATACTATTCAGAGACTCTCCTCGTCTTGCTCTTGAAATAAAAAGGAAATGGATTTGATCAAGTGGTCTCCGAATGCAATTGACACGATCTTCTCGACGAGAAATGTGGGTTCTGGGGAACCTACTTATCCTGCTGGGACGTTTGCTGCTGGATACATGATGGACGGTTGGGAGAAGTGGCGCATTGTGTGCGTGGCCGCACTGTCTCTGGAGGATGTTGAAGATATTTACCTATTCGGAACTCTGATAACGGGGATTCTGCTGATTGGATTAGGTGGATTACTTGGATATCGAAAAATCTTAAAAGCAGTCAGTCTCAATCCCAAGAGACTGGCTGGCTGGGAAATAATGGTGACGAGAGCTGTCAGTAATCAGACTGTGGTTATGGACCGCAAATTGGATACCATCTTGGGGAGACTGGCAGCTATACAACGGAATTTGGACGGACCTGGAGACCAGTGATGGACATTAAATATCTGTGAAATTGGCAGGTATTGATCGAAACCTGGAAAATATATATAATTTTTTTTTTCTCTGCCCTTTTTTCCAGCTACTGCATTTCAAGGCAGTGGCTGGAGACATAACAAACTCCCCGAAGACCAAGATAACGAGACGCTCTGGAATCTACCCTTCAAGGTCACCTGGCGCAGACTATTACGGGATGTTACAGGCTTACAAACTGACACGCACGCACTTACACACTCACAGAACAGCTACAGATAGACACTCTACCTTCCCCATTTCCAACGCCTTCATGTGCTTATTCCCCTCGTTGTGGGCAGGCGGAATCGGGACCAGCGCTCTTTAGCTGCAGGGACTGGAGCTGTTTGCCTACATTGGACATTTCCTATCCCTGTACCCTCATTGTTGCAATGTTGATGTCTTGTGATTACATGTTTTTATGTGCTTGCTGCTGAGGTATTTTTTTGTACCCCTGATCGCACACTGCCTTCTCCGAAGGACAGTCTGGGAGGGGATTTTTTTACCCTCGTTATCCTAATGTATCTGATTCTTTGTTTTCTATGATGGCGCCTGGGTGGCTGCCGTCGCGACCCTGTGGTCGCAAAAAAGCATTTCACTGCATTTCATACTGTATGACTGTGTATGTGACAAATAAAATTTTTATTTGAATTTACTTATGGTTGGTCTAATTAGCTTGAGGAAAAAGTTGAGAGCTAGCACATGTTGCTCTTTGTTTATTTCTGTTACAGGTTTCCCTAATAGAGGATCTACCATCCAAGGCAACAATTAAGATAATAAGATAAATTGAGTCAGATCAAAGTTCAACCAGTACAGATGACACCGTGTTAATGTCTGATAGCACAGATTAATCTTTGATAGCACCAGACCATCTTTGCCGGTGGCCAGAGGTTTTTGTGGTCCCAACTTTCTCATATGAGGTGGAGTATTCTTTAAGAGAGGGCAACTCTGCATTTGTAAAAGATGAGGAAAGGATTAGGTTAACTAGGGATCAAAAACACAATATTCTTGAAGTTATGGCTACTGAAATGTATAAGCATAAAGCATATCCAGTAGCAAACAGATTGGCAAGGCTGCAGAGGTGCTTGTGAGCAAACATCCCTGTCTGAAAGAAAGAGATTGCAAAACAGGATATGAGGGTTGGAAGAACAGCCTTCGCTTTAAGATGGGCAACTACAGAACCAAACTAAGCAGAGCTGACATAAAGGATGTATCTGTGAATGCAGGAAAGCGCAGCAGGACCAATCCAGAGGGCGCAGCATCCAGGGCCAGCATCAAAAGACCCAGCAGAGAGGAGGTTAACTTCCTTCCCAATTATCCCCAGGGAGAAGCTAAGAAAACTCTGGAGAGTCAGAGGCTTAAGATTCTTGAGCAGTTCAAGAAGACATCTGCAGAAAGAGACATGATTCTACTCCATCAACATATGCAGCGCACCTTTGCACTCAGGCATGAAGAAATAGTAAATTCAGCTCCTCCCATTGCTGAACTTAAGGACAGATGGCCTGCACTCTTCTGTGAATCCCAAGTGAGTAAAATAAAATCTCTACACCTATTTCAGTGACTTGAATAGACATTTTTTGTTTAATAGAGTAGATTGGAGGGTATACATACAGATTGTAAATTTAGGTTAAACTGGAATGATGGAAATATTTTGTGATAACTTACTGGTAAAAAAGAAAACCCAAAGATAATTTTGATGATTAAATTTTATTTTGAGAGCTGTGAACAGTAAGATGTTTGAATACTGAAATGTGTAGTTATGTGTGATGATTGTTGAACTCAATAAATAGTTCAAGTTGTGTCAGATATAACCATTTAAGGCAATCAGTTTCCTCAAATTAATTGAGTAGCCACAACAAAGATTAAAGTTGTCCTAACTAGATTGTAATAATTTTCCTTAGTGAAAGAAGAATGAGTAAATGGAACTTAAGTGATAATATTTGTGTAAAAATTTTCATCAACGTTTGTCATACTAAATTCAGAAAAGTTTTATTTACTCATTTGTAATAAGTTAGGATGAATGTTTCCTTATGAGTCCAAACTATTCCCTAGTCTTAGTTATTTGTAATCACACCTAATAATTTTTTTATGATTAAATAGTGCAAGTTAATACATTTTAATGGTTTAAGGCAATCGGTTTCCTCAAACAGTTTGAGTTGAACTAACTCATCAGGTTTTACAGTGTACAGATGGGATGAAAACAGCACAGAAGAGTTACAGAAAGCCATCAAGTCATGAAATTCAAAAACTTCTAGACTTTCTGTGTCACGGATGGGGCTGAACAGGGGTGAACACAATAGCAAACAAACGGCGATGTTGAGCGATTTATTGGAAACACAGAGGTCTGAGAAAGGCAGAGGCAGCAGGAGCAGGGGAGAGAAGCAGTGCGTGTGTGTGCTTAGTGACTGGAATGAGAGAGTGGGGAAACCTCCAGCGACGAGAGAGGGGGCGGGGCTATTACGTGAGGGAGTTTCCACAAACCCAGAAGCTAGACACGGGGAATCCTCTCCGGTTAGTTGAGCGCCTCTCGCTGTTGAGCCGCGCAGCGCGTCATGGATGAACAGCGGAATGAAGCAGCTTGATTTCCTCGGTGGAAACAGAGGTCGGCTCGCAATGCGCACAATCTTCACAAAGTTCGTGAACGCGGAGGAGGTCAAACGCGGAAGTGCTCGTCTCACGGGAAGAAAAGCTGGCTTGTGGAGAAGTATGGGGAGGCTGAGAGGAATCGTTTTGCCAGGCGGGGGTTCGGTATCCAGTAATCCAGCAGCGAGGGTGAACAAATCCAAATCGTGAGTACTACAACAAAGTCCAGAGAGCATGCAGGGTCGTAAACGTTAATCAGTCCGATAATAGCCGAAGTACCAGGGGGCGAAGACGAGAGAAAAATCCAGAAAACAGGCAGGATCGAAAACGGGCTAGAGTAAACAAACAAAACACTTTGCAGACAAGATGCGAGGTACACGAGTGAGACACTGTGGCACCGGGTGGTTCTTTCAGTGTGCTTATAAAGCTAAGAGATAATTGACAGATAGGGTTCAGGTGTGTCTGAGCGATAGGTGAGCGAGTAGGGAGAAAAATGCAAAGTGGAATTTAGGATCTGGAGGTGCTGAGTTGAGCTAGGTGGCTCGTGACATTCTGGAGATGCATACAACTGCAGTAAAGAAGGAGACAATCAGGCAGTTCACAATATAAACCCAACCTAAACAAAAAAACAGAGCTGCATCAAACTTAGATAAAAAAATGACAGATGGTTTGACAAAGATCGTTAAAATTAAAGATAAGACCATAGGAAATGTCATGGGGCTGGTTTCTCGATAACGCACACTCTTAGCATGCTAAGAAGACTCTTAAGATATATCTTACGTAAAGTGATTACCGTAATCCAATGCCTTAACCACTGAGCTACCCCTGGCTTTCAATTCTTGACTGATTCCACTGTTGGATAGCTTTACGCATTTCAATCTCAGCACTTATAAAGTTTGTTCCATTGTCATTTCTCATAATTGACACCTGACCTCTCCTGCACACAAAGCATCGAATGGCATTCAAGCAGGAGGCTGTGTCCAGTGACTGCGCAACTTCAATGTGCACAGCTCTTGTTGTCAGACAGGGCCAGGGGTAGCTCAGTGGTTAAGGCATTGGACTACGGTTTGGAAGATCCCAGGTTCAAACCCCACAACCACCAAGTTGCCACTGTTGGGCCCTTGAGCAAGGTCCTTAACCCTTAACCCTCAACTGCTCAGATGAATAATGAGATAAAAATGTAAGTCGCTCTGGATAAGAGCGTCTGCCGAATGACTAAAAATGTAAAGTAAACAATACGCCATATCTTTTAACATTACTCCTACCTCGTTTAACCTCAAAGTGTCTGAAATAGTCTACTCACACATTAGTGAAGGGTGGGTGATCTGGTGTTATTCTGTCACATGGCAGTTCTAACATTTTCTGTTCACTGGTTTTGGCTCTATTTTTTCTACATGCCACACAACTGGAAAGAAACTTTCTCACTATGGAGTTAGCAGTCGGAATCCAGTATTTTTGCTGCAATTTTGAAAGCAAATAATTCCTTCCACAATGTCCAACCTTTTCGTGAATGTCTATTAATATTAGAGTTGTGATGTCTGAGTTTTTGGGTATAATGACTGGGTGTTTTGCGTGCTCGGGCATTGCAGACTTACCGAGACGTGCTCCAACTCTCAGCACTCCATCCTGCAGCACTGGGTCAAGTTTGGAGAGACAACTGCTTCTTTTTACAGATGCACTATCCTTTTGCAACATGACAATTTCTTCTTTGAATTTTTGGCTTTGAATGTACTTAATGATTTAGTTTTCTGCTCTTGTTAAGTCCTGAATTGTCAGGGACTTGTGTTTTTTTTGTCTCTGGTTCATTTACACGTCTTTTAAAATCTTTTATGCTCTCTGTCAAAGCATGTCCCTGATACAAAGAATCCAGGCAACAGATTTTTTCAACTTGTACCAGTCGGAGTGATAGTTAATCAGTTTACTCACAGCATTTGTGCTCTCTGCAGTACTCATGATATTCACTGAAGCTGAATGTTTAATCTCATTGTCGTCCTCTTTTATCGACAGGTCATGAATGTTCTCAGGCCATTTACACTCTGGTTCTTTGAGAAAGGAGGGACCTTGGATCCAGTTGACCTTTTCACAGGATACTCCCTTGGATGCAGAATCGGCTGGGTTTTTTTTAAATGTTGACATAACCAAGCCACAGCAGTGGCTTTTATGATGGCAATGCTGTTAGCAATGAAGGTTTTAAAATTAAGTTTTTCATTGTCAATATATCTCAGAACAGTTGTACTGTCAGTCCAGAACACAGAGTCCAGCAATTTTATTTCCAATAGATTTTTCATTGTTCACAGCAACTACTGCTGCAGTCAATTCCATTGGTTTGATTTATGGGCGCTACGCGAGAGTTCCCCATCATGAATGCACAATGTGTGAGTCCATCAGCATTTTGTTCTAAACTTTCGATGGAAACCCTGTTGACTGTAACACTCGCCTGCTCATGTGCCTTCCTCATCAGATTCTCGAAGAGGTCCATTCAGAGTCCATCCAAGAGCAGCCTATTTACTGCATATGGCCCTTTGTGCCTGCTGTTAATTCCTTGCCATGGTTCTAGCAGCTTGTACTCTCTATTGCCTATGAGAATTTCAATTCCAGCATCAATTTGTGGCAATTTTACTTGACTGAGGTATGGCCACTTATCAATGTTGTGCTGTTGTGGAGTGTTTTCCACTGAGACTGGGATGCTCTTTTGTGTATACACCTTGGAAAGTTCAACAAAGGTGTTTTCTTCCAGACCGCTAACCTCCAAATCAGTGAGCACATAACTTTCTGCTTGTTTCTTAGAGTTCATTGTAATTAACGTCAGGTCAACTTTTCTACCTTGAACATTTAATCGCCTTGCTAATGACTGCCAATGAAAGTGGCAGAACTACCTGGGTGCTTGAAAGCATACACTTCAACTGTCTTGTCACTTATCTTTGACTTTATTTTAACAGGCACTATGGAGAGAATGCAATTATCTCCAGCCCCAGTGCAGGTACTTATTTCATTTCTCACTGTAGCAGGCAGTGTATTAACTGTTTCAGCTTCATCAGTGGTTTGCGTAATTATTCAGCCCCCTGAGTCAATACTTTGTAGAACCACCTTTTGCTGCAATTACAGCTGCCAGTCTTTTAGTGTATGTCTCTACCAGCTTTGCACATATAGAGACTGAAATCCTTGCCCATTCTTCTTTGCAAAACAGCTCCAGCTCAGTCAGATTAGATGGACAGCGTTTGTGAACAGCAGAGCAGCTTCTGTGAGACAAATTCATCGGATTAAGAGAGCAGCTGCTGAAATGCCATTACAAAGCAGCAAACAGGTATTTGAAGCTTCTGGTGCCTCTGGAGTCCCGCGAACCTCAAGGTGTAGGATCCTTTAGAGGCTTGCAGTTGTGCATAAACCTACTATTTGGCCACCCCTAACCAATGCTCACTAGCAGAAATGGTTGCAGTGGGCCCAGGCATACATGAAGACAAGTTTTTAAACAGTCTTGAACACTGATGAGTGTCGTGCAACCCTGGATGGTCCAACATGTCCCAACAAGGCTGCGATGTCAACAAGGCGGTGCCGGAGTCATGTTTTGGGCCAGAATAATGGGGAGAGAGCTGGTAGGCCCCTGTAGGGTCCCTGAAAATTGAAGGTGTGAAAATGACCTCTGCAAAATATATTGACTGACCAATTTCTTTCATGGTACAAAAAGAAGAACCGTGCCTTCCATAGCAAAATCAACTTCATGCACGACAATGCACCATATCATACTGCAAAGAATACCTCTATGTCATTGGCTGCTATGGGAATAAACGATGAGAAACTCATGGTGTGTCCACCATCCTTCCCTGACCTCAAACCCATTGAGAACCTTTGGAGAATCCTCAAAAGATCTATGAGTGTGGGAGGCGGTTTGATTCAAAACAGCAGCTCTGGGAGGCTATTCTTACATCCCGCAAAGAAATTCAAGCAGAAACTGTTCAAAAACTCACAAGTTCAATGGATGCAAGAATTGTGAAGGTGATATCAAAGAAGGGGTCCTATGTTAAGATGTAACATGCCCCGTTAGGATGTATTTGATTTAAATAGCTTTTGATTTCAGTAAGTATGACATCCTAATGCTGTAAATTCAACAAACGCCTATTTTCAGTTCTTTTCAACCTATAAAATGTTTTAACTGTGTTGTGCATAATAATTTGAAACAGTTTTTTATTTTTAAAATAAATATTGTTATCATTAGGATGTTTGTTCAATAAAATTCTAAATAAACCCTAATAGTTGATGACTAGAAAATTATACTGACTGTCATTAATTATGAAAATCAGAGAAAGATATTATTTGCGTAATAATTTGGAATGCAGTGTATTTTTAAATAAAATCTAAAAATTAAAACATTGTAGAGTAATTAAAACAGTGTAGAGTGATTAATAACAATACAATGCATGTTATGATGAGAAAAATATCATCATATAACAAGCTGCTTTGCGACAATGACAATTGTTAAAAGTGCTATACAAATAAAATTGAATTGAATTTAATTGAAAAATCTCATTCCAAGGATTAAAAACGGTAACAATGTCAATTTTAGAATGTAGAATGTAACATGAAGATTTTAAATTTACACAATCTTAAGAAGAGGCCTGAAGCAAGATCCAAGATCTTCCCCAGTTTGCTGAAACCATGCACAGTGGGGAGGGGTGCATTTTAGTTTCTCCGAGTGTAAAGGGGAGAACAGCTGATTCAGACCTGGGGAGGGTGTATTATTTACATTTGAATGTGTCTGACATTGCAAAGCACACACAGTAACACTGCAAGAACAACAACCTAAAGTAAATAGAAATAAGAGGCCCTGATTATACTACATAAATAATATTTAGTAAAACAAAATTCCTCCGCGCTCTCGAAAACTTTATACATGCATTTGAGCACTGTTGGAAATAAAAGAGGTGAATTATAATGCCGGATCAAACTTTTTAAAAATAGTATTGATTAAATGTGTTAAAAAAACTGTTGTCAACAAAAATATAACCGATGAGGACTCATGTCCATCAATCTGATATACATGTAAAGTCTGCTGGAGAAACTCCCAGGTGGGAAAACACTGCTTTGCGTAATTAACATCAAAGACAAAAATAAATAAATAAAATAAACATCAACAACTTCCACTAAAGGGGGCGGCACGGTGGTGTAGTGGTTAGCACTGTCGCCTTTGCACCTCCAGGGTCCGGGTTCGTTTCCCGGCCAGGCTCGATTGCTGTCTCTGTGTGCATGGAGTTTGCATGTTCTCCCCGTGCTTGGTGGGTTTCCTCCGAGTACTCCGGTTTCCTCCCACAGTCCAAAGACATGGAGATTAGGCTAATTGGCGTTCCCAAATTGACCATAGTGTGTGAATGAGCGTGTGTGTGTGCTCTGCGATGGATTGGCATGCTGTCCAGGGTGTATTCTGCCTCATGCCCTGAGTCTCCCCACGACCCTAAATACAGGATAAAGCGATATAGAAGATGAATGAATGAATGAATGAACTTCCACTAAAGAGTCTGGAATGCAGAGTACATGATGCGTCACACGGACGTGATATACTATATTATAACCATATTTTACCAAAGATAGAAGTGTATATTTTATTTATTTTAATGTTCTATTCTGAAGGTCTATTTTCCCAGTTATTTCTATATTTAAATTTTGTTGTCTCGAAATGTATAAATGTTTAATAGAACAATAAACCGATACAAACAGAAGCTATATAACAGTTCATTCTTTATACAAATAAAATCATTAGCTAATGAACTTAATTAGAAAGTATAAGTAATAAAACATTTTTACAAGTCCTTGAGCTGTTGTTAGTGCTTGTTTGGCCCGTCAGTTTCATTGCTGTTTTCCCCGACGCATTCATAATCATTAGTCTACTTCTGGTGATGTGGTGTTTCTTATCTCCACCACCGTTAAAACAATGTTTTCAGAGAAAGGCTCACCCGCGAGTGGGTTTCACCGGCGTGTGTTTCGCACAGCGAATTTCTGGGAAAGAGAAATCTCTTATAAATCTCTCTCTTATAAATCTCATCTCGGCGTGCACTTTCATCTGACTAGATCAAAACTCGGCAAAGTGAAGGAGTGCACACACACGCCGTGGGTTCACGCGGACATTTTGCGTTCACTAAAAGGTTTATACACAACCATATTTCAGCCATTCACACACATGCATTGTGCTATGTTGTTGGTACACACTTTCACTTTTCATCTCCCCTTTGATCAAAATGCTCCCGATATGAGCCGACATGAGCAACTTTGTTTCAGTCAGAATATTCATCTATCATAAACAGGGGTGACATTTGCAAAGCAGAGAAAATCACTGAAAGCTGCAAAGCTTACACTTTTTTGAACAAAATCTATTAAATGACCCTATGAGAATATAATTAGTGTTACTGTGGTCTGTGATGTTAAATAAGATTAAATGTCTTTAGATGAAGAGTGTGAAACTAAAGTTGTATAGAGCCGCACTATAGCCTTTAGCCTGATTCAGTGTTTTACTTCCTCTATTGATTCAGATCATTAGAGAAACAAGACTGGGATATTTGGTTGCTGCCAAATGTATACTTAATATTTAAGTAATATTACAATTACAAAACATTTAGAACTTTCACAACATTACTGAGATAAAACAATTAAGTGTCTCTTATTGAACAGTTCTGCTAGTTAAAAACTCTGAGAATTCTGTATTGAACATTTCCTTTCTTGTTTAAAAATAAACACACTATATAAAGACTCACCATGCACTGTGATGTTGACAGGATTACTGTTTTCTCCAGATTCAGACTCACACCAGTAAACTCCAGTGTGGGACAGGAGGAGGGAGCTGATTATACATGTAGATCCTATAACTGATCCCCACTGTGAACAAACTCTAACTCCTGTACTGTTTGTGTATCGTCTCACTGTCCAGCGAGTAGAGTGACTCTGGTCCTCACAGCTCAGTGAGAGAGCGTGAGCAGTAAAGTGTTGAGTTCTGTTGGGGTTGGAGATCAGAGAGACTGAAGGAGATTCACCTAAAACACAACAGTATAACTCACATGTTATTTAAATGTATTTTAAATAAATTGCGTTTATTTATTTATTTTTGGCATAACTTGCATTGAATTAATTTAATTAAAATCCTTAGGGATCTGCAGAGGTTTGAGGGCCTAAAGATTTTTTGACATGTCCTGACATGTGTGTATTTTTCAGTTACTTATATACATATAAATGGCTAAAGTCTGTATTCAGCACAAATTGAGTTACTCACGAGCATGTTTAGTGAAAACAACAACAAAAATAAGTCACTGAAATAAGACCACAAACCACATTGAAAAAAAATTTGGAGTAGGATTTACTTGAGAAAAGCTTGGAAACAATTTTCACTCAGAAAAGACAAGTACATTTACAAAAATGTGTCAAGTAAAAGTCTCAACGTAATTTTTAGAAACTTTAATTAATTCTTAAGTTAAGTTTACTTGGGAATTTTATTGACATTTGTTTATAAATATATTATGCTTTATTGCACTTTTTTTTTACATAAGAGGCCCTTGTTATCATTTTCTTATCCTGAATAACCTATAATTTAAATATTATTTAAATATTGCTTAATATAATTTGTGATGTATTACTACTGACATTTTCAATAAATAAAAAAACAACACAGACATTGTCCTTGAGTATTTTAATTTGAATTAAATTAATGAAAAAAATAAAGGAATGCACATGGACAAAATTAACTGACATATTCATTAAGAATAAATGTCTAAAATAGTTCAACATCTTTATCCTATCACAGATTTTTCAATGTGTTTTTGTATACAAAACAAAGCACAACAATTTAACGTGAGCTGTATAACGGTCATCTTACATACAACACTGATAAAACAAATAAATAATAAATAATAAAAGTTTTCTCTCGCAGTACTGGACTACTTACATAAAACTGCCTTTCAACGTTCTGTCAACAAGTACAATATAGTACAAACTTTACTCTAATTTTCATTAACACACTTTTAAAGAACATTTTCACTTGTTCAACAAATTAACAAATACAAAAAACTAAGTGTCAGTGTCAAACAAAATGGCCCACTAACAGACTTACTTTAGGTTTCAATGGTTTATCTCAGCTTTGGGGGACAGCTTAAGTTTAGGGAGTAAATGAAGCCCAAAAGCAGAAGACACGCATTTGTGAGATTCTTACATCCCAACAGCACCTCAGTTCCCTCAATGATGATGATGATGTCAGCTATGTTGGCATCTTCCTCTCATGCAGTGCTGTCCAGTTTAATTCATTACATGATTGGTGAAGCTATCTTTAATCATGTCTCTGCTAACATCCTGTCAAATACACAAATAAGTACAAAGTGGTTACAATAAGGTATAGTAAATTACATGTTCTCTTTACTTTTGTAAGTGCTCCACACAGAGATTTGGTCTCACCATCATTAAATCTGTTTTACCTGAAAAAAAGAAGAAGAACTGCAACTGCAAGACATTTGGACATAAAAAAAAAACTACCTGCAAAGCTACAGTACTGTACAAGTTTTTAAGCACTTCTGTAAAGTGGGGATTCCTTCAACATGCTTTCATAAATTTTCATTTACTTCCTAGTGACTAAATCATTATTTGGTGTGATTACTATTTGCAGTTACACCAGTTCTTGTTCTTTCTTGATATAGTTTTTCAGGTTGCTTTGAATGTAGTTTTTTTTAAAGCATTTTTCAGACATTGCCACATTTTTTCTTAATTCTGTCAGCCTCAGTTTTATCACTTTCTTCAAGTTATAAGACAGCATCAATGATTATAATGTATCAGATGTTGATAACTTGTGATAACAAAATGATGAAGTTATTGGGACATGAAGAGACTTTAAACCACCATAATAAAAATGTTTCTCAAGAGAATCACCCAAACACATACAGTACAAGATAATGCATTAGGGCCAATAAGGAGTATAATCTCTGTTTAATTGTATCGATTTTATCGATGACAAAGCAGTGTAGTTGATGTGGATTCATGGGGGGTGGGGTAACGGCTTTCTCCATCACGATTATCAATCATTCCGGATATTAAAAATACAAGGCTTTACGTGTTCTAATTAGGAAACTTGTATTTATAATTCAGACAGCACAATTATTTACAGATTGTGGGTTGTATTGCCATTTGTCACGACGTGCCGCTCAGCATGCATCTGGCGAAGTTCATTTTAAAGTTTACTGTACATTAAACTTCTCCGTAGATTACATGTAAAATACAAGACAATTGGTTTCGACACAGATGCTATTTGCTAATAACATCTGTTCATGCAAATCGACTGTTTAGCAAACTCAACTCTACCAACGCATTAACTTACAGTCTATGGTTAAATCTTTAACTACCAGCGTAATAGCTCTATAGTTTACTGCAAACGTAACTAAATTGACAAATAAACAAATATTTCACAACTTACCATGTATAAACCAGTCTTCGAGAAAAGATCCGTTGGTTTCCTTTGCTTCTGCACGCCACTTCTGACCCAAGGGAGCACACGCATAGATTGCCTGGCTTGATGCAGTAAGCTTTACTTGAGTTAGCTATATTTTTTGCATTAGTTCATTAAATGACAAAACACAAAGTAAATATTGTTTGGGAAGTTCCATTTGAATTTACTCTATGTATTCAAGTACAATAAATTACAGCAAAACCTCAAATAGCTTATTGAATTAAACGTGACATTTTTTAATAAAAAGACAACATAGAATTTGTTTGTAAAATGTACTTTTTACAACATCTTGGGACTGGAAACCAAGATGGCGGCGCGGCAGTAGCACGCAGCGGCCGCTCCGGAGCCAAAATGGTGCTACGTTGTTTATGTTTTGTGTGTAGCTCGTTTATTTTACTCTGTGTATGGATACCGTGGCAACTGGTGTCCGTACATACAACCACCAGACACTTTTGTACCTAAATAACCCAGTTAACGACATCCACGATGAGCTGCGGGAAACGCTATGCGACCTTGGCTTGCTGCGCGAACCAGGCCTCGAAGCCTCGACGTTGCCTGATGCCAGCAGCCGGAGGAGGGGACATCGGAAGCGGTGCGTGAGGAAGCGGAAGCGCGGAAAGTGGGCGGGAGTCTGTGCTCGGCTAAAAACAAACCCTAGCGGGCCGGCTCTCCTGTCCATCATCCTATCCAACGTCTGCTCCTTGGAAAATAAACTGGACTACATCAGGCTACACAGCATGAAGTTAGAGACTGCTGTGTCTTTGTTTTCACGGAGACATGGCTCAGCGACAGAGTACCGGACGGCGCTCTGTGTAACGCCAATGGACTAGCCTCGTTTCGTGCCGACAGAAATGCAGTTATGTGCGGTAAGACTCGCGGTGGCGGCTTGTGTGTTTACATCAACACGAAATGGTGCAAGACCTCTGTGCTAGGTTCTAGTTATTGCTCATCGCTGGTGGAGTTTGTGACTGTTAGATGCAGACCTTTTTATTAACCACTGTTTTCATTATCGGAGTGTACATTCCACCTAGCGCTAATGCTAAGGAAGCGCTATGGGAACTGTATACAAAGATCAGTGAACTGCAAAATACAGGTGGCGAGGAAGACCACCCCTCCTCCGAACGACCAGGTGCTGTGTCTCACTACAGCTGATGTGAGGAAAACTCTACGCAGAGTCAACCCACGTAAACCTGCTGGACCAGACAACATCTCAGGCAGAGCGCTCAGAGAATGTGCTGAACAGCTGGCAGATGTTCTTACCGACATCTTCAACATCTCTCTGAACAGCGCCGTCGTTCCCACGTGCTTCAAGGCCACCACCACCGTTCCTGTGCCCAAGAAGTCTTCTGTGTCCTGTCTCAATGACTATCGTCCCGTTGCACTTACACCCACCATCATGAAGTGCTTCGAGGCGGTTCGTCATGAGACACATCAAGACCCTGCTGCCCCCCTCACTGGACCCACTACAATTTGCGTACCGTCCTAACCGCTCAACAGAGGATGCCATCTCCACTACACTCCATCTTGCCCTCGCACACTTGGACAATAAGGACACATACGTTCGAATGCTGTACATAGATTTCAGCTCAGCATTCAACACAATCATCCCCCAACAACTGATCGGGAAGCTGAACCTGTTGGGCCTGAACACCTCCCTCTGCAACTGGATCCTGGACTTTCTGACCGGAAGGCCTCAGTCAGTACGGATCGGGAACTGCACCTCCAGCACCACCACACTGAGCACAGGGGCCCCACAAGTCTGTGTGCTCAGTCCCCTGCTGTTCACACTGCTGACTCACGACTGTGTAGCAACACAGTTCGAATCACATCATCAAGTTCGCTGAAGACACGACCGTGGTGGGTCTCATTAGCAAGAACAACGAGTCAGCGTACAGAGAGGAAGTGCAGAGGCTAACGGACTGGTGTAAAGATAACATCCTGTCTCTGAAAGTTGACAAGACAAAGGAGATGGTTGTTGACTTTAGGAGGACACGAGGTGCCCATTCTCCGCTGAGCATCTACGGCTCCTCGGTGGAGATCGTCGAAAGCACCAAATTCCTGGGCGTCCACCTGGAGAATGACCTAAGCTGGTGCCTCAATACCAGCCCCCTACACAAGAAAGCCCAACAGTGTCTCTTCTTTCTGAGAAGACTGAGGAAGGCCTCCTTCCACCACCGATCCTGACCACCTTCTATAGAGGAACTATTGAGAGCATCCTGAGCGGCTGTCTGGTTTGGGAATTGTGCCAGATGAGACCGCAAGTCCCTACAGCGGATAGTAAGGACAGCAGAGATGATCATCGGGGTCTCTCTCCCCTCTATTGTAGACATCTATACCACACGCTGCATCCGCAAATCCACCAGCATTGTGGCTGATCGGGCACACCCGTCACACACATGTCACACTCCTGCCATCTGGAAAAAGGTACCGTAGCATTCGGGCACACACATCCAGGCAGCTTTTTTCACAAGCCATCCGTCTTTTCAACAAAAAGGGACTGGACTGATACACACACACAAACACTATCACTCAGCTTAACTCAACTACCTCAAAACATTGTGACTGGACTGACTAATAAACACAAGCCAGACACACTGACCTACACTTCCAAACTATCATACACACCAACCTGTAAATGCAGGTTGGTCCTGGAGGAACGTTGTTTCGTTTTGTGTACTAACTGTAAGAGCCATATCGTACTTGTTATGAATTTGTTGTTGTGTTTATTTTATTTTATGTTATTTGTTGTTATTTCATTTATTCTACCTTGTTCTATTCATTAGTAAACATAAGCTTTTGTTACATAAGTTGGTCTGTGATGTCATTACACTATTACATGCATTTGTATGACTGTCGTATGATAGAGAGTTCAGTTTAGATGTGGAAGGCTACGGAAACACAAGCTTTTGACCGTGAGCTCCCGGTAAGCTAAGAATGTAAGATACAGCAACTAGGTTGTTGTAACCGTAAGCTCCCGTAAGTAGGTATATACAACAAGAGTGTTGTTATATACGTAAGCTAAGACTGTAATGTATAAAATACAGCAAATAGGTTGTTGTAAAAGTCAGAGATTTGCAAGATCAAGTACAATAAATTACAGCAAAACCTCAAATAGCTTATTGAATTAAACGTGACATTTTTTAATAAAAAGACAACATAGAATTTGTTTGTAAAATGTACTTTTTACAACATCTTGGGACTGGAAACCAAGATGGCGGCGCGGCAGTAGCACGCAGCGGCCGCTCCGGAGCCAAAATGGTGCTACGTTGTTTATGTTTTGTGTGTAGCTCGTTTATTTTACTCTGTGTATGGATACCGTGGCAACTGGTGTCCGTACATACAACCACCAGACACTTTTGTACCTAAATAACCCAGTTAACGACATCCACGATGAGCTGCGGGAAACGCTATGCGACCTTGGCTTGCTGCGCGAACCAGGCCTCGAAGCCTCGACGTTGCCTGATGCCAGCAGCCGGAGGAGGGGACATCGGAAGCGGTGCGTGAGGAAGCGGAAGCGCGGAAAGTGGGCGGGAGTCTGTGCTCGGCTAAAAACAAACCCTAGCGGGCCGGCTCTCCTGTCCATCATCCTATCCAACGTCTGCTCCTTGGAAAATAAACTGGACTACATCAGGCTACACAGCATGAAGTTAGAGACTGCTGTGTCTTTGTTTTCACGGAGACATGGCTCAGCGACAGAGTACCGGACGGCGCTCTGTGTAACGCCAATGGACTAGCCTCGTTTCGTGCCGACAGAAATGCAGTTATGTGCGGTAAGACTCGCGGTGGCGGCTTGTGTGTTTACATCAACACGAAATGGTGCAAGACCTCTGTGCTAGGTTCTAGTTATTGCTCATCGCTGGTGGAGTTTGTGACTGTTAGATGCAGACCTTTTTATTAACCACTGTTTTCATTATCGGAGTGTACATTCCACCTAGCGCTAATGCTAAGGAAGCGCTATGGGAACTGTATACAAAGATCAGTGAACTGCAAAATACACATCTGGATGGACTGTTTATTGTTGCTGGAGATTTCAACCATGCAAATCTCAAGTCAGTGCTTCCTAGATTCCATCAGTATGTGGACTTTGCAACGAGAGGGGAAAACACGCTGAATCTTGTTTACACAAACATCCCCGGCGCATATCGGGCAGATCCCCGCCCCCACCTCGGCTACTCAGAACACATCTCTGTTATGCTAATTCCAGCATACAGACCACTCGTCAGGCGTTCAAAACCGGTTCTGAAGCAGTGAAAACCTGGCCAGCAGGAGCCATCTCTGCTCTTCAGGACTGTTTCGAGAGCACTGACTGGAACATGTTTAGGGAGGCTGCAACTTACGGCGACTTCACTGACTTGGAGGAGTACACGTCATCAGTGACCAGCTACACCAACAAGTGCACCGATGACGTCACTGTCTCCAAGAACATCATCTCACGACCCAACCAGAAACCGTGGATTACTGCGGAAGTGCGTGCACTTCTGAGGACCCGAGACTCTGCCTCCAAAGCAGGAGATAAGGTGGCGCTTAGAAGAGCAAGGGCCGAACTTTCTCGGGCCATCAGAGAGGCGAAGCGCACACACGCCCAAAGAATCCACAACCACTTCAAAGACAGTGGCGACATACGGCCATACACAAGCCATCACAAACTACAGGACGACATCACCTGCCTGTGACAGTGACGGCTCCCTCCCAGATGCACTGAACAACTTCTACGCTCGGTTCGACAGGCAGAACAACGTGGCGGCGAGGAAGACCACCCCTCCTCCGAACGACCAGGTGCTGTGTCTCACTACAGCTGATGTGAGGAAAACTCTACGCAGAGTCAACCCACGTAAACCTGCTGGACCAGACAACATCTCAGGCAGAGCGCTCAGAGAATGTGCTGAACAGCTGGCAGATGTTCTTACCGACATCTTCAACATCTCTCTGAACAGCGCCGTCGTTCCCACGTGCTTCAAGGCCACCACCACCGTTCCTGTGCCCAAGAAGTCTTCTGTGTCCTGTCTCAATGACTATCGTCCCGTTGCACTTACACCCACCATCATGAAGTGCTTCGAGGCGGTTCGTCATGAGACACATCAAGACCCTGCTGCCCCCCTCACTGGACCCACTACAATTTGCGTACCGTCCTAACCGCTCAACAGAGGATGCCATCTCCACTACACTCCATCTTGCCCTCGCACACTTGGACAATAAGGACACATACGTTCGAATGCTGTACATAGATTTCAGCTCAGCATTCAACACAATCATCCCCCAACAACTGATCGGGAAGCTGAACCTGTTGGGCCTGAACACCTCCCTCTGCAACTGGATCCTGGACTTTCTGACCGGAAGGCCTCAGTCAGTACGGATCGGGAACTGCACCTCCAGCACCACCACACTGAGCACAGGGGCCCCACAAGTCTGTGTGCTCAGTCCCCTGCTGTTCACACTGCTGACTCACGACTGTGTAGCAACACAGTTCGAATCACATCATCAAGTTCGCTGAAGACACGACCGTGGTGGGTCTCATTAGCAAGAACAACGAGTCAGCGTACAGAGAGGAAGTGCAGAGGCTAACGGACTGGTGTAAAGATAACATCCTGTCTCTGAAAGTTGACAAGACAAAGGAGATGGTTGTTGACTTTAGGAGGACACGAGGTGCCCATTCTCCGCTGAGCATCTACGGCTCCTCGGTGGAGATCGTCGAAAGCACCAAATTCCTGGGCGTCCACCTGGAGAATGACCTAAGCTGGTGCCTCAATACCAGCCCCCTACACAAGAAAGCCCAACAGTGTCTCTTCTTTCTGAGAAGACTGAGGAAGGCCTCCTTCCACCACCGATCCTGACCACCTTCTATAGAGGAACTATTGAGAGCATCCTGAGCGGCTGTCTGGTTTGGGAATTGTGCCAGATGAGACCGCAAGTCCCTACAGCGGATAGTAAGGACAGCAGAGATGATCATCGGGGTCTCTCTCCCCTCTATTGTAGACATCTATACCACACGCTGCATCCGCAAATCCACCAGCATTGTGGCTGATCGGGCACACCCGTCACACACATGTCACACTCCTGCCATCTGGAAAAAGGTACCGTAGCATTCGGGCACACACATCCAGGCAGCTTTTTTCACAAGCCATCCGTCTTTTCAACAAAAAGGGACTGGACTGATACACACACACAAACACTATCACTCAGCTTAACTCAACTACCTCAAAACATTGTGACTGGACTGACTAATAAACACAAGCCAGACACACTGACCTACACTTCCAAACTATCATACACACCAACCTGTAAATGCAGGTTGGTCCTGGAGGAACGTTGTTTCGTTTTGTGTACTAACTGTAAGAGCCATATCGTACTTGTTATGAATTTGTTGTTGTGTTTATTTTATTTTATGTTATTTGTTGTTATTTCATTTATTCTACCTTGTTCTATTCATTAGTAAACATAAGCTTTTGTTACATAAGTTGGTCTGTGATGTCATTACACTATTACATGCATTTGTATGACTGTCGTATGATAGAGAGTTCAGTTTAGATGTGGAAGGCTACGGAAACACAAGCTTTTGACCGTGAGCTCCCGGTAAGCTAAGAATGTAAGATACAGCAACTAGGTTGTTGTAACCGTAAGCTCCCGTAAGTAGGTATATACAACAAGAGTGTTGTTATATACGTAAGCTAAGACTGTAATGTATAAAATACAGCAAATAGGTTGTTGTAAAAGTCAGAGATTTGCAAGATGCAGCAACTGGTGTTGTAATCACAGTGGATTCACTCAAGACGACTGTATGAAGTGTTGATTCTTTGATGCTGACAAAATAAACTACAAGAGACAAAGAGATTGGACTTCTGTCGTGTGAGTGAACCTTTAATCTGTGGCTCATATGTGAAATGGACTGTTAAATGTGTCGTGTGAGTGAAACTTTAATCTGTGCCTCATATGTGAAATGGACTGTTAAATGTGTGCTAATATGTTATGAAATTTGATATGCAAATATAACCACCTGAGATAAATATTATTATTATTATTGTCGTGTGAGTGAAACTTTAAACCAGAGCTACGCGTCAAAACTGGTGAAATAATATCACGGCATCTACACTAACTGTATATGGTTGAAGTGACAATAAAGCATATTTGAACTTGAACTTAAATTATAATATCTTTATTTACAATCACAAAAATTATTTTTTTTCCAGTGCAGATTCATAACATTTCTGTACAAGACTTTTGTGAACTGGATCTTGTTGGCTTTTTGCTTCAGAATGATGTGACAATCGTTCTGCTCACTCATTCACATATAAAATTATCTTCATTTATATTTTCTCAGACTCTTTTTGCTTAGAAAGACCATATGTGAGGAGATGTGAATGATCATGAATAAAGGTGTAATTCAAACCAGAGAAGACAAAGACCTACGTACTGTAATTTGCTGCATAATGAGCCTTTCAGTCAGGTATGTGACAAAGAAGGAAGTGCTATGGGAAAATTATTTAAAGACAAAATAAATATGTTTTGTTTGTAGTTTATTTAGAATATAGTTAACTGACAGGCAAAATAACTCAATAAAAAAAAACACTCACACACTATACATAATATACTCACTCATTACTTTTTAAAGTAACTAATTAATTTTTAAAGACAGTAATTTTGTAATGTAATCAGTTACATTACAGTATTACTTTCTGATAAAAGTAACTAGTTCGAGTACTTTTCCATTGCAGAACATGAAAACACCTTTATGATTCCTCATGCATGTTGTTTTAGTCAAGACCTTTATAATTATTCCACCATAATCACTCAGTGAAGTTTGGCCCATAATCTGTTAACTACTAATACCCCAATCTCACCTACACAGTTTCGCGCGGTGGCCGTTAGTACGGTTTATCGGTTCATCATGATTCACTGTGTGTTTTGGGACTATGATTAGGTCTCCATCTTTCCGAGTCTGTCCTTGCATAGTCAAACCACATACTGTTTGTGAGATGTGATATAGGGTATAACAGATAATAGAGGAATAACAGATAATATTGAGCAGGAATAAAAAAGGAAGGCAGATTATCGGGGGTAGGGCTTGTAGGATGACTTTCACTCACACACACACACACACACACACACACTAATGAATTGGGAATGACTGCTGTCTGGCTCATGGATTACATAATTCCATTCAATTCAATTCAATTTTATTTGTATAGCGCTTTTAGCAATTGACATTGCCTCAAAGCAGCTTTACACAATCAAAAGAATTATTTAAGTTTGTATGGAATGTGAAAGCATACAGTATGAATCAAAATGGTCAGTTTGTCCCTGGTGAGCAAGCCGAGGGCGACAGTGGCAAGGAAAAACTCCCTGATGGAGTAATGAAAAGAATATTAGATTATATCTTTGAAAAAATAACTAAATGACTGAGGACTTAAATGGCAGATCTAACGCTTTCGATTACTCGTTACATCAAAAAAGTAATTCAAGTAATGTAAATTAATGCGTTACTCACAACACTGTCCAGGATTGAGAGGACAGAAAGGATCTTATACACAGATACACACTTATACACATTTATGGCATAAATATTGCCTTGCAAAGACACAAATTCAGGGTAAAATAGTGCAAATTTTTTGGCTCTGGGGCGAACGCTGGCGTTATTAGCAGCCGCTGCTCCATGGAAGGTTTTTAGATTTTAGTTAATTTTTTTATGTTGGGCGAGTTGTATGCTGCTATCTTGTGACTGTACGCGACATCGCAGGAACTTGGTTTGGACTAACCTTGGTTTGGATTTTTCTCTCCGCCCGGTGTCGTCTTTACATCAATACTCGGCAGCGGAACTGTTGCAGTTACGTGTCCATTATAGCCAATCTCCACCAGCGCTGTATCTTCACCAGGAAATTGTTTATTTACCTCGCTGTAAATATGCCCACCATGGATATCGCCGGAGGTTTCAGTTCGACTCTACACGACCAATCCCATCATTTTGGTCTTCAAATCCCCGTCCTCGAAGGAAACACACTCGTACTGCTGATCCTAGTCTGCTAGTAAGACTCACTAAGGCAACTTCCACAAATACCGGTAAGAACGATCTTTCATTCGGACTGTGGAATCTACGTTCACTGACCAACAAGGGGTCTTTTGTTTATGATCTGCTGACGGATCGTAAGTTCGATTTACTCTGCTTAACTGAAACCTGGTATAACGGTTAACCCCTAGAGGGCGCCAAACGCCCGTTTACTTTTGTGTTGTAGTTTGTGTTATGTTAGCTTATACTTCAGTTCCCAGTCTGCACCTCGGTCAGGTGACGTAGAAGCGCACCTGAACCGAGAAAGCTAATTATGTTTAGTTATGTTTCTGTTAGTATAAATAGCCTGGCTGAACTTCAGTCAGGCGTCTAGGTTTTGTTGTTGTTGATGTTTGGAGTTATGCTCTTTTATTTAAATAAAAAGACTTTATTGAACCGTCAGCTCGCAGCCTCTGCAATCATGCCACGCACACACACCCGACACAGACACCGGAATGTTCGTGACAGAAAGCTAGACCGTCCAAGTGGCATGGCGGAGGATTTCCCCCTGGACTATTTTTGGGGCAGCGCGAACACGATCTCGCCCGAGCTGGCGGACTGGCTGGAGGACGGCGAGGAATACATGTATCGGAGCTGGGAGTACAGCCTGCTTGCGGAACAGGAGCACTTGCGGGAGAGCAGCGAGGAGCGGAGAGAGAGAGAGCCACCACAGAGCTGGGAAGGCTGCAGACTTGCCATTAGGCAGACGCCATTTGGGAGCAACGCAACACGGGGTCACATGGTTCCCCGCACCGGCCGGAAGAGAAGGGCCAGGAAGGCCAAGTACAGCGGTGACGCGGGGAAATAAAACCCCAGGCGGAGCAGCAGTGGAGAGAGGAGAATGAGCTCATGTGGTGGATTCCGGATCGAGTGCAAGACCTGCGGGAGCAGGTGGAGGAGCTCCAACACCTGATCCTTCAGTTCCGGGAGAGCCACGCTACAGACGCAGAGCCCCGAGAGAGCCCCGCTGCAGGTTATGAGCTTCCTCTTCCCCCATCTGCGCTCTTCAACGCGGAGCAGACGAAATCAGGAATCAGCGCTGAACAGCATGGAAGAGGAGGTTCTTCCGCCGCCGCCTGTGCGCGATATGGAGGATTATGAGGAGTGGCGGTGCAGCCAGGACGAAGCGTTTCCTCTTCCGCCGCCTCCTGTGCTCGATGCAGAGAATCACGCGTCGGCGCTTGACATCGAGCGAGCTCTTCAACCTCCACCGAGCCCGGTTGCAGCTCCTCAGCTGCCACCGAACCGCACTAACGCCCTGACGCTGGAGAGCATCGTTCTTCCGCCGTCGAGCTCAGTGCCAGCTCCGCCGCCGCTGTCGACCACGTCTTCAGCTCAGCAGCCGCCGAGCACGTCTCCAACGCTGCAGCCGCCGAGCACGTCTTCAGCTCTGCAGCTGCCGAGCACGTCTCCAGCTCTGCATCCGCCGAGCACGTCTCCAGCTCTGCATCCGCCGAGCACGTCTCCAGCTCCATCACCCAACCTCCAGAACGAAGAGAAAAAGGTAGAACAGTGGGGTGGGTGTCCTGGGCATCCGGTGATGCTCCGGAGGAGCATTTTTTGAGGGGGGATACTATAACGGTTAACCCCTAGAGGGCGCCAAACGCCTGTTTACTTTTGTGTTGTAGTTTGTGTTATGTTAGCTTATACTTCAGTTCTCAGTCTACACCTCGGTCAGGTGACGTAGAAGCTCACCTGAACCGAGGAAAGCTAATTATGTTTAGTTATGTTTCCGTTAGTATAAATAGCCTGGCTGAACTTCAGTCAGGCGTCTAGCTTTTGTTGTTGTTGATGTTTGGTGTTATGCTCTTTTATTTAAATAAAAAGACTTTATTGAACCGTCAGCTCGCCGCCTCTGCGATCATGCCACGCACACACACCCGACACAGACACCGGAAGGTTCGTGACACCTGGTAACAAAGCAATTACTTTTTTAATTTAAATCTTTCTACTCCTCCTGGATATGTCTTCACTAGTAAACCACAAACTATTGGCTGGGGCGGGGGGATTGCAATATTGCATAAGGCGAAATGGAAAGTTGTAACCGTTCCTGAAATCAAATGCACATCATTTGAATCAGCTACAGAGCAAATTAATGGAGTTGTTCCTACCATCCTTGCTGTGGTATACAGACCTCCAAAGGCCAATTCAGCATTTCTACAGGAATTTTCTACATTTTTAACTTCTCTTTGCTCTCTGTCCCCTAATGTGGTGTTGGTTGGTGATTTCAATTTCCATGTAGATGATTCAGAAAGCTCCTTTTCAACTGAGTTTTCATCATGTTTGGATAGTTTTGGACTCCAGCAATTTAGCAAAGCGCCTACTCACTCAAAAGGTCATACTTTAGACTTGGACTGCTGCTCGGGCGTCATCCCTGATAATCTTACTATTACTGATTTATCACTGTCTGATCACCTGATGGTGTCTTGTAATGTTGTTCTATCTATAGTCAAGCCCAATTTGAACCATACCATCACTTTTCGTACTATTAAGAACATTGATGATTCGGTGCTCTCAGAACTTACTTGTACTTAGACTGTACTTCCTTTTCATAAAGATTTGTATGCTGATCGTATGAAAGCTTACAAGACTGCACTTTCCACTGCAAGAATGAACTACTATGCTGGTCTTATAGGATCTGATGCACGAAACACTAAATCACTTTTCTCTATTATTAACAAGATCTCAAAGCCTATTGAACTTTCAAAATCTCATACTCCTTCTTTAGAATTATATGAAGATTTTATGCTCTTTTTCAATAAGAAAATTGAACTGATCCACCAGCACATGGTTCCACCCAGCTCTGATCTTAATATTTCCTCTGGTCAAACGCTAAGCGCTGACTATACCTTTTCTACTTTTATACTACCAACTGAGGAAGAAGTTTGTTATATTATTCAAAAATCTAAATCTGTTACATATCAACTGGACCGTCTACCGACCCACTTAGTTAAAGTTGCTTTGCCTTTCCTATCTTCCTTAATTACAGACATCATGCATGCATCACTTCTATCTGGTATTGTTCCCATCGGTTTTAAAACTGCAGTGCTAACTCCAATCCTTAAGAAACCAGGCCTCGACTCAAATAAATTCGACAATCATTGTCCTATTTCAAATTTGTCGTTCTTGGCTAAAACGCTTGAAAGGATTGTTACTTCCCAGCTATGTGATTATCTTTCCAGTCATAGCCTTTTTGAAAGGTTCCAATCTGGGTTTCGTTCTCAACATAGTGGTGAGACGGCACTTGTAAAGATATCAAATGACCTACTGTTGGCTGCTGATTCTGGACTTTTATCGATTCTTATACTCCTAGATCTTAGTGCCGCTTTTGATACTGTCTCACACAAGATACTATTGAACAGATTGGAATCTATCGGTATTACTGGTATAGCCCTTTCTTGGTTTCATTCCTATTTTTCTGATCACATTCATTCATTCATTCATTTTCTATACAGCTTAATCCTGTGTTCAGGGTCACGGGGGACCTGGAGCCTATCCCAGGAGACTTCGGGCACTAGGCGGGGTACACCCTGGACTGGGTGCCAATCCATCGCAGGGCACACACACACACACACACACACACTCTCACACACCCAATCACACACTACGGGCAATTTAGGAACGCCAATTAGCCTAACCTGCATGTCTTTGGACTGTGGGAGGAAACCGGAGTACCCGGAGGAAACCCACCAAGCACGGGGAGAACATGCAAACTCCATGCACACAGAGACGGGAATCGAGCCTGGCCGGGGAATCGAACCCAGACCCTGGAGGTGCAAGGCGACAGTGCTAACCACTACACCACCGCGCCGCCTGATCACATTCAATTTGTACAAATTAAACAGTTTCAATAAACCACTAGTCCAGTTGTCACTGGTGTCCCTCAGGGCTCCGTGCTAGGACCTCTCCTGTTTCTTATCTATCTTCTTCCAATAGGGAGCATATTTAGGAAATATGGCATTCAATTTCACTGTTCACTGAACAGTTAAAGAATTGGTTTTCAAACAATTTTCTCAAATTGAACAATAGTAAAACTGAAATCCTTCTTGTAGGCACAAAATCAACATTTGTTTTAATTGACAATCTTAATGTTCCTCTATCCAACCATTTGGCACCTTCATATCTTTTGGACCTTCTTGATATACATATCCCGTTGCGTGATTTAAGGTGTGCTTCAACTACACTCGTTCATCCATGTACACGGACAGTTTCTATGGGATCTCGAGTTTTTGGTTATGCGGCACATTTTTTATAGAACCGACTTCCTGTCCAGGTCCGCAACAGTCCAAGTCTTTAAATCTCGTCTAAAAACCTGTTTGTTTAGACAGGCTTTTATGTAGTTCAGTTTTCTGTCTGTTTTGATTTTAAACCATTGTTCTTATACTTTGACTGTAAGGTGTCCTTGAGTGCCATGAAAGGCGCCATTAAATAAAATGTATTATTATTATTATTATTATTATTATTATTATTATTATGAAATGGGAAAAGTGTATGATGAAAAAGCGGGTTAGGTTTGTAAAAGCCCAATCTTACACCCTGTCTAGAGTCATACATCTCTGTGCCTCTCTCTCTAAAAAAAAAATTAATAAATTGTATACTTGACATTTCCATGCTGTTCTTTCCTGCTTACAGTACCATACACTGCTTTGCAATACACACTAGTCATGACAACATTCCTGTCACCTGAGGTCAGTCCATGTGCTGTGTTTATGCAGTCACAGGTGCAGACCGATACGTGTGTTATACAGTCTGTTCACTTTAAAAATACAAGAGATCCATCCTGTGTTCACCAGGATGAGAGAGGATGCAAGTTGTGCCTGAAACTGTCTCCTGTTCAGTATGTCTTTCTTAGTTATCTTAAGCGCTTTACAGTCCTGCTTGTAAAGGAGCCAGCCGTTAATTATAGCAAGGATGATCGTGTGCCAGAAGATTTACATGTACCAGCGCTGAGATTTCATGCGGAACTTGTACTTGGCAGCAAATGAGTCCAACAAATCCCCCCCCCCCCCCCCCATGTGTTTGTTGTAGGTATCCTCAAGGTTGCAGTTGGGTAGACGTACATGCCTGGCTCTTCCCACATTCAATTCAATTCAATTCAATTTTATTTATATAGCGCTTTTAACAATGGTCATTGTTTCAAAATAGCTTCACAAAAATGAAAGAAAATTTACAAAAAAATTAAAAAAGAAAGGGAAGAAAAAAAATTATAAAATAATAATTTTAGAAAAGAAAATAATTGGAAGTGTATATGTGTGAGAAAAATTTGTAGATAATAATGAGACGAATGAATTAAATTTCTCTGATGAGCAATCCAAGGGTGACGGCGACGGTGGCAAGGAAAAACTCCCTAAGATGGCATTAGGAAGAAACCTTGAGAGGAACCAGACTCAACAGGGAACTCATCCTCATTTGGGTGATAACAGATAGAAATGATAACATCTTGTGTGTTGTGCAGGTGAAAATTCAATATGACAGAAATTATTTAAATTATTTACATAATGGATTCCATGCTCCAAGGAGCTTGACTTCCAGTGGGACACAGGTGAAGTAGTTGTCTGAGTAGATCTTGTAGTTTTGCCCCTCCGGAAGTTTTAAGCCGAGCTTCATCACAACATCACCTGACAGTCCAAGGTCAGATTTGGCTTGTCGTATTCCATCTACACTCCCTTGGTACACATCAACATCACAGAACATACCAGAGATTCCAGTTCTCACCCACAGTTTGAACCCCCATGGATGTGGCTTGCCACGCATATATTGTTTGATGCTACTGAATCTCCCCTTGAAAGGAATCATCATTTCATCCACAGAGTTGTGCTCTTCAGGTACCACCTACAGGCAACTCTCCCGGAGTGTATTTAGCCATGGTCTTAGTTACCTAAGTTTGTCCTTCTTTTCCATCTCTGACACAGTTAAGTTTTTTATGAAGTGTAATGAAGTCAACAGAGATTGGAATCTGTTGCGGGACATCACATCAGAAACAGGGGTGTACCATGTGTCTGTCTCCCAATACATACGGACTCCAGACATTTGCATTAGACCCATCTTGAGGTACATGGCAAGCATCTTCTAAATTTCCTTCTTATTGGTGTTTACAGATGTTGCATTTTATTGCAAGCTGTACTCATTTGTGTGTTTTGTCAGAGCCTCAATCATATCTTATGTTACAAACTTTTGGAAGTAATCCAGTGGAGTGAGATGGGAGGTGGCATCATTGGTTATTTCTGAACCAGAAAAATCAGTATTGGGTCAGATAAACTCCTGTTTCAACCAGCGAAACCTATCAATGGCCACGGTGTGTTTTTTTGGTTGGGGCTTGATGTCCACATCATCATTGGCTGGGCAGTCAATGGGTTGATGGTTTTCTTTGTCCATTTCACCTGCATCTTCATTCTCTGAGTCACTTGCCTCAGTGTAATCCGAGTCCATTTCAACATCACTCTCTCCATTTTGGACTGCAGCAATCACATCCTGCACACTGAATATTTTCTGTACTGGTGGCATTGTGAAACCTTTGTGAAAAATGTAATTAAATGTGTGAATAACACATATAGGTCATATATTGTATCAGATAAACAAAGAATAGACAAGGTGGTAGACCATGTGTCAAGGGTGGAGATCTAAGTATTATCCATTAAAGACTTACAATTTCAATGCAAATGCTAATCAAAATTCCACTACATTCAAACAATACTGTCTGAGTGACCTGTTATACTCTCTACTTACAGTATCATACTAAAAGGGGCACATGCATCCTCCCTAGAGCACTAACAGGTTCACATTGACACCTATCCCATAATAAGCTCTAAATCAAATTTGATTAATGTTTTCTAAAATAACTATATATGTATGTGTTCTAGACATTGTAATAAACACACAAAAAATATTTAAGGAATTTTACTTACTTAAATCTTGACAAATCCTGTCATGCAAAAAATGGAGATCAGCTCAATGCGAAGTTTGCAGGTAGAGTAAGTTCATGGTACATAAGATGTCTCGACTTATAAACACATTTTATATCCAATAGCATCGTGAGGACAAACAATAGGACCCATTAAATATGTAAATGCGGTTTTGAGAAAGTTTTGCTGGCCTTTTTTTAGAATTGTTAAAAGTGATGTCGTAATTTTGCAACAGTGGGCTTCCCAGGGTTAAACAGTGCTATGTGAATGAGAATAATCCTCTACTAGTGCTTAGGGCTACTCAACTGCCATAAAACCAAACATTAGAAACAGAAATGTACATCTACATATGTTAAATTAATAATGTTTGATTTTCTTTACACATCTATGTTCAACACTTCAACACACATGTGTTGTCATTTTTCCTCACCAGTGATCCATAGTGGCTGTAGAAGGCTGTAATCTGTCTGAACATTCTGTCCGTCTCTCTCAGCACTGCACGTATAAACTCCTGTGTGTTTAAGAGCAGCAGGACTGAGAGTGTAGGAGGCCCGAGACCCTCTACTGCTGTCTGGATTTGTGAACTGGACATTATTCTCTCTGTAGGGACCGTCTCTGTACCAGCTGAATGTCCAGTCTGTAGACGAGTCTTTAACCTCACAGATTAGAGTCACTGAGTCTCCTTCAGTCAGCCAGCTCTGTGGAGATACACTCAGTACTGGGCGTGGCGTCTCTGTTACACACGAAATACAAAAATATACTTAAATCTATACTGTATATTTACTTTATAGAGAAAAATTATGCAATATCTTAAAGATCACAAACAACACGGAATAGTACAAACTATGCTAAATATACTAGATAAAACATATTAGGAATGTTGTGTTCTTCTTATTATTTGCTGAATGAGCAGGATCACCAGTATCCACCTTGAACCCTTTTACCTTTTTCACATCTCACCAACCATCCATGATATTTTAACTATATTTCAAGACTTATTTAAAACAACAGAAGAAGCATGAACATTTATGTAATCTATTTTTTGAGCGTTCGCTCATTATTTCAATTTACGTCAGGTACAGGAACAGTTTACTCTCAGATCTGACCAGTTAATAAGTTAAAGTTAGAACTTTAATGATGCTCATATTTGAATTCCTTTAAACACACTTAGCACCCTTGTGACTCTCATGATTCTATAGTATGCAGTTAGAGAAGAGTAAATAAAATACTAAATAAATAAATTGTAGTTAATAAAAAGACACTTGACTAATGTTATATCAATGTTATATCCGTTATTTCCCAGATGAGAGTGACTTCTCTTTTGAGTTTAATTCTTATCAAGGTTTCTTCTTCAGGGTTGTTTCAGGGAGTTTTATTTTACCAAAATCACCTCTCATTAGCTCATTGTGAGTTAATACATTGGAATTAAATTCAATTATTAATATTTTATCCCCAGATTTATGTTAAACTTTGTGGTGACTATGTTCATTGTTTAAAGAAATGTACAAATAAAACTGTTAAAATAGTTCTTATGGTTCAGGGGTACTCTGTGTTTTAAACAACACTGTAATGTTTAATTGCATGTATACATAAATATTTTTTTTCCCTATAACATAGTTTTGTTGATAAATGTACAATACTATTATACATTAATTAATAATACAAATGCTTTTTACAAAGAACTTACGGAAAAGCAGCATCAGCAAAATTATGGAAGAATTCACCAGAAGTTTAAAAGAAAACATCAGTAATTTAAGTGGAAAAAGTATTAACAAAAAACAGTTAAAACTCCTTCCTTTCTTAACAAAAATAAATACATTTTATTAAATATACGTATGAACACAGCCTACACACACATCAGACATGTGCTCAGAACTTAACATAGAAATGTAAAATAACATTATATAATCACCTTCAGCATGTGGGGCTGGAAGAAGTAAAATCAGCACTAAAACAAAACAGAAACAGAGAACATGATGTAAACATCTAAGAGATTCAGTGTATGATTAAAATCATATGAGACACACTGAACTCATATGTAAGGAAAACAATATAGTTGCATCATGTGTGTGTGTGTGTGTGTAAAGAGTTTATAGAGCATGGAATTCCACTTTCCGAAATGTTTCCAAAACATTACTTTGAACACTTTTAAACCCATTATCAAAGATGGACAAAATTGTGCACAACAATCTCATGGAACAGGGAAGTGCCGCGGTACTCTGATCTCCAATTTAAATAAGAAAGGAAGAAAGAAAGGAAGGAAGGAAAATATGAAATAAAGAGGAAATATTTTAAGAGCCAAAGCTAAATAGAAGGCTAGAAATAAAAAAAGGTTATTTTGAGATTAATATTTGAGTCTCTTAAGGGAGAAGGACCATTTGGGTCGACATTTAGTATTTCACCACGGTCCTCTTTGAGTAGAGCCTACTGTAAAACAACACATTTTTGACCACTTATCATCATTTTGTAATTTCCTATGGGCCTGTCTCTGTGTCTGTCTGTCTGTTTGTCTGTCTGTCTATCTACTGTATCTATAGCATCCCTACCATTACATGCACCACACATCTAGTCAGTTTTTTAGGCCATGCTGTTCACTGGGAAGTGGACTTTGTTATTGGCCAATAACTAAAAGTGATATTCCTCCTCAGATAAAAGCTAATTAAATGCATATATACAATTAGTATAAAGTCTTAAGCACCTTAATCATATAGAGTTTTTATTTGACATCACATTACAAAACGTTACATACTGTATATTAAACCTCATTTTGTAATTGTCAATATTAAGGTTTTTGCTGTAAATTATCCAGAATGTCCACACAGAGTTCAAAAAGTGGGCCTTAGAAGTATAACCCTTAGTGTTAATGTAATTCTACGAATATGTTTACTTCTCTGTGAAGTTAAATTTTAAGATTAAGTAACTTTTTTGTTATAATTTCAACCATATACAGCTGGAACAGTACACAGTAAAATTAAATAATATTTCCACAAAGTAAAGGTGCTACAAAAACAAAAATACACTCAAATTAATCTAATTACAACACAGGACTAAATAAAGTGCAAGTGTGTACTGTACAGTAACTATGTGGAAACATTGGAACACAGTACAAAAATCCAAACAACAGGCACAGTGTAACACTGACCAGTACACAGCTCAGTGTACAATATCATACTTTAGTGGAATCTATTATTATATTCAATGAGATGAAACCATAAACGTGACTTTTTATGTTTTGGTACAGCATTTATTTATAGTCCTTTATCAGCAGTTCGAATGTACAAAAAATGTGCAAAGATTGCAAGTGCGTGTGTGCGTGCGTGTGTGTGTGTGTGTGTGTGTGTGTGTGTGTTTGTTAGTCCAGTCCTTGGATATCGATAAATCTGATGACTTGTTGGAAGAAACTGTTACACAGTCTGGCTGTGTGACCCCAAATGCTTTTGTACATTTTTTTCCAGACAGTAGCAGGATGAAGAGTGTGTGTGAATGTTTTGGTCACCTATTATGTTGGTGGCTTTTCAGATGTTGTGTGTTATGTGAATATTTGTTATGGAAGGCAGGGAGAGACCCAAGTGATCTTCCCAGGTCTCCTTTCTGTGTGCTATTGTGAACCAAGACAGTACAGTTCCCATAACAGGCAGAGCTCAGCTGCTCAGAAATTAGTGAGGATAGGTGGTGGAAAATTAGCTTTTCTTAGCGTTCTTAGAAAGAAAAAACATTACTGTGCTTTCTTAGCTATTGCACTGATGTTCATGGACCAATTGTTGTTCTCCATCAGGTAAACACAAAGCAATTTGTAAGCTCATCTCCACAGAGGAGCTTTTGAAGTTCAGCAGTGAGCAACAACAATTTCTCGTGTTTTGTCCAGGCTCAGAGACAGATCGTTTGTTCTGCACCAGTACATTAACTGCTAAACATTAACTGCATTAACTCTTTTATGCTGATTCATTGTTATTGCTAATATGCCAAAATAATGGCCTGCATCTACTGTAACAGTCTCAAATTGCTCATCAGTTACTGATACAGTTACTGTTCATCACCAAACATGAGCAGTAACTTAAAACTACTACATATTTCTTTGTATAAACAGCATGTTTGTATAAACACACAATCGACCACCATGAGCATTACTGATCTAAGTGCTGCATTTTTATTGGAGTGAAATAAGTGAACGTCCTTCCAGCTGAATGGAAGCATTTGGAAATCTATCAATGAGCCACAACTTGAAAACAAAGATGCAGCAGTCGCTAGACTCATGATGAGTAGCCACTGGAGTCGAATGTAGTTCTTTTATTTTCCAGCAAGCAGAAATGGGAGAGCATGATGTTTGAGAGAGTTGGTTGACTAGTGTTTTTAGCCGACCACAAACCCTCACCCACTCACCACACGTCTGCTTCATTAATCACATTAAGAACATGAAGTGATGCACACATCATGTATATTGCCCTCGTTACAAGCCTCTGGAGGCAGTATTATGATTTGGGGGGATTCTGTAACGGTACGGCAAGTCACGCCCTCTGCTCGAGCCAAGTCATGATCTCCAGCGATTCCTTTCCACATTCCATCCCGTTGCCTCCGTTTTACCGCCCCATTCATTCATGCTCGAGCACACCTGTGCCTCATCTCATTCATCACATCGACTCAATATAACTCCTCCTCAGACAGCGAACTCTTGCCGAATTATTGCGTGCTCCAAGCCAAGTGTTTTTTTTGTGCCTAGTATTTTTGCCAAGTAATACCGTTTTTCCTCTCACGTTGTTGACCCTTTTTTCACCTCTAGTTACGTCTTTGCTTCACGAATCGGAACTGTTTGCTACGTTGACTGATTACCCGGCTTTGAATCTTTGCTTTCACTCTCGACTTTGACTCTGTTAACACCCATAGGATTGCTGCAGGTCGTATCTCACTCTGCGGCGGCGCTCTCTCTGCTGGCGCGTCGGATTCAGCGCGCGCTCAACGGACTTCAGCTCTCCACACAGCTGCGCTCGCTCTGCTCCTGCCTTCGCTCTACCTGCGCGTTCTCAGTCGCGCCCGCTCTGCAGGACACTGCGCATGCTCTGTGTCACTCGCTCCTTGGCTCCTGTTCACAGCCTCGGCCAAGCCACGCCACAGGTCGTCTCAAGTAATGTTTTTGTTTTTCCATTCTGTTTCACTTTCTTATCCAGAGTTAGAATCCATAGTACTGAAACCAAGAAAGTAACTTTCCTTTTTATTATAACTCCTTCTGTTTGACTCTCATATTTTGCATTAAGATCAGTGATTTTGAAATAAAGTAACTTTCCTTTTATTATAATTCTCCTTCTGTTTGACTCTCATATTTTGCATTAAGATCAGTGATTTTGAAATAAAGTAACTTTCCTTTTATTATAATTCTCCTTCTGTTTGACTTCCATATTTTGCATTAAAATCAGTTATACTGAACAAAGTCTGTTTTGTCTGCTTTTGGGTTCCCTAAGCGTGCCTCACATGGTCCAGCCCGTGACAGAATAATTCGGCCAACATGGACCCAGCAGACCTAGGACAGCTCAGAACCGCCTTGGAGGCCCAGGGCACCCTCCTCGGCGCACACCAAGGGGAAATTCTGCAGGTCAACCAGAGCCTTAAGCTTATGGCAGACACACTCTCTGCATTGACCTCTCGGATCGAACATCTTCAGGCTGCACCACCCCCACCTCCAGTGCTGTCCCCACCACCTCAGATCCGAGAGCCTTGTCTGCCGCCTCCCCAGTCCTACAGCGGAGAACCTGGCACCTGCCGATCTTTTCTTTCCCAATGCTCATTGTCTCTTGAATTACAAACCTCAACATTCCCCACTGAACGTTCCAAGATAGCTTACATCATCACCCTCCTCTCTGGAAAGGCTCGTGAATGGGGAACAGCGCTTTGGGACGCTGATGATCCCCGTTGCACCAACTACGAGACATTCACTCAGGAGATGAGGAGAGTCTTTGATCGTTCACTCTCTGGCCGAGAAGCAGCGGGGCAGATGTTGAGACTCCGTCAAGGAACACGTTCAGCCTATGATTATGCCATTGAGTTCCGCACCCTGGCAGCTTCTTGTGGATGGAACGACTGTGCCATGTATGACGTGTTTTTTCACGGGCTGAGTGAGGCCATCAAGGATGAGTTGATCTCTCGGGAGCAGCCAGCGAACCTGGAGGAACTCATGGACTTAGCTGGCCGCGTCGATGCGCGCCTCCGACTTAGGCGCCGTGAACACACACAACCCCTCATAAGAGTCAGACCAATCACCCCTCCACAAGCTACTGATCCGCTGGCTGAGCCTATGCAGGTTGACCGGACCCGAATCTCCCCCGAAGAGCGCCAACGTCGGCGGGAGAAAGAAGCCTGCTTCTACTGTGGCCAAGTAGGTCATTTCCGCCTTCAGTGCCCGTTAAAAAGATAGGCCCCCCAATGAGACTGGGAGTCTTGGAGGGCCACTCTCAAGGAAACCTCTCAGGTAAACGATCCTTATTACCAGTCATGATCGTCTGGAACAACCAAGCGCAACCACTCAAGGCCCTCATTGACTCTGGATCCGACCAAGACCTGATCTGTGCCGTTACCGCAAGGAAGCTGGGAATCCCTTTTCTGCCCCTAGACAACCCCCTGTCTGTCCAGGCCCTTGACGGCAGCTCTCTATCTCCCATCACCCATCGCACGCCCCCTGTCACTCTTAGAACCTCAGGTAACCATATAGAGATTATCTCCTTTTTCATTATGAAGAGCTCTCATGCCCCAGTCGTCCTTGGGAATCCATGGCTGGTCAGACATAACCCCAACATTGATTGGGCCAAGAACACCATTCTTGATTGGAGCCCTACCTGTATGTCTTCGTGCCTTCACTCCACTAGAGTTCATTCACCACCCGGTGTTGTCAACGATGATGTTTCTGATCTGTCCAATGTTCCGCCTGAGTACCGCGACCTCCGGCAAGTGTTTAGCAAGTCACGTGCCCTCTCTTTACCACCCCACAGACCATATGATTGCTCCATTGATCTGTTCCCAGGTACCACCCCCCCAAGAGGCCGCTTGTATTCCCTTTCGGCTCCGGAGAGAGAAGCCATGGATAAGTACATCACTGAGTCACTGGCAGCAGGGATCATCCGACCCTCATCCTCGCCGGCCGGAGCTGGTTTCTTTTTTGTGGATAAGAAGGACAAGTCCCTTCGCCCCTGTATTGATTACCGTGGTCTAAATGCTATCACTGTCAAGAATCGCTATCCCCTTCCCCTCATGTCCTCTGCGTTCGAACTGCTGCAAGGGGCTAGTGTGTTCACCAAACTGGACTTGCGAAACGCATATCACCTGGTAAGAGTAAGGGAGGGGGACGAATGGAAGACTGCATTCAATACACCCACAGGCCACTACGAGTACCTAGTGGTTCCCTTCGGACTGACCAACGCTCCTGCCGTTTTTCAAGCCCTGGTGAATGACGTCCTTAGGGACTTTCTAAATATATCCGTTTTTGTTTACCTGGACGACATTTTGATTTTTTCTCGTTCTCTGAAGGAGCACAAGTTGCACGTCAGACAGGTCTTGCAAAGACTCCTCGAGAATAAACTTTTTGTTAAAGCAGAGAAGTGTGAATTCCACAGAGAATCTGTGTCATTCCTTGGTTTTATTATTGCCCCTTCCAGCCTGCAGATGGAGCCATCTAAGCTAACTGCTGTTACAGACTGGCCCACACCCACCACAAGACGAGAGCTCCAGTGATTCTTGGGCTTTGCCAATTTTTATAGGCGCTTCATCAGAAATTACAGCTCAGTGGCAGCACCTCTCACCATGCTAACCTCCACCAAGGTTCCCTTTCTCTGGAACCTGCAGGCTGAAGAGGCATTCACCAACCTAAAACTTAGGTTCACATCTGCACCCATTCTGATCATCCCGGACCCGTCTCTCCAGTTTGTGGTGGAGGTGGACGCCTCCGAGTCAGGAGTTGGGGCCGTCTTGTCTCAAAGGTCACTCAAGGATAATAAGTTGCACCCCTGCTCCTTTTTCTCCCGCTGTCTCTCCTCTGCTGAAAGGAACTATGACATAGGAGATCGGGAGCTGTTGGCGGTCAAACTTGCCCTAGAAGAGTGGAGACACTGGTTAGAGGGAACTTCCTCTCCATTCCTGGTCTGGACCGACCACAAAAACCTGGAGTACCTCAGGTCAGCCAGGAGGCTCAATGCCCGTCAGGCCAGGTGGAGCCTATTTTTCTCCCGTTTTGATTTCTCGCTCTCATATCGCCCGGGCTCCAAAAATGGGAAGCCTGACGCCCTATCTCGGCAGTTCTCCACTCCCCATGAACCAGTGCCGGCCGAGACAATCCTGCCTCCTCGTTGCCTTGTGGCGGCCGCAGTCCTGGATATTGAATCGCTGGTGAAGAATGCGCTCAATCGGGAGCCAGGCCCCAGCAACGTTCCCCCAGGCCTTCTCTTTGTCCCAGCATCTGTCCGATCTCGGGTGCTGGAATGGGGACACAGCTCTCGAATTGCCTGTCATCCGGGGAGAGCCCGCACCCTATCCCTCCTTCAACAACGGTTCTGGTGGCCTTCTATGAAGACTGATGTTCAGGGGTTTGTGACAGCCTGTGACACTTGCATCAGGAACAAGTCAACCAACAAACCCCCTGCTGGGTTCCTCGTCGACTGGGAGGGTTATGGGCCAGAAGAGAGAAGTTGGGTTCCTGCCAGGTTCATTGTCGACCCAACTCTAATCTCAGACTTCCACCGGCAGCACCCAGAGGCACCAGTTAGGACGCCCGGTGGCGCCCATAGGAGGGGGGGTACTGTAACGGTACGGCAAGTCACGCCCTCTGCTCGAGCCAAGTCATGATCTCCAGCGATTCCTTTCCACATTCCATCCCGTTGCCTCCGTTTTACCGCCCCATTCATTCATGCTCGAGCACACCTGTGCCTCATCTCATTCATCACATCGACTCAATATAACTCCTCCTCAGACAGCGAACTCTTGCCGAATTATTGCGTGCTCCAAGCCAAGTGTTTTTTTTGTGCCTAGTATTTTTGCCAAGTAATACCGTTTTTCCTCTCACGTTGTTGACCCTTTTTTCACCTCTAGTTACGTCTTTGCTTCACGAATCGGAACTGTTTGCTACGTTGACTGATTACCCAGCTTTGAATCTTTGCTTTCACTCTCGACTTTGACTCTGTTAACACCCATAGGATTGCTGCAGGTTGTATCTCACTCTGCGGCGGCGCTCTCTCTGCCGGCGTGTCGGATTCAACGCGCGCTCAACGGACTTCAGCTCTCCACACAGCTGCGCTCGCTCTGCTCCTGCCTTCGCTCTACCTGCGCGTTCTCAGTCGCGCCCGCTCTGCAGGACACTGCGCATGCTCTGTGTCACTCGCTCCTTGGCTCCTATTCACCGCCTCGGCCAAGCCACGCCACAGGTCGTCTCAAGTAATGTTTTTGTTTTTCCATTCTGTTTCACTTTCTTATCCAGAGTTAGAATCCATAGTACTGAAACCAAGAAAGTAACTTTCCTTTTTATTATAACTCCTTCTGTTTGACTCTCATATTTTGCATTAAGATCAGTGATTTTGAAATAAAGTAACTTTCCTTTTATTATAATTCTCCTTCTGTTTGACTCTCATATTTTGCATTAAGATCAGTGATTTTGAAATAAAGTAACTTTCCTTTTATTATTATTCTCCTTCTGTTTGACTTCCATATTTTGCATTAAAATCAGTTATACTGAACAAAGTCTGTTTTGTCTGCTTTTGGGTTCCCTAAGCGTGCCTCACACGGTCCCGCCCGTGACAGATTCAACATTACGTGGCAATAAAATGAAGTCAGTTGACTACCTAATATACTGTATAACACATGATCAGGTTGTCCTATGACAGACAACCTGGTACATTGTTATTCCAGTGCAACAATACATAGATTCAACAAGCTTAAAAAATAAAAGTGCTTCTAGGAGAAAGAAGAAAAATTTTCACACATGACTTGATAACCACATAGTTCTGACCTTAACCCCAACATATCCACTATAGCTATATATTTTCAACTTTAATTTTCATTTATTAATTAAATGTGAGCATTTTTTTTGCAAAATAAGTAATTCATAAATAAAACTATAAGACCTGCAGAAGTTGTATTTATTCATGATAGTTTCAACTCACTTACAACTAGGGTTGTTTCCGAATGCTACCGATACCACAAAAAAATCTGGCATCGGAATCGCCGAGTATTTGAGTCCACGTACCGATCTGATACCATTTTCCTAAACATAACCTATTTATGCCTGCAAGCTTTGCTAGCTTAGCTTACTTACAGAGTGTCACGGCGTGCGCCTGTGATGCGCGTGCGCCCAAATTGATATCGCTCCTCACTCACTAGTTAGGCGGCCTCCCCACCTTTAGGTACGTGAAGGAGCAGGGCTACAGAATCAGGCAACAGCCCATGAGCTATCACCGCTAATGATCCCGGCGCTATAAAACACAGCGGGGAGTGTAGCTCGGGGTCTGACTGTTGGGAAGCTGGACTTTGCAACGTGGTGGATTTTATGAGAAACAGTGGCACAAGAGCGGGGCGATGTGATGCACCCCAAAGGGGGCGCCTTTGATCTCCGTGAGAGGAGCGCATGAACGAGCTGCGCAAGCTCGCGTGGTACCTTCACTTCCGCGTAGGGCCCGCCTTCGCATCCCTGCCGCCGAAATGGAAAAGACCACAGAGAGCCTTTAACCCTTTCCTTACCCATTTTTCTAAATGAATTACCCTTTTCCTGTAAGGACTCGCCTCGTGTCCGTGCTTCATGGTGTCGCCAGGCCACTTAGAGTCGAACCCGTTACACAGGGCTAGTAGTATTTTACTTAAAAAAAGAAATGCTATGTGTATATATATATATACACTGTAAAAAAAAGTCCTAAATTTACGGAAAAGAACTTTCAAATTTTATAGTAGTTTTCCTTTTTTTTTTAAACTACATACAAATCTCTGTAAAATTACAGACATTATCTGTAAATTACGAAGTCGACTGTTTTTTAAAGTATTATTTCAATATTGAAAAATTAACTTTTTTTCACATTTTTAACAGTAAAAATACCATATTATTTTTACTGTGTTTTTTCTTTTTTAATGTAAATTACGTGTAACTTTATGTAAAATTACAATAATAAATTGTATTTAAATACAAAACTCATTAGATAAAGGTTAATGTCCATACAAAAATTTTATTGTTTTTCTTTGTAATTTTGAGGTAAATCATATTAGTTTTATAATACTTTGATATTTAAGTTCTAGATGCAAGTTTAGCATTTTTTATGACTTTTTAAAAGATTATTCTTACATTATCACTTACATGTAGGCTATAGTATCTGCTTCATGCCTTCAAAGAATGTGAAGAGACTGTAGGAGACTGATACTTATCAAAAATATATATATATTTATATTTTAACAACTGTATTACAGTTGTTATGAAATATCACCATGGCAATCTAGCCATCAGCTTTCTTAATGCATGCCATATTCTGACACAAGGATAATGTAATTACTGTGTAGCTGTTTTAAAGCATCGCTTTAAGTTACATTTTGATATTTAGCTTGTATTAGGGCAGTGGTTCTCAAACTGTGGGGCGCGCCCCACTAGTGGGGAATACAGACATGACAGGTGGGGCGCAATGAGGAAAAATAGGAAAGTACCTATTCTAGTTCATGCTTTTCTCTATTGATAATGAAGAGCGTACGCTCAAAACTAAACAATCACACACAAATAAATGGATCATTAATACAAGTAAATTTAAAATAACATCAGTTGTGGGCCGGGAGAAAAAGTGGAACCATAGTGGAACAATAACGGTTTAACGTCGGACAAACTTGAGCAGCGCTGCTCGAATCACAAACCTGCGCGAGCCACTGGGCAGCGCTGCGCGACTCTGACAGAAATAAACCGCGCCGACCATCAAAATACATTTTACCCCGCTGGGATGCGCACGTACAAACCAGGCATGGCAAGGCGGAAACAATATTAAACAGTCCTGACATTTTAAATGAATTGTTTTAAAATAAAAACACAGTGAGTCGCGCAGGTTTGTGATTCGAGCGGCGCTGCGCGATCCACCACCGGGCTGCGCGAATAAACCAGATCATCACTGCGCTATTCAGATAGTTGCGCTGCGCTGTATTTGCGCAGATATTTGGTTCAATCGGGTGCCGCGGTTTCGTCCCACTTTTGATGTGTTTGGCTTCACATACACTTCGACAATGGAATACAGCAGCAGTGAGTTTCCTTACATGTGACGAGGAGATTGTAAAGAAAAAAGGTGCCTCGTCTGTGGTGTGGAATTGGTTTGGGTATAAGAAAAGTGATACGAATGAGATGAACATGATTTGTAAGGTACGCAAGTGCACTGCTTTAACATGTGGTGGAAACACATCAAACCTTTTCTATCATCTGAAATCCAAACGAATATGGCCAAAGTAAAAAAAATGCGGCAAACCTCAGCAATTCACAGTTTAAATAAAATTACATAAAAAAATTAAATTATGTAAAACAATTTCTTTGTGTTTTCATTTTTATTTATGCATTTTCAGATACAAATTGCTATATTGTGATATATATCGCTATTGAGTTAGAAAATTGCTTCTACCGTGATAGAAGATTTTGGTTATATCGCCCACCCCTAATGAAGCCTATCTTCAGCTTGGATTCATGGTGGTGATGGTGGGGGCAGAAGAGAGACCCGTGTGTGTTTTGTGTCTTAAACTGCTGGCAGCAGACCGCATGAGACCCAACAAATTAGGAAGACACTTAGAGACAACACACTCCAGTCACGTTAATAAACCACTGGACGTCTTTGAAAGAAAGCTGGCAGAATACAGACAGCAGGAGCATCGCATGGTAACATCTGAATCAGTGGACAGCAAAGCACAAATGGCTTCATTCAAAGTTGCATACAGAATTGGCCAGTGCAAAAAAAACTACAAACGATTGTTGAGCAGCTAATAAACATGGGGTCAATTATGCAAAGATAAGTGACAACCTAAGCCTTGTAACAATTGCATGTGTATTTTATCTTTTTTTTAACTTGGTGGTGTTTGATCGTATTGGTTTAGGAATTGATATTTCAATAAACAGTAAACTTGGCCGATTTCGTATTATTTTGTTGACAGGTGGGGCTTGAAAATTCGCTCACCCCCTTAAGTGGGGAATGACAGAAAAAGTTTGAGAACCACTGTATTAGGGGAACTATGGTGTTATTTTTGTACCAAAAACGTTAGATGAAAACTCCATGAACTCTCCGTGTTAAATGCCACAGCCAATCAGAAGCCGGAGGCGGGAACCTTCTAATCTTGTTTCTGATTGGCTGATCAGCAGCCGGAGGCGGAGATATTCTAATTACCGCTTCATTACTGGCGCATTTAAATAAGCGCGCGAGTGAGGGCGGGACCTGATGCAGAAAACGCCTACGCTTATTGCTCAGGTACAGACGTAACGTGATATGAACCAGCCAATGGGAAACAGGCGTCCTTCAAATGTTTAGCGCGCACAGGGATGGTGTGACTCAGCAGCCAGTAAACGGTTGTTTGTAAATTCAGAGGAGTGAAGACATGCTGCTGAGCTACAGGTGAGGAGGAAAGCAGTCTCTGAGGGACAGAGGAGAAGACTCTGAAATGTAAAATACCTGCAAGCTCAAGAGACAATGAAGGTAAGATATTTTTTATTCTTATTTTAATTCTTATTGTTGTTGCTGTAAACAAAGCTCATTTATTAATACTGCCACGTTTTTCTTTTAAATCTAAGATCTTAATGTGTTCTTTTCTTCTCTCTTCCAATCCACCCTAATGCACCAAGTTCTTTACTGCCTGTTTGGAAGAAGATCTTTCTTGGATACACTGGACCGTCCATTTTGCCATTTTGGTATGTTTTAGATTTGAATTAATTGCACTAAGACATTAGGATTGTGAACTAAAAGTTTAAGTTATTTGTACACATACATTATATAAGAACAATAGAGTTAAAAAGGGGACCACATTGTACTATATTTGTAATAAAGTTTCCAATCCAACTTTAATTGGAACATTGAGAATATTGTTTAAAATTTATTTCTTCATAGGTTTTTAGTCAAGGATATTTCACAGCAATGTTTAAGTTTGTGAGAGAGAATGTTTCACTGTTATAGCACAATAGTCTAAATATTTCATTGTTTTTCATTTTAGGATTTTACTGTAATGCTATAAAACTGAACTACTTTTTACTGTATTTTGCATCATACCTGTACTATACTGTGTCAGTTATACAGACTTTTTTTTTTTTTTTTTTTTTTTTACAAATATTGTAATCTTGAGTTTTGTTAACACTTTATTGAATGTGTATTCATAGGAATTTATGAAAAGAAAAAGTTAAATATCAGGGGTTTTGTGTTATTGCTTTGTTTGAAGGTGTTTGATCTTCAATTTATGAAAAATCTGTAAATAACAGAGTTTCCTGCTAAACGCCTAATGCTTTTGCTTTATTGAAGGTGTTTGATTGTAATAATTTTGGAAAAAACTGTAAAATAAAAACATTTTGCTGCTACACGTCTAGTGCTGTTTTAATGAATGTGTTAAATCGTATACATTTTGGGAAAAATCTGTAAAATAATGGTGTTTCACTGCTAAACATATAGTGCTGTTGCTTTATTGAAGGTCTTCAATCGTATAAATTTAGCAAAAATCTGTAAAATAATGGTGTTTCACTGCTAAACTTCTACTGCTGTTCGTTTAATGAAGGTGTTCAATTGTATAAATGTAGGAAAAATCTGTAAAATAACGGTGTTTCTCTGTAAAAGATAAAATAACAATTTCTGTAAATTTTAATGTTTTTGAGCATAATATGAACTAGAGTATTTTACCTTAATTTTACGTTTTTTGTTTGGCAGCCATTGCTGCCAGTCATTTGACCGTTTTTTTTACGCCTTTTTTTTTTTTACAGTGTATGTGTGTATATATATATATATATATATACACACTGTACAGATACACACCCAGGTATCGGATCAGTACTCGGTATCGGCCGATACCCTGAGCCCAAGTATCAGAATCGGTATCGGGAGGGGAAAAATGGTATCGGAACATCTGTACTTACAACACATTTACACCTCGATATTTTCTCTACAGATGGACATTATTTAGTGTTGTAATCAGATTTATTTGAGTGATTCTTGTAGAGAAAAAAAATCTGTAGGACTTTGTCCTGGGAAAACAATGTGTACTGCTTCAGTTGTATATGGTTGAAATGACATTAAACAAGTTAAGTTAAGTCTTTATTTGTCACATACACATTACAGCACAGTGAAATTCTTTCTTCGCATGTCCCAGTGTAACTGGGGTCTGAGCACAGGATCAGCCATAATACCGCGCCTGGAGCAGATAGGGTTAAGGGCCTTGCTCAAGGGCCCAACAGTGGAAACCTGGTGGAGCTGGGGATCGAACTATTGACCTTCCGATCACTGACACACCTGCTTAAGCCCTCTGAACCACTGCCAACTTACTAGATCTTAAAGTGGAACCTCATAGAGAAGTATTCATTAGACCTAGGAACACCATTTTTTAAAAATAAAACAACACACTCAAGAGCATATCACTGCTCTCAGGCCTCTACTGTAACCACTAAATCAGCAAATAATAATAAAAATAATTATTTGTGTGGGATCCGTATATGGTGCATGGTATTAGTGTTTATTAGAGTGAGCTTCTGTACTGAGATGTTTTATTGTACAACTCAGAGCAAAAAAAAATGTATGAACCATTTTCTCAGTAAGCCTAGTTAATGCTAACAGGATTTAGTTAAAGCGTTTCTGCACAGGAAATGGCAACAGAATTACAAAACTGTATCAGGAGATATTTCAGTTAGTCACTGTTGAAAGACAAAAAAAATGACAAAAGTAATTTCCTTTCAGCAGAAGAAATGATGATGAGAGGTTGTTACTGAGCAGCAGATAACAGCAGGACACCGAAGATCAGCTACAGATTCCACCAATACAGACTCGTTTACACTCATTAGATTATTTAAACCCTATGTTTTAAACTCACTCTACTTGTACTCTTACCTGTTTAACTATCATCATGGGCGTAAATCCTGGGGGGGACGGAGGGGACATGTTCCCCAATCCGAGGGTTGTCCCCCCAAAATATATATACAGTATAACCTAGAAGCAAAGTTTTCCACTGGGGGGACATATCTTTATAAGTACAATTTGACTGTATTATATGTGTCCCCTTCAAAAATTGCTCATGAGAAATTTTATATTTATTGTCCCCCCCTACTGTTAAATGAAATTTACGCCCATGACTATCATAGTTACTGAGAACAGTTTCACATCAAACTAATCCCTTCTCATAACAGATATGGATCCACTGATCCACCTGAGCAGTCATGCTGAAGTACACACAATGTCCTAATCACACAATAAGCTCATCACTCAGGACATTCAGACTGCAGATGAACAACTTTATACCCAACACTCACTCTAATGAAGACACAAAGAGAACATTTACTCACAGAGCATCACAGGGAGAGGACTGCGCTCCATCCTGTCTCTATAATGACTGACTGACTGACAGAGCCGTGGTTTGTGTTTAAGTCCTACCACTTCCTGTGTTGCTACACAGAGAGAGAGAGAGAGAGAGAGAGAGAGATGTGACCTTAAACTTCTTCTTTTGTAAACGCTTAATTTGCCTGTTCCTTCTCATTTTTAGGGAATCACTTGCTGTTTGAGTTTAAGTGATGTTGTGCTGGTCATCAGCACTGGTAGGCTTGAGGCTGCAGCCAGATCCAGAAACACAGCCATAATCATAATGAGCACAACAGCACAACGTTGAGTGTGATATTGCTTTTATATAACAGTTCCACAAACATCTTTTTCATTAAACCAGATATTTAAACTGTTATTTTGCTCTGCCAACAAATATACTTTCATGACTGGTAGAACTAATTAACCACAACTGGCAGAGCTGGCAACTGACCAAAAATCATTGTGGCATAATTTTGCTATTATGCAAAGGTCTCAAAATGTACCTTTGTCCAGAGTCATTAATTGTGACCCTAGACACAAGGGCAGATCTGTCGACTATGATGACTATTACTAGAAGTGTGCTGTGCTAGCTCAGGATATGGTTGGCATTGGATCCTTTTTATACCAATGGGTAGGAAGTGGGACAGTAACCTGATCATATTAAAATATCAAAATATAAAAAAATAACATTATGATTGATGTATGATTTAAATTTGCTGGAACTTCCTTACTAAAGAATCAATACATTACTTTGTAATACATCATAATTAGCCTCTATTAAATGTTCAGTTAACTGGTCCTGATGCACTACATCTTCTACTACACACACTCCACCTTTAGTTTTCCATTATCGCTCAAATATGAACCGTCTTATGTGATTTTGTGAAACAACAATACTTCTCAGTTACACACCACATATACAGTGGTGTGAAAAACTATTTGCACCCTTCCTGATTTCTTATTCTTTTGCATGCTTGTCACAGTTAAATGTTTCTGCTCATCAAAAACAGTTAACTATTAGTCAAAGATAACATAATGCAGTTTTTAAATGAAGGTTTATGTTATTAAGGGAGAAAAATCTCAAAATCTACATGGCCTTGTGTGAAAAAGTGATTGCCCCCCTTGTTAAAAAATAACTTAATTGTGGTTTATCACACCTGAGTTCAATTTCTGTAGTCACCCCCAGGCCTGATTAAGTTGAACTTTTTGGAAGGTGCGTGTCCCGTTACATCTGGCGTAAAAGTAACACAGCATTTCAGAAAAAGAACATCATACCAACAGTAAAATATGGTGGTGGTAGTGTGATGGTCTGGGGTTGTTTTGCTGCTTCAGGACCTGGAAGGCTTGCTGTGATAGATGGAACCATGAATTCTACTGTCTACCAAAAAATCCTGAAGGAGAATGTCCGGCCATCTGTTCGTCAACTCAAGCTGAAGCGATCTTGGGTGCTGCAGCAGGACAATGACCCAAAACACACCAGCAAATCCACCTCTGAATGGCTGAAGAAAAACAAAATGAAGACTTTGGAGTGGCCTAGTCAAAGTCCTGACCTGAATCCTATTGAGATGTTGTGGTATGACCTTGAAAAGTTGGTTCATGCTAGAAAACCCTCAAATAAAGCTGAATTACAACAATTCTGCAAAGATGAGTGTGCCAAAATTCCTCCAGAGCGCTGTAAAAGACTCGTTGCAAGTTATCGCAAATGCTTGATTGCAGTTATTGCTGCTAAGGGTGGCCCAACCAGTTATTAGGTTCAGGGGGCAATTACTTTTTCACACAGGGCCATGTAGGTTTGGATTTTTTTTCTCCCTAAATAATTAAACCCCTCATTTAAAAACTGCATTTTGTGTTTACTTGTGTTATCTTTGACTAATAGTTAAATGTGTTTGATGATCAGAAACATTTTGTGCGACAAACATGCAAAAGAATAAGAAATCAGGAGGGGGGCAAATAGTTTTTCACACCACTGTATATATATAATAAGTACCACATAAGCCAAACATTGAGTACCAGTGAAGTTATATTTATTCATGTGAGTTTCCAGTCAGTAACCACACATTCATACTTCATCTTCTTCACTGCACATGACAGTTATAAAAAAAAGAAAAAAATAGCCAAACCACGACAACCAACTGCCTTCCTCTTTTCTCAGATGTCTGTCTCACTGACTACTTTTGATAATAATAATAATAATAATAATAATAATAATAATAATACAAACCGGATTCCAAAAAAGTTGGGACACTAAACAAATTGTGAATAAAAACTGAATGCAATGATGTGGAGATGGCAAATGTCAATATTTTATTCAGAATATAACATGGATGACAGATCAAAAGTTTAATCCGAGAAAATGTATCATTTTAAAGGAAAAATATGTTGATTCCAAATTTCACGGTGTCAACAAATCCCCAAAAAGTTGGGACAAGTAGCAATAAGAGGCTGGAAAAAGTAAATTTGACCATAACGAAGAGCTGGAAGACAAATTAACAGTAATTAGGTTAATTGGCAACATGATTGGGTATAAAAAGAGCTTCTCAGAGTGGCAGTGTCTCTCAGAAGCCAAGATGGGTAGAGGATCACCAATTCCCACAATGTTGCGCAGAAAGATAGTGGAGCAATATCAGAAAGGTGTTACCCAGTGAAAAATTGCAAAGACTTTGCAGTTATCATCATCAACTGTGCATAATATCATCCGAAGATTCAGAGAATCTGGAACAATCTCTGTGCGTAAGGGTCAAGTGCGTAAAACCATACTGGATGCCCGTGATCTCCGGGCCCTTAAACGACACTGCACCACAAACAGGAATGCTACTGTAAAGGAAATCACAGAATGGGCTCAGGAATATTTCCAGAAACCATTGTCAGTGAACACAATCCACCGTGCCATCCGCCGTTGCCAGCTGAAACTCTACAGTGCAAAGAAGAAGCCATTTCTAAGCAAGATCCACAAGCACAGGCGTTTTCATTGGGCCAGGGATCATTTAAAATGGAGTGTGGCAAAATGGAAGACTGTTCTGTGGTCAGACGAGTCACGATTCGAAGTTCTTGTTGGAAATGTGGGACGCCATGTCATCCGGACCAAAGAGGACAAGGACAACCCAAGTTGTTATCAACGCTCAGTTCAGAAGCCTGCATCTCTGATGGTATGGGGTTGCATGAGTGCGTGTGGCATGGGCAGCTTGCATGTCTGGAAAGGCACCATCAATGCAGAAAAATATATTCAGGTTCTAGAACGACATCTAGTCATCTCTTTCAGGGAAGACCCTGCATTTTTCAACAAGATAATGCCAGACCACATTCTGCATCAATCACAACATCATGGCTGCGTAGGAGAAGGATCCGGGTACTGAAATGGCCAGTCTGCAGTCCAGATCTTTCCCCTATAGAGAACATTTGGTCGATCATAAAGAGGAAGGTGCGACAAAGAAGGCCCAAGACGATTGAACAGTTAGAGGTCTGTATTAGACAAGAATGGGAGAGTATTCCTATTTCTAAACTTGTGAAACTGGTCTCCTCGGTCCCCAGACGTCTGTTGAGTGTTGTCATCATTGCATTCAGTTTTTATTCACAATTTGTTTAGTGTCCCAACTTTTTTGGAATCCGGTTTGTAATAGTTACTCTGGTTATAAGACAAGACCATCCAGCATTTTGTTTCAATTTGTGTGTGCGTGTCTTTTTAGCTGACAAAAGAGTAGCAGGCATCCCATCTTGCAAAAAACAATACTCATGTGTACCAATACACACACACACACACACACACACACACCCATGCACATGCACACACTATAGAAATAAAGTTGCTTACTTACTGCCTCTGCTCAACAGTAAAATAAGTACCTCTGCTCATGTGATTGTATCTGTGAGACTTTTGTTGTCTGATGATAAGATCTGTGAGATATATAAGCAGCTGCCCTATGACTGACCTCCCTAACATTCTGTACTCTGTTAAAGGAACTACAGCATTAAGTGCATCTTCACTGTCTCCTTATTATACAGTATTGTCTTGTATAACACTTTGTTTAGTCTACCACTTCAGGTTCATACAGAAAATAAGTGTCATATATAATATGATATATATGAATATAATATGAAGAACTCCTCCTCTATTCTATTCTATTCTATTCTATTCTGTGATAAGCATCATTCAACTTACGTTTGTTTATGTATTCTATTAGAACTTTAACCAAGTAAACAGGAAGTCTGATCACATCACACAGGGTTTTAAAACCGAGTAATAGCTAGCCAGCTAGTTCTAATAATGTTAGTTATTAAATGCTAATAAACACGAGAGGCTATTAAACTCACCTTAACAGGTCTTGTACATCCATTAAACCCACCATTGGGAACAGAACAAAAGCAGCAAACAAAACTACAATTATCATTATTTATGCTATATTCAGGAGTACATTACTTAGCACAAGGCACATCAGGATGTACATGCTCTTTATCTCTCTTTCTCTCTCTCTCTCTCTCTCTCTCTCATATTCTCTCCATGAAAACATAATCTGTCACACCAGACGTCAGGTACAAGTGAGTTAGCTGAAAAGATTAGCCACCTAGCTAGTGTATTGTGGTTGGGTTTGAAGTGATGAATAAAGAAAGGTATGAAGATGGCCACGACTTGACTTGGCTGCAGTTGCTCGATAGTTCAAGAATGTAATTTCCTACAATTCTACCTGGGTCTCCAATAAACTACCTGGACTCCATATTAACATCAATTAACATCAACTGTTATATTATAAATGCAGATCAACTCCTGCTTCCTATTTCACCCAGATGAGGATGGGTTCCCTGTCGAGTCTGGTTCCTCTCAAGGTTTCTTCCTATTACCATCTCGGGGAGTTTTTCCTTGCCACTGTCGCCCTCGGCGACATCTGATCAGTCTGATTCATACACATTCACATTCCATACAAACTTAAATAATTCTTTTGTTTGTGTAAAGCTGTTTTGAGACAATGTCAATTGTTAAAAGCGCTATACAAATAAAATTGAATTGAATTGAATTATTCAGCAAAATTTATTAATTATTAACGTATTGAAGTATTTTAACGCTATACAAATAAAATTGAATTTAATTGAATAGAAAGGTAAAATGTTATTGGAGTAAAACATACCACAGTTTATGGATCAAAGGCCACCATAGATCACTAGTTTTACATTTTGAAATAATTATCTCTAAACACTTCCAGACCAACTTCCTGTTGGTGACGTAGCTTCCTGTTTTCGTATCGTTGCCGCGAAAGTTTCACAACGCGCGAGTTTCCTCATCTAAGAACAACAAACGGAATTCATCTCCAAACAACTAAAACTCTGACACAGAGGTACCTTATAATGTCTACCATTCAGCTTGTTCAGTGTGTAGAGTGGAGGATGTTTTAGACTTTAGAGAGTGTTAGACAGTGTGAGAGCAGCGGTATTCCCATAGCGGACAGTCTGGGTGCCACAGGCGGAGATAAACAGCCCCCGACTCCGGCATTAGAGTAGGCCTGTTAGGGCGGGACGGTGTCCATCCCGCTCGGGAAGGTGCTGCTCTCATTTCATGTAGTATAGCTCATAGTCTCAGTAGAGGTCTAGTTAATCGGTGACAATCCAGAGCCCAGGCCAGGGAGCAGACAGACAGGCTAAACGAACCGTCTGATAGCTGCATAGAGTCGTCACTCAGGGTTCACCATATTGAGACTGTGTCTGTTCCCCGAGCTAAGCAAAAATGTAGAAAGACTCAGAAAGTCTGTTTCAATAATCTAATTAACATAAAGACCACAAACTCAGATCATACTGAATGCACAGCCGGCACCTCTGATCTGAAGCTAGGACTGTTAAATATTAGATCTCTCACATGAAAAGCAGTTATTGTTAATGAAATTATCACAGATCAGGCATTTGATATACTCTGTTTAACTGAAACATGGGTTAAACAGGACGAGTATGTAGCTCTAAATGAAGCTAGTCCTCCTGGATACAGCTACATACACCAGCCTCGGTTAACTGGTAGAGGAGGAGGTGTCGCAGTTATTCACAATGATAATCTGTCTATCGTACAAGAACACGGACACAAATTTAACTCATTTGAAATTCTCTATAGTAACATAAGTGTATTTAAGTATATTAAATCAGCTCAGACGATTCCACTAATTATAATTTACAGACCTCCAGGGCCGTATTCTGAATTTCTTAGTGAATTTGCAGATTTCATCTCAAACCTAGTCGTTTCTGTAGACAAAGCGTTAATTGCCGGAGATTTTAACATTCATTTTGAGAATCCAGAAGACCCTCTGAGAACAGCATTTATGTCCATACTGGACTCCGTAGGTGTAAATCAGTGTGTAGTAGGACCCACTCATAAAGCAGGTCACACTTTAGACTTGATTTAGACTTGACACTTTTGATTCATACACATTCACATTCCATACAAACTTAAATAATTCTTTTGATTGTGTAAAGCTGTTTTGAGACAATGTCAATTGTTAAAAGCGCTATACAAAATAATATTGAATTGAATCATTTTTAAATCCAGTGTAAGCTTTTCTGACATTGTGTGAACATTCCCATGTCTCTGTGTACATACAGTAAAGCACCTCCTCATTGAACTTCCTCTTTCATTATTAGGTAACACGTTTTATAGCCAGTGTCCAAACCAGTGTACATGTAAATAGATCACTAAACCCTTTTGTCTAAATAGAAAATGCTAATGCGCTTCCTATCATCTGTCTGTCTCTGGGTCTCCAAATGACATTAAGCACATTAATGATTTTACTTCTTTCTTTTATGTGACACAGGAAACCTGACCAAAAGTTTAAATATTCTCTCCATGCTAAATAACACAGAACTGTCCCTCTTCCCCAATTGCAGTAAGTATATTGAGATCCGTCAGATGCATCAAGTTATACTTCTTCGTCTTTTAATTCATCTAAACACTATTCACCTTAAACCAAACAATTTGGTGGTTATTGATTAATTTAAACAATTTCAGACAAAACACAAAGTGCATATTCACAGTATTATGAATCAACTGTATTTCTATAAGTTAGATCAGCTGGGGAGACCTGAGGTGATGTCCACTATCTCCCTCCCCATCTTATACTTTACCTTTTTTTTCTTTCTTTTTCAAGGTTTTCAATGCCGTCCCCTGCAAGATGTCACAACCAATGCAAAGCACATTTCCTGTTCCTATTTTGGTAGAGATCATGATAGATAGCTGAGAGAGAGGGCTTCTTTCTATCTACTGACTGTGTGATTTTATCTCTTACAAATCACCCTGTCTTAAATGTAATATTTCTCTCCTATAGATTTCACTGAATAAATTCTGAGAATATAAAACAAGTAAATACAGAATTATGCAAAAAGTTTCTAATTATGCTACGATTACATATTTTCGCACTCCGGCCTGGTCAGCCTGTTCCCTCTACCATATGATCTCACCTTGATTCTCCAGTCTGTATTTTCCAGCTCTCTTCCCACCATCTGCTTTCCACACTGATCATCTTCTGTCTCCAATTCTGTTAATTCGGCCTTTAGCTGTGTAGTCACACCATCAACTCCTGCTCACTCCTAGATAATTGTGTCCCTTTCAAAACCCAGTAGTCTTGGTTCAGATTCTCTGTGTATTTCAACCATACTCTCGTTCTTTAATCCTGGATTTATCTCTCTTCATTTGGAATTTATTGACCTTGTTGGTCTTCATCTATAGATTTCTTGGACTTTTGACACATGCTTTATGTTTTTGGATTTTGTGATTGTCTCTTTACAGTGATGGCAAGATGAAGATTCATTTAGGTGTTAACGCTTTCAGCAAATAGTTTCACCAAAAAGTTAATAAAACGGCATTGAAGACCTCATTATACTGACATCTGGTGGACAAAATATGTGTAGCAAATAGACCATAACATCCCAAGCAGCACAATTAATATGGACATGGAGATGTACATGAGTGTGTGTGTGTGTGTGTGTGTGTGTGTGTGTGTGTGTGTGTGTGTGTGTGCGCGCGCAAAGGAATTGCTCGTGCAAATAACCAACATATCTTTGAAAATTAAGTGAAGAAAAAATACCCTACTCGAACAAAATACGAAATTAAAAAGCCTGACTGTACTTTAGTAATTACTATATGACCTTATTAGGAGAAATCACTTCACAATAAGAAAGGCTAAGAGTGAACAGTGTGCTGACTGGAGAAGCGACTCATCCGTGTGAACTCTTAAACCAGTAGAAGGTCTGATCTAATAATTTATGTGATTTCTACAAATAAAAACCATCATTTGTCACATGAATCTCAGAGACCTGATACTCACGTCTAAGTGATCATTTATCTGTAACCGCCCCTTCTGCTCAACACAAGCTTTAAAGGGTAGATGTCACATGTATATCATAACGTGGACACGTAAGTAGATTCATACATTTGTGTTTTTAGATTTCAGGATTGCCTCTTATTTGCGTGAGTGGATTTCCTAACTCTGATCTTTACTTTGTGCTCTTTGAAATAAAACACTTTGGCTCCTAATGCAGAAACATGATTATTTCATTAGTTCTGAACACTTTTCAACAAGAAAACCTGCTGGTTAATTTCAGAAAATGAAGTGTTCTGTACATCAGTGTACCAGTGTGTAGCCATGCAGTGCGAGTAAGAACACTTCTGTTTCACTAAATAATACTACAAGATCCAGTTTCCATCTACTTTCAATAATAGAAATAAAGCAGACATTGTCTTAGTAATTTTAGTAATATTTATTTAAAAAATGTAGTAAAAATATACTTACAAAAATAAATAATGTCAAACTAAATATAAAATATGCCTTTAAAGATTCTCAACAGAGGACAGAAGATGGATGTTAATAATATAAGATGAAATGTTTTGAGGTTTAAAGGTGGAGGTTGTAATGCTGGTATTAAACCCACCCATATAGCAAATCAGGTGTGTGTTACATCATCTCTCTGTTTTATCATTAAGGATTTAATTTATTTAGTTTCTGTTGGTTCTTTGCATTAACAGTTTTTAGCAGGTGTTATTGTCAGGCTTTAGCTAAAAACCCAGTCAGAACAACAAAGCAGTCTATAACATTCTGTGCCATTAAAAGCATGACATTAAAGCAAACAATACATAATAATAATAATAATAATAATAATAATAATAATAATAATAATAATAATAATAAACATACAAGGCCTCAATTATCCTTAAAGTAAACCCCAGAGCATCCTCTTCTTATAGAGACTCTGCTCACTCCTCCACAACTGCATTCTCAATTCTCACTTCATCAGTTAAAGAAAACAAAATACCATTTTGTTGCAACTTAATTCCAGCTGTTTATAACTAAAAAAGTAACCAAACTGCATTTGATCTCATCCTAAACACAGTTCATATATACTTATGTATTAAGGTACAGTTTATTGTTAGTTTGTTATAAAATCATACATTCAGTCATCATCAGTAATCGTAGTACTCATGTCCACACACTGAATAACACACACAAAGGGTTTTATAAAAATACAGTGGTGTGAAAAACTATTTGCCCCCTCCTGATTTCTTATTCTTTTGCATGTTTGTCACACAAAATGTTTCTGATCATCAAACACATTTAACTATTAGTCAAAGACAACACAAGTAAACACAAAATGCAGTTTTTAAATGAGGGGTTTTATTATTTAGGGAGAAAAAAAATCAAAACCTACATGGCCCTGTGTGAAAAAGTAATTGCCCATTGAACCTAATAACTGGTTGGGCCACCCTTAGCAGCAATAACTGCAATCAAGTGTTTGCGATAACTTGCAACGAGTCTTTTACAGCGCTCTGGAGGAATTTTGGCCCACTCATCTTTGCAGAATTGTTGTAATTCAGCTTTATTTGAGGGTTTTCTAGCATGAACCACCTTTTTAAGGTCATGCCACAACATCTCAATAGGATTCAGGTCAGGACTTTGACTAGGCCACTCCAAAGTCTTCATTTTGTTTTTCTTCAGCCATTCAGAGGTGGATTTGCTGGTGTGTTTTGGGTTATTGTCCTGCTGCAGCACCCAAGATTGCTTCAGCTTGAGTTGACGAACAGATGGTTTTCGTATTGTTGCCGCGAAAGTTTCGCAACGCGCGAGTTTCCTCGTCTAAGAACAACAAACGGAATTCATCTCCAAACAACTAAAACTCCGACACAGAGGTACGTTATAATGTCTACCGTTCAGCTTGTTCAGTGTGTAGAGTGCAGGATGTTTAGACATTCTTCCTCCGTCATTAGTGATAATTTTATTTGTGATAGGTGGACAGCACAGGTTCTCTAAGATAGTGGTACATACTGGAGCTAATGATATACGCCTTCGTCAGTCAGAGGTTAGTAAGAATAACTTTACAGAGGTGTTTAAATTAGCGAAGGCGATGTCCGATGAAGTAATATGCTCTGGTCCCATCCCAATGAGACGTGGCGACATAGCTTACAGCAGGTTATGGTCGCTGAACCGCTGGATGTCCAGGTGGTGCTCCAAAAATAATGTGGGCTTCATAGATAATTGGAAGACCTTTGAGGGCAAAGCTGGCCTGTTAGGGCGGGACGGTGTCCATCCCACTCGGGAAGGTGCTGCTCTCATTTCCTGTAGTATAGCTCATAGTCTCAGTAGAGGTCTAGTTAATCGGTGACAATCCAGAGCCCAGGCCAGGGAGCAGACAGTCAGGCTAAACCAACCGTCTGCTAGCTGCATAGAGTACTCACTCAGGGTTCACCATATTGAGACTGTGTCTGTTCCCCGATCTAAGCAAAAATGTAGAAAGACCCAGAAAGTCTGTTTCAATAATTTAAGTAACATAAAGACCACAAACTCAGATCATACTGAATGCGCAGCCGGCACCTCTGATCTGAAGCTAGGATTGTTAAATATTAGATCTCTCGCATCAAAAGCAGTTATTGTTAATGAAATTATCACAGATCAGGCGTTTAATATACTCTGTTTAACTGAAACATGGGTTAAACAGGACGAGTATGTAGCTCTAAATGAAGCTAGTCCTCCTGGATACAGCTACATACACCAGCCTCGGTTAACTGGTAGAGGAGGAGGCGTCGCAGTTATTCATAATGATAATCTGTCTATCGTACAAAAACACGGACACAAATTTAACTCATTTGAAATTCTATATAGTAACATAAGTGTATTTAAGTATATTAAATCAGCTCAGTCGATTCCACTAATTATAATTTACAGACCTCCAGGGCCGTATTCTGAATTTCTTAGTGAATTTGCAGATTTCATCTCAGACCTGGTCATTTCTGTAGACAAAGTGTTAATTGCTGGAGATTTTAACATTCATTTTGAGAATCCAGAAGACCCTCTGAGAACAGCATTTATATCCATACTGGACTCCGTAGGCGTAAATCAGTGTGTAGTAGGACCCACTCATAAAGCAGGTCACACTTTAGATTTAGAAATATTCTTTGGATTAATTATAAGAAATGTATTCACAATTCCACTGTCTGAAATTATCTCAGATCACTGCCAACTACCAACTTCGATTAGGTCACCGTCTGACACCACAGAACTCGATCAGGCGACTGAATATTTAGAGTCGACACTTCGTTGTACCTTAGATAATGTAGCTCCAGCTAAAAGAAAAATTATTAGAGATAAGAAACTCGCTCCCTGGTATAATGATCACTCGCGCACTTTAAAACAGACTGCTCGGAAATTAGAGCGTAAATGGCGTCAAACTAAATTGTTGGTATTTCAAATAGCATGGAAAGAGAGCATCCTGAACTATAGGAAAGCTCTTAGTGTAGCTAGATCAACGTATCTCTCCACTCTTATAGAAGAAAATAAAAATAATCCTAGATTTTTATTTAATACCGTAGCCAAATTAACCAGAAATAAGACCACTACAGAAATCTCCACAACAACATCATGCAATAGTGAGGACTTCATGAACTTTTTTAATAATAAAATTGTAAATATCAGGCATAAAATTGAGGCTTTGAAACCAAACAATGTAATTGATACTGATGTTAACCTAGCCATGTGAGATTCAAACCTAGAATACTTTACTCCTCTTGAAGAGAATGAACTAATTTCACTCATCTCTTCTGCAAATCCATCAACCTGTATATTAGATCCTATACCGACACATTTTCTGAAACAGATAGTACCAGTAATAACAGAACCGCTGTTGAGAATAATTAATTCCTCACTCAGCATTGGTTATGTTCCAAAATTTTTTAAAGTAGCAGTTATTAAACCAATAATTAAGAAACCTGACCTCGACCCCTGTCAGCTGTCCAATTACAGGCCAATATCAAACCTCCCCTTTATCTCTAAGATTCTGGAAAAGATAGTAGCGGAGCAGCTATGCTCATATCTACATAGAAATGGCATACATGAACTGTATCAGTCAGGATTTAGGCCTCATCACAGCACAGAAACAGCACTCGTTAAAGTAGCAAATGACCTCCTATTGGCCTCTGATCAGGGTTGTGTAACTATGCTTGTATTACTCGACCTCAGTGCAGCTTTTGACACTATTGATCATGCTATTCTTCTTCACAGATTAGAAAATTTTGTAGGAATTAAGGGTACAACCCTCTCCTGGCTCAGATCCTATTTGACCGATCGTTATCAGTATGTAGACTTAAATGGTGATTATTCTGCATGTTCTCTAGTAGAGTTTGGCGTTCCGCAGGGTTCAGTTTTAGGCCCACTGCTTTTTTCCCTTTACATGCTTCCTCTGGGCAACATAATCCGTAAGCATGGTATTAGTTTTCATTGTTATGCTGATGACACACAGCTATACGTCTCATCAAAACCTGATGAGAAAAACCATCTTACTAAAGTTGAGCAATGTGTTCAGGACATAAGAAATTGGATGCTAATTAACTTCCTTCTGTTTAATCCGGATAAGACAGAAGTTCTAGTCATAGGACCGCATACAGCTAGAAGTAAAATCTTAGATCACACCGTAACTTTAGATCGCCTTTCTGTTCCGTCAAGTGCAACAGTAAAAGACCTCGGCGTGATTATAGATTCCAGCCTTTCATTTGAAGCTCATGTAGATAATATCACCAGGATAGCATTCTTTCACCTTAGAAATATCGCCAAAATAAGAAATATATTGTCGCTAAATGATGCAGAAAAACTAGTTCATGCTTTTATCACTTCTAGGTTGGACTATTGTAATGCCTTACTGTCTGTTTGTTCAGTTAGGTGCATAAACAAGCTTCAGCTAGTCCAAAATGCAGCAGTGAGAGGCCTCACTAGAACCAGAAGATATGAGCACATCACCCCTATCCTATCTTCACTGCATTGGCTCCCTGTGAAATTTCGCATTGATTTTAAAATACTACTCTTGACATATAAGGCATTAAATGGTCTCGCGCCGCAGTATCTGAGCGAACTGCTAGTGTCTTACGATCCGCCACGCCTACTTCGGTCAAAGGATGCAGGCTGCTTATCAGTACCGCGTATTATGAACACTACAGCTGGGGGCAGAGCTTTTTCTTACAAAGCCCCAAAATTATGGAATAGTCTTCCAAATAGTGTTCGGGACTCAGACACAGTCTCAGTGTTTAAGTCTAGGCTCAAAACCTATTTATTTAACCAAGCATTTTATAAATAGATTTGCCATAAGGTAAAGGAGCAGATCTGGGGGACTCGTGGACGTAGAGTATTATGGTGAACTGGTATGTTTAGATGCTGTCTTCCTCAGTCTCATTTGATCACTCAGGTTTGTTGACGGTGAGGTGATTGTTTGCTTTACATCTCAGGGAGCCCTCATGTTTGTGTTTCCTTCTGGCTCTCCCTTTTAGTTATGCTGTCATAGTTAGTCCTGCTGGAGTCCCTGCTTGCACTCTACAGTAAATATACATTCACATTAGACATTGTGACTGTGACCATACCTAATTGCAATCTCTCCTCCTCTTCTCTTCCTCTCCCTCTTTCTCTTTCCTCTCTCCCCCTGTCTCCCCCTTTCACTCTTTCTCTCTCTCTCTCTGTCGAGCTACACATGTGGTTCCTGAGCTGCCAGTGATCCAGACTCCCTCTGCCCTCCGGACCTGTCTGATCCATCCTGGTGCCCGGTTTCTGGTTGGAGGTCTCATCGCATGGATGCCCCGTGTGTCTCTTTAGGATGCGCCTGGTGTCTGGGGATGATTCTATCTACTTAGAAGATGGTTCTGGCCTCGACTGGTGTGGTCAGCTGTTTCTCTGAGGACTTGACAATTCGATAGTTCAGGACTGGAACTTTCTACAAGTCTATCTGAGTCTCGAATACCTACTGGACTCCATTTTACATCAACTATTATAACATCAATTAACATCAACTATTATAGCTCAACCTAACACTGTATAAATGCAGATCATTTCCTGCTATCTGTTTCACCCAGATGAGGATGGGTTCCCTGTTGAGTCTGGTTCCTCTCAAGGTTTCTTCCTATTACCGTCTCAGGGAGTTTTTCCTTGCCACTGTCGCCCTCGGGCTTGCTCACCAGGGACTATCTGAACATTTTGATTCATACACATTCACATTCCATACAAACTTAAATAATTCTTTTGATTGTGTAAAGCTGTTTTGAGACAATGTCAATTGTTAAAAGCGCTAATACAAATAAAACTGAATATTGAATGGCCGGACATTCTCCTTCAGGATTTTTTGGTAGATAGTAGAATTCATGGTTCTACACTGTAAATTCCAATTGCTTTGATGACTCGCATATAAATAGTAAACTTTACTCAAAAAATTCAAACTATACTTCTTACAAGGTTTTGTTGAGTAACACTTACTTGCAAGGTGAGTAAAACAATTTACTTAATAGTTTTAGTGATGCTTACTTGCAACACATAAGTAGCAACAAATAAAGCAATGACGTTATTGTAACCAGTGAGAGGCAGCAGCGAGCCCAAGAATAATGAAGAAGTAAAAAAAAGGGGGGGAAGAAGAAGCAAGAAGCAAGAGAGCATACGTAGCAGAATTTGTGCGTGCTCAGCTCGTGAACGGGTGAATTGGCGCCAATTTTCTGATGTTGAAAGAAGCAGCAGAAAATTTTTAACATCTGAAGCTTCATTACGGTTTTAAGTTGCATGTTAGGTTAAAATGTGTAAGAATAGTGATGATTTGGGTCAGATTTCAATTGTTCCTGACAGTGGATATATATTCTCAGTGTTTTATACTGTAGTGTGGGCGGGGCGGCGGCTGACGACCATCATGCTTTGCGGGGTTTTTGCTGTACGTTCACCCTTTTCAGAACAGGTGTTTGGGTTAGTGGCTTCGGCTAAGTTGGGTGTTTTAAGATATGTATGTGTGTGACCTGTTGAATGTGCCCCGGTTCATGCTAAGGCTGAATTGGATGTAGTTCCCATGCTATACAGTGACTGTGTGGTGAATAGACTTCTCCCAGCCTTTGCATTGAACAGCAATTAAGCTTACTTAGTTTGTAAGTTCCATTGATGGCTGGGAGTATTTTATTAGGTCTCAGCATTGTATGGCATGAGCAGCACCTTCACTGAGATAGCACACATAAACACGGCTGAAGCCATTAACCCAAACACCTTTCTCCAACAGGGTAGACACATAGAGAACCCCCGCAAGGCATGATGGTCGTCAGCCACTGCGCCCCGCCCATGCCACAATGTAATAAACAATTGACGCACTTAAGTTATTGGAGTTATGTTTACTTGTTTTTTTTAAGGCAATCGGTTTCCTAATATTTTCTTAGTAATGTGAACACTAATAGAAAGTTAACTCAAATAATGATTTTAAGTCAACAGTACTTAAGCATACTTGATTAACAAGTTGTCCCTACAAGTTGTGTTAAGTTATGCCAACTAAACATTAATACTCTACTTTACTTGGAAATTTTAAGGCAATCGGTTTCCTCACTTTTTCTAAGTAAAGTCAACTTATTACATTTTACAATGTATCTATCACAGCAAGCGTTCCAGGTCCTGAAGCAGCAAAATAACCCCAGACCATCACACTACCACCACCATATTTTACTGTTGGTATGATGTTCTTTTTCTGAAATGCTGTGTTACTTTTACGCCAGATGTAACGGGACACGCACCTTCCAAAAAGTTCAACTTTTGTCTTATCGGTCCACAAGGTATTTTCCCAAAAGTCTTGGCAATCATTGAGGTGTTTTTTAGCAAAATTGAGATGAGCCTTAATGTTCTTTTTGCTTAAAAGTGGTTTGTGCCTTGGAAATCTGCCATGCAGGCCGTTTTTGCCCAGTCTCTTTCTTATGGTGGAGTCATGAACACTGACCTTAATTGAGGCAAGTGAGGCCTGCAGTTCTTTAGATGTTGTCCTGAGGTCTTTTGTGGCCTCTCGGATGAGTTGTCTCTGCGCTCTTGGGTTAATTTTGGTCGGCCGGCCACTCCTGGGAAGGTTCACCACTGTTCCATGTTTTTGCCATTTGTGGATAATGGCTCTCATTGTGGTTCACTGGAGTCCCAAAGCTTTAGAAATGGCTTTATAACTTTTACCAGACTGATAGATCTCAATTACTTTTGTTCTCATTTGTTCCTGAATTTCTATGGATCTTGGCATGATGTCTAGCTTTTGAGTTGCTTTTGGTCTACTTCTCTGTGTCAGGTAGCTCCTATTTAAGTGATTTCTTGATTGAAACAGGTGTGGCAGTAATCAGGCCTGGGGGTGACTACAGAAATTTAACTCAGGTGTGATAAACCACAGTTAAGTTATTTTTTAACAAGGGCGGCAATCACTTTTTCACACAGGGCCATGTAAATTTGGAGTTTTTTTTCTCCCTTAATAACGTAAACCTTCATTTAAAAACTGCATTTTGTCTTCAAGTATGTTATCTTTGACTAATAGTTAATGGTTTTTGATGAGCAGAAACATTTACTGTAAGTGTGACAAACATGCAAAAGAATAAGCAATCAGGAAGGGGGCAAATAGTTTTTCACACCACTGTAAATGTGTTGCAGCAGACATTAATAAAAACTATTTAACTGGTCTTGAGGTCTGGAGATTTGGTATTACAACTCTTACCCTTTTAAATAGATTTAATTTTAATACCTGTTACTATAATGGAAAAAGTAACTCCTGAACAAAGACACTACTTGGTGTGTGGGACAAGGGATAGTAAATCACTACAGAGTCCACTAGATTTCCATTACACATTATTTGGGAATCAACCCCAGAAGTGTTATTATCTGAGGCTAAAAGCTAATGTGAAAAATTTCAAGTCACAAAGAGAAGCTTAGGCGATTTAAAGGATCGTTCATAACCTCCATCACCAGCTCTGTTAGTCATGGTTAGTTCAGGCAGTCACGAAAGGATATGAGTTATAAATAACTGGTTAAAAAAACAAACTAATCATAATCTGTTAATATTATATACAGTGTATATATACAGTATATATATATATATATATTTGTATATATATATATATTTATATGACTGGTCACTTTGTAACGCTCAGATTTAATATTTGAGCTAATTACACAAATTCTGGGTCTTAAATCTAAATAATGGCTAAAGATAACACTTACTTCCGGTATTGTGCAACCTTCGCGGAGCAATAAAAGACGGACACAACAACAATAACCAAAACTAAACCAAAGTGTATTATGTACAAAAGACAAACAAACAAATAAAGTGCAACAAAACCAATATATACACATATATACAAACATAAACAAAGAGTGTAATGTATGCGTGTGAGTGTGTGCGTATGAATGTCCAAGTCCTTGTTATTGTAGGTGTGTGATGGTGTACGGGAGAGATGTCTCGATCTCACCAGGAAAAGATGGTAAATCCGGGAGAACGAGGAAACGGAATGAGAAGGGTACTGAATATAAACCAGGAAAAATAATCCACGGAATGTCCACACAGGCTCTCTCTTTCATCACAAATGCTGTGCGCTGTCTCATCTCTCCGTGTCGAGCGTCATGCCGGTTCCAGCTTTATACCGGCACACATGAACCGATAGGTCAACGGGGTTCCCTCGCGGCACAACTGCGCATGCGCGCGTGAGCTTAACCCCGGAAACATCGTCGTCTTGGGGACAAAATAAACCTTAAAGGGTTGTTAAAAAGCCCTGGTAGTTTTACTTTTTATTTACTACATTATTGTAGCCTAAATAAAACTAACCCCTTATGTGGCTGCACTACAACTTCACTTAAGGGTCTGATGTGAAACATTCTGAAAGTGTTCTCACCTCGAGCTCTGTAACATTTGAATAGGCAGAATGATGGTCACCAGCAGATACGGAGAGGCCGTCACTACACTACTGATCAGCATGAGCACTGAGAATGGAGCTGATCGACTTGAACCTGAATATATAAAAAAAAATTATAAATTAGTATTAATAAAAATAATAACAACAATAATGCATTATGCCTTGCAGTTCAGTGGGTTATATGTTTTACTGTGATTTATCAGATTCAGCTGATGACAGAAACTCGACTCATTCTATTCCTGTCTTCAGGTTACATTTCAATTACAAAACATTCAGAATAATTAGATCACTACTGAAATAAACAAGTTAAGTTATAAACTCCGGAATAATCCTGAATATTCTGTTATTTTCCATTAAATTTGTTCCTTTTCTCTTTAACAGTAAACACACTACACTAGACTCACCATGCACTGTGATGTTGACAGGATTACTGTTTTCTCCAGATTCAGACTCACACCAGTAAACTCCAGTGTAGGTTATGTTGAGGGAGCTGATTTTACATGTAGATTCTGTAACTCTTATCTCACTGTGTGTGTATCGCGTCACTGTCCATCCAGTAGAGTGACTCTGGTCCTCACAGCTCAGTAAGAGAGAGTCACCAGTAAAGTGTTGAGTTCTGTTGGGATTGATGATCAGAGAGACTGCAGGAGATTCTCCTTAAACACACAACATTATTCTTATATATATAAAATTTTCTTTCATTATAATTGTACTTAATAATCCTCTACCAGTGCTAAGGGCTATTCAGCTGCCTTAAACATTTCTCACTCAGTAAATATAAAGATTTTTTTCAATAATTGTTACCACAGTTGTGATTCAACATTGTTCAGTTCTGTGTTGTGTGATTTTTAGATTTGATTTGGACAATTATATTAAGCACTCTAAAACACCAGTGTTGTTATTTTTCCTCACCAGTGATCCATAGTGGCTGTAGATTGCTGTACTGTGTGTAAAAGGGTGGGTTTCTTCTCTTTCCTCTGCACACAAACTCCTGTTTGTTTAAGAGTAGAATGAGTGAGAGTGTAGGAGCCTCTGGATCCTCTACTGCTGTGTGACATGAGCTCGTCTTGTCTCTGTAGGTAACACGTGAGTACCAGCTGAGTGTCCAGTCTGTAGACGAGTCTGTAACCTCACAGTTTAGAGTCACTGAGTCTCCTTCAGTCAGCCAGCTCTGTGGAGATACACTCAGTACTGGACATAGTCTCTCTGTTACACAGGGAAACTAAATTATATGTTTTTACTTTTTACACAATATAGAAGCAAATACTGAATATGGATGTTAAACTAACTGCACCAAGTCAACATGATGTATCAACAATGTGTTCATTCTTATCACCGGGTGAATTGTTTTTGTTAAATATACAGGATCACATGTATCCACTAGGCTGTATGTATGTGTGTAAAGAAATTGATAACCATCACAGCCCTGAGCACTGAGACATGTCCACTTCACCTGCCCTCGATCCCACCATCCACTAGGGACTGACTGACTACATAAAGCCGCTCAGAAATTTGATCCCAAGTGGCCCAAATTTAAACCTTCTTCTATCAGTGCATTATTTATATTAATATGAGTTACTAAGAAACAAACAAACAAAATGACCTTCAACTTGTATTGACTGTATTGAGATAATGTTCAAATTTCAAAAATTCAAATTTTATTGGTCACATACACAAACATACACAGTATAATATGCAGTGAAATGCTTATACGACCGCCAGTGACCTTAAAAAAAGAAAATAAAAGCTTGTACGTAAAATAAATAATCAATAAAAAGGAAATACTAAAGAAATAATTTTAACTAGTAAAATTAACTGTGCAATAAGGGCATAATAAAATATTGAAAAAATATAGAAATATAGGGTAGAGTATATATGTATATAGAATTAAAGTGTCAGTGGTTGTGCAAATATGCATGAAAGGTGACATGTGCAATTGTCCAGATGTATAAATATTTAGTGCAAGTGTGTATGAATGTGTCCATGATTGTCCAGTCAGTGTTGTGAGCTTAAAAGATGTTATTAGTCCTGTGTGGAGGTGTGATTGAGAGACCTTATCGCCTGCGGGAAGAAGCTCCTCCTCAGCCTCTCTGTGTTGGCCTTTAGGGAGCGGAATCTCTTCCCAGACCGCAACAAAGAGAACAGTCCATTACTGGGGTGACTGAGGTCCTTCATGATCTTCCTGGCCTTAGTCATGTATATTTAGAACAAATTTTCCAATGTTTTCCCTCAATTTAAGTTGAATAAGTTTTTATTACAGCACAATTATAAAGTAAACTTAAAACCACTAAATCCAGATGTTGCCACAGACTCACCTGATACAGTCAGTGTAACAGCATCACTGATCACTGAGCTCTGAGAGTCACGTCTCTCTCCTCTGCAGGTGTAGACACCACTGTCAGAGTCTCTAACAGACCTGATACTGATCTCCTGCATTGTGCTGTCTGTATAGACTCTGTCTTCTCCCTCTGTGTAGAGACTCTTATTATCCTTATACCAGCTGTATGTCCACTCAGTGTCTCCTCCTTCCTGTATGTCACATCTGAGAGTCACTGTCTCTCCTCTGGACACGTGTGTATCAGGCTTTATGGAGATTTTAGCTTTAATACTCCCTACAGAAACAAATAGATAAACAAACAAACAAACATGTAATACATTCTAATTTCAATTTCTCATGAATGAAGGCATAAAACCACTTGGTATTTATAGAAGAATTGAAGCAAAAAACTCTTAGCCGCGGTAAAACATTTGAAAAGTGCAAACAGTTTAAAGACTGATGTACAATTCATGATTCCAGCTTGGAGCCGACTGCAGTCAGTATTTAGCAAGTGATCATTACTGAATAAAAGGAACATTTTCACACTCAAGTGACACACAACCCTCACATCACTAGATTTTGTCAGACAGCGTTCTTTCTGTTTTGTGTTTTGACATTCTGACTATCCAGAAATGGTGGCTACATAAATCTAGCAATTTGAGTGCAGTGCCGCCACACATGGAGTCCACACCAGGAATACACACTGAATCGTGTTAGATAGTGGAGAAAAAGAAAATCCAAAAATCTAATACAATGAGTAAATATAGCATTGCCATAGCATTATTATTATTTTATAATTATTGTTGTTGTTGTTGTTATTTCTTGTTAAAGTACAAGTGGCACAGCAGAAATGTACTGTATCATCCAGAGACCATGTGTTCAATTTCCAAGTGATGCTACAGCCATCTACTGTATATCTAAAAGCCTAGACAGCAGATTGTATGTACTCTCTCCTGTGTCACAAACTTACACATCAATCATAGTGACACTAGCCAGTCATGGGTTTCTGCGAGCTGACAAACGTGAAATAAGCAAACAGTGCTTTTCCCTGAGTGTGATGCCGCTCATTCACAGATCATAAGCAGCAACTCAAAAACATGGCTTCTGGCATGGTGTCTTCAGGTGCCTTGGAGGAAGCATGTGTTAGCTTGTGCTCTCTCTGGTCAGGAACTGTGATGGATTGGGGTCTGGTCTAATAAAACAGCTACTGTTATGTCAGTACCTTGTAATCTTGTTCTTCCCCATTCAACTTGTTTCTAGGTAAAAGAGACCCATAAAAAGTTACTGGGACTGATATATTATGACTTCTGGAGCAACGTTTACACAATCAGTTCATTCAGCCAAAACTCCCAACCCTTCAACTTTCACTACACTACTGATCAGCATGAAGCTTTTACATATGATGGACTAAACACAAAATACAATAATCATACAGTTTCATAATGATAAACTGTGTCTATGTTGTAGATTAATCTGCCAATACAAATGGATTTATTTTCAGTAATACACACACAGACAACAGAAAGCAAGTGAACACACTTCATATTTTATCAATATATAATCACATTTACATCAGCACATGTAAGCACTATAGATTGTTATGTAAAGACACTGTGTGTAAAACATTAAATCATAGTTTAATTTAAATAAATATTTACCTGATTTCTCACCTCTGACTGAGACCCAGCTTTTCTCTGACTCTCCTCTCTCTGAGTGTTTACAGTGGTAGAGACCTTCATCTGACTTTGAGACCTTATGGATGATCATCTCTCCTGTAGTCTGTGTCTGGAGAACTGATCCATCTTCATAGAAATCAGCTCGAGGGTTTGAGGGCTTTGTGCTGTGATATAAGCAGCGTAGCGTCAGAGGACGTCCCTCAGTGACAGGATGGACAGGACTCTCCAGGATCACATTACAATCTGGTTCACAAAAAATAACATGTACAGCACAAAGGATTACAACCACAATATTTATAGAGACAATGATTTAAAATAAATGTCCTTAGTTTGTGTTTTGTAAAATAATAATTCATATGTAATCAGAGGTGTCAAGTAACGAAGTACAAATACTTTGTTACCTTACTTAAGTAGAAATTTTGGGTATCTATACTTTACTGGAGTAATTATTTTTCAGCCGACTTTTTACTTCTAATCCTTACATTTTCACACAATTATCTGTACTTTCTACTCCTTACATTTTTAAAATAGCCTTGTTACTATTTTATTTTAGCATGTCATTAAAAAAAAAAAGAAATCCATCTGGATGGAGCGAATTTGATTGTGTTTGGATGAGAAATATAAACATACCATTCCGACAACCTATTGGTTGGTACGCGATCCATCCATCCTGCACATGATGTCACGTCACACACTCTAGGAAGGGCGTTTGAATAAAATTGCATTTTAATTTGATAAGGTTGTGATAATGTCCGTGATAGAGACTCAAGATTCGAGCGAAATGTCACAACCAAGAACCAGCGAGGAAGGTAAAAGCACCAGGAAGGTGTGTGTGTGTGTGTATATATATATATATATATATATATATATATATATATATATATATATATATATATATTTATTTATTTATTTTTTTGATTAATCACTTGAATTAATCCTTCATTCTGACAGCACTAATGTTTATTGTAGACAACCATACAAGGGAAGTTGTTACTAAGCCTGCCCTGGGTACACTGATACTTATAGACAACTAGTTATCATATTGTGGCGTGGAGGCAGCTTCTGAGCCACTGGGCGCGTTCACCATGGATTTAAATGAGCGTAGCAGTGCGGGGTTGAATTCAACAACCGACACTTGCGGATATTTTCGTGGTAGATGAGCGCGATTGCACCCATACCAATTTAGTGCAGCACACAATAGATACGGGGAACGCAGCTCCGGTTCGGTTGCATCCGAGATGCCTTCCACTAGCTAAAAGGGCTGTCGCCGAGCAGAAGCTGCGTGAGATGGCCAATGAAGGCATCATTGAGCCAGCGTCTGGACCATGGTATTCACCGGTAGTGCTAGTGCGTCAAAAGCACGATTCCTGGCGGTTTTGTGTTGATTACCGGCGATTAAACGCGGTAACTCGGAAGGACTCGTATCCATTGCCGCGGATAGATGACGCGCTGGAATATGTCGCAGGCTCGGCTTGGTTTAGCTCGTTGAATCTGCGTAGCAGTTACTGGCAAGTAGAGCTCGCTCCGGAAGACCGACCCAAAACCGCATTCTTGATCGGGCAAGGGCTATGGCAATTTCGGCCTATGTAACGCCCCGGCTACGTTCGAACGGTTGATGGAAAAAGTGCTAGTGGATATTCCTCGCAACCGTTGTGTCGTTTATCTGGACGACTTACTGGTGCATGGCAAGGAGTTTGAGATCACGCTAGCTAACCTACGGGAGGTATTTCTGGCTATCCGGCGTGCTAATTTGCGGCTCAGCCCTAAAAAGTGCCAGCTGTTGCAGCAAGAGACCGTTTTTTTCTGGGTCACATAATTAGTGCCCAAGGGATTGCTACCGACCCACCCAAAATCGCTGCGGTACAGAATTGGCCCGAACCGATAAATGTGTCACAGCTACACACCTTCCTAGGCTTAGCCTCTTAGTACCGTCAGTTCGTGAAAAACTTTGCCATGATCGCCAGCCCGCTGCATGGGCTAACGAAAAAGAACCAGCCGTTTCGCTGGGACATTGCACAAGCTTTGATCACATGTCCCGTTCTTGGTTATCTGGATGCATCGCGCGTGTTCATCCTTGACGCAGATCAGCCGACCGAGCCGGCATGCAGCAGAGTTACTGCCACGTCTAGGGCACCGTCCACAATAGCGTCGCCTGTGCTGCTGCTGGACAGTGAGCAGCTCGTTGCCGAGCAGGAGAATGACCCGGTTCTGCATCAAGTACTAGGTTGGGTAAAAGTGGGCCTGAGACTGGATTATACCGCGGTCGCTCATCTGGGGCTAGAGGTTAAAGCTCTCCACTCACAGTTCACCCGTCTAGCGTTGCACCACTCTATCACCACTGGGAACGGCCATGTGGCGCCGGCGAGTGTTTTCAGCTGCTGGTACCAAGGGCTTTGCGGGCATGTGTGCTGAAGATGGTTCATGGGCATGCAGGTTCGGGACACTTTGGAGTAACTAAAACTCTGCGGCGGTTGCGCGCTTGCTTCTACTGGCCGGGCTGTCATACAGATAGCGAACTCTTTGTTCACAGATGCACCTCCTGCACGGCAAAGAAGGGCCCTACCCAGCGCCCGCGAACCCCGCTGCAGGATTTTCGGGTGGGGGCACCCATGGAGTGTATGGGAGTGGACATTCTTGGGCCGATTCCCGTTTCCGATCGCGGTAACAGTTATGTGCTGGTGCACAAAGTGGCCGGAGGCTTTTGCTATGCCTGATCAGAGCGCCTTCACCACGGCCGATTGGGCGCTCTGGAGCAGTTACACAGCGATCAAGGGCGCAACTTCGAGGCGGAGGTGTTTGCGGCGGTGTGCGAGCGCCTCGGGGTGAAAAAGACCCGCACCACGCCCCTTCATCCGCAAAGTGACGGCCTCGTGGAACGCTTTAATTGGACGCTCACCACACAACTTGCCATGCTGACCAGTGATCGGCAACGCGATTGGGACGAACATTTGCCTCTCGTGCTCTAGGCATATTGCACAGCAGTGCAGGAGTCATCGCAGCTAACGCCAGCTGCTCTAATGTTTGGCCACGACCTTCGAACTCCAGTGGACCTTGTTTTCGGACCACCTCCACAACCGGATTTACCCACCAAGCCGGGATTGGATTATTTTTGTTCTTTGTGAGATAAACTGTTCCACGTGCACGAGTTGGCGCGTAACCACTTGGCGGACGCTGGGGTTAAGCAGCGCCGTGTTTATGACACGCACAGCTAGGGGCGAGACTTTGCCATAGGAGAGCAGGTATGGGTGTATTTCCCCAGGAGGAAAAGAGGGCATTCACCTAAACTCATGTCACATTGGGAGGCCCCTGCATGGTAATTGCCCAGCTCTCCGATGTCGTCTACCAGGTGCATCAGACTCTGCGGAGGCCGGACCGCCTCAGGACAATGTTTGCGTTTCTCCCTCCCCCACAGCAGGACTCCGGCGTTCGCAACGCCAGCGCCGACTGCCTTCACGCTTTAGAGACTGAGGTATTGATGGTGACTGGGGACGGTCCCAGCTCGGGTGGGGGCAGTGTGGCGTGGGCGGGGCGGCGGCTGGTGACCGTCATGCCTTGCAGGAGGGGTTCTTTTTGTGTTCACCCTGTTTGGGACGTTGTTCTAGGTTAGTGGCTTCGGCCAAGTTTGAGTATGTTTATGTGTGTGCTATCCTTCTGTATGTGCGTGTGTGCTGGTTTAATAAACTACTCCCAGTCATTACATTGGGCAGCCATCAATCTCACAAGTCCTCCAAGATCCCTGCTAGCGTCAAAAAACGCTACAATATCTTCTTCTCCATTAAACATGTTAATGCTCAGTAGTACACATATATGGTTCTTTAATGTATTTGCATTGTACTAAAATGTATTCTTTATCAATTGACATACACAGTATCCCAAATCACTATGGACGTTAAAAAATACAACAAAAAAACAACACAGTTTTATTTTTTTATGAGGTGTTATTGCAGGATATAGGCCCGTGGCACAGCCATATTCAAATAATTTTTTTTTGTCACATACACAGTCATACACAGTACGATATGCAGTGAAATGCTTACATGACTGCCAGTGACCTTAAAAAAAGAAAATAAAAGCTTATACGTAAAATAAATATCAATAAAAAGAAATATTTAAGAAATAAATTTAACTAGTAAAATAAACTGTACAAATAAGGGCATAATAAAATATTGCAAAATATAGTGGGGGGGAAGTATATATTCATTCATTCATTTTCTATACCGCTTAATCCTTTGTTCAGGGTCGCGGGGGGACCTGGAGCCTATCCCAGGAGACTTCGGGCACTAGGCGGGGTACACCCTGGACAGGGTGCCAATCCATCGCAGGGCACACACACACATACACACACTCACACACCCAATCACCCACTACGGGCAATTTGGGAACGCCAATTAGCCTAACCTGCATATCTTTGGACTGTGGGAGGAAACCAGAGTACCCGGAGGATACCCACCAAGCACGGGGAGAACATGCAAACTCCATGCACACAGAGACGGGAATCGAGCCTGGCCGGGGAATGGAAAGTATATATATAAAATTTAAAATTTAAAGTGACAGTGGTTGTGCAAATATGCATGAAAGGTGACGAATGAAAGTGTCATGTGCAATAGTCCAGATATATAAATACTTAGTGCAAGTGTGTATGAATGTGTCCATGATTGTCCAGTCAATGTCAATGTTGTGAGCTTAAAAAGATGTTATTAGTCCTGTGTGGTGTTGTGATGATTGATGATTGAGAGACCTTATCGCCTGCGGGAAGAAGCTCCTCCTCAGTCTCTCTGTGTTGGCCCTCAGGGAGCGGAATCGCTTTCCAGACCGCAACAGAGAGAACAGTCCATTAATGAGGTCCTTCACGATCTTCCTGGCCTTGGTCCAGCACCGCTTGCTGTAGATCGAGTGTAGATCAGGGAGCTCAGTGCGGATGATGCGCTCAGCTGATCGCACCACCCTCTGTAGAGCTCGTCTGTCCTGCATGGTGCTGTTCCCGAACCAGGTAGTGATGTTTCCCATCAGGATGCTCTCTATGGTGCAGGAGTAGAAATTCCTGAGCAGTGGATCTCCAGATCTTAGAGGGCAGTCTAAAGTCTCTCGAGCGTCTGAGGTGGTACAGATGCTGCCGGGCCTTTTTCACCACGGTGTTGATGTGACAGGACCATGACAGGTCTTGCGTGATGTGAACACTGAGGTATCAGAAGCTGTCCACTCTCTCCACTGGGCTCCTGTTGATGACGGTGGTCTGGTAGTTCCTCTCCTGCTTTGTACTAAAGTCCACTATCAGCTCCTTTGTCTTGTTGATGTTCAGGAGGAGATTGTTCCTCTGTCACCAGTTCTCCAGATTTCCAATCTCCTCTAGGTAGGCTGACTCATCATTGTTGGTGATCAGTCCAAGCAAGACAGTGTCGTCAGCAAACTTGATGGTGGAGGTGTTCAGGGTCGCGGGGGACCTGGAGCCTATCCCAGGAGACTTCGGGCACTAGGCGGGGTACACTCTGGACAGGGTGCCAATCCATCGCAGGGCACACACACACACACACACACACACACACACACTCATTCACACACTACGGGCAATTTAGGAACGCCAATTAGCCTAACCTGCATATCTTTGGATTGTGGGAGGAAACCGGAGTACCCGGAGGAAACCCACCAAGCACGGGGAGAACATGCAAACTCCATGCACACAGAGTGTATGTAATATAGTGTTATAATATATAATTAAAAACCAGTGATAATCAAAACCTCATATGGTTTAAATAAACAAATATCTTATTATCCTGTGCCAGAAAAGTTGGTGTGGGGGGCACTACAGTTAGAGTATGAAGTCACACCAACTGAACACCAACACACAAATGTCAAAATATTATTTATTGCTCTTTTGCAAGAAGAGGCCTGAAGCAAGATCCAATATCCTCCCCAGTTTGCTGAAACCATGAACAGTGTTGATTTTAGTTTCTCCGAGTGTATACTGTAGGTGAGAACAGCTATTCACTTGGGGAGGTGTATATTATTTGCATTTGTATGTGTCTGACTTTGCAAAGCACACCTGTAAAACCTGTTTAAATGTAAATGCTCCTCGCTGCGCTGTTTGGGGGAGGGGCACGCTAATGACGATTTGGTCTGCTGTGTGGAGGCTCGCCCGTGAGATGTTGCGCGCGCACTACACAGCAAAAATATGTTAATATATCATGACTGAAATACAGATACAGGAAGCAAAATGTCTGCTTTTATATAAATTAATGGGGGGAAAATCAGCTTATGTAATTTGTATAAAACGTGGATTACTACAGCGCATCCACTCACAGCCGAAACCAAAGACATCAACGTATCAATGAATTATTAAAATGGCCAGTCAGTTTCCCTGTTGTTTTCTTATCCCCGCCCCCGTTAAAACGGCGCACTGTATTACATTTACATTTAGGCATTTGGCAGACGCTCTTATCCAGAGCAACTTACATTTTTATCTCATTACACATCTGAGCAGTTGAGGGTTAAGGGCCTTGCTCAAGGGCCCAACAGTGGCAACTTGGTGGTTGTGGGGTTTGAACCTGGGATCTTCCGAACCGTAGTCCAATGCCTTAACCACTGAGCTACCCCTGGCCCTATTCATATTCATAGGCTCTGCCTATTCAGTAAAGAAAACCACTATTGTTATTATTTCAATACATACTGTGCAGCTGTGAGAATTGTGGGAGGCATATATATAATGCCCTATGATTCACATTCATTTACAATATGTGCGTCAATGTCCAACTTAAACCAAGCATACGTTGCCACGCTTGGATGCTCAGTAGTGTGCAATGCAGCAAGTGCAAGCCAAATGCAAACAAATAACAAAATAAGAGAGCTTGATTATACTGCATAAACATCATTCAGTACAACTGAATCGCAGAAAAAAATCTACGGTTAATGAATTAAGATGGTTATACAGCAAAAATATTACTTAGTACAACGAAATCTCTGGATCCTTTATGAGACGGCATAAATATTTAATACAACAAATTAAATATTTTGGTTTATATTCTGGTTTATATTATATGGTTAATGTATTTTGGTTTATATTGCAAACGAATAACGAATCAAGAGCCTATGATTATATTGCGTAAATATTATTTTGTACAGACAAATATCTGAATTGTTTTTTTTTTTTTTTTTAGATTTTTTTTTAAACAAATCTCTCAAAAATAGTAAGATGTATTTTGGTTTCATACTGCAAACGAAAAACGAATCCAGAGCCTGTAATTATATTGCATAAATATTATTTTGCACAAATAAATCTCTGAAAAAAACAATGATATTTTATTCACAAATGTACAGTAAGACAATATATTTTGGTTCAGTGCCAGACGAAGTGCGAGCAAATAATGTAATGAGAGGCCCCGATTATACTGCATACATCTTTTTTATTGATTTATTTTTTTATTATCTATTCTGGAAGTTTGATCTATTTGTTTTAGTTATTTCTATATTTAAATCTTGATGTCTTAAACTCTAACAACTGTAAGTATTGTCAAAATAATTTTTTTTTAAAAGCCCTAGTGCTGTTGTTTGTGCTGTTTTCTTTAATAATAACACTAAACAGATAAAAACAGAGAGTCTGTCTAAACAAAATAAAACCAATGTTTTCTAACTCATATTTTTTAAATATAAACATACAGTAAAACATCATTCAGTACAACTGAATCGCAGAAAAATCAGCAAAAATATTATTTAGTACAACGCAATCTTTGGATCCTTGATGAGACGGCATAAATATTTAATACAACAAATTAAATATTTTGGTTTATATTTTGGTTTATATTTTGGTTTATATTATATGGTTAATGTATTTTGGTTTATATTGCAAACGAATAACGAATCAAGAGCCTATGATTATATTGCATAAATATTATTTTGTACAGACAAATATCTGAATTGTTTTTTTTTTTTTTTTAGATTTTTTTTTAAACAAATCTTTCAAAAATAGTAAGATGTATTTTGGTTTCATACTGCAAACGAAAAACGAATCCAGAGCCTGTAATTATATTGCATAAATATTACTTTGCATAAATAAATCTCTGAAAAAAAACAATGATATTTTATTCACAAATGTAAGACAATATATTTTGGTTCAGTGCCAGACGAAGTGCGAGCAAATAATGTAATGAGAGGCCCCGATTATACTGCATACATCTTTTTTATTGATTTATTTTTTTATTATCTATTCTGGAAGTTTGCTCTATTTGTTTTAGTTATTTCTATATTTAAATCTTGATGTCTTAAACTCTAACAACTGTAAGTATTGTTGAAATAATTTTTTTTAAAAAGCCCTAGTGCTGTTGTTTGTGCTGTTTTCTTTAATAATAACACTAAACAGATAAAAACAGAGAGTCTGTCTAAACAAAATAAAACCAGTTTTCTTTATATTTATAGTTTTTCATGCTTGTTGGATGTGTAAATTATCATAATTGTAGTATTTCTTCGCTACAACATATTGTTTTGACTTTATTATGACTTAAGCTCTGAATATATTTAAAAACCGAGACGACGGAAAATGTCAATTTGCGCCACCTGGCGGTCATTTCACGAATTATTTTGAAATGCTACTGGTTTATTTTGGCCGCTGCCACGTTTCCACGGCGGTGAGCACGACGGTAATGAGCAGTCTGGTTGTCCACCTACTGTACACAATGTAATAAACACTAAAAATCACAATATACCACACTTGGCTTAAAATGAGAAAATCCAGATTGTTCTCACAGAAAAATATGTAACTCGGTGCCATATACATCCCTCCCTCAGTGTCACCAAGCTACTCTAAAGACATGTGTAGAGTTAGAGAGAGATACATGTTATTTCCAGGGCCAGATGAATGAGCTTATCTGTGCAGACCTGAACTCCAGAAGAGTATACCAGGATAATATAAACACACACACAACCACTTAAAACAACATGATTTTTATTAATCATGCATTCAGGCAGAAGGTTCCGGGTCATTATGGCCAAAACGGAGAGACTCAGGAGGAGTTTTTATCCACAGGCGATTAGACTCCTCAACCATGATGTGCCACTCTCCCGTTCATAGGACTGGTATACTCAGTATACTCATACACTGCTGTGCTGACATTGCACACTGCACTTTAGTCTGAACTATAAGCATTACTTGCACTACATTCTTATCTTGTTGCATATAGACTCCTGCAAATTAGAGTTTATTATTATTATTATTATTATTATTATTGGCGGCACGGTGGTGTAGTGGTTAGCACTGTCGCCTTGCACCCGGCCAGGCTCGATTCCCATCTCTGTGTGCATGGAGTTTGCATGTTCTCCCCGTGCATGGTGGGTTTCCTCCGGGTACTCCGGTTTCCTCCCACAGTCCAAAGATATGCAGGTTAGGCTAATTGGCATTCCTAAATTGACCGTAGTGTGTGAATGAGTGTGTGAATGTGTGTATGAGTGTGTACCCTGCGATGGATTGGCACCCTGTCCAGGGTGTACCCCGCCTTGTGCCCTAAGCCTCCTGGGACAGGCTCCAGGTCCCCCCGCGACCCTGTACAGATGTCGCCCTTAAAACCCTGCGTGTTTTCCCGCGGGATGCCGCAATTTAGCGCGCGGCTTGCCGCGACTTGCCGGAGGCAACATTTGGGAATTTAAAATAAATGTGTTTTGCTTCACTGAATATCCGCCAGATGGCGCATAGAAGGACTTTATCTAAAAGCCGGTGGTCCGGGAAAGTCAGTTTCCCTATGTTTCCCCGGTGGCGCGCAGATTCAAATCATGATGTCACTCGCTACCTAACGCTGAGAAGGCGAACGAGGATTTTAACAGTTTTTCTCTCGTTTTAAAGTGTTTTTATGAACTTTTTGAATTAAACAAATAACCTATGCATAATAATCGAGTGTCTTTTCGCTGTTTTTTTGTATATTTGAAGATAATTCATACGTTTTAAGCCGCTGCAAAAGGCTGGTTTGCTGGGCGAGTACTGACATCACGACTACTTTTATTACACCTACATTTGTTTATTTGTATATGTATGTTATTAATATTAATTTTTTAGAGATTGTGTGTGCGTGCACGGAGAGTTTGTGTTGATAAGTGTGTGTGGATAAGTTGATAAGTGTATCAGAAAGCTTTAAAATGTTCATTTGAATTAAAATGACACACACACGTCTGTATATACAGTATATCAATTACATATATATCAATTTCATTAGTTCGTTCATTCTATTTGAAGCTTCGGATGTTTATTTTTTTTTTTTGGTTTGGTTAGATTAGTTCTGAACTCGCTTCCGTGAAACTATCGCTAAAACAATGCACTGAGCCCTCCTGAGGATAAAAAGCTTTATTATTGTGTTTGAATAAATATTCAGATCTACCACAGCAGGTAATAAACTATGGTGTGTCATAACCGAAGCAAACACCACGATTATGCCTCGTTTCGTTCGACGGGAACGTGGTTCACTTGGCCGCGGTGTATTATAAACCTGTGGAATGTTTCACTGTTTATGCTCACATAAGAGTAATAAAAGCGAGTGAAATGTGGAAATGATGTGTGGCAACTCAATGAGGACTAAAGCAAAGATTTCGGTAACTCCACTGAGTGTAACATCTGCATAGTGACACTGAACATCTTCACTTTTCCGTTTACCTCTGAAAAAAAAGCTGTATTTTGTTTGTTTATATTTAGAGTTTTTATAACAGTAGAACAAGTACCCGCGCGCACGCACACACATAGACACACACACACACACACACAGACACACACACTCCCCTGAGCCCTCGGGTAACATCCAATCACCGTCGGTATACAAATGAGTCAAGACGTAGCCTAACGTGGTGTCGTGTCGGATTTCAGTGGTCACGGAGTGGGAAGACTTTGAAGAAGCTGCAGTGACAGTAAACAGCTGAACAACTTCACTTTTCCGTTTACCTCTGAGGAAAAAAAGCTGTATTTTGTTTGTTTATATTTAGAATTTTTATAGTAGTATATAAGTTATAGTTTGGTCTGTACTGTAGTTCGCACCCTTGTAGAGAATAAATAAATGAATAACACCTTCATATCCCCTCTCAAGAGTGTCATAGTCCATTGTTAGTTTTAATGATCTGGCTGAAACTAATTATCACTACATAAGCACCCTAACACCATTGATCATGTGTCTCAGCTCAACCTAATTCTATACTTGTAACAGAAAATGTAGATGCAGATTCCAAATGTGTATTTATATAATAGATAGATAGATAGATAGATAGATAGATAGATAGATAGATAGATAGATAGATGTGTGTGTGTGTGTGTGTGTAGGCTCTACGCAGGGGCAAGAGAGGGCAGCGCACCCTTAAATGTCTGCACATGTTAATATATTCCTAAAATGTATATATTACAAGTTGATAAACTGATCTGCGGTAGCGGAAAAATCCGCTGAAAATAGGACATGCTGCAGCGCACGCGCACACACACACATACACACGCGCGCACACACACACACAGACACACCTCCCTTGAGCCCTGCGTCTGTCGGATTTCAGCGGTCACGGAAAGACTTTGAAGCAGTTTATATATGAATCTAAGCTTGAACTTATCAGCATTGTAAATATATAATACTTTTCAAATAAAATCGCTATTACTTTGACCCTGAAGTTTAGTTTAGCACACACAAAAAACAGAAAAGTCATTTCTGGTAAATCAACGGAATGTGTAGTTTATTTACAGTAATTCATTAAAAAATGAATATACATTGTACAGTACACGGTAAACACGGGAAAGATTACAAAATGAAAAAACAAACAGTGTCAGAGAGAAATGCAGGGCAGCTTCTGTCAAAAGTAATTAAAATTTTGATGGATTGATTAAAGATCAAAGGTCAAGGTAATCATATTAAATAATATGGTGACATGTGTAGGTCAAAGGTCACGATAATTCGTGGGAAAGAATGCATACGAGTAAATATATAATGATTTAATTGTATTTATGGTGTCATTTTCCAAACGGTTGTATGATTAAAGATAGTATTAATGTTAAATGATCCCCGTGTGTCCCTGACACACAGACACACACAAGCACTTATTTTTATTATATTAACAATTAGCCGGTATGTTCAGTCCACCACCCTCACCCCCCAAATGTAAAAGCACACATTAGTCCCAAAATCCTCTGTTGATAATTGGTAATGATTATGCGTGGGGACAATATCCCCCACCCGCTCTCACACTCATAAGCACTTATTTTTATTATATTAACAATTAGCCGGTATGTTCAGTCCACCACCCTCACCCCCCAAATGTAAAAGCACACATTAGTCCCAAAATCCTCTGTTGATAATTGGTAGAGTGATATCCTGGAGAGTGATATCCTCACCCGCTCTCACACTCATAAGCACTTATTTTTATTATATTAACAATTAGCCGGTATGTTCAGTCCACCACCCTCACCCCCCAAATGTAAAAGCACACATTAGTCCCAAAATCCTCTGTTGATAATTGGTAGAGTGATATCCTGGAGAGTGATATCCTCACCCGCTCTCACACACATAAGCACTTATTTTTATTATATTAACAATCAGCTGATATGGTCAGTCCATATGATCAGGTATTCCCCCCCCCCCTACCCAAACCCCCGCCCAGCCACCCCACCACCACCCCCCACACGCTGATTCGTTACAAACTCACACAGACCTTCTTCAAATACTTTGCTCTATCGTCTTGGAAAATGTAAAATATTGAGAAGAATATCTTTGCGTGCGCAACAATGGCTGTTTGTCCTAACGCCCCAAAAAAATCTACAACTACTCTGCCAAGATGTTCAAACAGTTTAGAGTGCGCAAATATTCAGTATTGGTCATTATCAAAGGGGTGTACAGCCGGCTTTTTTTTCAATGCGGATTCAGCCGTCGTACAGCTGTTCAGGTTATCAGGACCTGGTCACATCCACTGGAGCAGCGCTACTGAGACCGTATCTTTTGATCAGAGTGGTTGGAAAAAGTTTCGCAAATGGTGCAAGGAGTTTGACTACATTGTTCGAATCGGTATCTTTTCATCAAAGGCCTACACGCGAAAATGGAAAAAGAGTACATCTCCGCAGCAGATATATCGCATCAAAGCCACATTTTTCTCCGAGGACCAGGTTTCACTGCACTTTTCTGGTATTACTGTCGATGACAGCGCTTCTGATAACAAAGAGAACTGTGAAGTGAGGTATGACAGAACCAGTTGGCGCGTTCTACAATGCTACTTTAATCAAATCGACGAATTATTCGACAATGTGGTAAAAAACAAAGAAGCGGATGAAATAAGGGTAAAACTAGATGATTTCTTTTGAGCGGAAACCCCAACCTCCAATCCCCCCCAGCCTGAAGACTCCGCCCTAGCAATGTATAAATGAGCCTATGTACATAATTCGAGTTAAACCTTTGTGGAGCATCAGCAAACAATATGTCTTGTGAATACAAACCCATTTTTTACGGCTCGCAGGCTACCGATGCGGCCTGTTCAGGATTTGAAGAAGGTGATAGCACCGGCGAAAGATTGGGAAAAAGAAATCTTACCTATCTGGCATCCTGTGATGGTGATGAGCATGACGGCTGTCTTTCCACCACCACTTTAGCCATCATCCGTGCTGTGACAGGGGAGCTGTTGGACAGAATTATTGTTCAAGATCTTAAGGACAATTGCCACGGATGTGCTATTGATCACCCAAGTCAACTCCAGCACGCGTGTTTGTTCGATCCTGACAACTACTATTTACACATGAACGCCTTCAGATTGCTGAAAAAACTGTTTAAACCGTGGATGAAATACACTTTAGCAAGAGCTTTGAAATTGTGTGGAATCAACCACGTGCCACCCCTGGAAAAAATTCAAGGCATCGCTGAAGCTGTTGTGTGCGATTGGCGAGATGAACCCAACCTCAAAACTGTGGTGAGCGAGCTCAAAGAGAAAACGAAAGAGATTTGTGGAGAACAAGTTTATGAAGACATCGTGGACTACTGGACCTTTCACTCATCTCTGGAGCCCCCTGATCAGCCACATACTGTACATGGGAAACTTCAAAACATGCTACATCAATTCTGACTCCGAGAAAGATCTGAAGACCCAATTCACCTCTGCTCTCCAACAAATCGTTGAACTGAGAGTTGGCGACCCTAGTATTTTTCTAATCAACTTCGTGTTGATGAAGACCTTGTTTATCAAATAGAAATACTCATGAGCTATGCACGAAATTGGTGCTCTTTGTGTAAGCTATGTAAATATCCAATATCCTTTCCACACTTATGTTCACCGAGTTTTATCTGCTATGATTGTTGACCCTTTTGACTGTAAAACTAGTCATGTAATATGTATCTTAACCTATGTAACCGATATGTGTGTTTCTAAATTACTTAGAAAGGTAAATGTCTTTCATATGTTTGATTATCTGTTTGAATATTCCATGAAAAAATGTAAATCTCACCCACATTACGAGCTGCCTGAGAATAAATGCATACTCTACACCGATGTTTGGTCATTCTTGTCTCGTTATCCCGAAATGACTGAGCGTTTGTTAAAGAATATATATTATACACCGTCAGACCCTGGGTCGTACGGCGGTGTTGAAAGTCTCCAAAGAGCCATCGTAGAGAAAATAGGAAAAAGAGTTAATGATTCTGAGATAAAAAACTGGTTAGCGGAGCAGGACGCATACACTCTACATAAACCGATATCTACCAAGTTTAAAAAAAACAAAGTTTTTGTAAAAAACATTGATGAACAATGGCAAGCTGATTTAGTTGATATGAGCAACTTGTCAGACAGTAATGATAACGCAAAATTTTTGATAACGTGTATAGATATTTTATCCAAATATGCTTGGGTGCGAGTGTTACGAAACAAGTCTGGATCCGAGGTCACTAAAGCTTTTGATTCTATTCTGAAGCAAGGAAGAATCCCCCAAAAATTACAAACCGATCAAGGGAAGGAGTTTTTCAACAAACAGTTTCAAACCTTAATGGAGAAACACAACATTACTCACTTTGCCACTGGTACGGGGCAAAAGGCTTCGGTGTGTGAAAGATTCAACAGAACCCTAAAGACTAGGATGTGGAGATATTTTACAGCTTTTAACACAAGAAAATACAACGACATTGTGCAGGATTTGATTCACGCCTACAATAACAGTCACCATTCCAGAGCTGGTGGTCAATCGAGTTAAAAATCCCAAACAACACGACCAACTTATAACTTCGTACAATCAAATCACGCGAGATAAAAGAGGGTTTCATTTGAGGAACTGTTCACAGATAAAAAGATTCAGGGTTGTGTACGATAAACGTGTTTTATTGTCTGATTTCACTACTCTTCCTTATGGTTATTAAGTTTGTTCATGTTTATATGTATGTGTGTATCTATGTATATAGTTCATTTGTTTGTTTCTGTTGATTTGTTCATTAGTCATGGAAAATCTAAATGTGACTACGTTTGACACGAGGATGCAACTACCATTTTCATGTATCGTGTGTGGACCTAGTAATAGCGGTAAATCGTATTTTATCAAACTTTTGCTGGAAAACTGTGATGCGGTAATGTCGAAAGCCCCCGAAAACATTGTGTGGATTTTTTCTTGTTGGCAACCTCTGTATGATGAATTGTTGACGAGAATAAATATAAATTTTATTCAAGGAATCCCCGATTCTTTGTGTGATGATGAACTGTTTCCACCCAGCAAAACAAACTTATTGGTAATAGATGACTTAATGGAATCCGCAAGTAAGAACGACGAAGTAGAAAAGGCTTTTACAAAATACACCCACCACAGAAATCTGAGCGTTATCTATCTTGTTCAAAATTTGTTTTTTCAAGGTAAGACTAGTAGAACAATCAACCTCAACAGCAACTACATGATTCTTTTTAAAAATCCTAGAGATAAATTACAGATCAGCGTACTGGTTCGTCAGATGTATCCGAGTAACAGCAAGTATTTTTTAGAAAGTTTTCAAGATGCCACCGCCAGACCATACGGATATTTATTGGTTGATCTAAAAGCTGTATTTAGTCCCTCAACATCAACTTGATAAACTGAGAAACTCCACCACGGAGAAAGAGAGTTTAAGAAAAACTGTTGAAAACAACTTAGACGAGGCAATTCGTCACATTTTGGTAAGGTCAGATCTGAATGAATACGAGAAGGCTAAACTCTACACATCGACCCTGCAAAGGTTTTTAAACTTGGTTAAACTAGGAGAGCAGGAAACCAGTGAACTCACTCTAAGCCTACCTAAAATACCGGAAAGCAAAACAGAAGCAGCCGTCACTGAACGTTCACAAACTCCCGGAGATGAAATTCTACAAGAGGTGATTGCCAACGTTTCTGCAAGAAACAAAAGAAATGCTTCATACATTATGGAAAAAATTCTTAAATCCGACAATGTCGGTTCATGGAACGATGATGGTGAATTTATTTTTAAAGGAAACACTATTAAAGGGTCTCACATGGTTGATCTGCTGAAGGATCTCACAGCCCCTTATAAAGTATCTGAAGATCGGAGACCTTTAGGTTGGAGGGAATTGTTACAAACTGTAGCGAACCTAAACATACCCTATTCAACTATACCTAGCGGGGATGTTAGACGCAAAATAACAGACATAAAAAGATCTAAAGATCCGTACTCCCCCAGTCTAGTTTCCTCATCATCCGCTAAAAAGAAAGACTCTTTGACCCACGAACGTGTATTTAAATCACCCGATCTTAGCACATCTGTCTGGTTGGATTTTTAAATGACTGACAAGGAACTACGATTGTTGCTTTGTATTTTGCTACCATTTATTTCAATAAAACTCTTTGCATCAAGAATTTTGTGAAGCATCATCATCATTTGATAGTCCACTACACACATTAATGAAACATGTTCATAGAGCTAGCACATTGTACACAACTAAATGAGTGCTTTTTTTTATTTACTCTAGGGTACAATTTTTTAACAAAACCCACAACTGCATTATCATTTCTACTTAAATCGTTGCTATACATAGACATGATATGATTAAACGAGTAACCTTTAGCTCTATGACACAGAAAAAATACACAGTGTTGTCCGCAACAAACTGAATTAAAATTTTGAACTTGAACAGGGTTATATTTTATTTTGCTACAGTTCATTCTTAAAAAATTATTAATAGAATCAGGAAATAGTTCGTAGTCCGGGGGGTTTCCGTACGAGTCAAAAAATTCTCCAGAGGTTTCATCATTAAGACATAAAGCTAGCCAGTGTTCACCCGGCATGTGTCTCTGGTGCGTATTCACGATGAATAAGGCTGGATAATGTCTCAGTGTATTCGTAGGTAACTCGTCGCTAGCCATCACTCCGCAGAATATTTTATCTATTTCAGAGCAGCTTCTCATAACGACGGTTAGTTCTCTGGTATCCATGCGTTACTGGTAATCGATGAGCACGTTCCTCCGGTTGTTTATTTCTAGAATACTGTCAAAACTCGCGTACACTATTAGATTCACGGTTCTTGGGAGAGGCTGTCGAAATCTGAGTTCCAGACGCATATTCCCCGACCTTATTAATGACAAATGCTTGCCACAATCGTCGTCAGGATTCAGGTTGAATGCGAATAAAGTATAACCGTTGGCATACTCTTCTCTGTTGATCGCCATCGACTGATCCTTTAGCTCCTTTCCAGATGCTAAAATTAAAGAATGGAATTCACGAACCGCGTTCCCGGTCTGAAAAACCGGTTGAAACGGTTTTGCAGGATACTGAGCACCATCTACATAGAGTGCTACAAATTCTGTATCGTAATGTTGAAAATTAAATGGGTTCTTATTGTATGCTACGCTGAAGGCATCGTTGTCTACCATTCCAAAGATCACGGTTTTAGGTAATGGGCCTATGAAAAGATTCTCTTGTGAGCAAATGCGGCTCCCCGCAGCTAGGCTGAAGGTCTTCATGCAGACTCTTTCGATAGGATATTTGGCGGTTGCGATAAGTAGCGCTTGTGCATGACCCAGTTTTACCGGTGGTGAGACGGTTACTTTCTTCACAAAAAGAGAGGCGTTGAGTATTTTAAGTGCGAAATTGGCATTTCCTTCTTTCATTAAACAAAATTCATCTTTACTACGAACCATTTTAATCCTCAAATCGACGCCATTGAGTAAAAGTTTATCTTGAAAAAATATATCAGAGTGAATATGTCCAATTAGGTCAAAGGTGTTGCTTTCAGCACTGAATCGAGCCCTTTTTTTAAGTCCATCATTTCGACCTTCCGGATCAGTGACATCCATATGCCCTGCAGTGTCTTTGTAAAATAATCCGGTGCAAAATTGTGTTTCCAGGGTATCTTTTCCATAGTTGAGAAGACATTCAAAAGCAGCACGGTATGGGTAGGTACTGCTGGACTGAGAAATAAGGCGATCCCCTAAGACAACATCCACTTGTGAGAAAAGTGATGCTATAGCATAGTTAACAACTCCCACCTTTGCATCATTAGCAATGTTGGAACCATCTGCATTCACAATTTTACATGATAGTTGTAAAAAAGTGTTTGGTAAATCATAATAAAATTCCCCGCTCGATGCGATAAAAAACTCAATCGGCGAGTTGTCCGTTAGAGCGGAAAGGGGCGGTATTTCAACGTAAGTGTATTTTTCGATGCTCGTTTGGGTATACGGTACCGTGAAAATGTCCAATTCTGACTTTGTACACTCTGAGGATAGATTGTGTAAGAAAGCCATGATGTTAAAAAATGCTCAGCAGCTTCCTTTTGCGAGAGATGGGCTGACGCTTGTTGCCTCTCTGCTTGCTCTTTTTCACACTGCTCTTGATTTTAGTTAGCTTACGTCTTTTATTCGGAACCGTGTGTCGATCTCCCGGGGGTTTCTTAGATTTTTTACGCGCAATCAATGCTAGACCCGACCCATCCTGATTTCCAGTTTGAGCTTTGCTTATAATGTTACTCACTACATCACTCACAATACCCTTAGCTGCGGTTTTTAAATGAGGTTTCGCGATAGCAAACCCCCTTTTTATGAACGGAACCGCCATTCGAAAAAGACCTTTGAACAGACCACCTAGACCCGCCCCATACATGGTGGGGCTTCCGGAAAATCCTGGCAAGCCATTTCCCGCTTGCGTCGTATAGTATTCGATATAGGCTTGCGGATCTATATATCCTCTATCCATCATTTTACAGACGGAACGTATGCTTAGCCGGTCTGAAGTGTAGTTTAGCTATAAACTTCCCGTACCTGAAAGGTATAATCTTGTTCTGATCAGACTTGACTTCAATTACAATATCGGTAATGTGGTTCTTGGTGAGCGGTACGTAATGCGGCTTATCATAAGTAATAGTGACGACTTTGTTGTTTTCACCCGATATATGTACACATCTCAGTAATTGGACGAAGCTGTCACCGACTCGTTGATACTCAATAATGTCCGTATATACGTACATTGTGTAAAACCCTGCATGAATATCCGCGGGATTTGGGGCTTCTTGATGTCGGAATGTCAGCGGTATGTCGGGTATCAAACCGAGCATATAGGCTAAGCTTCCATTGGCTTTGAAAGTATAAGGTTTTAAGCTCTCCACACTTATTTTATTTTTCACTGGGTTATAGGACATCTCCATGTCAAGTTTCAATGCTTTTATAGGTTTGTTAATTTCATTAACCAGTTCTATGATACTTTTATAAAACCCAGGACTGATATTAAAAAAATGGTCGTGGATTTGATTTCCCTCCTTCACACTAATGTTACATAGAGTGTCTTGCTGTGATAATGAGTACCAGCTATGGATATATTGAACCTCTGAAAGCGCTACCTCCCAGTCACCTTTGAGATCTATTGGCTTGGCGAATTTAGTAGTATAGTGAGAAATCTTGTTATTCGGATAAATATCCCTCGATGCGTTGCTTGGAAGGGTCACAAAGAATCCGCACTCATCCATGGCTTAGTGATTAAAGGTAACAGTTATGATTGTGACGTTTGCTTTTAAATTCTAATGCTCGATGTTAACCACGTCTTTGGCAGGGACCCAGGAATTGAATTTTTCAGGCCACCCCACCCACTTCACCAGACAGACTTTTTTCCGATTTTGGATCTTGACGGACAAGATTTTCTCTATTTTGAACGCTCTGTCTTTTCCAATGATAATCTTTTGTAACTCAGGTTCATAAAACGCACCTTCAATTTCTTGATTATCATAATCACACAGTTTATATACCGGAGGATCTCTCGGAATCCGCTCAGAAATTGTAAAATATTCATCAGTAAAGTTTTGCTCATAGCCTTTTTCAAACTGTCTTTTTAAACGAGAAATCCTAACAGTATCACCGACTTTAAACTTAAATTTTAGTTTCTTTACTTTCGGTGACCATAGTCCATAAAGGGTTTTAAATACTCTAAAAGAATTGGCTTCATTTACCTCGATAGGTTTCATTTTAATGCTGGAATGGTGACTGTTATTGTAGGCGTGAATCAAATCCTGCACAATGTCGTTGTATTTTCTTGTGTTAAAAGCTGTAAAATATCTCCACATCCTAGTCTTTAGGGTTCTGTTGAATCTTTCACACACCGAAGCCTTTTGCCCCGTACCAGTGGCAAAGTGAGTAATGTTGTGTTTCTCCATTAAGGTTTGAAACTGTTTGTTGAAAAACTCCTTCCCTTGATCGGTTTGTAAGTTTTGGGGATTCTTCCTTGCTTCAGAATAGAATCAAAAGCTTTAGTGACCTCGGATCCAGACTTGTTTCGTAACACTCGCACCCAAGCATATTTGGATAAAATATCTATACACGTTATCAAAAATTTTGCGTTATCATTACTGTCTGACAAGTTGCTCATATCAACTAAATCAGCTTGCCATTGTTCATCAATGTTTTTTACAAAAACTTTGTTTTTTTTAAACTTGGTAGATATCGGTTTATGTAGAGTGTATGCGTCCTGCTCCGCTAACCAGTTTTTTATCTCAGAATCATTAACTCTTTTTCCTATTTTCTCTACGATGGCTCTTTGGAGACTTTCAACACCGCCGTACGACCCAGGGTCTGACGGTGTATAATATATATTCTTTAACAAACGCTCAGTCATTTCGGGATAACGAGACAAGAATGACCAAACATCGGTGTAGAGTATGCATTTATTCTCAGGCAGCTCGTAATGTGGGTGAGATTTACATTTTTTCATGGAATATTCAAACAGATAATCAAACATATGAAAGACATTTACCTTTCTAAGTAATTTAGAAACACACATATCGGTTACATAGGTTAAGATACATATTACATGACTAGTTTTACAGTCAAAAGGGTCAACAATCATAGCAGATAAAACTCGGTGAACATAAGTGTGGAAAGGATATTGGATATTTACATAGCTTACACAAAGAGCACCAATTTCGTGCATAGCTCATGAGTATTTCTATTTGATAAACAAGGTCTTCATCAACACGAAGTTGATTAGAAAAATACTAGGGTCGCCAACTCTCAGTTCAACGATTTGTTGGAGAGCAGAGGTGAATTGGGTCTTCAGATCTTTCTCGGAGTCAGAATTGATGTACCATGTTTTGAAGTTTCCCATGTATGTGGCTGATCAGGGGGCTCCAGAGATGAGTGAAAGGTCCAGTAGTCCACGATGTCTTCATAAACTTGTTCTCCACAAATCTCTTTCGTTTTCTCTTTGAGCTCGCTCACCACAGTTTTGAGGTTGGGTTCATCTCGCCAATCGCACACAACAGCTTCAGCGATGCCTTGAATTTTTTCCAGGGGTGGCACGTGGTTGATTCCACACAATTTCAAAGCTCTTGCTAAAGTGTATTTCATCCACGGTTTAAACAGTTTTTTCAGCAATCTGAAGGCGTTCATGTGTAAATAGTAGTTGTCAGGATCGAACAAACACGCGTGCTGGAGTTGACTTGGGTGATCAATAGCACATCCGTGGCAATTGTCCTTAAGATCTTGAACAATAATTCTGTCCAACAGCTCCCCTGTCACAGCACGGATGATGGCTAAAGTGGTGGTGGAGAGACAGCCGTCATGCTCATCACCATCACAGGATGCCAGATAGGTAAGATTTCTTTTTCCCAATCTTTCGCCGGTGCTATCACCTTCTTCAAATCCTGAACAGGCCGCATCGGTAGCCTGCGAGCCATAAAAAATGGGTTTGTATTCACAAGACATATTGTTTGCTGATGCTCCACAAAGGTTTAACTCGAATTATGTACATAGGCTCATTTATACATTGCTAGGGCGGAGTCTTCAGGCTGGGGGGGATTGGAGGTTGGGGTTTCCGCTCAAAAGAAATCATCTAGTTTTACCCTTATTTCATCCGCTTCTTTGTTTTTTACCACATTGTCGAATAATTCGTCGATTTGATTAAAGTAGCATTGTAGAACGCGCCAACTGGTTCTGTCATACCTCACTTCACAGTTCTCTTTGTTATCAGAAGCGCTGTCATCGACAGTAATACCAGAAAAGTGCAGTGAAACCTGGTCCTCGGAGAAAAATGTGGCTTTGATGCGATATATCTGCTGCGGAGATGTACTGTTTTTCCATTTTCGCGTGTAGGCCTTTGATGAAAAGATACCGATTCGAACAATGTAGTCAAACTCCTTGCACCATTTGCGAAACTTTTTCCAACCACTCTGATCAAAAGATACGGTCTCAGTAGCGCTGCTCCAGTGGATGTGACCAGGTCCTGATAACCTGAACAGCTGTATGACGGCTGAATCCGCATTGAAAAAAAAGCCGGCTGTACACCCCTTTGATAATGACCAATACTGAATATTTGGGCACTCTAAACTGTTTGAACATCTTGGCAGAGTAGTTGTAGATTTTTTTGGGGCGTTAGGACAAACAGCCATTGTTGCGCACGCAAAGATATTCTTCTCAATATTTTACATTTTCCAAGACGATAGAGCAAAGTATTTGAAGAAGGTCTGTGTGAGTTTGTAACGAATCAGCGTGTGGGGGGTGGTGGAGGGGTGGCTGGGCGGGGGTTTGGGTAGGGGGAGGGGGGAATACCTGATCATATGGACTGACCATATCAGCTGATTGTTAATATAATAAAAATAAGTGCTTATGTGTGTGAGAGCGGGTGAGGATATCACTGTCCAGGATATCACTCTACCAATTATCAACAGAGGATTTTGGGACTAATGTGTGCTTTTACATTTGGGGGGTGAGGGTGGTGGACTGAACATACCGGCTAATTGTTAATATAATAAAAATAAGTGCTTATGAGTGTGAGAGCGGGTGAGGATATCACTCTCCAGGATATCACTCTACCAATTATCAACAGAGGATTTTGGGACTAATGTGTGCTTTTACATTTGGGGGGTGAGGGTGGTGGACTGAACATACCGGCTAATTGTTAATATAATAAAAATAAGTGCTTATGAGTGTGAGAGCGGGTGAGCATATCACTCTCCAGGATATCACTCTACCAATTATCAACAGAGGATTTTGGGACTAATGTGTGCTTTTACATTTGGGGGGTGAGGGTGGTGGACTGAACATACCGGCTAATTGTTAATATAATAAAAATAAGTGCTTATGAGTGTGAGAGCGGGTGGGGGATATTGTCCCCACGCATAATCATTACCAATTATCAACAGAGGATTTTGGGACTAATGTGTGCTTTTACATTTGGGGGGTGAGGGTGGTGGACTGAACATACCGGCTAATTGTTAATATAATAAAAATAAGTGCTTGTGTGTGTCTGTGTGTCAGGGACACACGGGGATCATTTAACATTAATACTATCTTTAATCATACAACCGTTTGGAAAATGACACCATAAATACAATTAAATCATTATATATTTACTCGTATGCATTCTTTCCCACGAATTATCGTGACCTTTGACCTACACATGTCACCATATTATTTAATATGATTACCTTGACCTTTGACCTTTAATCAATCCATCAAAATTTTAATTACTTTTGACAGAAGCTGCTCTGCATTTCTCTCTAGTGTCTACTTTATAAACAGCTTAGTATGTGCGTTGAGATGCTGAAATCCCTTGCATGTTTTTGCTTCCAAGTGGAGAGATATTTGACCGATAGCCTAGAACAAAAGATCTATAGGTGTGATCACAACCCCCTCCGACCGACCGTGCCATCAATCACTGACCACCTCAGAAGTTCCCTCCAATGTATGGCTGCAATACTTGTTTTGCAAGTATTTTTAACACCATTCAAAGGCTTCAAAGGGGCAGTTATCGGCTATGACACGTTGAAGGAGAACTTAATAGTTCTCAAAAATAGTGTAAATGTCCGCAACAATCACTAACCATTAAAATGTTTTTTTTTGTAATTAAACACGAAAATATTAATTATATTTCCATATATACACACACATACACATACACACACACACACACACACACACAAGGGCGTAGGTTTGCTAGGTTTTCTTAATATGGTGCGAAATCACTTTACATTAATACTAGCAATGCTTTGATTTATATTAATCCACTCGAAATGCAATTCATTAAGTTAAATTAAGGAATAGTGTAAAGTTAAAGGAATGTTTCATAACTGACAAAAAGATAGTCTTTAATAAAATAAAAACTATTCTTTATTGAGCCTTAGTGCAAATGAAACATCTCAATCATCTGTATATATATACTGTAAAAGTAGATTACATCTAAACATGAACTACTAGGTAGAGTACCACACAACAGCTCAATGCCTATTGCTCCTATATGAAGGAGACAAAAACATGCCTTCGCCTCTCGTTAACAAAAATAAACTGCTGGCATATTTGTTTGACATCAATATTGTCCAGGCTGTTCTTTTTATCTTCTGATAAACACTAAAGATGATATTTTGTAGAATGCTGAAAACCTGTAATCATTGATTTACATAGTATTTGTTTTTCCTGCTACGGAAGTCAATGTTTTCAGCTTTTTTCCCCAATATCTTATTTTGTATTCAACAAAATAAAGAAAATCATTAAAGTTTGGAACCACTTAAGGAGTAAATAGTGAGTAAAGTTTTTTTGGGGGTGAACAATGGCTTTGACCCTAACTCTTCCCCTCTGACTGCACTAGGACCGGACAGCATTGCCACCTGATGAAATAGCGTGACAAAAAAGTGAAATGTCAGTTCAAAACTTTTGCCAAAAACACTAATGAATCACTTACATCCTCAGCCTATCACTCCTCATAATGCTAAATATTAGTATAATCAACATGTATAATACACGCACACATATTATATGTTATATACTGTATAATCAACATTCAGATTGACCTCCTGTGAACTCGCCTCTTCACCTGAACTACAACATGGCTGATCTGCTTCTGTCCCCTAATTGAAAAACATTGAGGGATTCCTTATGAGCATGGACAAAGAATGCCTCAGCCTATTATTGGTAACAATGTTAAATCTCAGGACAACTACAGTGGCTTGCAAAAGTATTCGCCCCCCGTGAACTTTTCCACATTTTGTCACATTACAGCCACAAACATGAATCAATTTTATTGGAATTCCACGTGAAAGACCAATACAAAGTGGTGTACACGCGAGAAGTGGAACGAAAATCATACATGATTTCAAACATTTTTTTTTTACAAATAAATAACTGAAAAGTGGGGTGTGTGTAATTATTCAGCCCCCTTTGGTCTGAGTGCAGTCAGTTGGCCATAGACATTGCCTGATGAGTGCTAATGACTAGAGAGCACCTGTGTGTAATCTACACTCTCTCCATCGCTGTCTGGTATACAGCACAGGTGTTTAGGTTCTGTTACCTGACAAAACAGGATAAACAGATGCCATTTAAACAGCAATCATTTTATTTCACTTTTTCTGAGTCTTAGTGTGCAAACCTCGAATCAAATCATTAATGTTCACCAAGTAAGTGAATGCATTTTAAAAACTATTTTTCTGAAGTGGATTGTCTATTGGTGTCAAACTAATATACTAATATTGCCATATGGCTAGAATTTTGTTACAATACTTTCACAATACTGATTTCTGACAAACAGTCACTAGATTAGGAGACTGACAGGGATCATATTTATACTTTTACATTTAGCTGTTTAATCTGCTGTTAGTTTTACGTCCGTATTCACAGACTATATTCTGGCCTGCTGTACTGAATGTGAGTCCACTGCATTTGGCGCTGCTTGTGTCTGAACGCAGCCATAGTCTATCACATGATGGCAGGGAAAGGCACAGCCAATCAAAATGTTCATATGTGTTTTGGGGGCGGGAGGACTCAAGGAGAGAACGTGATTTATCCCTTTCTGCGTGTCTAGGTTAATGTTGACAGAACGATTAAAAAAAAAGTGGATTAAATTATTGGTGGGGACATTTCAATGGTCGGAGGATATTGGTGGGGACACATCCCCTCCGTCCACCCTAAATCTACGCCCCTGTATATATATAATTTAAAACTATTTATTCATTTGTCTTTTATTTACTTACTTACTTGCGAATGCTTTTTTAGGGCTCTAAAAACTACGGCAGTATGAATGACAATGGAATAGGACGTGTGAGTTGCACCAGTCACACACACACACACACACACACACACAATAAATATATATATATATATATATATATAATTAAATTCTTAAAACATCGTGTTCACCCATGCACTGAAAAAAAGAACTTGTAAGATTTCCTTGATAAATTCCTCATAACAATTTGGACACAGATTTTAAGTAAATTTTATTGCTCCAATATTAAGGCTGAATCCCAACCCTTCCCCCTACCCTTCCATTTGACGCGTTCACGTGCAGGGGTAGTGGTGTCTCATTTCTCTTTTGGTTGGAGGTGTAGGGGGAGGAGGGAAGGGCCAGATAGCCCTCCAAGATTTTTCAGGACCTCACTTCAAACGAAGGGCTAAGCGAAGTTTTCAACATGGCTGCTCACTCGAGCAAACAGACCCATAAATGTTAAGTCATATTTGCCATTAATAAAGATTTTTATGACAAGTTTTCATTATATGTATATTACCTTTAGTCTTGTGTTTGTGTTTATGGTGATGTTCTGTAAAGAAACGTTTGCAAAAAAAATCACTAAAGTTTGCTAGCGGATAGCACATATTGCACAATATTACAAATATATATTTTTATGTCACATACACTTTACTGAATTCTACAAACAAATATGAAAGTTCAGTAGCACGGCATTTTGCCGAGCATTTGATAACGCATTGTTTGTTTTGCTTACGGCCATACACTATTGTTTTGCTTACACTATTCTTACTTATTGCAACGTGACCACAGTTTTGTAATTTATATTCTGTATATGGACGGCTGAGGAAACCCGAAGACTCATCCGTGTTCGTGGTGAAAATGAGCAACTTTTTTAAAAATCGAAATACGGCGCAAAAAACCTTTGGGAGTGAGTAATCTCTCTTATTGGAATGTGTGATAAACATCGGCGCATGTCCTCTGACGTAACATTAGGAACCAGCGACAACGTATGATGACGTATAACAGTGTTGTCCCATTTCTTAGGGAAAATATTTATACCCTTCCCCTTTCCACTTCGTTTCAAGGGACAAGGGGAAGAAAATAGAATTGTGATTCAGCCTAAGTAAAACTCACCCGTAATTGTCAGGTAAAATTTACTTAATTAAATTAACAATGAAAGAAATCAAGTAAAAGTTACATAATTATATTTAATGTACAAATTAGATTTATTTAAAATAATCAAGTAAAGTTGCAGGAACCTTAATTTTATGAAATTACTATCATTTTGTTTTGTGAGATTTTCCCTTAACTTGGTTTTATCAATTTATATTACTCCCTATAATAATGTAAACATTGCTAATTTATGTTTTGGAAAGAAACTTAAGTAATTATTTCATCTATATCTTTCATAAATCACACAACTAAAATATAATTAAACAGTTTATTCACCAACATTACCAAATATTTGTGACATTCACAGTCTAGATCCAAGTTGTCTTTTTAATAAAAGTGCATTCAGCTAAATTTTGCATCCATAGAAAAAAACTGCACGGCACCAAATCAAATTCAAATTTTATTAGTCACATACACAATCATACACAGTATAATATGCAGTGAAATGCTTTCACCAGGGCCTGAAATACTTGTTTTAAACAAAATTGTGTAAAATAATAAATAAATAAAATACAGCATTCATTTAGAAATAAAGTACAGCAGAAAATACATTAAACAAACTGTAGAATAAACGTTAAAACGTAATAGCCCTCGGAAGCAGTGAAGTTGCAACATTCAAATCAGCACTCTGGACTAGTGCACTTAAAAGTATGCCATTGAAACCATAACGCATTAAAACATTAAGCTGAACATGTAAACACAACATGTAAAGACTTGTAGTCAAGCCAAATCAAATGTTTTAAGATAACTTCATCTTTAAAGTTTGCACTTTTGGTGATAGCTTAATCCCATCAAGTTCTAGAAGAACTTTCTGAAAATAGCTCAAATGTGTAGCGCAGTGCTCGGAGCTATTGCCACATTCTTGCAAAATTTCCTCTCCTTCAAGGACTATGGATACACCAACTGGTCCTTCCCCTTCAACAGCACAGACGACAAGGATTTTAAGAAGGTGCATACTGGCATCACTTCGTCTGTCCCCCTGCATAAAATGTACAAGAAAATAAATAATTTATTTTGAGAAACAAAAAAAAAATCTGAATTGCTTCAACCTGTGCTGACTTCATTTCACAGAGAAAAAAATAAAATAAATAATTGATAATAAAAAATGACCATCACTTCATATACTTCAGATTGTTAAACTTGGGGTAAATTGCTTTAGCAATAATCTTGCATCACTAAAACATTGTAAAACATGGCATGAGATGGCTACACTCCATAGATTACTCTGCACCTTTACAGTGTCAGGAAATCCTATGATGAATGCTGAGTTTGTATTTAAAGGGTTAGTCCAAACATGAAAATTCGTTCAATAATTACTCATATTTATATATTCATTTGCATTTATATGCTTCTGTCCAATACAACAAACACTATATTCAAGGTATTAATAAATTGTATAATTAATAAGAAAACAATGCTTTACCAGGCAATCATCAAAGAGATCCTCTTCAGATTCACGTCTCATCTTTACGCTTTGTTTCTGTGAAAATATTTACATTGTATCATTACATAATCTTTTATTCGTACAACTACATTTAGCCATTTCTTCATCTTTTGTAAGTTTGCCTTTATCCAAAGCAAATTACAAAAGAGGAAGGCATCAAGCATGTCAAGCAGTGCTACTAACACAAAGTTTCTGACACCGTTAGAAAAATACAAGATAGATCAGCGAGGGATTAAGGAAAAAGTAAGAAGCAAGAATCATGTGTGGAAAGATTAAGCATGCAGGGTCACAGGATGACTCGACTTATTTTTATTGTCTGCAATGCGATTTAGACAAATTAGAACTGCGGTCAAGCCAGCCGCGATTGATTTTAGTGTGCGCACATATTACAGTGATTACGGTAGTTTCAGGAACGACACAGAGACAACGCGCTTTCAGAGCGCTTTTCATTTAGACGCCCAGGACTGAGAGATAATACAACATGCTCGTCAATTTTTACTTGCTTATTTATTTGCATTTCTGCTTTAATATCCGTGTTATTTATTGGTGACTTTGACGGTTGTCTGTTACAATATTTTTCTTAAATATTCACCATTCAAATAATTGTTTTATGTAGATAAGTTACAGCAGAATTCGTAGAAAACAGACAAAATAATGTATTTAGTCTTTCTAAATACCAGAATTGATTTTTATTTTGTTTTACTGTTCAAAAGTAGCAGTTATTCTTCAATGAATGTTTTCTATAATGAGGATTAACGTCTGCTTTGGAAGAGAGGTCAAATAAACAAATGTTCACAATGGGGAAAAAAAGTTAAATAAAATGCCTTTATTTCACTTCAGAGACCTATGAAAAAATAAATTCTAGTAAGTATAAAACGCCATGGTCAGTTTTTATCCCATATAATGTACACAGATTATATGATAAAAAAAAAAAGTAGAAAAAAACAATGATCAGTTCTTATTCAGGACGTCCCATACTATATACACACCAAATATGAAACAATTTTACTGTAGCATTTTTGAGATATTGGACATTGTTACACTTTAAAGGGGTATAAAGACCCCATTCCTAATAAGTAGAAAAAAACAATGATCAGTTCTTATTCAGGACGTCCCATACTATATACACACCACATATGAAACTATTTTACTGCAGCATTTTTCAGATATGGGGCATTATTACATTTTAAAGGGGTATAAAGACCCCATTTCTAATAAGTAGAAAAAAACAATGATCAGTTCTTATTCAGGACGTCCCATACTATATACACACCACATATGAAACTATTTTACTGCAGGATTTTTCAGATATGGGGCATTCTCTCTGTGTTGTTCATGAAACTACCGTAATCACTGTAATATGCGCGCGCACTAAAATCAATCGCGGCTGGCTTGACCGTGTTTTTCTGAACCGCGGCTGGCTTTACCGCAGTAAATTAGAGCTGCTGTCAATACTGTATGAACATATGTACAGGTTCTTTACTCGTAACTCATTAATAAAGTTCGGCTTCAGAAAAAAAACGTTTATTGCTAGTGCTCTTTTACCATTTAATGCTTTAACACACACGACTCAGTTTGTTCAGAAATGGCATCTAACTGGCGAGCCTTTGTCTGAACACGCCGTTTTCACTCGGGGTGGGGGTAAGAAACACACATCTCGGTGTATTAATCCGCGCGCTCGGTTCATTATTATTTTATTTATTTATTTATTTACCACAGGACCCATGGGGGCTCCGTAGGTTCAGGTTTTTACACGAAAACGGTGTTTTGTGAATCTCCACACTATTAAAAACTGAAATTGCTAATTGTACGTCCTGAGATTAAGATGAACATTAATTGGGAGTCATGAAAGCGAGAATCACATCCAAAAAAGAAAGCTAAACTTACCTCGAACACGACAAACTCCAGCTCCAGCCACGCCGTGTTGTACTGTACCTCCGTGATGATCCACAAGCGACTGATCCACAGCGCGGGCACAGCGTCTCCAAACACGCATGCGCAGTTTAATTTGCACACATTTTCGGCTTCAGTAGACACACAATACTTCAGACTGAAACACGACTGCCCCCTACAGGTAATGAAGGGCATGTTCACAGCTTCCCGCACGCAGCCGCGCAAAGCCGCGGCAAGTCACGGGATCCCTTTTCTCGAAACGCGGGTTTTTAATGGCGACATCTGTACAATATGGCAAGAACCTAATCATATTAAACTATCAAGATATTTTAAAATAAAACATGATTGATGTAAACAGGGTTTAAGTTTGGCGGGATTATTTAATTAATAACTGATACATTATGTTTTACCACAAACATTCTACCTTGCATTTTCCCTTATGTTTTAAATATAAACTGTCAAATGTGACTGTGTTCACCAATAATATACAGTGACTTGCAAAAGTATTCGGCCCCTTGAATTTTTCCACATTTTGTCGCATTACAGCCACAAACATGAATCAATTTTATTGGAATTCCACGTGAAAGACCAATACAAAGTGGTGTACACTTAAGAAGTGGAACGAAAATCATACATGATTCCAAACATTTTTACAAATAAATAACTAAAAAGTGGGGTGTGCGTAATTATTCAGCCCCCTGAGTCAATACTTTGTAGAACCACCTTTTGCTGCAATTACAGCTGCCAGTCTTTTAGGGTATGTCTCTACCAGCTTTGCACATCTAGAGCTCCAGCTCAGTCAGATTAGATGGACAGCAGTTTTCAGATCTTGCCACAGATTCTTGATTGGATTTAGATCTGGACTTTGACTGGGCCATTCTAACACATGGATATGTTTTGTTTTAAACCATTCCATTGTTAACCTGGCTTTATGTTTAGGGTCGTTGTCCTGCTGGAAGGTGAACCTCCGCCCAAGTCTTTTGCAGACTCCAAGAGGTTTTCTTCCAAGATTGCCTTGTATTTGGCTCCATCCATCTTCCCATCAACTCTGACCAGCTTCCCTGTCACTGCTGAAGAGAAACACCCTAGAGCATGATGCTGCCACCGCCATATTTGACAGTGGGGATTGTGTGTTCAGAGTCATGTGCAGTGTTAGTTTTCCGTCGACACATATAGTTTTGCATTTTGGCCAAAAAGTTCCATTTTGGTCTCATCTGACCAGAGCACATTCTTCCACATATTTGCAGTGCAAACTGGACTTCTTATGGTTTTCTGTTAACAGTGGCTTTCTTCTTACCACTCTTCCATAAAGGCCAACTTTGTGCAGTGCATGACTAATAGTTGTCCTATGGACAGATTCCCCCACCTGAGCTGTAGATCTCTGCAGCTCGTCCAGAGTCACCATGGGTCTCTTGGCTGCATTTCTGATCAGTGCTCTCTTTGTTCGACCTGTGAGTTTAGGTGGACGGCCTTGTCTTGGTAGGTTTACAGTTGTGCCATACTCCTTCCATTTCTGAATGATCACTTGAACAGTGCTCTGTGGGATGTTCAAGGCCTTGGAAATCTTTTTGTAGCCTAAGCCTGCTTTAAATTTCTCAATAACTTTATCCCTGACCGGTCTGCTGTGTTCTTTGGACTTCATGGTGTTGTTGCTCCCAATATTCTCTTAGACAACCTCTGAGGCCATCACAGAGCAGCTGTATTTGTACTGATATTAGATTAAACACAGGAAAAAAGTTCAAGGGGGCAGTGCATATCTTCCTGACTGTTCATTGTATAGCTCAGCAAAACCTGACATAGAGACTCTTAACATTGTACACTATTTACAAGTTTCTGCAGATAGACTTCATGCAATCAGGTCTCCAACAGCTGATGATAAAATGCTACAGAGTCTCATCAAAACAATAAGGCAAATCTGGCCAACGGACAAAATAAAGATTCTGTAAGCATATTTTAATTAAATATATTTGTGCATGCAATAATATGGCATGCAACAAGAAACTAAGAAAAAGAACAGAGAGGTGGGGCAAGGAGAACTGAGTTGAGTCAAGGACAATGTGATGTCACAGTAGCAAGGACATCATGTTCAGTGTGCAGTATGAACTCAAATGAACTATAGATAGTTCGCCATCTTAGATCTGTGCAGTATGAACTCAAAAGAACTCTAGATAGGTCGCCATCTTAGATCTGAGATGCTTAGTGGACACTGTGTACCCTAGAACATATGATGTAATCTTTTGTACACTGAGTACCCAAAAGCACCTGATAAGGGAAAGTCCCTGGACATGATGTAATGTCAGCTGACGCATGGGGTGATCTTAACTGTGAGGTCAAAGGAACACAGACAAATAACCAAAATGTATAAGAAAAATAAGCGCCACCCCTATATATTTAAAATAAACAAAGTGAAATGGTAATGGAAAGTTATTTGCAATAAAAATAAGTCACAATGGGAAAAATATGGAGTCAGATGACGAGGTATATGATGTAACGAAACAAGGTGGAGGAAACATGATTGTAATGACTTAATAATTTGGTAGGAGACATACAGAGGAGGGGACAACGTGAGCACCCCTTCCCTTGAAAAAACTGTATAAAAAGGCATGTATGGCTCAGTCAGATCAGTCTGTCCTTGGTGATGGCTTCGCCTGCGCGAACACGGGCTCTATGCGAAGGCGGAGAAATGCGAATTCCACAAAAAGGAGATTGCATTCCTCGGCTATCGCATAGGGCCACTGGGGGTTGAGATGGAGACGTCCAAGGTGGAGGCGGTAACCAAATGGCCGGAACCCAAGTCAGTAAAGGCGCTACAGAGTTTCCTTGGGTTCACCAATTTTTATCGGCGCTTTATTTGTAACTTCAGTGCCGTGGCAGCACCGCTCACTTCCCTATTAAAGGGAAAGCCGAAACGATTAGGCTCATTTTCGGCAGAAGCCACAACAGCATTCAAAAACCTTAAAACTGCATTCACTACGGCACCAGTATTACGGCTTCCTAACCCCGAAAAGCCCTTTATAGTCGAAGTCGACGCATCGGAGGTAGGCATAGGAGCGGTGCTGTCCCAGCGTCACGGTCAACCCGAGAAGCTCCACCCATGTGCTTTTTTTTCTCGCAAACTGACACCTGCCGAGCGAAATTATGATATTGGGAATCGAGAACTATTGGCAGTAAAAGCGGCGTTAGAGGAGTGGCGTCACTGGCTAGAGGGAGCTCAGCACCCATTCTTGGTACTAACTGATCACCGAAATTTAGAATATATCCAACAAGCCAAAAGATTAAACCCTCGCCAAGCCCCATGGGCACCGTTCTTCACGCGCTGACCAATTTTACATCACCTATCGACCTGGGTCCAAAAATAAACTATACTATAACTAACTATCTAACTATACTATCCGACGCCACAACCGAACCCAAAACCCGAATCCATTTTATCCGCATCAAATGCTATGGGCAATCGATGAGGAGATCAATCGGTGGGAACAATGCCATCCCGTGCCAGTCAATTGCCCTCCAAATCGAACCTATGTCCCAGAATCATTGCGCGATCAGGTTACCATAGAGGCACATACTAGCCCATCTTCAGGGCACCCAGGTATTACACGCACCTTAAAAAAATCTCGAGCGAAAGTATTGGTGGCCTAAGATGACGGAAACCGTGAGAACAGTGGTTTTATCTTGTACAGTCTGCGCAACCACAAAACACCCTCGTGGGTTGCCAGTTGGTAAATTAATGCCCCTGCCTACACTGAATAAACTGAGGTCCCACCTAGTGGTAGACTTTGTGACGGATCTGTCGGTGTCGAAAGGGTACACTATCATATTGGTAATAGTTGATCGATTTTCCAGGGTCGATTTTCGTTCCATTTGGCTCTCTCCCGTCAGCCCTCCAGGTGGCAGAAACCCTATTCGACACAGTGTTTCGCTACTATGGCATCCCGGAGGATATTGTTTCTGATCGTGGTCCCCAATTTATCTCTGGATAAGTCTGGAAAGCTTTCTTCCAGAAATTGGGGACCACTGTTAGCCTCACGTCGGGCTATCACCCCGAGTCAAACGGGCAGGCAGAGCGGACTGTCCAGGAACTTGGGAGGTACCTCCACGCATATTGTAGTAGTCGACAACACGAATGGGCAGACTGTTTAATCTGGGCAGAGTATGCACAAAATTCACTATACCACTCCTCTACCGGCCTAATGCCATTTCAGTGTGTGTTTGGGCATCAGCCTCCGCTCTGCCCTTGGGATGCCACTTCCACCGATGTGCCCGTGGTGGATGAGTGGTTCAGGAGAGTGGAGAAAGTGTGGGAAGATGCACACACTAAGATCTCACAAGCTGTCAGTCGATTTAAGAAATTTGCAGATAAACGACGAAGGGAAAGCCCTCCGCTCCAGATCGGGTATGGCTCTCAACACGGGACCTTCACCTCCATCTCCCCTGTCGTAAGCTGTCTCCTAAATACATCGGTCCTTTCCCCATTCTCTCACAAGTAAACCCAGTCTCTTTCAAATTAAAACTCCCTCACCATATGTGCATTAACCCTGTGTTCCATATTTCCCTTTTCAGGCCAGTCATTGGGGGACCTTTGGACGAGGGCATCACTGAGCCATCACTCCCCGGGGCTGTGGAGATCGGGGGTGCCCCAGGGTTCAGGGTAACGAAACTGCTCGATTCAGGGAGGAGAGGGGGGGCCCTTCAATATCTCGTGGATTGGGAGGGGTATGGCCCGGAGGAGAGGAGCTGGGTACCAGCCAAAGACATTTTGAGCCAGGAGCTTATAGCAGCGTTCCACCGTGCTCGGCCGGAACGCCCGGCCCCACAACCCCCGGGCCGCCCCGCCCGCCGACAATTCCATCCTGTCGACCGGCCCCAACTCCCTCCACCTGGGCGAAGAGGGCGCCCTCGCCTCCCCCGGGAGGTCGGTCCGGGGGGAGGGGGTACTGTCACACCTGTGCCACCGTGGTCCCGGGGAATAAGATCTGGCTCTCCGGATTACTGAGCCGCACCCTTGTCTCCCCCTAGTGTGTCAATGTCAAAAAGTCCCCCTGGAATGTCTAATTAGTTTCACCTGTCTCTCCCCTGTGTGTCAGTATTTAAACCAGTCGAACCCGTAGGTCCCTGTCCGTGCACTGTTTGTTTTGAGGGTTAAATGTCATGCTTGTGACTCATGTCTACTGTGTTCTGTGCTCCTCAGGATTAGACGGGGTCTGCAGGGACCGGGCCTGCACACGCAGGATCATAACCAGTTCGAGTTTCCAGTGGTGAGGTCGGCAACGTATGGCTCATACTATTTAAGTGATCTCTTGCTCTCCGAGTTTCTAAGTTTGTTATTTCCCTTTCGAGTATTTCCCGCCTGCAGACCCGACCTGAGAAAGTATTTGTTTTTGTGTGAAACGTTCACTTGTGCATTTCATTTTGTTTTAGTCACATCCCTCATTTACAAGCAAGAGAAAATACAGACTGTGTTCTGCACCTGCATTTTGCGTCCGTCTTCTACCTGCTAGATCATGACACTCTCTCTCTCTCTCTCTCTCTCTCTCTCTATGTCACTCTGAAAACATCAAAGTCCAGAATATCGTATGTGATTGTTGGGCATCGGGGAGCTGCTAAGAATGTGCAGCATGCCTGTATGAGCAATATTAAAAAGTGAAAGAACAAAGTCTTTTCTGTTAACGTTCATCACTTTTCATGTCAATGGCACTCATGTTCATGTTCTTTAGGTACAAACTGAAATCTTCACTTCCCCACCTTCTTCTCCAGATCATGCTCAACCATTATCCCATGGTTGACTGGAGATGCAGCAGCTTAGTAAGTGACATCGTTCACACTCTCACCTGTACAGCTCATCAATGAAGAGCCAGAAAGTAAATCAGCTATTTCATCATGTTTATGGGATCCTGAGACCCATCGCACTGAACTGATTCTCACTTTTCTAAAGAATAAGGCTCTGCTACATGATGACCCATTTGTGTTCACTTTAAAAGCAGGGATGAAACATAGCAGTTACAAGTGAGTTAGCTGAAAGGATTAGTTAATTGCTAACATTACAGTAGCTAGGCAGAGTGTTTTTTTTATGTAAAGTTTACTGTGGTTGAATTAAAAGTGAAGAATGCAAAGTTGGGGGCATGGTGGTTTAGTGGTTTGCACCGTCATCTTGCACCTCCAGGGTCTAGGTTTAATTCTCCGGTCAGGCTAGAATCAATGTTCTCGATGCTTGCTTGATGGGTTTCTTCCCACAGTCCAAAGACCTGCAGATTAGGTTAATTTGTTTTCTAAAATTGCCTGTAGTGTGTGAATGAATGTGTGTATGTTTGTGTTCTCTGAGATGGATTGGCACCCTGTACCCTGCCTCGTGCCCTACATCTCCAGGGATAGGCTCCAGGCCCCTCTCAACCCTGAATACAGAATAAAGTGGTATAGAAGATGAGTGAGTGAGAATACAAGGTTATGAAAGGTTAAATGTTGTTGGAACAATAATAAAAGCAGGATATACCACAAAATGTAAGCATGATCAATAGTAATCCTACATCATTGATTTGTTTAACAAAAATTACAGCTTCTTTGTAAAGTTTCCCATTCCCTCATGTCCATAAAACAACCCCCTCATTTTGCTTCTTTTTTATTATCAGATAATACTTCTTATAGGGCGTGTCCAGACAAATACACATGTGAATGAGTTGCTTGAAGCCTTCTGTACACCAGAAAAATTATCAGTAATTTGGAAAATGCTAATACTGTATGCCTCCTATTATCAATCTCCATATTACTTACACATCAATGCTTTGTATTATTTTTTTTTCCATATATAGAGAATGCTCATGACAATGGGGACCTGGCCAAAAGTTAAAATTTGCTCTCTATGCTGAAATTGAACACAGAACTGTAGACACACAGAGTGTGCATGCGAGTTTGTCCCTCTTCCTCATTTGTGGCCAGCCAGTAAGCATATTTAGGATGGCAGATGCATCAAGCAATTCGTCGTCTTTATTCATTCATTCATCTTCTATACCGCTTTGTTCTGTATTCAGGGTCGCAGGGACCTGGAGCCTATCCCAGGAGACTCGGGGCACGAGGCAGGGTACACCCTGGACAGCATGCCAATCCATTGCAGAGCACACACACACACACACTCATTCACACACTATGGTCAATTTGGGAACGCCAATTAGCCTAATCTGCATGTCTTTGGACTGTGGGAGGAAACCGGAGTACCCAGGGGAAAAACCACCAAGCACGGGGAGAACATGCAAACTCCATGCACACAGAGACGGGAATCGAACCCGGACCCTGGAGGTGCAAGGCGACAGTGATAACCACTATACCTGTATTTGTGTAGCAAAAGACCATAGCAGCACAAGTAACATACATGGAGCGGAAAGCAATATTACAATCATTGTCTGTGTCTGTGTGTATGTGTCCACAATGCCAAGAATATGTTTGTGCACATAACTAAAATCTCAGAATCTTTGAAAAATTAAGTGAAGAACAAAATACCTCCTCAAAAACTAAATAAATAAAGTTGCTTACTAGGTTCTAGCAATTTATTACAGCAATTCTTAATAATTATCATTAAAAATGATTACCCTATTGACAGGAAGTCCTTCTCTCAGCTTCATTTAAATATAAACACTGTGCTGAAGGGAGACTTTATTTGTAACTGCCGCTTCTGCTTGACACAAGCTTCAGAGCCTTAGAGTCTTGTGCAACATCATTACTGGAGCCAGTATGGTGGCGATGTAGTGCGAGTATACAGTACTTTATATGCTCTGTCAGGTATTTGATTGAAGTATTTAACTAAATGGTTTATTTATTTGAAGAGTGGCTGAAATTGAGCCCAGCAACTTGGTTTACCTACTTCAGCTTGTTAAAATACAGTTTGAGATTTTATGTTGACTATTTAATGCTTATTGTACTGTAGATATCACTGGCGAGAGAGATTATTCTGGCCGGAGGACTCGTGCTATGGCCAATAATATACCTAGTTGGGAGTCAAATGAAAAATAAGCACAAGCATACTTGCACAGCCTCTTCCTAAAATTTCAAGAAAAAAAAAAATAGATCCACCGAAGAGAAAAAGAGAAAAATAAAAGCAAGATTGACACTAATGCAGTGCTGAAAGCTATACAGGAAGTTGATGAGAGTTTTATTTTAAAATAAAGTCTCCATTAAAAAAATTCTCTTTATCCACCTCCAAAGCAATGTCCTAACTCACAGCTAGAGTTAACCAGCTTGTTATTGATGTAAGTGATCAGAAAACTAGAATGATTTGACTAGAAGAAATAGTAAAGCAAATTAAAGCTGAAAACAAACAACTGAAGATGAAGATAGGGAGAGTGCAGATATACAGCAGGTGCTGTCTGCTGTAACTGCACGACTTAAAGGAGGAGAATGGGGAAGCACGTGACAGGTTATCATCAATATTTTGTGGAAAGCTGCCCCTTAATTTTGGGACAAGCTGAAAGACATTGGTGACCTCGTACACTGCCTGGGTCCATGCAGGAAGGATGAATCTGTTCAATTATTGTAATCTTTTCTATGTGCTATACTACCAGGATCAGATTTGAATTGAGAGAGACCCCAAGTTCCCTTCAGGACAATAATCTTTGCCTTACTGAAGTTCTGTCTCCAGATGATAAAGCTCTGGAGTGTTGGGGAGGGAGGAAGGTAAGAAGGTTTCAGGATATGATGCCTACACAGAGGTGGAAAGAGTAATACAATTTTGTACTCAAGTACAAGTACTGTTACTTCAGTGAAATTTTACTTAAGTACAAGTAAAGTTACCATTATAAAAATCTACTCAACTAAAAGTAAAAAGTAGCTCATTAAAAAATTTACTCAGTAAAAGTTACATGGGATGGGATGAGGCATTCTAGCGTAGTTCAAAAAAGATGAGCAGATATAAATCTCAAACTAGTTGTTTTTTAACTGAAGGAACACCTTTAAATAATAAAGCTGTTGTCTTTCTTGTGCTTGAAAATCAAAGTGGTCACTTAAATATGGTGTTACGTCCCAGTCTATGGCCATACAGCAAAAGAATGGTTCAGGGTTCTATTTTAAACTGTATGGAAATGGTGGTATATGGCAGAAAGAACTAGATCCAATCATTAACTGATGAAAAAATGATGTTTGTATACACACACACACACACACAACAGGAGGAGGATCAGATTCAGGATGGACCCAGGCCAAAATAATAAACAAAATGGTATTTATATTTAGTAGCTAGATTACCTGCAAAAAAACAACAACACACAAACAAAAATACAGGTACCTTCCCGGACTCCCTAAACCTATATAAACTATATAAAATATAAACCTAAGCTAAACTATATAAAATACCTGGCTCAAAAAAGTCTCACAGTCTAATATTTCACTGGATTGTTTTAGCTATGATTAAGCTGTGGGACTGCTTTGATAACCTTATATATATTATGTATATATAATTTTATCACCCCCCCCCCCCATCATTCCGTACAATAAGGTAGTCAGCTATCTTTATTTTATTCCTGAGCAAATAAATTCCCAAATAAACTCTCAGCACTGGAGCCCCCCAGGGTTGTGTTCTGAGCCCCCTGCTGTACTCTTTGTACACCCACGACTGTGTGGCCACTACCAACTCCACCTCCATCATCAAGTTTGCTGACGACACCGTCGTGGTCGGACTAATCACCAACAATGATGAGTCGGACTACCTAGAGGAGATTGGAAATCTGGAGAACTAGTGCCAGAGGAACAATCTCCTCCTGAACGTCAGTAAGACAAAGGAGCTGATAGTGGACTTTAGTACAAAGCAGGAGAGGAACTACCAGACCCCCGTCATCAACAGGAGCCCAGTGGAGAGAGTGGACAGCTTCAGATACCTCGGTGTTCACATCACGCAGGACCTGTCATGGTCCTGTCACATCAACACCGTGGTGAAAAAAGCCCGGCAGCGTCTCTACCACCTCAGACGCTTGAGAGACTTTAGACTGCCCTCCAAGGTGCTCAGGAACTTCTACTCCTGCACCATAGAGAGCATCCTGACGGGAAACATCACGACCTGGTTCGGGAACAGCACCATGCAGGACAGACGAGCTCTACAGATGGTGGTGCGATCAGCCGAGCGCATCATCCGCACTGAGCTCCCTGACCTGCACTCCATCTACAGCAAGTGGTGCTGGACCAAGGCCAGGAAGATCATGAAGGACCTCAGTCACCCCAGTAATGGACTGTTCTCTTTGTTGTGGTCTGGGAAGCGATTCCGCTCCCTAAAGGCCAACACAGAGAGACTGAGGAGGAGCTTCTTCCCGCAGGCGATAAGGTCTCTCAATCACACAATCACACCTCCACACAGGACTAATAACATCTTTTAAGCTCACAACACTGACTGGACAATCATGGACACATTCATACACACTTGCACTAAATACTCATACATCTGGACAATTGCACATGTCACCTTCATGCATATTTGCACAACCACTGACACTTTAATCCTATATTTCTATATTTTTGCAATATTTTATTATGCCCTTATGCACAGTTAATTTTACTAGTTAAAATTATTTCTTTAGTATTTCCTTTTTATTGATTATTTATTTTACGTACAAGCTTTTATTTTCTTTTTTTTTTTAAGGTCACTGGCGGTCGTATAAAGCATTTCACTGCATATTATACTGTGTATGATTGTGTATGTGACCAATAAAATTTGAATTTGAAACTCCCTCTTCCAAAAATAAATGGCAGCCACGCCCTTGCTACTAGTGAGTGCACAGACATACAGTGAAATTATCTATAAATATATACAAAGACCAACCAAACCATAGGGACAAAGCAATAATGAAAGTCAATTGGAGGCAAAAAGTCAAACCAGAATACACAACCAAATGTCAAAACGCCAAAAGCACAACCTCTTTCATCTTTCGCGCGTCTCGCTCCAGTCGCGCTAGTCGATGACGCCACTCTCAAGGCGGAAGCGACCGTGTGGAAGGTCAGGTAGATGCCGATGTCAGAAAACCTGGAGTGGAGTCTGGAGCGGTGCGCGACCAGGACATGATACACACACGCGGTGCAACGGAGCATTTATACAAAGCATAATATTTTCATTATTTTTCATTTTCATTCATTTATTTTTTTACTCAGTAGCGAATATGATTTAAAATGTATTACAATACGAATTACAATACTTCAAACAAAACGTACTTAAGTAAAAGTAAAATTACAGATTTTTAAAACTACTTTAAAAAGTAGAAATACACAAAAAAGCTACTCAATTACAGTAACGCGAGTAAATGTAATTCGTTACTTTCCATCTCTGTGCCTACATCATCAAAGGAAAGAAGATTGACAGTGAAAACATTTTTTGAAGAAGATTTTTACTGTGTGGAGCTGGATAGTTGTGTTCATCATGTATGTTGATCAACATACAATCCACCCGAGGCCGGCTCTACGCAGGGGTAAGAGGGGGCAGCACCCCTCAAATAAATACCTTGCCCCTCAAATCAAAATGTTAAAATGTTGAGAAAGCACATGTTAATATCCTCACAAAATGAATATACTGTATTACAAGTTGATAAAATGGTCTGCGGTAGCTGAAAAATCCGCAGAAAAAGGGACACTACACAGTACGGTATCAGATTTCCTATTTTTTTCGCTATTTAGAAGTCTCTGTCCCTCCTCTGTGTGTATTCATTAACAGGCTACAGCGCACACACACACACACGCACACACCTCCCCTGTGCCCTCGGTAAACATCCAATCACCGTCCGTATGCAAATGAATCAAGACGTAGCAAGAGTGGGAGAGAAGAGAGCTGTTCATTTACTATAAAAGAAATGCAAAAAAAATTAAATAAATATATATATATATATATATATATATATATATATATATATATATATATATATATATATATATACAGTGGTGTGAAAAACTATTTGCCCCCCTCCTGATTTCTTATTGTTTTGCATGTTTGTCACACAAAATGTTTCTGATCATCAAACACATTTAACTATTAGTCAAAGATAACACAAGTAAACACAAAATGCAGTTTTTAAATGAGGGGTTTTATTATTTAGGGAGAAAAAAAATCCAAACCTACATGGCCCTGTGTGAAAAAGTAATTGCCCCCTGAACCTAATAACTGGTTGGGCCACCCTTAGCAGCAATAACTGCAATCAAGCGTTTGCGATAACTTGCAACGAGTCTTTTACAGCGCTCTGGAGGAATTTTGGCCCACTCATCTTTGCAGAATTGTTGTAATTCAGCTTTATTTGAGGGTTTTCTAGCATGAACCGCCTTTTTAAGGTCATGCCACAACATCTCAATAGGATTCAGGTCAGGACTTTGACTAGGCCACTCCAAAGTCTTCATTTTGTTTTTCTTCAGCCATTCAGAGGTGGATTTGCTGGTGTGTTTTGGGTCATTGTCCTGCTGCAGCACCCAAGATCGCTTCAGCTTGAGTTGACGAACAGATGGCCGGATATTCTCCTTCAGGATTTTTTTGGTATACAGTAGAATTCATGGTTCCATCTATCACAGCAAGCCTTCCAGGTCCTGAAGCAGCCAAACAACCCCAGACCATCACACTACCACCACCATATTTTACTGTTGGTATGATGTTCTTTTTCTGAAATGCTGTGTTACTTTTACGCCAGATGTAACGGGACACGCACCTTCCAAAAAGTTAAACTTTTGTCTCGTCGGTCCACAAGGTATTTTCCCAAAAGTCTTGGCAATCATTGAGATGTTTTTTAGCAAAATTGAGACGAGCCTTAATGTTCTTTTTGCTTAAAAGTGGTTTGCGCCTTGGAAATCTGCCATGCAGGCCGTTTTTGCCCAGTCTCTTTCTGATGGTGGAGTCATGAACACTGACCTTAATTGAGGCAAGTGAGGCCTGCAGTTCTTTAGATGTTGTCCTGGGGTCTTTTGTGGCCTCTCGGATGAGTCGTCTCTGCGCTCTTGGGGTAATTTTGGTCGGCCGGCCACTCCTGGGAAGGTTCACCACTGTTCCATGTTTTTGCCATTTGTGGATAATGGCTCTCACTGTGGTTCGCTGGAGTCCCAAAGCTTTAGAAATGGCTTTATAACCTTTACCAGACTGATAGATCTCAATTACTTTTGTTCTCATTTGTTCCTGAATTTCTTTGGATCTTGGCATGATGTCTAGCTTTTGAGGTGCTTTTGGTCTACTTCTCTGTGTCAGGTAGCTCCTATTTAAGTGATTTCTTGATTGAAACAGGTGTGGCAGTAATCAGGCCTGGGGGTGACTACAGAAATTGAACTCAGGTGTGATAAACCACAGCTAAGTTATTTTTTAACAAGGGGTGCAATCACTTTTTCACACAGGGCCATGTAGATTTGGAGTTTTTTTTCTCCCTTAATAACATAAACCTTCATTTAAAAACTGCATTTTGTGTTCAATTATGTTATCTTTGACTAATAGTTAACGGTTTTTGATGAGCAGAAACATTTAAGTGTGACAAACATGCAAAAGAATAAGAAATCAGGAAGGGGGCAAATAGTTTTTCACACCACTGTATATATATATATATATATATATATATATATATATATATATATATATATAAAAACATCGCCCATCTGCTTTAACTTTTTAACTGCTTTAAATATTCCTAAGACAACCTTTCAGTTTTGTAAATATAAAAAAAAAAAAAACATATGATCTGTTTTATAGCCCATCTACATGTGTTAAGTCTTACTTTGGTCTAATTCTCAAAAACATTTAACCTATTCAGCTTAGATAAATGTTAGGTCGTTGATAAAGTCTGGATTATGGATATTTTATTTTGTTTTATTTATTTAAATAAATAAACAATAAATAATATGTCTAGAACCGGCCCTGCTGCCACCCCTGACCGTTCAGCAAGAAAAACTGCTCGTTACTTCCAAAACGTTAACTGTTTTCAATATTTTCAGTGTGATTTTAATCACTGTACAGTCAGAGTAATAACACTACTGTTTAATTCCTCCTTTACTCCTGACCTTTACTGCACTTTTCCTGTACTGCATGATCCAGTTATCTGTTTTAAGTAATAGAAATAAAGCACACAATGTCTTGGTTGTTATTTTCTGTATTTTATTATTAATATTTGAAATGAAAAAAATGTTTTAGTCAAAATACAAGTTTTAATAAAAATATTTTTAAAAATGTCAAAAATATAAAATATGCATTTGAAGATTATCATCAGTGAACAAAAGATGGTTGTTAGAAATATGAGATTAAATGTTTTAAGATGTTATGGTGCAGATTGTAATACTGGAATTAAATCCACTTCTACAGAAAATGCATATGTATGTTACATTATCATTTTATTATTGTTAAATTATTGTTCAGTTTCTCTCGCTCCTTTCCATTAGCAGTATTTGCAGGCTTCAGCTAAACTCAACAAAGCAGTCTATAAGATTCTGTGCTTTTAAAAGCCTGACATTAAAGCAAACAATGTATTATAATTATTATTATACAAGCAATCGATTATCCTTTAAGAAAACACCACAGCTTCCTCTTCTTACACAGAGACTCTGCTCACTGCATTCTCAATTCTCTCTCCATCAGTTTGAGCTGTTAAAGAAAACAAAAGAACATTTTGTTGCAAGTTCATTCCAGGTATTTATACTAGAAACGTACCTAAACTTAATTTGATCTCATCCTAAACACAGTTTAAAAGAAAGTTAGTTTTAATGCTTATGATTGGCAGTGCTTCTGGAACAGATGTGTGAGAAAATAAACGTCATTCATTCAGTCATCATCAGTAACTACAACATACAAGTCAGAAATTCTTTATTAATAATTACCAACAACTTATCAGGGTGTCCTTTTGCTGCATTCCATACTACCTCTCTCAACTAAGGCAGAGATTGACTGGTCGCTCAATGGGGGGCGCTATTGTCACCAACTGCATGATCTCAATGTGAAATGAAATATTTACACTAAACTTTCTAAGTAAAATATTTACTTTACTTTTTTATGACAGTAATTAAACTGTGTTCTCTCAGTAGAATCTTCCAGCTCGGTTGATGTACAGAATTTTGAAAAACACGGCACAGAATTTATGTCCATCCAGTAAATAATGACCACAAAGGGTTTATAAATGAATGTCCAGGTGTTGTGAGTTTTCTCTGATTAGCTGACTGAGGGCATTGTGTGTGGCAGCAGACTTTCATAAAACCTCTTTAACTGGCCTTGAAGAGAAAGCACCTATGGTATTACAATCACTCCCTTTTACATCATTTAAATTTTTTCATACCTGTTACAATAATCGAAAATTATTATTATATAGTATTCACCAATTAGTTCTCACTGAGTAACCTGATTGGATGAGAGGCATTCCATGGGTATTGATGTGTGCCATAAGATCACTGTGATATTTAACTATATGTATGACTCCACTGCTTCTCAGGTGTTCTAACAATCAGTAACCCCTGAACATGGGCACTACTTGGCGTGTGGGACAAGGGATACTAAATTCGATAGAGTGCATCAGCTTTCTATTTTACATTATTTGGGATTCAACCCCTGAAGTGTTAGTTATCTGAGGTTAAAAGCTAAAATGGAATAAGTGGATACATAGAGAGAAACCTAGGAGATTTACAGGACTGTCCACACCTCTCTCACTTATTCTTCTTAACTTTTGGTACCAGTAAGAATGTAAAACTACTTTCACCCATAATAATAATATTAACTGTAAGTCACTACCTGTCAGTTGCCAGCCAGTTGTAGCGGTACGTTAGTTCCACCGGGTCCTGAAGGTTATGTGCTGGACAAACAATATAATGGATAAATAAACAAAGGAATCGAAATCTGTTGATAATAAATGTTGCTTATAGATTAAACTATACTAGAGGGTACCCGTGGCTCCGTCCACGTGAAGATCCTCACACTTGACTGCTACCATTACCTGTTACTGGAGTGTGCGGTCGACTTGCTGCTGCTCCTCTATCTGCTTCAATGTTTCAACAGTCCTGAATTCTGCTTGCTGTATGTGCTGCCTACTGTTATATTCAGTGAGGATCACATGTGACTTGCCCAACTTATGAAATAAAAGTTGATGATGACAAGACCTACTGTTCCTGTCGATGAGGAACACCTATGATGGAACTGTCCAAATAAACACTGGCAACAGGCCAAATGTTTTATATACATGATATGATGTGATGTTATATGATATATGATACATCATATATCATAACATATGGGCAATGGTGGATCAGTGGTAGGTGTTTCCCCTGCCATGCGGAAGGCCAAGGTTTGATTCACAGTCAGTGCCCCAACCCCAGCCACTGGATGCAGTGCCGGTCCCAAGCCTGGATAAAATGGGAGGGTTGCATCTGGAAGGTCATCCGGAGTAAAACCTGTGCCAAACTTGTGACCGGATGGCGCTGTGGTGACCCCTTGCTGGGAGCAGCCAGGAAACAATCAGCACATAGCTCAAAAGTTTGGGGTCAATTTCTAAGTCGAGCTACACATGTCATCCCTGAGCTGCCAGTGATCCAGACTCCCTCTGCCCTCCAGACCTGTCTGACCCATCCTGGTGCCCCGCTTCTGGTTGGAGATCTCATCACATGGATGCCCCGTGTGTGTCTTTGGGATGCATCTGGTGTCTGGGGATGATTCTCTCTACTTAGAAGATGGTTCTGGCCTCGACTTGTGTTAGCAGCTGTTTCTCTGAGAACTTGACAATTCGATAGTTCAGGACTGGAAATTATAACAAGTCTATCTGAGTCTCCAATAACTACCTGGACTCCATTTTAACATCAATTAACATCAACTATTATAGCTGAACTGCCTGCCACCTAACACACTGTATAAATGCAGATCATTTCCTGCTATCTGTTTCACCCAGATGAGGATGGGTTCCCTGTTGAGTCTGGTTCCTCTCAAGGTTTCTTCCTATTACCATCTCAGGGAGATTTTCGTTGCCACTGTCGCCCTCGGCTTGCTCACCAGGGACTATCTGAACATTTTGATTCATACACATTCACATTCCATACAACTTAAATAATTCTTTTGATTGTGTAAAGCTGTTTTGAGACAATGTCAATTGTTAAAAGCGCTATACAAATATAATTGAATTGAATTGAATGATGGTTCCTGATTTGTATTTCTTTCTACATTGTAAAGGAATGCTGAAGGCATCCAAAAATGCATGAATCTCCTTTGAACAGTTGATATTGAGATGTTTCTGCTACTTCTGCTCTGTAAAGACTTCATAACGCCTCTAATCTGAGGTGTTGTTAATTGGTCATTTTTCAGGCTGATAACTCTAAATGAACTTCTCGTCTGCAGCAGAGGTAGGTTTTGGTCTCGTCCTCCTGGGACGGCCTTCATGAGAGACAGTTTCATTATGGTGCTTGACGGATTTTGCAAATGCACTTGACAATACTGTTCTTGCAAGAAATATTACGGAAAGGCCGACCTCTGTGTCTTAAAATAACAACTAACTGTTGTTTTTGTTGTTACGTAATTACCTAATCCCATATGTGTTATTTTATCGTTTTGAAATCCCCAGTATTGTTGTAGAATGTAGAAAATAAATCACTAAACAAAATCAAAGAAATTTGCAAGTGTTCTAAAACTTTTGAACGGTAGTGTATATACGTATACTGTATATACACACATCACAGTCTATGTAAAAAAAAATTAAGGACTTGCATGGAGGCTGGTCACTTCAACTTAAGGATGTCAAACATTCTGAAAGAGTTCTCACCTCGAGCTTTGCAACATTTAAACAGCAGAAAGATGGTCACCAGTAGACATGAGAAGGCCATCACTGCACAACTGATCAGCACGATGGGAGGTTTTACATATGAAGGACCTAATGTTGAGTAAATAAAAATCATACATGTTTTTTACAGATACAAACAGTTTCTTTTCCACTAGCGCGCACACACACACACACACACACACACACACACGCGCGCACAAACGCGCACGCGCACACAGGACAGCATGTGGAAACACTTCATATTTTGCAATTATATATCTATATCAAAATAAGTAATTTCATGTAAATGTTCTGTGTTGAACATGGAAGTTTTATTTAAATTAATATTTACCTAATTTCTCACCTCTGACTGAGACCCAGCTCTTTGGTGACTCTCCTCTTTCCGAGTGTTTACAGTGGTAGAAACCTTCATCTGACTTTGAGACCTTATGCATCATCATCATCTCTCCTGTAGTCTGTGTCTGGGGAACTGATCCATCTTTATAGAAATCAACTCGGAGGTTTGAGGACTTTGTGTTGCGATATAAACAGCGTAGAGTCAGAGGATGTCCCTCAGTCACAGGATGGACAGGACTCTCCAGGATCACATCACTATCTAAAATATAACATGTACAGCACAAGGAATTACAACCTAAACATTTATTTATACAAATCATACAATGATTTTAAATAAACACCCTTAGTTTATGTTGTGTACAATAGTAACTATTTAAGTATAAATAAACAAGTATAAAACCAGTGGCAGCCAAGTCATATATTTCTCAAAACAACAAAAAAAAACAAAAAAATATATAGACATAGTATTTTTACAATGTTCTTGTTAAACTTTCATTGTTGTATTACAAACATACATATTTTTACAGAATAGAAGTGCGAGTTAAAATACAAAGTTGAAATTCATCCAATCAAATTTTTTCTCTCTAATTTTTTTCTTTCCATTTTTTAATGGTGGATTCAAATGAACTTGTCTTCTCTTATGTATGACTTAATGGTTGTTTAATGGTTGTAATGTAATTATGGTAATTGTAAATGTATCATGTAAGTATGATAAATATTACATGCATTATTGTTAATTTTGCATTTATTCATTATTATTATTAAAGGTGAAGTGTTTTATTTGCCAGAATGAGTTAGTGTACAAATGAAGTTGCATTAAGTGGACTGTTATTTGCCTGGGACATACTACATTGTAAGAATAGGGGTTCCACTTGAGTACTGAAGCAGACAGCAGTATCCTGGCCTTTACCAGCTGGCACTGGAACTTCTAAATACTCACCTCTGTGTGAGATCATGTAGTTCAGGATTGTTAAGGTTGGTGAAAAACTGTCTCACCTCAACCACGGCTGTGAATATTCTCTTAATGAATAAAATAGTTTTTCTTTCTTTTAACATACAATGTGCTCATCAGTATATGGAGCTTCAAACATGTCGGGATACCCCTCAGAAGGACCGATAAGGTAGGTGCCTGACAGCTGTACCCCTTCACTCAGTCACTCGACTGCTCATCAGGATGGTGGCGTAAAGTAATCAGCAGCGTGTCTTTATAGTGCAAACCTACTGGGTCAACAATTTGTTTAAACAATATCAGAGTTTGGCAACCGGGTAATCCGTTTTCTCATGCTCCTGGAGTAAATCTTATACCAGTGAGACCGAGCCATCTCTCCCACGTGAGCCACCATCACACACGCACAACAATGACACGGACATTGGACTTTCATACATGCTCACACACTCACTCTTCTTCTTTGTCTTTCGGCTGTTCCCTTTCAGGGGTCGCCACAGAGAATCATCTGCCTCCATCTAACCCTATCCTCTGCATCCTCTTCTCTCACACCAACTAACTTCATGTCCTCTCTCATTACATCCATAAATCTCCTCTTTGGTCTTCCTCTAGACCTGCTGCCTGGCAGTTCTAACTACAGCATCCTTCTACCGATATATTCACCATCTCTCCTCTGAACATGTCCAAACCACCTCAATCTGGCCTCTCTGACTTTATCTCCAAAACATCTAACATGAGTGCGAACACACTCACTTCTTTTTTATTTTTGTATATACTTTGTAAATATTGATTTGTGGTGTTTGTTTGTTTGTCTTATTCACGTAATACACTTTGGCTTTGTTTTCGAATTGTTGTTGTCGCGTGTCTTTACTTGTTCCGCAAAGTTGGTACTATACCAGAAATAAGTCTGATTAGCCCTTATTTATGCCTCTTTTCCACTGCATAGAACGGCACGACACGGTTCAGTTCAATTCACTTCGGTTCGGCGCAGTTTGGCTCGGTTTGCGCTTCCACTGAAGTGTAGTAACGCTTTAGCGTGGGCGGGATTACTCACGTGTCGTTTAGTCGTGGCGCCGCTACGTCATCGTAAACGCGCCACAAACAAACACACAACAATGGAGCATATCGACGGCATGGTGTTCTTCATTCTCGGCATGTGGATGTTTTTAACAGAGGCCGACGGTTAATACAAAAAGGTGCGTGCGATCCTTCTCTCGCTGTTCTAAATATATCGGTTCTGTTGTGTCTCGTGTCGCAAGTTCGGTGACGCAGTAATGACAATTTTCTCTGGCTAATCAGTGACCAGCCGTGTTTACACGCCACGTTTTGGTAACGGTTCGGCACGCTTGGAACCTCGGCCGAGGTGGTACTAAAAAAAGGACAAGGTACCATGTACTGTTCCCAGTGGAAAACCCCCCAAAAGTGAGTAGAACTGAATCGTGTTGTGCCGTACTATGCAGTGGAAAAGTGCCATTAGATTCTCGACCCCGTAGCAGTGTAACTAGCTTTAACAGTAGAAGCGCCGAGTACTGGTCATTTGACCGCAATGGGGAAACAATAAATAAATACTTCACACTCGATCAAATTCCAGGACCCTCCTTGACTTTTATTTGGGGTTAAGTGACTGATGTGCCTAACATCTTTCAGCTGAGCCTCGTTTCACTGAATAATCCACCACACACAATCAGTATAATGACACACACACAAAGTCGTCACTCCCCTAAATTTAAAGAATACAAACTGGTTGCGTGCGAGTTTGCTGTTTTTCCTATAGTATGCTGAAGCAAAAGCAAAATTTTGTTTATTTTGTTTTATTTTTATTTTGCTATAATTAAAATAAAAAAATTTAAAACAGTATCATGCAGGGATCAAACCTGGGTCCCCCGCGTGAAAGGGCGCGGACTTACCCGCTGCACCACTCAGACACTTAGAGACAATGCACCCCAGACTGTAAATAGCACCCATTCCTCCATACTGTTCTTTACAGATTTACCTTATCATAACATGCGTTTTTTTATCACTGTATATACAATACTTTGCTATTATTATAGATGTTGAGCATCGTGAGCAAGCCCGAGATCATATTAATGTTAATTATCACCAGCCGGCATGAACAGGTGGCTCACGATTAACGTGAGTTGGGCGCACACCCATCGATTTGACTATGGTTAATCGCTCACTCTGTAGGCTCCCTGAATAGGCGGGAAAGGGATGGAGCCGCGTATTCGTGCCGGCTGGAAAAAAAAAAACTAAACAGATCTAACAGATGAGAACTCAGATTAATGTGCAAAAAATATATAATAAAACTATATGTCTACATACCCTTTATAAGACTCTACCTTAAGCGCACTTAAAACATTTTATTTAGTTTTATCTTAATTTTGCTATAATTAAAATAAAACTATTTTAAAACATCATCACTCGGGATTCGAACCGGCGCTTTATAATCTCTGGCCGAGCGCTCTAACCACTACACCAAGCGGGCACTTAGAGACAATGCACCCCAGTGACGTTAATAAGGCACTTGACTTCTTTGAAAGCAAGCTCTAGATAAGTGACGAAGTAAGCCTTTTATAATAATAACTTGGTGTTATTTGATCTTATTGGTTTAGAAATTTATATTTCAATAAAACCCTACACACTTCTTTTCTAATTACACGTGATAAAATCTAAAGGCTCACTGTGTTAATATTTATTGTGCTTAAATTTGATCTTAATAAGATTTGATTTAATTTGAATTCTACATTTGTACTGTAATTTTAGTACTGTGATTATGAATTCGGTCAACTACAGTCTTTCACTTGATGTTATCGGCTACTACGTGTATTACTTAATGGAACGCGTCTCATTAATGCAGCAGAGAATGAACTAAGGCATGAGGCGTAAGTCTGTAGTTACTGTATATAGCGCCACTCAGTGGTAAAAGCCAGCAAATGCACAAACCCAAATGCGGCGGCGACGGTAAAAACGAAGCTCCGATTAGGTGACCACTGTACATGCTTCCCTTGGGTAACATCATTAGAAGACATGGGATTAGTTTCCATTGTTATGCTGATGATACCCAATTATATATCTCAACTAAACCAGACGAAATACTGTACCTAAGTTGTCTAGATTAACTGAGTGTGTCCAGGACATAAAAGATTGGATGACCAATAACTTTCTTTTATTAAATTCAGATAAGACAGAGATATTACTTATTGGCCCAAAAACCAGCACACAACAGCTTTCACAATTCAGCCTGCGCTTAGAAGGATGTGCTGTTACTACCAGCTCAGCAGTAAAAGACCTGGGCATAATATTAGACAGTAACTTGTCTTTTGAAAATCACATTTCAAATATCACAAAAACAGCCTTTTTCCATCTTCGAAATATTGCTAAACTTAGGAAAATCTTATCCGTATCTGATGCAGAAAAGCTAGTTCATGCATTCATGACCTCCAGACTGGACTATTGTAATGCATTACTAGGTGGTTGTCCTGCATCCTCAATAAACAAGCTTCAGTTAATCCAAAATGCAGCTGCCAGGGTTCTCACTAGATCCAGAAAATATGATCATATAACCCCAATATTATCAACCCTGCACTGGCTACCTGTTCAGTTTAGAATAAATTACAAAATAGTATTACTTACATACAAGGCCTTAAATGGTTTAGCTCCCACATACCTAACCAGTCTTCTGATACGCTACAATCCACCACGCGCCTTAAGATCACAAAGCTCCGGTCTTCTGGTAGTTCCCAGACTGTTGTTCTCTCAAATTATTAAAGCTTCTCCGCTTTATTTTAATGTTGCTCATGACAGCGTAACAGCCTGTTAATTCATGCTCATGTAATGATGAGATGGACAAACTGCTCGATGTCCATTTTATTATTTGCTGCATTGTCGGGCTATAGTACAAACTTTCAGGTCCTGGGTCCACCCTGAATCTGATCCTCCTCCTCCTGTTGTGTGTGTGTGTGTCTGTGTGTGTGTGTGTGTGTGTGTGTGTGTGTGTGTGTGTGTGTGTGTGTGTGTGTGTGTGTGTGTGTGTTTGTATATACAAACCTCATTATTTCATCAGTTAATGACAGGATCTAGTTCTTTCTGCCATATGCCACCATTTCCATACAGTTTAAAATAGAACCCTGAACCAGTCTTTTGCTGTTTGGCCCTAGACTGGGACGCAACACCATATTTAAGTGACCACTTTGATTTTCAAGCACAAGAAAGACAACAGCTTTATTATGCAAAGGTGTTCCTTCAGTTAAAAACAACTAGTTTGAGATTTATGTCTGCTCATCTTTTTTGAACTACGCTATAATGCCTCATCCTACCCCTGCTGTTTAAAAAATTTACTCAGAGTAAAAGTTACCGAGTTACTTTTTTATTTTAATTTTTTTATGAGCTACTTTTTACTTTTACTTGAGTAGATTTTTATAATGGTAACTTTACTTGTATTTAAGTAAAATTTCACTGGAGTAACAGTAGTTGTACTTGAGTACAAAATTTTATTACTCTTTCCACCTCTGCTGAAGAACAAAACTCAGGCTCTATATCCTAGCTTACATCTCGCATTCGCGATCACACACACCGGACAGCATTACCCACAATGCATCTGCCGCACTGGACTACACTTCCGTAAACAGCGGTCATAAATCAACGTCTCTCTTCCGCTACACTGTTTTATCTCAAAAAAGCAAACGAACATTGCAAATGACACTCGTGTGAGCGCAAACTAACAGGATCACTGCTGTAAAGTAAAACGAACAATCAAATGAACTGCACCTTACCTCTGAGCTGAGTTTCTTCGGAGAGCAGAGTGTGTGTGTGTGTGTTTTCCGGCTGTTTGTGTGAATCCCCCTTCAGAAACATAGTGTCAAATTACGCTCGCGCACAGACACACACACACCGCTATGAGCTGAGGAAGAAAATAGATTTTTAACATCTATATAGAGAATTTCTTTTGCTTTACTTGCGCACACACACACACGTGTGTTATAAGAAACCGTACACGCGCGTTGTACACACGCGCTTCCAAACACAAAATAACACACACACGGGGTCACAGTGTTATAGTAAACAGTACACACGTGCAAGGATGTTAAGGAAGCACTATGGGAACTGTATACAAAGATCAGTGAACTGCAAAATACACACCCGGATGGACTGTTTATTGTTGCTGGAGATTTCAACGATGCAAATCTCAAGTCAGTGCTTCCTAGATTCCATCAGTATGTGGACTTTGCAACAAGAGGGGAGAAAACACTGAATCTTGTTTACACAAACATCCCCGGCGCATATCGGGCAGAGCCCCGCCCCCATCTCGGCTACTCGGACCACATCTCTGTTATGCTACAGACCACTCGTCAGGCGTTCAAAACCGGTTCTGAAGCAGGTGAAAACCTGGCCAGCAGGAGCCACCTCTGCTCTTCAGGACTGTTTCGAGAGCACTGACTGTAACATGTTTAGGGAGGCTGCAACTTACGGCGACTTCACTGACTTGGAGGAGTACATGTTATCAGTGACCAGCTACATCAATAAGTGCACCGATGACGTGACTGTCTCCAAGAACATCATCTCACGACCCAACCAGAAACTGTGGATTACTGCGGAAGTGCGTGCACTTCTGAGGACCGAGACTCTGCCTACAAAGCGGGAGGTAAGGTGGCGCTTAGAAGAGCAAGGGCCGAACTTTCTCGGGCCATCAGAGAGGCGAAGCGCGCATACGCCCAGAGAATCCACAACCACTTCACAGACAGCGGTGACACACAGCGCATGTGGCAGGGCTTACAAGCCATCACTAACTACAGGACGACATCACCTGCCTGTGACGGTGACGGCTCCCTCCCTTTAGATGCGGTCATGTTATTTCACTAGATTTGACGCGTAGCTTTGGTTGGATCATTTACTCACAAGAACGTAAGTCTGATGATTTCATTGTCTTGGTATTTTAATTTCAGCATCAAAGATTTAACACTTCATACAATCGTCTTGAGTAAATCCACTGTGGTTACAACACCTGTTGCTGTATCTTGTAAATTTCTGACTTTTACAACCATCTATGTTATATCCATCTGATTGCGTTCAGCTCACGGTCAAAAGCTTGTGTTTCTGTAGCCTTCCGCATATAAACTCATTACCGTCCCGTTGCACTTACACCCACCATCATGAAGTGCTTCGAGTGGCTCGTCATGAGACACATCAAGACCCTGCTGCCCCCTCACTGGACCCAGTGCAATTTGCGTACCGTCCTAACTGCTCAACGGACGACGCCATCTCCACTACACTCCATGTTGCCCTCACACACTTGGACAAGAAGGACACATACGTTCGAAGACCACCCCTCCTCCGAACGACCAGGTGCTGTGTCTCACTACAGCTGAGGTGAGGAAAACTCTACGCAGAGTCAACCCACGTAAAGCTGCTGGACCAGACCAGAACGTTATTTTTCCTATAACTTAAATGGCTGAATGAAGTTAAATATACACAATAAATTAATAATTGCGTTTGCTTTACATTTGATCACTCATGTGTAAATAGCTTTTTCATTTTATATACTACTATATCATATATTTGTGTCTAATACTGTTTCATTCATATTTTACAACATTACATACAGTTTGTAATTTACTTGCGATTGTACTTTTAAAATGTAACCTATGTATCTACAGTATAAGCATATTTAACTACTTCAGCAGTGAGTGAGAAATTTGGTCGGTCTGGCTTTTAGATAAAGTTCTTATTTGATTAAATTTTATTATTTAATTAATTATCTTATTATAAATATGATTCTTATTCTCTATATTCTTGTCGAGTATAGTCCTTCATGTCTGCATTTTTTCGCATGCGTTTATCTTCCTTGTGATCAAAATGCTACTTTTTGTTAAGTGAAAGTGCGAGCCGCGAGTTTATACACGCCGATGAATGAATTTTAGATGTATTTTAAAGCATCTTTTTAGGTCTAAATATTAATTTTTATTTATGGCCAGGTGTATTACGAACTGAAGACCTGTTGTTCAATTGTTCCCTGCATGGTGTATCTGCACGGAGAAATTGTGTGTGCACGTAGAGTTTGTGTGTGTTTGTAACGTTAACTTCTCCTTCAAACGTGCTTCCAACCAACCAATCCTGGCCTCCAAACTCAGAAGTCTACGTGTCATAGCCTGGTTACAGTGGGGCGTCGAGTGTAGCCTGTACAAGCCAATCCCTTCCCTCAAAAATAGTGTGAATGTCTGCAACAATCACTAACCATTTAAATGTTAATTTAGTTAAACACAAATATATAAATAATATTTTCTTTATACATAATATTTTCATTTTATATATATATATATATATATATATATATATATATATATATATATATATATATATATATATATATATAAACTCATGCTAGGGTAAGCTATTTATTCATTTATCTTTTATTTGCTTACTTACTTACTAGCGAATGCTTTAGTAAAGGGCTTTAAAACTACAGCAGTATGAATGAAAATGGAATTTTACAGAACATGCGAGTTGACGCCCATGCGCCAATCTCTAACCATTAAAATGTTGTATTTGAATTAAAATGCCACTTATATATATTCGTGTTTAATTATATTCTTAAATCATCGTGTTCACCCATGGGTTTACTGCATATACCCCGGAACAAAAGGGAGGAAATGGAGACATTTCTTTTTTCGTTTTTTGCATTGTGTTTAATCATGCAGCACTTTTAGTATTCATAGCAAAAGCAACCCAACAATGTGATTAAAGTACCCGAAATAACACAGAATTTTGACCCAAAATAAACAAGCCACCAATGTGTTTGTGGGGCCTGCGGTAGCTCAGTGGTTAAGGCATTGGACTACGGTTCGGAAGATCCCAGGTTCAAACCCCACTGTTGGGCCCTTGAGCAAGGCCCTTAACCCTCAACTGCTCAGATGTAGAATGAGATAAAAATGTAAGTCGCTCTGGATAAGAGCTTCTGCCAAATGTCTAAATGTAAATGTGTTTACAAAAAACATACATATAAAAAACATTAGTAAAAACCAGCATTTTTACTAATGAATGGAGGAAGCGCAGTCAAAGCCCGGGGATTCTTCGTGCTGTCGCGTTGTGTTCAGCGAGTAGTACATATTTTTGTGTTTGTTTCATTTCATACCTGTAGGTTTATCGAAAAATCTGCTCATATCTGCGCACGCGTTTATCAGCCTTTTGATCAAAAACATATCATACATATTTGTGGTCTTTTTGTACATGCGCGGGTGCGTTACAATAATAATAAGAATACCAATAATAAATTCGGAGCACTACTACTAATAATACTGAATGTAGAAAGTGCAGTCAAAGAAGTATCATCATTGAAGGAGAGAAGAAAATGAAGAATAAATACATATCAGTATTTACAGTTTGAGCTTGACATGTTTATGAGCTCTGTCGCTTGCTGTCAATGGGCGCCTAAGAGAGATTTTCTGCTCAGTAGACACACAATACTTCAGACTGAAACACGACTGCCCCCTACAGGTAATGAAGAGCATCTTCACAGCTTGCCGTGCACAGCCGCGGCACGTCGCAGCATCTCTTTTCTCAAAACGTGCATTCTTAATGGCCAGATCTGTACATCATGTGAGTGTGACGCAATCGCGCAACAACGCGGAAGAGTGGCAAGCTAGCGGGGAAATGGCATGAACCCCAGGGACTTCAATCAGAACAAACACGAGCTCACTGCTGGATATCCCGTGGCTCTTCAGCTCTCACAATGGAGCCGGATTATGATGACCCTGCCACTGAAGAGGAAAAGGCTGCAAGGAGGATCATGTCATGGTTCTTGTTCCCAGTCGGGGAAAGCTGCCCAGCCGCTGGACGTGAGAGAGAACTCCCGTCTTTCGCGTAGAAAAAAAAGCAGAGGTTTCTTTTCCAGAAAGCAGCACCCATGACCTTATACTGTTCCATTATATACAGTCTTATGCAAAAGTTTAGGCACCCCTTGATGAATAACAGATTTTGGTGATTTTTTTTATTTTATTGAAAAGATGTTAACACTTGGAGTCTCTCTTGGAAATGGAAAAAATGCACAATATTTTCATGCACAATTACTTTTTATGTCATGAATTGAACAAATATAATAACTTTATTGTTGCACTATGCAAAAGTTTGGGCACTGTACATAATCAGTACTTAGTAACACCTCCTCTGGCAGATATCACAGCTTGCAAACACTTTTTATAGCCAGCTAAAAATCTTTCAATTCTTGTACTTGGGATTTTCTCCCATTCTTTCTTGCAAAAGGCTTCTAGTTCTGTAATATTATTTGGTCGTCTTGCATGCACAGCTCTTTTAAGATATACCCACAAATTTTCAATTATGTTTAAATCTGGTGATTGTAATGGCCATTCCAAAACTTTGATCTTGCATCTCTTGAGATATTCCATAGGTGTTCTTTTCATGAAATGCTGCTCCTTTTTTTCTCCAAACATGCTTTTGCTGATTGTGGCAAACGAGTTCTATTTTACAGATGCGGCCATTATTAAGAATGCATGCTTTTTCCCGCAAAATGCCGCAATTCGTCGCGTGCCATGCCGCGAAATCCCACAAGTAACATTCGGGAATTTAAATAAATGTTTCGTGCTTCACTGAATATCCACCAGATGGCGCATGGAAGGACTTTATCTAAAAGTCAGACCAATGCTGAAGAAAGCATGAATTTTATTTAGTTTTACAATAGATCTTTCATAAGGAATGTGCGTATATGTGCTTCTGCCACAGCGTGCGCCTGTGATGGACGTGTGCCCAAATCTATTATCGCTTCTCGCTCACTCCGTAGGCTCCCTAGGCCGGCTGGCGATAATTAATATTAATAGGAACTCAGACTTGCTCTATGAGTCGCATGCGAGTGGGGCGATATGACGCGCCCCAGGGACTTTAAAAAATGGACACGGGAATTCCGCCAATTGATCTCCTCGCTGAGGACAGCGTGGGAACAAACTGCGCAGGAAAGAACTGCGCAAGCTCCCATGGCACCTTCACTCCCGCACCGAGTCCGCCTTCACAGCCCCGCCGCCAAAGAGGAAAAAGGCTGCAAGGAGGTTTGCGTTAAGGCCGCGATCCCAGCCGGGGAACCAGCCAGGACTCCTGCCTGAGGCCGCACTCAGAGAGAGCTGCCGCTCCGCCCACCTCCACCTATCGTCAGCTGTGTGCCCGCATGTCAGCTAGGCACTGCCCCCGCAGTCCAACACAGACTTCTGTAGATGTTTTGTGGCATACTTCTAACGTTGAATTTTATGATTGGGACGCAGGTACGCTTTTCTTCTGATGACTCTTCCATGAAGGTCTTGTCTGTGCAAGCATACTGTAGCTGCACAGTAGAACGATGCACCACCACTCCTGAGTCTGATAAATCTTCTTGCGGCTTGTTGTAGTCAAATGAGGGTTTAGATTTGTCTTTCTGACCAGCATGCAAGCTGTTCTCTCAGTTTTCTTGGTCCTCCAGATCTCATCTTGACCTCCATAGATCCCCTGAACTGCCATCTCTTAATTACATTTCTCATTGTGGAAACTGCACGAAGACAACACTTTGCTATCTTCTTCAATAACTTTAATTTTCTGAGTCTTACACAGCTGCTTGATTGAGTTGTTGAGTGTCCGCAAGTGTCTGCACAAGGTTTGAAGATTCAAAGTAGTTGTAAGGCTTTGAAATTGGCATTTACTAATGACAGCTGTTGCCATGCATCATATCTCATGAGCTGATTAAGGTCTGAAACCTGGTAAAAATAATCTGAGACTCTAGAACTCTTAGGGTGTCCAAACCTTTGCACAGTGCCTTAATAATTATTTTTATTCATGCTCAATTTATGGCATAAGAAGTAACCATGCATCAATGTTTGCTGAAAATATTGTGCATTTTATGCATTTCCAAGAAAGAATGTGTTAATATATTTTCAATCAAAAAATCATCAAAATCTGTTATCATGGGGTGCCTAAACTTTTGCATAAGATTGTATTTAAAAAACTGTATATTTTGTATAAACCGGATTCCAAAAAAGTTGGGACACTAAACAAATTGTGAATAAAAACTGAATGCGATGATGTGGAGATGGCAAATGTCAATATTTTATTCAGAATAGAACATAAATCACGGAACAAAAGTTTGAACTGAGAAAATTTATCATTTTAAGGGAAAAATATGCTGAATCAAAATGTCATGGTGTAAACAAATCCCAAAAAAGTTGGGACAAGGCCATTTTCACCACTGTGTGGCATCTCCCCGTCTTCTTACAACACTCAACAGACATCTGGGGACCGAGGAGACCAGTTTCTCAAGTTTAGAAATAGGAATGCTCTCCCATTCTTGTCTAATACAGGCCTCTAACTGTTCAATCGTCTTGGGCCTTCTTTGTCGCACCTTCCTCTTTATGATGCGCCAAATGTTCTCTATAGGGGAAAGATCTGGACTGCAGCCATTTCAGTACCCGGATCCTTCTCCTACGCAGCCATGATGTTGTGATTGATGCAGAATGTGGTCTGGCATTATCTTGTTGAAAAATGCAGGGTCTTCCCTGAAAGCGATGACGTCTGGATGGGAGCATATGTTGTTCTAGAACCTGAATATATTTTTCTGCATTGATGGTGCCTTTCCAGACATGCAAGCGGCCCATGCCACATGCACTCATGCAACCCCATACCATCAGAGATGCAGGCTTCTGAACTGAGCGTTCATCACAACTTGGGTTGTCCTTGTCCTCTTTGGTCCGGATGACATGGCGTCCCACATTTCCAACAAGAACTTCGAATCGTGACTCGTCTGACCACAGAACAGTCTTCCATTTTGCCACACTCCATTTTAAATGATCCCTGGCCCAATGAAAACGCCTGTGCTTGTGGATCTTGCTTAGAAATGGCTTCTTCTTTGCACTGTAGAGTTTCAGCTGGCAATGGCGGATGGCACGGTGGATTGTGTTCACTGACAATGGTTTCTGGAAGTATTCCTGAGCCCATTCTGTGATTTCCTTTACAGTAGCATTCCTGTTTGTGGTGCAGTGTCGTTTAAGGGCCCGGAGATCACGGGCATCCAGTATGGTTTTACGCCCTTGACCCTTACCCACAGAGATTGTTCCAGATTCTCTGAATCTTCGGATGATATTATGCACAGTTGATGATAACTGCAAAGTCTTTGCAATTTTTCGCTGGGTAATACCTTTCTGATATTGCTCCACTATCTTTCTGCGCAACATTGTGGGAATTGGTGATCCTCTACCCATCTTGGCTTCTGAGAGACACTGCCACTCTGAGAAGCTCTTTTTATACCCAATCATGTTGCCAATTAACCTAATTACTGTTAATTGGTCTTCCAGCTCTTCGTTATGCTCAAATGTACTTTTTCCAGCCTCTTATTGCTACTTGTCCCAACTTTTTTGGGATTTGTTGACACCGTGAAATTTGGAATCAACATATTTTTCCTTTAAAATGATACATTTTCTCGGATTAAACTTTTGATCTTTCATCTATGTTCTATTCTGAATAAAATACTGACATTTGCCATCTCCACATCATTGCATTCAGTTTTTATTCACAATTTGTTTAGTGTCCCAACTTTTTTGGAATCCGGTGTGTAAAATCATTAATATTGTCCAGATGCCCTATAGTTAAAATATTTTACTGGATCATTTGGATGAATTTTAGTTTGTTTGGAGGGAGCTGACAGTTTTCGTGCAGACTGAAAACCCAAGTATGAAAGACATTAATAACGGTTAGTCACTGTTTAAAACCACAAGTGATGGAAAGCTGCAAAGCTTACACTTATTAGAACAAAATTCATTTGTGAGACTCATTAGCCTTACTGTGTTTAGTAGTGTTGAATTGGATGTAAACTATTTAGATAGGGAATATAAAACTAAAAGTTGATTCAAGATTCAAGATTCAAGATTCTTTATTTGTCACATGCATAGTTATACAAGTACAACACGCAGTGAAATGTATCCTGAACCGCTCCTACTTTGTGCAAATAACAAGAAACAAAAGAAATAATCTATAAATAGAAATAGAGGGAAAAAAAAAAAAAAAAAAAAAAAAAAAAAGGTGCAAATGTAAACATAATAATAAAGTGTGTATCTGAGCAGGATAAAGGTGTTAGTGCAAGTGATGCTTACAGTCCAGACTAAAGTGCAGTGTGCAGTGTGGAATGTCAGCACAGCAGTGTGTGGGTGAACTGTTACCAGTCCTATGAATGGGAGAGTGGCCCATCATGGTTGAGGAGTCTAATCGCCTGTGGATAAAAACTCCTCCTGAGTCTCTCCGTTTTGGCCATAATGACCCGGAACCTTCTGCCTGAATGCAGAAGTTTGAACAGTCCGTTATTGGGGTGCGACAAGTCCTTAATGATACGAGCTGCCCTGGTTTTACATCTCCTGGTGTAGATGTCCTGCATGGAGGGGAGAGTTAACCTGCAGCAGCGTTCAGCTGCCCGGATCACTCTCTGGAGGGCTTTCCTGTCCTGTACACAGCTATTCCCAAACCAGGATGAAATGTTCTGTGTTAGGATGCGCTCAACAGCACCCGAGTAGAAAGCCTTAAGGACAGCAGGGGAAACCCCAAACTTCCTCAACTGCCTCAGGTGGTACAGACGCTGCTTTGCCCTTTTCGTCTGAGCACAGATATGCTCAGTCCATGTCAGATCCTCTGAGATGTGGACGCCCAAGTACTTAAAGCTGCTCACCCTCTCCACTGGAGCTCCATTGATGATGAGGGGTTTGTGGTCCAGTTGTCCCCTTCTGAAGTCCACCACCAGCTCCTTCGTCTTACTGACGTTCAGTCGGAGGCAGTTTTCTTCACACCATAGTGCCAGGTTCTCCACTTCATCTATGTAGGCCGACTCATCGTTGTTGGAGATGAAGCCCAGCACCACCGTATCGTCAGCAAACTTAACGATGGTGTTGGAGTCGAACATGGCCACACAGTCTGAAGTGTAGAGAGAGTATAGCAGTGGAGAGAGAACACATCCCTGTGGAGCACCTGTGTTGATGGTGATGCTGCTGGAGAAGCACTTGCCCACTCTCACCGCTTGAGATCTGTCCGAGAGGAAGTCCAACACCCAGGCACACAAGCGTTTGTTAAGTCCTAGATCTCTCAGCTTTGTGAACAGTCTGTTAGGCACTATTGTGTTGAAGGCAGAGCTGTAATCTATAAAAAGCAATCTCACATAGTTACCTTGCATCTTGTCCACGTGGCTGAGAGTGGTGTGCAGAACATGGGAGATGGCATCCTCTGTGGATCTGTTGGGGCGGTAGGCGAACTGAAGTGGATCTATGGAGCTGGGGATGGAGGAGGAGATGATGTTTTTTAGCAGACCCTCAAATACCTTCATGACCATCGATGTCAGTGCAACAGGCCGGTAGTCATTCAGGCATGAGGGTTTGTTGGTCTTGGGCACGGGGACAATGGTGGATCTCTTGAAACACGCCGGGACCACAGACTTCGCCAGGGACTCATTAAAGATACAGGTGAACACACCTGACAGCTGGTCAGCGCAGCAGCGCAGCAGGCGCCCAGAGATGCCATCTGGACCCGCCGCTTTCCTGGTGTTCACCCTCCTCAGCGCCGTGCGCACGTCGTGCTCTGCGATGCTGATGACGCAATCCTCGCTGATGACGTCATCACTCTCAGTCAGCAGGCTGCTAGCATTAGCCGCCTGGCTAACCTCGAACCGGGCGAAGAATGCGTTCAGCTCGTTGGCGAATGCAGAGTCGGCGACGATCGTCGTGGTGTCTTTGGCAACCTTGTAGTCCGTGATTGTGCGTAATCCGTGCCACATGCGGCGTGTGTCACCCTGATGGAAGTGTGATTCAGTTCGCTGTCGGAACCGCCCCTTAGCTTCCCTCACCGCTCGCCTGACGCTATAAGAAGCCGCTTTGTATGCGCTCATATCGCCGCTAATGAGTGCGGCATTATAAGCAGCGGTCCGGGCATTCACAGCATCGCGGATCGATCGGTCTACCCAAGGCTTCTGGTTCGGAAACGATTTGAACCTCACTGTCGGGACAACTTCATTTACGAGCGTGCTAACGAAGCTAACTGCTACATCCGCAAACTCGTTGATGTCTACTGCGCAGGCTCGGAACATGTCCCAATCTACGTCATCGAGCGCGTCCTGTAGCGTAGCTTCTGATTGGGCAGACCAGCGTTGCACCTCCCTCATGACCGGAGCTTCACGACGAAAGCTTTGTTGATATTCCGGTATGAGGAAAATGGCGTTGTGGTCTGATTTCCCGAATGCTGGATGTGAAACAGCTTTGTAGCCCCGCTTGTATGGTGTGTAACAGTGGTCCAGAATGTTGAGTCCCCTTGTCGGACATGTAACATGTTGGTGAAAGTTTGGCATAACCTGTCTGAGGTTCGCTTTATTAAAGTCACCTGCTACAATGTGCGCTGCGTCCGGGTGTTTGTTTTGGAACTCACTCAGCACATCATGTAGTTCAGACAGAGCAGTGCCTGTGTCCGCGTGGGGTGGGATGTAGACCGCCGTGGCAATGACCGAGGTGAACTCGCGAGGCAGGTAGAAAGGACGACATTTAACACTCAGATATTCCAAATGAGGCGAGCAGCTACTGGAGAGAATGGAAACACTCCTGGCATCGCACCACTTCTTGTTGACCATGAAGCACACACCTCCACCTTTAGCTTTGTTAGACTCTGCCGTCCTGTCCATGCGGAACACAGAGAATGAGTCCGATGGGGTTACGACTCGGTCCGGCACAATGGGGGTCAGCCATGTTTCTGTAAAGCACAGAAGATTACAATCCCTGATATCTCGCTGGAAAGTAACTCTGGCTCTGAGGTCATCAAGCTTATTCTCCAGTGACTGTACATTAGCCAGCAGGATACTCGGCAGAGGGGTGCGATGAGCTTGTTCTCTCATTCTGTTACGGACGCCGCCGCGTTTCCCTCGACGCTTCTTTGTTCTTCGCCGCGGGTTAGCGTCCCGTCCATTGTTGTTGTCGTCTGAGCAGCGTAGTATCTCAGAGGGCCACGACGGGTCAGGCTTAAAGGTGGTATAAGTAAGCGCCGAAATCTGAATTCCTATATCCAGTAGTGTTCTACTGTCATAGGTCACTAAACCTGAAGTACTCTTAGCGAATGAAAGTAAAATAAATAAAGAAAGAAGGAAAAAAACGCACAGTTTGTACGGAGCGATCAGGAAGGCGTCTGGACGTGGCCGCGCCATCGTGGGATCTAAACTATTTAGATAGGGAATATAAAACTAAAAGTTGAAGAGTGTGAAGAGTGGCATTACAGCCTCATTCAGTATCTTATCTTCTCTACTGTAGCTGATTCAGCTGATGAGAGGAACTAAATTGAAATTCGGTTGCTGGCTTGTGGTAATATTACAGTTAAAGAACATTCCTGCGATAAACCAGATAAGTGTCTCTAGTTGAACAATTCCCCCAGTTGTAAATGCAAAATCCTGAATATTCCATAATAAAACAACTCACCATGCACTGTGATGTTGACAGGATTACTGTTATCTCCAGATTCAGACTCACACCAGTAAACACCACTGTGTGCTGTGGAGAGGGAGCTGATTTCACATGTAGACCCTGTAACTGATGCACACCATGAACAACTTGTCAATCCCCATCGGTGTGTGTATCGTCTCACTGTCCATCCAGTAGCGTTACTCTGGTCCTCACAGCTCAGTGAGAGAGAGTCACCAGTAAAGTGTTGAGTTCTGCTGGGGTTGATGATCAAAGAGACTGGAGGAGATTCACCTTAAACACAGATTATAATTCACATGGGTTATTATGATTGGCTTTTTATGGCATAACTTCCTCTAAACACATTCATTCCTCATTTCATTACACAGTGCTTTATGAATCAGGAGGGATAATATAAAAAGTTTTGTGCAAGCCGCCGTTAAACTCCAAAGAAGAAGAAGAAGAAGAAAAAGTTTTAAACCAAACATTAGCACAGATATTCTGCATATGTTAAATCAATGCTGTGAAAATGTTTAGATTTTATTTACACATCTGTATTCAACACTCCAGCACACGGGTGTTTCATTTTTCCTCACCAGTGATCCATAGTAGCTGTGGAAGACTGTGATCTGTCTGAACCTGCTGCCCGTCTCTCTCTCCTCTGCACATATAAACTCCTGTGTGATTACGAGCAGCAGGACTGATAGTGTAGGAGCCTAAAGATCCTCTGCTGCTGTCTGAGAGGAGTTCCTCTTTATACCTGATATCTCCATCACTGTCTCTGTAGGGAACCTGTCTGTACCAGCTGAATGTCCAGTCTGTAGAGGAGTCTTTAACCTCACAGCTTAGAGTCACTGAGTCTCCTTCAGTCAGCCAGTTCTGTGGAGATACACTCAGTACTGCCTTTGGTATCTCTGTTACACAGGAAATACAAAATATACTTAATTTTATACATTTACTTCATACACAACAATGATTCCATACCTCAAAGATCACATAAAAAGCATGGAATAGGGAAAAAATAATACTAAATGACGCTTAAAAAACGTTTTGGAATAAAGCGTTAGAAATGTTTTTATTCTCCTTGACCTCATTAATGTGTGATTTAACAGTTCACCTTTATGCTCTGTGTCTCACACATGAGGGTGAATCTCCCTGATAAATACACGACTGTTTTAAATTTGACATCTCACCTTCTACAGATGACAAATTATTTTCATTTACTAATATTATAATCACTATTTTTACAGAAGAAGGACAATCAATTATGTAATACAAACCGGATTCCAAAAAAGTTGGGACACTAAAATTGTGAATAAAAACTGAATGCAATGATGTGGAGATGGCAAATGTCAATATTTTATTCAGAATAGAACATAAATCACAGAACAAAAGTTTAAACTGAGAAAATGTATCATCATTTTAAGGGAGAAATATGGTGAATCAAAATTTCATGGTGTCAACAAATCCCAAAAAAGTTGGGACAAGGCCATTTTCACCACTGTGTGGCATCTCCCCTTCTTCTTACAACACTCAACAGACGTCTGGGGACCGAGGAGACCAGTTTCTCAAGTTTAGAAATAGGAATGCTCTCCCATTCTTGTCTAATACATGCCTCTAACTGTTCAATCGTCTTGGGCCTTCTTTGTCGCACCTTCCTCTTTATGATTCGCCAAATGTTCTCTATAGGGGAAAGATCTGGACTGCAGACTGGCCATTTCAGTACCCGGATCCTTCTCCTACGCAGCCATGATGTTGTGATTGATGCAGAATGTGGTCTGGCATTATCTTGTTGAAAAATGCAGGGTCTTCCCTGAAAGCGATGACGTCTGGATGGGAGCATATGTTGTTCTAGAACCTGAATATATTTTTCTGCATTGATGGTGCCTTTCCAGACATGCAAGCTGCCCATGCCACACGCACTCATGCAACCCCATACCATCAGAGATGCAGGCTTCTGAACTGAGCGTTGATAACAACTTGGGTTGTCCTTGTCCTCTTTGGTCCGGATGACATGGCGTCCCACATTTCCAACAAGAACTTCGAATCGTGACTCGTCTGACCACAGAACAGTCTTCCATTTTGCCACACTCCATTTTAAATGATCCCTGGCCCAATGAAAACGCCTGTGCTTGTGGATCTTGCTTAGAAATGGCTTCTTCTTTGCACTGTAGAGTTTCAGCTGGCAATGGCGGATGGCACGGTGGATTGTGTTCACTGACAATGGTTTCTGGAAGTATTCCTGAGCCCATTCTGTGATTTCCTTTACAGTAGCATTCCTGTTTGTGGTGCAGTGTCGTTTAAGGGCCCGGAGATCACGGGCATCCAGTATGGTTTTACGCCCTTGACCCTTACGCACAGAGATTGTTCCAGATTCTCTGAATCTTCAGATGATATTATGCACAGTTGATGATAACTGCAAAGTCTTTGCAATTTTTCGCTGGGTAACACCTTTCTGATATTGCTCCACTATCTTTCTGTGCAACATTGTGGGAATTGGTGATCCTCTACCCATCTTGGCTTCTGAGAGACACTGCCACTCTGAGAAGCTCTTTTTATACCCAATCATGTTGCCAATTAACCTAATTACTGTTAATTGGTCTTCCAGCTCTTCGTTATGCTCAAATTTCCTTTTTCCAGCCTCTTATTGCTACTTGTTCCAACTTTTTTGGGATTTGTTGACACCGTGAAATTAGGAATCAACATATTTTTCCTTTAAAATGATACATTTTCTCGGATTAAACTTTTGATCTGTCATCTATGTTCTATTCTGAATAAAATATTGACATTTGCCATCTCCACATCATTGCATTCAGTTTTTATTCACAATTTGTTTAGTGTCCCAAGTTTTTTGGAATCCGGTTTGTATATGTATTAAAAATCCTCACATTATTTTAATTTACTTCATTTGCTATGAACAGTTAAGATAATTAGATAATTAAAAGTTATGTGTAAAGATTCTAATAATCATACAAGCTAGTACAAGTTATTTGAAACACACTTAGGACTACTTTTCTCTATAACATGCAGATAAAAAAAAACAGCAAATAAAAAAAAAAAGAACAAGCCACTGTATGCAGTGGTTAGTGTTTGGGTGGGAATCAAACCCAGGCCTTAAACACGGCAGGTAAGAATCATCCGACTGACCCTCCAATGCCCCATTAACACAGTGAATTACATTCTTACTCAGTCACTCATCATCTATACCACTTTATCCTGTATTCAGGGTTGCGGGGGGCCTGGAGCCATCCCAGGAGACTTAGAGCACGAGGCGAGGTACACCCTGGGTGGGGTGCCAATCCATCACAGGGCACACACACAGTACACACTCACACACTCATTCACACACTACGGGCAATTTGGGAATGTCAATTCTCATAATCTGCAGGTCTTTGGACTGTAGGAGGAAACCAGAGTACCCAGAGGAAACCCACCAAGAACGGGGAGAACATGCAAACTCTGTGCACACAGAGATGGAAATCGAGCCTGGACGGGAATCGAACTCGGAACCGGGAAGTGCAAGGCTAACCACTACTCCACCATGCTGCCATACGGTGAATTACAAATATATACTGTAATTCTAATAAAGTATTTGTATTTACATTTACAGTTCCTAAATAATATGTTTTACACTGATACATTTCCCCTAAGCATCTTCGTTATTCATTACAGTGATATAATGTCTGTCTTCTGCCAAGCACCAAGCTCAGAAGGTCTGCGTCGTCATTACAGGACAATCAACGAGGACTGATGCCACCATGTAAGTTACAGTGGCTGCTGCAGGCTCTGCTGCTGATGTTAAAACTCCATTAAGAGACGTCACTATGGAGTAGATCTGTTAATGGCTTTGTAATGTTATCATCAGAGCCTGATAAACACTGCACATTTCTATGCCTTTATCAGGGACGTGGTTTTTAATTAGAATAAGTAATTGTAATGGTACAAAAGAGATTTTTTTTAGCTTGTTTGTTACTTTAGATTTTTTGTTTATAGTTAGCTATGTAAGTAAGTTTATAGTTAGCTATGAAAAGTAAGACTTTTCGGTGCTAGGCAACCAGTAACCAGAAGTGAAAGGCTTTCCCGTTCTGAACAGTGCAGCATATTTTTGTGGCTCTGCCCCTTGCAAGACCTGCTTTGTTACAGTAACTTATTTATTTATTCATTTATTTTTTGAACTTATTATTTTTTATTTATGTATTTTAGTTAGTTTCCTGGGAGTTCAGTTTTGGAGCTCACTGAAAACCCAAGTCTGGGGACTTCCGGTTAGCAGCCACATGGAGTAGGACGTGTTGGTTAGGTGCTCCGACAGTTTCGAATTTCTTCACTCCCTTATTCGTCTCTAAATGTTAAATTAAAATCTTAGTTGACAATAACTTTGTACTCTACCCCACGGTTATATGTTTTTTCATTTATAATGGCTACCAGGAGTGTTAAAGCCGTGAAAAAGGACGACACTGCGACTCCTCTGACAGTCGAGGCTATCTCTGCGCTGTTAGAGCAACACCGTGATGCGTTAGCGGCTGAGTTTAAATCATCGTTTAGTTTACTAGAAATTAAACTGGACCAGATTCAGGCCCAAGTAGCGGACCATGGACAGCGCTTACCGTCATTAGAACTCGCTACAGACGACCTGAGTCAGCGTGTGACGGAGCTGGAGAACATCTGCTCCGGACTTCGGGAAAACAACTTAAAGTTAACGGCCAAGGTTGTAGACTTAGAAGGCCGGAGCAGGAGACAAAACCTGCGTGTTCTGGGTCTCCCGGAAGGTACTGAAGGTGGACTCCCTACCGAGTTCTTCTCCAAGTTTCTGTGCGAGGTGTTTGGGACTGAAACACTGCCTTCCCCACCGGAGATTGACCGAGCCCACCGAATACCTGCATCTAAACCCGCTTCAGGACAGAGACCTCGGCCCGTCATTCTCCGTGTACACCGGTACCAGGTGAAAGACCTTCTGATTCGGGAGGCTCGGCGGAGAGGGAAGCTGGAATACCGCGGTCAGCAGCTCCGCATAGTGGAAGACTACGCTCCCGAAGTTTTAAACCAGCGAGCCGAGTATAGAGGAGTGATGAGTGAGTTATACAGCCGTGGTCTCCGGCCTTCTCTGCTGTATCCAGCGCGGCTCCGGATCACTCTCTCTACCGGACAGAAGAAGTGGCTCCGCTCGGTAGAAGAGGCGCAGAAACACATAGACAGTATGCCGAAAACTGCGTAGTGCACTGTATTATTATTATTATTTTAATACGCAATACAGTTCTCAGGAAAGTACCATTTTTAACCTAAAATCTGGCCACGTTTACGTCTTTCCCGGTAAGAGTGTTGTGTTAAACTTGTGAAGGGGTTATTATTATTATTTTTATATTACTATTTTTTCTATTTTTAATCACGTGTGATTTACATGTTTGTATATTTAGAGTTACAATGTGACGTGGGGGGAGGGGTGGTGGTGGTGTGTTTTTCTCTCATTAAGAGATTTCAGTATTGGAGTGTGGAAATGTTTTATTTATATATTTAATTATTAGTTTCTGTAAGTAGTGTCGGAGCAGAAGATGGGGTGGTTAGCAGCAGGAGGATTTGTTGGGTGGAAGATGGAGGAATGGAAGAGCTTGCTGCTGTGTTTGTTAGCAGCTATCTTTGTTTGTTGGGGGGTAGTGGGGTGTGTGGGGGGGAGGGGTGTGGAGCAGGGGTGTGGGGGGGAGGGGTGGGGGATCTCCAAAGCCAGTATTGTGTTAGTTCTTTGTATACTGTGTATTTTTAACACGTTGTTCTGTGTTTTACACTTTAAGGCTGACGTTAGGCATCTTATTCATGTTTATCTACCTGCATTTTCTCTCAGGGAGAATGAATAGTTCTTTAAACTTTGTGAGCTGGAATGTTAAGGGTTTAAACCATCCGGTGAAGAGAAGGAAGGTGCTCTCACACCTTAAACAACTTAACACTGCAATCGCATTTTTACAAGAAACTCACATTCGCAGTTCTGATAATTCTCGCCTTATGTCACGTTGGGGTGGGCAGCACTACCACTCAACCTTTCAGGCCAAAGCTAGGGGTGTCTCAATTCTCATTAACCCAAACATCTCTTTTGAGCATCATAATGTTATTACGGATATACAAGGTCGTTATATCATTGTTTCAGGGAAGTTATTTAATACTAATGTAGTGTTGGCTAATTTATATGCCCCTAATTATGACGATGTCTCCTTCTTTGAACATTTTTTCTCTCTTCTGCCTGATCTGAGCTCATACTCTCTCATATTAGGGGGAGACTTTAACTGCTGTTTAGATCCATCACTTGACAGGTCATCTCCCAATCTTATACCTCTGAGTAAATCCGCTACGCTACTTCAGTCCTATCTCTGCAGCTTTGGTATCTCTGACATATGGCGCTTCCTTAATCCAAAAAAGAGAGAATACTCCTTTTTCTCACATGTTCATCATACTTTCTCCAGAATTGATTATTTCTTTATAGATAATCAACTGATCCCAATGGTTACTTCTTGTGCTTATCAGAGCATTGTGATATCAGATCATGCTCCAGTTGTTATGTCTATAAAACTTCCAGATCTCCCTCAAGTTACTAAACATTGGCGCTTTAATTCATCGTTGCTGATGGAGGACGATTTTGTAAAATTTATGGAAGACCAGATCGTTTTTTTCTTCACCACAAATGAAACACCTGAAGTGTCACGTTTGGTTGTTTGGGATGCTCTGAAAGCCTACCTCAGGGGACAGATAATTTCATACACTGCAAATATGAAAAGGAAGGCATATAAAGAACGAAAAGATTTGTCCAACCAAATTAAAGAAATTGACCAGCAGTATGCTCTATTTAAAAACCCCGATCTCTATAAAAAACGTGTAGAAGTGCAAACTAAGTTTGAACTTATTTCAACGCATGTAATTGAACGGCAATTATTAAAGAGTAGGAGCCAATTTTACATTCATGGTGACAAATCTGGGAAACTTTTAGCTAATCAGTTAAAAGGATTTAGAGCACAGCAACAAATTACGAAAATTCGGATGGAGGATGGTACCATCACTACGGACCATTCTAAAATTAATGATGCATTCAGGAATTTTTATTCTCGATTATATACTTCTGAGTTCCCAAAGGACCATAGTGCAGTTGAGAATTTCTTGACTCAACTAAATATCCCAACACTGTCCCCTGATTCTAGATTAAGATTAGAAGAGCCCATATCACAAGAGGAAATCAGTTCAGCTATCTCCTCATTGCAATCTGGTAAGTCCCCGGGTCCGGACGGGTTCCCTGCAGAGTTTTTTAAATCATTCTCCTCATACCTTGCACCACAACTAGCTTTGGTTCTATCTGAATCTTTCAAGCAAGGTAAGATGCCTGCGTCATTTAATGAGGCTCGCATCACCCTCATAGCAAAGAAGGATAAGGACCCAACAGAGTGCTCCTCATATAGACCAATCTCTCTTCTTAATGTGGATGTTAAAATCCTTGCTAAAGTCTTGGCTCGTAGATTAGAGAATGTTCTACCCTCAATTATATCTGAGGACCAGACCGGTTTTGTTAAAAATCGTTACTCTTACTTTAACATTCGACGCCTTATGGATATCTTGTACACACCATCAGAGGAGACCCCTGAGTGTGTCCTTTCTTTGGATGCTGAAAAGGCTTTTGATCGTGTGGAATGGGAGTATTTATTCAGGGCTTTAGAAAAATTTAATTTTGGTCCAGGTTTTATCACTTGGGTTAAATTATTATATTCAAGCCCCACTGCCTCAGTTCTGACAAATGCTCAACAGTCTCAACCATTCAGTCTTCAGCGGGGAACTCGTCAGGGATGTCCCCTTAGCCCATTGCTCTTTAACCTCGCCATTGAGCCACTAGCAGTTGCATTCCGAAGCTGTAGAGATATATCTGGGATTTGGAGGCAGGGAGAAGAACATAAAGTTTCCCTTTATGCGGATGATCTTCTACTTTTTTTATCGAATTCAGTCTCCTCTCTGCCACCAGTGCTGTCATTGCTCAGGGAATTTAGCTATTTTTCAGGATATAAATTAAATTTGCACAAAAGTGAACTTTTTCTGCTAGATAATACAGCAGTAACAACTGGTATGCACAATTTTCCATTCAACATTGTGAAAAATCAGTTTACCTATCTTGGTATTACAATCACAAGGAAACATAAACACCTCTTTAAAGAAAATTTTATTAGGTTGTTGAACCAAACAAGAAAGGACTTGGGACGATGGTCACCACTGTCCATGTCCCTGGTGGGCCGCATTAATGCCATTAAAATGAGTATTCTCCCTAAATTTTTATATCTCTTTCAGTCTGTACCTGTTTTTATTCCCAAATCTTACTTTGGCGCGTTAGACTCAATTATATCTTCTTACCTTTGGAAAGGTAAACATCCACGATTGAATAAGTCCCTACTTCAAAGATCTAAAAGAGACGGTGGCATGGCTCTACCTAATTTTCGTTTCTACTACTGGGCAGCAAACATTCGATCCGTCATCTTTTGGGCTTATTTTCATAACCAACCTAATCGGCCTGCCTGGGTGGAAATGGAGATAAAGTCTGTTAAAAATCTCTCTGTCTCTGCACTCCTTGGATCTGCTCTCCCCATCCCCTCAATTAAATTAATCAATAACTCAGTAGTGGTGCATACCTTGAGAGTATGGGCTCAGTTCAGAAAGCACAGCGGTCTTCTGGGCTTTTCTCTGTCCAGTCCTATCGTCTCTAACCATCTCTTCCAACCTTCTTTACATGACTCAGTGTTTCAGGAATGGTACAATAAGGGCATCAAGCTTTGCAAAGACCTGTTCGTTGACCATAAGTTTGCATCATTTGAACAGCTTTCCGAAAGGTTTAACTTACCCAGTTCTCATTTTTTCAGATACCTGCAAGTAAGACACTTCATTCGCTCTTTAATACCAAATTTTCCTGAGGCTCCTGCAGCAAACATTCTAGATAATCTCTTCTGTTTGTCTCCGCTGCGTAAAGGCCTAATATCCACTATTTATGGTGGATTGATGGCTTCGAGTCACACCCCTCTGTGTAAAATTAAAACTGCTTGGGAGAAGGATTTAAATCTGTCACTATCAGATGATACTTGGAATTCAGTTCTTAAACTTATCAACTCAACCTCCTTATGTGCCCGCCACTCTTTATTACAGTTTAAGGTCGTACACAGGGCTCATTTCTCCAAACTTAAACTTTCCCGTTTCTACCCAGACATTGATCCTTGCTGTAATAAATGTAAAAGTGGAGAGGCGTCTCTTATTCATATGTACTGGACATGCCCGAATTTGGAAAAATTCTGGAGGGATGTTTTTAAGACCCTGTCCTTCATATTGAATTGCAATCTTGAACCAGACCCTCTGATTGCTCTTTTTGGTGTCACTGGAGAAGAGGGTAAGAGTCTAAGTCCAGCCAAAAAGAGATTGTTATCTTTTGCGACACTCCTGGCCAGGCGTTCTCTTTTATTCAAGTGGAAGGATGCCACGTCACCCACTCACGCCCAGTGGCTCAGAGATATCATGTCCTGTCTGTCCCTGGAGAAGATTCACTACTCAATTCATTACTCAGACTTTAAATTTCAACAGGTGTGGGGGCCCTTCCTTCACTTTTTTCATATACATTTATAGTTTGATTCCTGTCTTATTTAATTACTTGTTTGTTTGCTTTCTTTCCCCTTTTTATTCCTCTTTATTTATTTTTTTTTGCACGTAGAACCAAAAAACTTCCAGCTCCATATTCTTTTTTCTTTTTTGGTTTCTCTTAATGCCTGGCGTTTAGCCTTTCATATGCTTGTAAAACTGGCTTGGAGTCGGGGAGGGACGGGGTGGGTGCTATAGGGTTTATAAGGGGATTATAAAACCTGCATTAAAATATTACATGTTTACCCTGTTTTATCCCTGTTAAAATCAATAAAAATATTGTTGAAAAAAAAAAAAAAAAGAAAACCCAAGTCTGAAAAAGTTTTCAATACTGTTTTAAACCAACACTGAATTAAAGCTGCAAATCTTACACTTGTTTGAACAAAATCTATTTCATAATATTGTGAGAATCATTAGTGTCATTGTGTTTAATTGTGTGATGTTGAATTGGATGTAAAATTTAGATAAGGAATGTAAAACTGGAGCTGTGTAGATCTGCATTACAGCCTCGTTTAGTGTTTTATCTGCTCTACTGTAGCTGATTTGGCTCATGAGAGAAAGTCAACTGACATTTGGTTGCTGCCTTCAGGTAATATTACCATTACAGAACATGCAGAAATGTCAAAGCATTACTACAAAATAACAGTTCAATTTCTCCCAGGGAACCTCAAAGCTGAATATTCTGTAATGAAACATTTTCCTTTTCCTTTACCAATAAACCATAGAACCAGTAACATGAAGAAGACTCACCATCCACTGTGATGTTGACAGGATTACTGATTTCTCCAGATTCAGACTCACACCAGTAAACTCCAGTGTGTAATGTGGAGAGGGAGCTGATATTACATGTAGATCCTGTAACTGATCCCCACTGTGAACAAGTTGTCAATCCCGATCCATGTGAGTGTCTCACTGTCCACCCAGTAGAGTCAGTCTGGTCCACACAGGTCATTGTGAGAGGGTGACCAGTAAAGTGTTGAGTTCTGCTGGGATTGATGATCAGAGAGACTGGAGGAGATTCACCTTAAACACACAAGATTATAATTTACATGTGTTATTATGATTGTGTTTTATGGCATAACTCACTTACAAAGGTGTTGTCATTTTCCTCACCAGTGATCCATATTGGATGTGAATTGCTGTAATATGTCTGAAACTGCTGTCCGTCTCTCTCAGCACTGCACGTATAAACTCCTGTGTGATTACGAGCAGCAGGATTGATAGTGTAGGAGCCTCCACATCCTCTTCTGCTGTCTGAGAGGCGTTTCACTATAGATAATATACGTTCACCCCTGTATCTGAAGGTAGCCTGTCTGTACCAGCTGAATCTCCAGCCTGTAGAGGAGTCTGTAACCTCACAGTTTAGAGTCACTGAGTCTCCTTCAGTCAGCCAGCTCTGTGGAGATACACTCAGTACGGGCCCTATACATGTTACACAGGAAATACACATGTTTTTGTTAGTCTATCGGCAGCTCCTGTTGAGGTGTTGCCACAGCGGACCATACAGTCCGCACAACAGCTTGGCACAGGATTTGCGCCAAAATACCCTTCCGGAAACCGTCTCGGGTTACCTTGCTGTAACCCTGTTCCCTGAAAAAGTGGGAACGAGCTGCTGCGTGAAAACGCTATGGGAACATCTTTTTGTGTTGCCAGTTGTGAAGCATGTGTGTAACAAGCACGCCAAATTTTTGGCTTATATAACCTCGCTCAGGTGATGTCATCTGATGAAGTGCACCTGCAGTTTATAAATCGGAGTGAACCGGAAACATTATTCAGATCAATTTTGTCTGAAAGGATGTCCAGTCATGCAAGCAGTGCGGCATTGGAGCGCAGCATCTCGTTCCCGATTTTTCAGGGAACAGGGTTACTATAGTTTGGATGTTCATGCTTTTCTGGGCTTACAGGTCCTCGAGTCAGCCTCCCAGAGCTAGGTCTGAGACCTCCTTGGCTATTGTGCGCACATGCAACACAACCCTGGGGGTACAGACACTTGCAGTGTGGTGGCGTTGGTATTCTCGTTCCCATAGTGTTTTCACGCAGCATCGAGTGTAGCTTTTGAAAGTGAACGTCTCGGGTTACTTTGCTGAATCTAACAAATGTGTGTGGAGAGGACCAACCTGCCGCATAACATACTTGCTGCAAGGGGACACCTCTTGCCAGCGCAATAGATGAGGCAATCCCCCTGGTCAAATGAGCCCTGTATCCTAGAGGCAAAGTCTGACCACACGCCTCGTAGGCTAGGGCAATAGCATCTCTCACCTGATGTGACAGCGTTTGGCATACAAAAGGCTGCTCTGACTTACGTCACTGGCTAGTGCGGTGGACGTAAATCTGAAGAGTGCGTACTGAAGGCAGCAAGTGGAACCTTTCCTGCTCCGGAGCTGTAAAAGGAGGAGGACAGAGGCTTCTTGAAGAGGAAGAGGAACTCTTCCTGTGCCCAAAGCAGAACCTGGTGCGCTAGCTTATTCAAGCGGCGCGAGCACAGTCCACCCTGGTGATTATGTACAAGACTACCGTAGTGTTGTCCACCCGAACTGGGACGTGGTAGCCTCAACTGCTGGAGGTGTTGTTTCAGGGCCAAAATAAAGCCATCATTCCGGGGCAATTGATGTGCCACACGAGAAGATGGCCTCTCCAGCTATCTTGGGCTGGACGGCCATTTAAGACCACACCCCAGCCCCTGAGTAAGTCCCCTGGCTTTTAGCCAGAATGTACATCGCCCTGATGGACAGGGACTCGCCCTGTGCCCAAAGAAGAACCTGGTGTGCTAGCTTATTCAAGTGGCGCGAGCACAGTTCGCCCCGGCGATTATGTAAGAGATTACCGTAGTGTCGTCCGCTCGCACAAGGACGACACTACGGTAGCAGTCATCCTCCAGACACCTGTGCTGGAGGAAGTGTTTCAGGGCCCGAAATAAAGCCATAATTGCGAGGCAAGTAATGTGCCATGCGAGAAGATGGCCTCTCCAGCTTCTTTGGGCTGAACGGCCATCTAAGACCGCACCCCAGCCAATGAGGGAGATGTCTATCATTAATGTCTCGCGACGACAAAACGCACCTAGAGTGGGACCCAAAGTCAGAAACCGGGGTCTGAACCACATAGAAGTCACCTGGCGTGTAACCCATATTTGCCTCCGGGGATTGGCCCTTGAGTGAATCCCCTGGATTTTAGCTAGAATGTACATCGCTCTGTGGGACAGTAAGTCGTCCTGTGCCCCAATCAGAACCTGGTGCGCTAGCTTATTCAGCGGCATGAGCACAGTCCGCCCTGGCGATTATGTACGAGACTACCATAGTGTTGTCCACCCGCACTGGGACATGGTAGCCTCAACTGCTGGAGGAGGTGTTTCAGGGCCAAAATAAATCCATCAGTTCGGGGCAATTGATGTGCCACGTGAGAAACCGGGGTCTGAACCACATAGAAAGGGTACGAAGCCCTTGGCGCGTAACCCTTATTTGCCTCTGGGGATTGGCCCTGAGTAAAATCCCCTTGCTTTTAGCCGCAACTGAAACGATCTCATGTGCACAAGGCCCAAAAGTATCACCGTGGTTGCAGCAGCCATGAGACCTAAAAATCTCTGAAAGTGATGAACAGTCACTTTCTGGCCTGGCTTGGTTTCCTTCAGGGTGTTGGAAGTGGATTCGACACGCGCAAGAGACACCTGTGCCCTCATTGCGATCGAATCCTACGTGACACCCAATATGTCGTGTTCTGAGCAGGAAAAGGAACGCTTTTATGGCGTTGAGTCTCAATCCTAAAGAATCAGGATGAGCTAGGATGACATGCCTATGTCGGAGCCCTAGCTTCTCTGACTGAGCCAGAATCAGCCAGTCGCCTATGTCGTACAAAATACGGATGCATTTTGTATATGTGCGGGTGACAGAGCTAGGCCAAATGGAAGGACCCGATAATGGTAAGCTTCGCCCCCGAAAGCGAACCTCAGGAACTTCCTGTGTTGTGACAATATTTCTATGTGAAAATAGGTGTCCTTCAGATCGATTGTCACAAACCAATCCACTGGTTGGATTTGAGAAACAATCACTTTGACAGTCAAGCTTTTTGAACCTGTCATTTTTAGATAGAGATTGAGTCCGCGAAGATTTAAAATTGGACGCAGCCCCCCGTTCCTCTTGGAAACCAAGAAATACCGACTGTAGTAGCCTGACTCTCTGTCTGGTAGTGGAACATGTTCTATGGCCCCTTTCCCAGCAATGTCTATAACTCCAGAGTCAGCAGATGCGCCCTTTCCGGTTTGACGGAAGTGGAGACCACGCCGTTGAAATGTGGAGGGCGATGTGAGAACTGGATCCTGTAGCCTCTCTCTACAGTGCTTAGTACCCAGGGAGACATACTTGGCAGTAGCTTCCACGCTGCCAGTTTCTCCAAAAAGGGCAAAAGTCTTAGCGGCTTGGGTAGACACGGGGTGGGGGGGGTTTAGATGTTTGGCATCCTGAAACATGGCAGGAAAAGACCGAAGAACTAACATTTCCTGGAAACCGGTGTTGCCCGAAACACCAGTGGTGGCGGAGCATGAACACCGACCTCCTGGGGGTGCCAGGGAGAACACTTCATCCTTGAAAGGAATTCTACGCGCCCCTTCCCGGGGGGAGCCACCCCCACGGTCCTGGGCAAATGAGACTCAGGACTTCATCTTCGTGAAGAAGACAGTACGTAGGTCCGGCACGCCGCACCCCAGTCTTACGAGGGGGTGACTGGCTCATAACATTCTCTTTCTGTGCTCCACGCCTCGCGAGAGTCAGACCCAGTCGGGACTGGGTGGCCGACAGTCCCAACTCTTGAGCACGGCGGGGAAGGAATTTCCCGAAGGCTTGTTCATATAATTTCGCCTCCCGAACCTATTGGGACGGAGTTAACGGCATCACCAAACAGGCCGGAAAGCGAGATGGGGCATCAAGGAGGAACGCATGAGGTAACTCTCCACAGGTAACTCCGCAGCACACCATCTCAGCCATAAAAATGGCCGATAGCACGGGCCATCTGCTTTGTTGCACGAAGAGACAGGTCTGTGCTCAAGTCTTTCAGCAGGTCAGCCTGGAAAGCCTGCAAAAACCGCCATGGTGTGCAGTAGAGTACCAGCCTGATCAGCTGCCTGAAAGCTTTTCCCCATCAGGGAAGATCAGTCTACGCGGCTTGGTGGGGAATGAGCTTTTTCAGGGAGTATGATGTCACAGATAGAAGAGACGCTTGCGGGCTATCTCTCTCCTGGGACATCATCATATAACCCCGCGCCTTCGCATCAACGATATTCGAATAAATCGAAGTTGATGGCACGAAAAACACAGGATGAATAAGGTCATGAAGGTCGCCAAAAAAAAGAGAGAGAGAGAGAGAGAGAGAGAGAGAGAGAGAGAGAGCACGTCGCTGAGCGTCTCCCCCATGCCACCCGACAGAAATCTGTCGTCTAAATTTTGAGTGCTTGGGGAAAAAAATTGCGGATACGATTTGCGATCGCTCTATCGCATGCATTACTTACCCGCGGAAGGGAGAGTAGGTCTCTGCTGTCCATTCACAAGAAACGCTGATGCGTGCTTGAGAAGTGCATGGAAAACTTCCTGATCCGGCGAGAGCGCGAGAGAAAGGGGGAAATTCCAGGAATGCGCCGCAGCTCGCGGTTTCTCTTTAAAGAATGCGAGTCGCGCGCGAAGCACTCAAAACAAAGGTGTGGAGATTGCGCTCCGAAAGAGATCCATCACGTGGAAGTACGGATCTCCTAGCAAACTCCACCATATCAGTGAGTTAAAACTTTTAAACTCGCTTGCACACACCACACGCAAACACAATACGTACTGAAGACAAAAGGATCCGAGGAATGTTTCCGGTTCATTCCTATTTATAACCTGCAGGTGCACTTCATCAGATGACGTCACCTGACCGAGGTTATATAAGCCAAAAATTTGGCGTGTTTGATACACACATGCTTCACAACCGGCAAAACAAAAAGATGTTCCCATAGCGTTTTCACGCAGCATCGAGTGTAGCTTTTGGAAGGGAACTACCACTGACCACTGACACATTATTGCCCATTCACAGGAATGGCACAATTATACTTAAATAAATTTACTTCATACATAAAAATTATTTCATACCTCATAGATAACACAAAGAGAAAAGAATAGTAAATCAAATACTAAACAGCGAAGAAATTAATGAAGAAAATGTTTTGTGTGATATAATTCCTGTCTTCTGCCAAGCACCAAGCTCAGAAGGTCTGCGTCGTCATTACAGGACAATCAATGAGGACTGATGCCACCATGTAAGTACCTGCTGCAGGCTCTGCTGCTGACGTTACAACTCCATTAAGTGATGTCACCATGGAGTAGATCTGTTAACTGCTTTGTAATGTTAGCAGCAGAGCTTGATAACATACAACACTGCACATTTCTATGCCTTTATCAGGGACATGGAGTTTATTTAGAATCTCACAGTAATTGTGAAAGTACGAAAAATTGTGAAAGACTTTGTGTTTTTTGCATCTTTGTTTGTTTTGATTATTTGTTTATATTTAGCTATGGTTGATGTAAGACATTTCTTTGCTAGGTAACCAGAAGTGAATGGGTAAAGCAAGGGAATCTGTTATGCATGTTTTTTGTTAGTTTCATTGTTTTCACAGTTAGTTTGATATGAGAGTTTTCTTTGCTAGCTACAGTATCTAGAAGTGGACAAGTAAAGGAAGGTAATCTGTTGATCTAATATGGTTTTGCTTGTTTGGTAGTTTTTTCTTTCTTTAAAACCAATCAACTATTGTGTGTGAAGATCAACAGTTTCTTTTAAAGACTAAGGATCAACTCTAGGTCTGAATCACACCACATAATCGCTATCAAATTATATTAGAACATAATATGCGCATTCCTTGCGCATATGGTTTAAAAATTACATGAGACAATAAAATAAAATAAGCAATGTGAAAATAAATATGTTGTATATGGAAAAATAGAAATATTAATATTTTTTTTTCAAAAACATGTATACTTTTATATTGCTTATTTTATAATAAAATTAGTTTTGACCAATTTTTCATTATAAAAAAATATTTATTTTTTATTATATATGAATATTTTCTTGCATATTCATGACAAACCCCTGAAAAATAAATGTGTTACAAAATAAATATTATACAAGAATTTGTATAAATGGTCTTGACGGCTGTCTCGTGCCTAGGATTTATTATAATAGTAATATCATTTGATAATAATAAACCTATGAATTTATGTTCTAATATAATATTTGATAGCGATTATATATAAATATATATGCAAGATACTTTTCTTTCCGCACGCAGGAGCGCAGCCTAAATCCTGTTTACATGAAATAAACCTGCTCCCGAGCAGGTTCAAGCTTACGGACATGTTGCTATGACAACAAATGCGAGAAGCGCATCGGAGAACGAAACAATTCAAGATCAGGACAAATCCACAACAATCAAATCCAGCTGAGTTAGCGACGTACAAAGAATGGACCCCAGAACTGGCTGAAAGCTGACAAACAAGCTCGAACTAAATCTATGGCGCTTTTCCACTGCATAGTACGGCACGACACGATTCAGTTCTACTCACTTTTGGGGGGTTTTCCACTGGGAACAGTACATAGTACCTGGTCCTTTTTTTAGTACCATCTCAGCCGAGGTTCCAAGCGCGCCGAACCGTTACCAAAACGTGACGTGTAAACACGGCTGGTCACTGATTAGCCGGAGAAAATCGTCATTACTGCGTCACCGAACTTGCGACACGAGACACAACAGAACCGCTATATTTAGAACAGCCAGAGAAGGATCGCACGCACCTTTTTGTATTAACCGTCGGCCTCTTTTGAAACAAACTCCTTCGTCTCGCTGTTAAAAACATCCACATGCTGAGAATGAAGAACACCATGCCGTCGATATGCTCCATTGTTGTGTGTTTGTTTGTGGTGCGTTTACGATGACGTCACGGCAGTAGCGGCGCCGCGACTAAACGACACGTGAGTAATCCCGCCCACGCTAAAGCGTTACTACACTGCAGTGGAAGCGCAAACCGAGCCAAACTGAGCCGAACCGAAGTGAGTTGAACTGAACCGTGTCGTGCCGTACTATGCAGTGGAAAAGAGGCACTATTTAAATGACGTTGAGACAATAATCGGCCTCATTCAGTGTTTTACCTGCTCTACTGTAACTGATTCAGCTCATGTGAAAAACTAGACAGAGACATTATGATGCTGTCTTCTGGTAATATTACAACTACAGAACATACAGAAATTTCAAAACCTTACTGAAATAAACTAGTTACCGTAAGTGTCTCTTGTTGAACAGTTTTCCTATTTGTAAACTTCAAATATTATAAAATCATGAATATTTCATAAAACATTTCCATTCACCTTTAATAATGAACACACTAGACTCACCATACACTGTGATGTTGACAGGATTGCTGTTTTCTCCAGATTCAGACTCACACCAGTAAACTCCAGTATTGGACGTGGAGAGGGGGCTGATTTTACATGTAGATCCTGTACCTGATCCCCACAGTGGGTGTGAACAGTGTGACACTCCCAGCCTGTGTACGTAATGTCTCACTGTCCATCCAGTAGAGTGACTCTGGTCCTCACAGCTCAGTGAGAGAGAGTCACCAGTAACGTGTTGAGTTCTGTTGGGATTGATGATCAGAGAGACTGGAGGAGATTCACCTTAAACATAAAACATTACAAAATTCACACATATTATAACTTTATTTATAGAATAATTTACTCTGAACACATTCAAACCTAATTTAATTAAACAGTGTTGTACGAATGAGAATAATCCTCTACCAGTGCTTATTTAAAAAAAATATTTAATTTAATTTATCCTTTATTTAACCAGGAAAAACCCATTGTAAGAGCCATATCGTACTTGTTATGAATTTGTTGTTGTGTTTATTTTATTTTATTTGTTATTTCATATATTCTACCTTGTTCTATTCATTAGTAAAGCATTAAGCATTAAGTTTGTTACATAAGCCATAAGCTTTAAATTTCTAAGTTATGCATCCATTTTGACAATCGTAAGTTGGTCTGTGATGTCATTCCACTATTACATGCATTTGTGTGACTGTCATATGAAAGAGAGTTCAGTATAGATACGGAAGGCTACGGAAACACAAGCTTTTGACCGTCAGCTAACGAGAGCTCCCGGTAAGCTAAAAATGTAAGATACAGCAACTAGGCTGTTGTAACCGTAAGCTCCTGTAAGTAGGTACAGTGGTGTGAAAAACTATTTGCCCCCTTCCTGATTTCTTATTCTTTTGCATGTTTGTCACACTTAAATGTTTCTGCTCATCAAAAACCGTTAACTATTAGTCAAAGATAACATAATTGAACACAAAATGCAGTTTTTAAATGATTGTTTACGTTATTAAGGGAGAAAAAAAACTCCAAATCTACATGGCCCTGTGTGAAAAAGTGATTGCCCCCCTTGTTAAAAAATAACTTAACTGTGGTTTATCACACCTGAGTTCAATTTCTGTAGTCACCCCCAGGCCTGATTACTGCCACTCCTGTTTCAATCAAGAAATCACTTAAATAGGAGCTACCTGACACAGAGAAGTAGACCAAAAGCACCTCAAAAGCTAGACATCATGCCAAGATCCAAAGAAATTCAGGAACAAATGAGAACAAAAGTAATTGAGATCTATCAGTCTGGTAAAGGTTATAAAGCCATTTCTAAAGCTTTGGGACTCCAGCGAACCACAGTGAGAGTTATTATCCACAAATGGCAAAAACATGGAAGAGTGGTGAACCTTCCCAGGAGTGGCCGGCCGACCAAAATTACCCCAAGAGCGCAGAGACGACTCATCCGAGAGGCCACAAAAGACCCCAGGACAACATCTAAAGAACTGCAGGCCTCACTTGCCTCAATTAAGGTCAGTGTTCATGACTCCACCATAAGAAAGAGACTGGGCAAAAACGGCCTGCATGGCAGATTTCCAAGGCGCAAACCACTTTTAAGCAAAAAGAACATTAAGGCTCGTCTCAATTTTGCTAAAAAACATCTCAATGATTGCCAAGACTTTTGGGAAAATACCTTGTGGACCGACAAGACAAAAGTTGAACTTTTTGGAAGGTGCGTGTCCTGTTACATTTGGCGTGAAAGTAACACAGCATTTCAGAAAAAGAACATCATACCAACAGTAAAATATGGTGGTGGTAGTGTGATGGTCTGGGGTTGTTTTGCTGCTTCAGGACCTGGAAGGCTTGCTGTGATACGACTTCCTCCGTACGAGGACACTGAGAAGCTGCTTTTTTCCGAGCTCCACCATACTGACCAACTTTTAAACTTTTTTCGTCCCCTTACGAAGAGTGTACATAAAACGGATAAGTATCTTATAATATATTTACTCGAAACGCGTGTTATATCGTTAAGTTTTAATTGTTTTGCAGCACACCGCTTTTAGCCGGCATTAGCATCGCTAATTAGCATTAGCATCGCTAGCCCGGCTATCACGTTTGTTTGTTTGTTTCTAAAGTTTGTTTTCGCTTCCTCACACCGATTATTTTCCGTATTTAGACACCATGTCGGTTGTGATTCTGCCTCTGAGTGCAGGTGAGGAGACATTGGAGCTGCACTCGGTGGATTTGGAGGTGGAAGCCGTGGAGAAGCTGATCCGTGAGCTACAGGTGAAGCTGGCCCGGTTACAGCAGCGGAAAGCCACGTTGGAATCGACGCAGACCGACACTCATCTGTCCCAGGTAAATTCTCGGCATGAGAATTCTCCTACAACCTCAACCCCGCGTGCTTCTCTGCCCAGGTCCAACACACCAAGGACGCATCCCGCCCAGTGTTCCTACACCCCGGCGCCGGGATACCACGGACCCTGGATACAGCAGCAGCGGAAGAAGCACGCCAAGCCCCGGGCGAGGACCTCTCCACCACCACCACCCGTCTTCGACATCTCGACCCAAAACCGCTTCGCTCCTCTCCGCGAGACGGCACACGACGTCCTGGTCATCGGAGACTCCATCGTTCGTCACGTGCGTGCTACCACGGCTAAAGGTAAGGTGCACACACGCTGTTTACCTGGTGCACGTGTTCTTGATGTTGCTGCACAGGTGCCTGCTGCCCTGAGGAGGAACATTGGAGCTGTGGTTCTTCATGCCGGCACGAACGACACCAGGCTGAGGCAGACGGAGATCCTAAAGAAGGACTTCAGGAGCCTGGTCGAGAAGGTCCGCAGCACATCACCCACGACAATGATCATCGTATCTGGACCGCTTCCCACATTTCAGCGAGGAATCGAGAAGTTCAGTAGATTATTTGCTTTTAATGAATGGTTACAATCTTGGTGTCAACAACAGAAATTACGCTTTGTTGATAACTGGAATGTTTTCTGGGAGCGTCCTAGGCTCTATCACACCGATGGCCTACACCCTAGCAGAGCTGGAGCAGCGGTCCTCTCTGACAACATCTCCAGAACACTACGAACCATCTGACTGGCGGTAAGTCATACTGTAGATTCCAAACATATTAGCCACATCACAACTCACCGTAGTGATAGACGCACACACATAGCTTGTCCTATAGAAACTGTGTCTGTTCCCCGAATACTGAGAAAAAAGAATAAATTTGTTAAATTTGCCCGAAACAATCTGATAACCATAAAACCAGAAAAAGGCAAAATAAGTAGTCAAAATCCACCTCTAAAGTTTGGACTACTCAACATTAGATCCCTTGCGCCTAAAGCACTTATTGTTAATGAAATTATCTCAGATTATTGCCTTGACGCACTCTGTCTCACTGAAACCTGGCTTAAACCAAATGAATATTTTGGTCTGAATGAGTCTACTCCGTCAGGATATTTCTATAAGCACGAGCCCCGTCTAATTGGTCGCGGCGGTGGTGTCGCCACTATCTACAATGATGTACTCACTGTTACCCAGAAAATAAGGCCCAGGTTTAATTCATTTGAAGTGCTTATCATTAATGTTGCACTAAATGAAATACGTAATAAACCCTTGCTATATTTTACCTTGGCCACCGTGTACAGACCCCCGGGGCCATATGGCGATTTTCTTAAAGAATTTGGACATCTGCTATCAGACCTATTGGTTAACTCTGACAAAGTATTGATAGTAGGAGACTTTAACATTCATGTAGATGATGCTAACGACGCTTTAGCACTCACATTTATGGATTTACTAAATTCCTTTGGGGTTAAGCAAAATATAATTGGAGCAACTCACCGCTTTAATCATACGCTAGATTTAATTATATCCCATGGTATAGATGTCTCTAATATAGAGATCATACCTCAAAGTGATGATATCACAGATCATCACCTCCTGACATATACTCTACCCGTAGAACAGATTAGCTGTGTCTCCCCACGCTATCAATCTGTTAGAAATATGAATCCCACCACTAAAGACAGATTCACAAGTAATCTGCCGGATCTGTCCCAATTTCTTATTAGACCCCTAAATGCAGATGATCTAGATGAAGTGACTAGCAGCATGGGCACTATTTTTACCAGTACATTAGACACTGTTGCTCCCATCAGATTAAAAAAAGTCAGAGATAAAACATTGGCACCGTGGTACAACAGTCATACTCGCGCCCTAAAGAGAGCAACCCGTAACCTCGAGCGAAAATGGAGGAAAACTAAATTAGAAGTTTTTCGAATTGCGTATAAAGACAGTATGTGCAGCTATAGACAGGCTCTAAAAACTGCTAGGACCGAGCATCTTAGCCAACTGATAGCAAGAAACCAAAACAATCCCAGGTTCTTATTTAGTACAGTGGCTCGCTTAACAAAATCTAAGATGCCCGCAGAGAGTATCCCATCACAGTTTAGAAGTGAAGACTTTATGGACTTCTTTAATGAAAAAATCAATAATATCAGGAAGAAAATAATGGAGGTTCAACCTCTAATAGTATCTCACGATCCAGTTCAGCCTATAGCTTCACATTTAGATTTTCACTGCTTTACAGGTATAGGACAGGAAGAGCTGTATAAACTCATCACCTCGGCTAAATCAACAACGTGCCTGTTAGACCCAATCCCAACCAGATTTTTAAAAGAAGTGATGCTTACGGTTGGAGAGCCACTCCTAAACATTATTAATTCTTCATTACATCTAGGTCACGTCCCTAAACCTTTCAAGTTAGCAGTTATTAAGCCGCTTCTTAAAAAATCTAATTTGGACGCGAATGAAATAAAAAATTACAGACCGATCTCAAACCTCCCGTTCATATCAAAAATACTAGAAAAAGTAGTATCAGCTCAAATTTGCACATTCTTGCAGGATAACAACATCCTTGAAGAATTTCAGTCAGGTTTCAGGCCCCATCATAGCACAGAAACTGCACTAGTTAAGATTACAAACGACTTGTTTTTAGCTTCAGACCAAGGCTGCATCTCATTGCTAGTCCTGCTCGATCTTAGTGCTGCATTCGACACTATAGATCATAATATTCTCATAGATCGCTTACAAAATTATATAGGCATTCAGGGACAGGCACTAAAATGGTTTAGATCTTACCTGTCTGATCGCTACCATTTTGTAGATCTAAATGGAGAACCGTCTGGTATAATGCCAGTGAAATATGGGGTCCCACAAGGGTCAGTTTTAGGACCTCTGTTGTTCTCAATATACATGCTTCCCTTGGGTAACATCATTAGAAGACATGGGATTAGTTTCCATTGTTATGCTGATGATACCCAATTATATATCTCAACTAAACCAGACGAAATACCTAAGTTGTCTAGATTAACTGAGTGTGTCCAGGACATAAAAGATTGGATGACCAATAACTTTCTTTTATTAAATTCAGATAAGACAGAGATATTACTTATTGGCCCAAAAACCAGCACACAACAGCTTTCACAATTCAGCTTGCGCTTAGAAGGATGTACTGTTATTACCAGCTCAGCAGTAAAAGATCTGGGAGTAATATTAGACAGTAACTTGTCTTTTGAAAATCACATTTCAAATATCACAAAAACAGCCTTTTTCCATCTTCGAAATATTGCTAAACTTAGGAACATCTTATCCGTATCTGATGCAGAAAAACTAGTTCATGCATTCATGACCTCCAGACTGGACTATTGTAATGCATTACTAGGTGGTTGTCCTGCATCCTCAATAAACAAGCTTCAGTTAATCCAAAATGCAGCTGCCAGGGTTCTCACTAGATCCAGAAAATATGATCATATAACCCCAATATTATCATCCCTGCACTGGCTACCTGTTCAGTTTAGAATAAATTACAAAATAGTATTACTTACATACAAGGCCTTAAATGGTTTAGCTCCCACATACCTAACCAGTCTTCTGATACGCTACAATCCACCACGCGCCTTAAGATCACAAAACTCCGGACTTCTGGTAGTTCCCAGAATTTCAAAATCTACAAAAGGGGGTAGGGCTTTTTCATATTTAGCTCCAAAGCTTTGGAATAGCCTTCCAGACAGTGTCCGGGGAGCAGACACGGTTTCTCAGTTCAAAAGTAGACTCAAGACGCATCTTTTTAATCTGGCATACACATAACTCATCCCAGTACTCATACTCCAGTACACCTATACCGAATGGCAACTACGCTAATTCTCCCCATCTGTTCTGTATTTCTCTACCCATCCCGAGGCATCGGGAGATTTTGCCAGCTTCAGTAGACAAAGGCCGACCCTGCGAGGTTCCTGAGGCACCCAGAGAAGGACCAGCTCCAACTGGATTCAGCTTTATGATGGTTGGAGCTACACATGCTGCTCCTGTGCTTCCAGTGATCCAGACCTCATCTGCCCTCTGCACCTACTGACTCGTCCCTATGCTGAACTGGTCTTCATGACCATTTAAATAATTTCTGTCATATTGATTTTTCACCTGCACAACACAAGATGTTATATCATTTCTATCTGTTATCGCCCAAATGAGGATGGGTTCCCTGTTGAGTCTGGTTCCTCTCAAGGTTTCTTCCTAATGCCATCTCAGGGAGTTTTTCCTTGCCACCGTCGCCGTCACCCTTGGCTTGCTCATCAGAGACATTTCATTCATTCATCTCATTATTATCTGCACATTTTTCTCACACATCCACAATTCCAATTATTTTCTTTTCTATAATTATTATTATTATTTGTTTTTATTTATTTATTTTCTATTATAATTTTATTTATTTACTTATTACTTTATATATAATTATTCTATATATAAAATTTTTTTTTTTTTTTTTTTTTTTTTTTTTTTTTTGTGTTAAATTAAATTTCTTAAATTTTTGTGAAGCTGCTTTGAGACAATGACCATTGTTAAAAGCGCTATATAAATAAAATTGAATTGAATTGAATTGAATTGATAGATGGAACCATGAATTCTACTGTCTACCAAAAAATCCTGAAGGAGAATGTCCGGCCATCTGTTCGTCAACTCAAGCTGAAGCGATCTTGGGTGCTGCAGCAGGACAATGACCCAAAACACACCAGCAAATCCACCTCTGAATGGCTGAAGAAAAACAAAATGAAGACTTTGGAGTGGCCTAGTCAAAGTCCTGACCTGAATCCTATTGAGATGCTGTGGCATGACCTTAAAAAGGCGGTTCATGCTAGAAAACCCTCAAATAAAGCTGAATTACAACAATTCTACAAAGATGAGTGGGCCAAAATTCCTCCAGAGCGCTGTAAAAGACTCGTTGCAAATTATCGCAAACGCTTGATTGCAGTTATTGCTGCTAAGGGTGGCCCAACCAGTTATTAGGTTCAGGGGGCAATTACTTTTTCACACAGGGCCATGTATGTTTGGATTTTTTTTCTCCCTAAATAATAAAACCCCTCATTTAAAAACTGCATTTTGTGTTTACTTGTGTTATCTTCGACTAATAGTTAAATGTGTTTGATGATCAGAAACATTTTGTGTGACAAACATGCAAAAGAATAAGAAATCAGGAGGGGGCAAATAGTTTTTCACACCACTGTATATACAACAAGAGTGTTGTTATATACTTAAGCTAAGATTGTAAGTTATAAGATACAGCAAATAGGTTGTTGGAAAAGTCAGATTTGCAAGATGCAGCAACTGGTGTCTGTAATCACAGTGGATTTACTCAAGACGACTGTATGAAGTGTTGATTCTTTGATGCTGACAAAATAAACTACAAGAGACAAAGAGATCGGACTTCTGTCGTGTGAGTGAAACTTTAAACCAGAGCTACGCGTCAAAACTGGTGAAATAATATGACCGCATCTACAATCAATATTAAAACAATAAAAGGCTTGAACTACTTCAGTTTGTGTGTAATCAATCTAATATATGAAAGTCTAATTTTTATCAGTACATTACAGAAAATAATGAACTTTATCACAATATGCTAAATTTTTGAGAAGGACCTGTATATCTCTGGGTAGAAACCAGGCTAAATTTACATCCTCTGCCAACTCTTTTGGCATTTGAGGGGAATGCACAAAAGTTGAACAGTTGAATCCATAGGCTACATCCAAAGAGCCACAAATGTTGTACTCACCAAGTAAAAATCACTTGATCTTAGATTCAGCAAAAACAATAAACAAAGCAGCATCATGAGAAGAGCCATGTTAGCAAAAGATGTTAGCAAGACCAGGAAGAACTGGCAGGGCCTCAGGATCCACTCAGAACCTGGCGATGTTAGCTGGGCTGGAGATGGAAGATGGTAGCTGAGCTGCTGAGGCCTGGAAAGGCTAACAGGGCCTCAGAATCTAAGTAGAGCCTGGAGATGGTAACTGGACTGCTAGGGCCTGGAGGGCCAGCAGGGCCTACGGATTCCTGGTTAAGCTAAGTGGATTGCTGATGTAAACACCTAGCCTTAAATTTTATATTTTTTCTGCTGCAAAGTAGTTCATAATCCAATAAAAATTTTCATTTAAAAAACCAAAAAGCTCAATAATAAAATCTACTAAAAACTTTACTCCATATATGAGCATAAAAAACAAACAAATGAGTTTAGATAAAGGGACAAACACACATCAGACCATATATGCCGCCATCTTGGAATCAGTTATTGCTCTTTAACTGCCTTAAACATTCCTCACTCAGGAGGGAGAATATAAAGAGTTTTACATGAAACATTAGCACAGATATTATGCATAAATTAAAACAATGCAAATGTTTAGTAATCTATATTGAACACTCCAGCACACGGGTGTTTCATTTTTCCTCACCAGTGATCCATAGTAGCTGTGGAAGACTGTGATCTGTCTGAACCTGCTGTCCGTCTCTCTCTCCTCTGCATCTATAAACTCCTGTGTGATTATGAGCAGCAGGACTGATAGTGTAGGAGCCTCCACATCCTCTGCTGCTGTCTGGGAGGAGTTCCGCTTCATACCAGATATCTCCATCACTGTCTCTGTAGAGAACCTGTCTGTACCAGCTGAATGTCCAGTCTGTAGAGGAGTCTTTAACCTCACAACTTAGAGTCACTGAGTCTCCTTCAGTCAGCCAGTTCTGTGGAGATACACGGAGTACTGCACGTGGTCTTTCTGTTACACAGGAAAAACACAAATATACTTAAATCTACACATTTGCTTCATACACAACACTCATTCCATATTAAAAAATTACATAAAAAGCAAGAAATAGTAAAAAAAAATTAAATTAATTATACTAAGTGAGAAAGAAAATAAGTATTTAAATAACCTGTTAGAAATGTATTTGTTCTTCTTGACCTCATTAATGGCTGACTTATCTTTGCTGAATAAGACAGATCACCTGTATGCACTGGTCTGTGTGTCACAAATGAGAGGTACTGTAATCTCCTTGATATTAACACAACTGTTTTACATTTGACATCTCACCTTCTACAGATATCAAATTATTGTCATTTAATTATATATTATAATACTTATTTTAGAATTACAGAAGAAGAATGAACAGTTATGTTATATATTTATTAAGAATCCTCACATTATTTTAATTTACTTGAGTTGCTAAGAACAGTTTTCTCAAGTCTGAACATTTAATAAATGAAAGTTATACAGTAAGTGTATTCTTCTGAGGTAAATGTAAACTCCTCCCACTTTCCAGGAGTTTCCTCGGATGGGTAAGCGCGTGCCATCTTCCAAAACGTGCAGAAACCTCACTGAATCTGAGTGTTTCAAACCTGTCTCTCTGTGTGTGTGTGTGTGTGTGTGTTGATCAGGCCGGTGTCCGGGGGCGTGGCCTAGTATGTAAATTACCCTGACTGATTTCCGTGTGATTGGTGTGTGGGCGTGTCCTGCCTCGAGTTATTAGCATATAAGTGTGACAGAAATTCTGTGCCTCTCCTTGGTTTATATGGATTACATAAACTGAGAATATTTGTTTTCAATGTGACTTGCATCATTTAAAAGTAGACACTTTAAGATATATAGATATATTTCTCATTTCAGTTAATTTTAGTGACGTCTTTCAAAAAGATTTTCACGGAGACTGAGGTTTCATATATGTGCATATATCCTCATATACTGTATGTGGCCAATTAGGATACCAATTTAATGTGTTCGCACATAAGTTTTTATGCATTTTTTTAAAGTTAGTTCTTAGTTATTGCCTTGATAATAGAAAATATAAGCTAGGCATCATGTATGACAGTTGCCAAAGTGAGATATGAGCTAAAATGACCAGATCCTGCCATAGGAGACATATCTTGTATGTACATATAGGGCTTATATGTGGATATAAAGAAGCAATACAGGAGACCTATATGGCCTGTATATGCACATATATGCACCTCAATGTTGCCTATATGTGGCATATATACGCATATATGCAGCATATATATTATCAAATATATGACTATATACTGCATATAGGTTTCATATATGCGCAGATATCCTCATATAGGTGCGGTTATATGCGCATATATACTGCATATAGGTTTCATATATGCGCATATATCCTCATATAGGTGCGGTTATATGCGCATATATACTGCATATAGGTTTTATATATGCGCATATATCCTCATATAGGTTCTTTCCATGTGGGTAAAGACACTCATACTCATACAATCTAATACAAGTTTATTTAAACACACTTAGCACTACTTTACTCTATAATATGCAGATAGAACAGAGCAAATAAATTAAAGAATAAGCCACTGTATCCAGTGGTTAGGGTTTTGTTGGGAATCAAACCCGGGCCTGAAACATGACATCTGAGAAACATTCCACTGAGCCACCAATGCCCCAATAACACAGTGAAGTACAGATGTATCAAAATTAAAATGGAGCGTGTGGTACAGCACCACCACACTGAGCACTGGGGCCCCACAAGGCTGTGTGCTCAGTCTCCTGCTGTTCACACTGCTGACTCACGACTGTGTAGCAACACACAGTTCGAATCACATCATTAAGTTCGCTGATGACATGACCGTGATGGGTCTCATTAGCAAGAATGACGAGTCAGCCTACAGAGAGGAAGTGCAGAGGCTAACGGACTGGTGTAAATACAACAACCTGTCTCTGAATGTTAACAAGACAAAGGAGATGGTTGTTGACTTTAGAAGGTGACCATTCTCCGCTGAGCATCAACGGCTCCTCTGTGGAGAACGCAGACAGCACCAAATTCCTGGGCATCCACCTGGAGAAGGACCTCAGCTGGTCCCTCCACACGCACAAACACACAAACATTAACACTCAGCTTAACGAAACTACCTCAAAACATTGAGACTGGACTGACTAATCAACACAAGTGCAAACACACCGACCTACACCACCAAACTACCGTACACACCAACTTGTAAATTCTCTTTTGCACAATATTCATTACTGGACTACTTTTGTGCACTACCTTCTTTACTTCTTAATTTTTGCTGCTACATTAAGGAATGTTTACTGTTTCTCCACTACCTTTCAACTCATCACCTCAACAACATATTATTATGTTATGTGGTGTTTTGTCGCACTGTCACTTTGTTACTTTTGTTTGCACATTTGCACGTGCACTTTGTTTTCTGCTGTCTGTGAAAAAAAAAAAAAAAACCTGTAGATAGTCTTCCTTAGATAGTTAGTTTTTATTAATTTATGTTGTAATTTATGTTAGGTCTATCTGTCTTGTCTCTGCTAGCCAGCTAACTAGGCCTCTTAGGTAGCTAGTTTAGTTTTTCTGTTAATTTATGTTGTAAATTTATGTTGCATGTAGCACCTTGGTCCTGGAGGAACGTTGTTTCGCTTCACTGTGTACTAACTGTATATGAAGTGACAATAAAGCCAACTTGAACTTGATACTTCAAAGTACTTTTTGTAAGTCGCTCTGGATAAGAGCATCTGCCAAATGCATATATATATATATATATATATATATATATATATATATATATATATATATATATATATACTGTATATATTGTATATATAGTTTCATGAAATAGATTTTGTTCTAAAAAGTGTGAGATGTTTAGTAGCATCTGCCAAATACCTATGTAGGCATTATATAGAATATACAATAATCTTACTTTTATTTGAACAAAATCAATTTCATGACACTGAGACAATAGTTAGTGTTACTGTGTTTAGTGGTGGGCAGCATGTGGTGTAGTCGTTAGCACTGTCGCCTTGCAGCTCCAGGGGATGGGTTCGATTTCCGGCCAGGCTCGATTGCCGTCTCTGTTTGCATGGAGTTTGCATGTTCTCCACGTGCTTGGTGGGTTTCCTCCGTGTACGACGGTTTCCTCCCACAGTCCAAAGACATGTAGGTTAAGTTAATTGACATTCTAATAGTGTGTGTGAGTGTGTGTATCTGTGTGTGCCCTGCGATGGATTGGCACAGGGTGTAACCCCGCCTAGGCTCCAGGCCCCCCCATGACCCTGAATATGAGGATTATGCATTATAGATGGTGAGTGAGTGAGGGTTTAGTGGTGTTGAATTGGATGAAAATTCTTCAGATAAAGAGTGTAAACTAGAGATGTATAGCTCATGAGAGATCCTCAACCGACATTCGGCTGCTGGCTTCTGATAATATTATAATTCAAGAACATATACAGTATAAGAAATGTCTGAGATGTAGCAGTTAAGTGTCTCTTGTTGAACAGTTTTCCTATTTGTAAACTTCAAATATTATAAAATCAGGAATATTTCATAATATAACATTTCCATTAACCTTTAACAATAAACACACTATATGAAGACTCACCATACACTGTGATGTTGACAGGATTACTGTTTTCTCCAGATTCAGACTCACACCAGTAAACTCCACTATGATATGTGGAGAGGGAGCTGATATTACATCCTGTAACTGATCCCCACTGTGGACAATCGAACACTCCATCACTCCATCCACTCACTATCCATCCAGTAGCGTTACTAGTAGCGTCCTCACAGCTCAGTAAGAGAGAGTCACCAGTAAAGTGTTGAGTTCTGTTGCTGTTGATGATCAGAGAGACTGGAGGAGATTCACCTTAAACATAAAACATTACAAAATTCACACATATTATAACTGTTTATTTATAGAATAATTTACTCTGAATATTGATTTAATTTACGCAGATATGATTCTGCATATACAGTATTAAATCAATGTTGTGCAAATGTTTAGATTTCATTTACACATCTATATTCAACACTCCAGCACACGGGTGTTTCATTTTTTCTCACCAGTGATCCATAGTGGCTGTGAATCTCTGTGACCTGTCTCAATCTGCTGTCCGTCTCTCTCTCCTCTGCACATATAAACTCCTGTGTGATTACGAGCAGCAGGACTGATAGTGTAGGAGCCTCCAGATCCTCTGCTGCTGTCTGAGAGGAGTTCCTCTTTATACCTGATAACTCCATCACTGTATCTGTAGGGAACCTGTCTGTACCAGCTGAATGTCCAGCCTGTAGAGGAGTCTTTAACCTCACAGCTTAGAGTCACTGAGTCTCCTTCAGTCAGCCAGCTCTGTGGAGATACACTCAGTACTGCACGTGGTTTCGCTGTTACACAGGAAATACAAAAATACACTTAAATCTATACATTTCCATTTATATACACAATAATCATCCGTACCTCAAAGATCACCCGAAAAGACAGAAATAGTTAAAAAATAAATAAATAAATAAATAGGTTGAAATTCAGGCATTAGAAATGTATTTGTTCTTCTTGACCACATTAATGTGTGATTTTATTTTTGCTGAATAAGTCAGATCACCTGTATTCACTGGTCTGTGTGTCACACATGAGAGACTGAATCTCACTGATAAACACACAACTGTTTTACATTTGACATCTCACCTTCTACAGATGACATATTTTTTAAATTATCTATTATAATCCTTATTATAGAATTACAGAAGAAGAATGAACAGTTATGTTATATATTTATTAAGAATCCTCACAATATTTTAATTTACTTGAGTTGTTTACAGTTTTCTCAGGTCTGAACATTTAATGAAATGTTATAAGTGTAAAGATGCTCATACTCATACAAGCTAATACATTCATTCATTCATTCATTCATTCATTCATTCATTTTCTATACCGCTTAATCCTGTGTCCAGGGTCGCGGGGGACCTGGAGCCTATCCCAGGAGACTTCGGGCATTAGGCGGGGTACACCCTGGACAGGGTGCCAATCCATCGCAGGGCACACACACATACACACACTCACACACCCAATCACACACTACGGACAATTTAGGAACGCCAATTAGCCTAACCTGCATATCTTTGGACTGTGGGAGGAAACCGGAGAACCCGGAGGAAACCCACCAAGCACGGGGAGAACATGCAAACTCCATGCACACAGAGACGGGAATCGAGCCTGGCCGGGGAATCGAACCCGGACCCTGGAGGTGCAAGGCGACAGTGCTAACCACTACACCAGCGCGCCGCCTACAAGCTAATACAAGTTCATTTAAACACACTTAGCACTACTTTACTCTATGGTAAAGTAGTGCTAATATTCTATCTATATGCAGATAGAAAAGAGCAAATAAAATAAAGAATAAGCCACTGTATCCAGTGGTTAGGGTTTGGGTGGGAATCAAGCCTTTTTTTTTTTCTCACATGGCAGGTGAGAAACATCCCACTGAGCCACCAATACCACAATAACACAGTGAAGTACAGATATATCAAAATTAAAATTAAATACTGTAATTGTAAAGAAGTTTTGTATTTGTGTTTACATTTCCTAAATGAAATGTGTACTTTTACCCTGATACATTTGCCCTAAGCATCTTTGTTATTCGTTACAGTTTTGGTTAGATATATACAGCGGAACCTTGGATTACGAGCATAATTCGTTCCGGAAGAGGGCTCGTTTCCAAAACAGTTGTAAACCAAATAGAATTTTCCTATAAGAAATAACGGAAACTCAAATGATTTGTTCCACAGCCCAAAATAATAAATCCATAAATACAATTAACACAAAATATTAAGTAAAAATAAAACAAATTAACCTGCACTTTACTTTTAAAAAATAAATCCCGACATGTAAGTGTTTACGTTTGTGCGCGCAGGCAGTGTGTATGTGTGCTTGAGCACCCGCCCCTTTCCTCCAGGATGCCTAAGGTGCCGTTTTCTTGTTTTTTTTTGTTGTTGTTTGTGATTTATTTATTTTTATTTTTTTAATTCATGTGTATGTGCGTATGGAGCCCTGTCTTTGCTCCTGAACAATAAAATGTAACTATTAATCTCAATTTTGCTAAATAAAAGGATCTGGCTTGCATCAGTCACATGACTGCCATTAACCAATGCTCGCCCTTGAGGGCAGAGCGCGCTCGTTACGAGCCAGGTACGAGCACGCAAAGTGCACGCGCATTTTCTGCAGGCTGGGCGGTGCGGAGCTGGAGGATAAACAGGCAAATTAACTGGAAGGTGCAGACTGTAACAAAACAGTAAATAGGGTGTACAGCGCACACTATAGTCTATAACAACAAATTAATTGAAATAAATGAGCGTGCTGTTTGTGCAACAGCGCGACAAACATTACCTGTCCTTTTATGAACTGCACAAGTAGTGGTGGTCATTAACTGCTAGCTAACTGGGTAAGGGAGTTACAGGGGGGTCTGTAGCTCTGTGTCCACCGTTTTATGGAACATGTTTAGTTTTAAAGTAACTTACAGGACTTTTCCCTTCTTTTCTGGAGGGCTTTTATTTCACTAAAAATGATCTAATATGGATATCCACATAATTATGGATTATTATATTTACGATATAAAAAAACCCCACAAGAAAATATATTAAGTAACAGATGATATTAGGTTTATATTTCAAATTAGATGAAATGTTGATTTTACAGCAGTAAAATTATTGTATTTCTACAGTTTAAACATTTAATAAGCACTGCATGTGCATGTTTGTGTTTTAAAAATTAAAGCACAAACTTAAAAAAAAATTATTACTAATAATATAACAAATATTATGCCTATAATATAACCAGACATGCCTCGTAAGGAGAGGAGGAAGAAACAGCTACAGAAGGAGCTGTGTGAGGCTGCTACTTTGAGCACCCTCTCCTTTAACCTGCACTTTACCTTTGAAAAAAATCGTGACAGAGCAGTGTTTCTGTGTAGAGCAGAGAGAAAGAGTTTCAGAGGGATGCAGCACTCTTAAAATTGCAAAGCTTCTGAAGCGTGATCATCGAACAATCAAGCGTTTCATTCAAAATAGTCAACAGGGTCGCAAGAAGCGTGTGGAAAAACCAAGGCACAAAATAACTGCCCATGAACTGAGAAAAGTCAAGCGTGCAGCTGCCAAGATGCCACTTGCCACCAGTTTGGCCATATTTCAGAGCTGCAACATCACTGGAGTGCCCAAAAGCACAAGGTGTGCAATACTCAGAGACATGGCCAAGGTAAGAAAGGCTGAAATACGACCACCACTGAACAAGACACACAAGCTGAAACGTCAATACTGGGCCAAGAAATATCTCAAGACTGATTTTTCTAAGGTTTTATGGACTGATGAAATGAGAGTGAGTCTTGATGGGCCAGATGGATGGGCCCGTGGCTGGATTGGTAAAGGGCAGAGAGCTCCGGTCCGACTCAGACGCCAGCAAGGTGGAGGTGGAGTACTGGTTTGGGCTGGTATCATCAAAGATGAGCTTGTGGGGCCTTTTCGGGTTGAGGATGGAGTCAAGCTCAACTCCCAGTCCTACTGCCAGTTTCTGGAAGACACCTTCTTCAAGCAGTGGTACAGGAAGAAGTCTGCATCCTTCAAGAAAAACATGATTTTCATGCAGGACAATGCTCCATCACACGCGTCCAAGTACTCCACAGCGTGGCTGGCAAGAAAAGATATAAAAGAAGAAAAACTAATGACATGGCCTCCTTGTTCACCTGATCTGAACCCCATTGAGAACCTGTGGTCCATCATCAAATGTGAGATTTACAAGGAGGGAAAACAGTACACCTCTCTGAACAGTTTCTGGGAGGCTGTGGTTGCTGCTGTTACGTGCAGAGGCGTAGTGCACGTATGTGTGTGTGTAGTGCAGGTATGTGCGCATGCGCGACGGCGGGTGGCGGCGCGTGTGCGATCTCTCCCCCCTTTCTCTCTCTCTTGCTCTCCTTTTTACAGGAAGCCCCGCCCCGATGGAATGTGCCGTGACGTGCCCCGCGATTGGCTGACCGTGGATCTGCGCGGCTTCTTAAGCTGGCGAGTGGAAGCAGGAAGTGTGCGAGTTATACTTTGGTGTGACTTACGTGCTCAAATTGATTGTTGGTTATTGATTGGTTGTTGGAGTGTTGGAGTGTGATTGAGTGATTGATTGTTTGATTGAGTGGTTGAGTGATTGACTGTGTGTGTGTTATTGTTTGTTTGTTGGGTTGGAGAGAGGAGCTTGTGTGTGTCGCGCCCTGCACTCTCTCCTTCCCTTTTGTTGTTTTGGGTTTTCTTTCTTGTTTTGTGTTAGCGTGAATGGAAGTGTTCCTCCCACTATTGTATATAGGTTTTTTTCATTGTAAATATTATATATACAGTATATTGTTTGTTCTTTTTTTGTATATAGTTGCAAGGAAGCAGTAGGGGTTGGGCGCCATTTTAGTTGTCCCCCGTTTTCTCCTGTTTTGTGTACATACGGTAGTTAGGTAGTTAGTTTAGTTTTTGTATTTTTATTTCAATTTTCTTTCTGGTAGTTTAGTTAGTTTGAGGGTGGAGATAGGGGGGGGGGGTTTGTTTATTATTTTGGCCTTGGCTCAATCCTGAAGCCCAGAGCTTCCTGTATGTGGGTGTGCGTGTGTATAAAAATAAAAACTCACGCACTGAAATCTTGGTTGCAAGGTTCATTTATTCATAATAAATTTATTATTTTCTTTGCTGCGTCCCTTGACCCTAGACCGGGGGTCGTAACACTGCTGCACGCAATGTTGATGGTGAACAGATCAAAACACTGACAGAATCCATGGATGTCAGGATTTTGAGTGTCCTTGCAAAGAAAGGTGGCTATATTGGTCACTGATTTGTTTTTGTTTTGTTTTTGAATGTCAGAAATGTATATTAGTGAATGTGGAGATGTTATATTGGTTTCACTGGTAAAAATAAATAATTGAAATTGGTATATATTTGTTTTTTGTTAAGTTGCCTAATAATTATGCACAGTAATAGTCACCTGCACACACAGATATCCCCCTAAAATAGCTAAAACTAAAAACAAACTAAAAACTACTTCCAAAAATATTCAGCTTTGATATTAATGAGTTTTTTGGGTTCATTGAGAACATGGTTGTTGTTCAATAATAAAATTATTCCTCAAAAATACAACTTGCCTAATAATTCTGCACTCCCTGTGTATATATATATATATATATATATATATATATATATATATATATATATATATATATATATATATATATATAAACTGCAAAGACTGCATATTTCGCAAAACCATTTGGACGGAGCTCACAGTCCAGGAACACACTGAAAACCTGTGTCTGAAAGACAGAGTTCATAACTGTTTAAATCCAACACTGACTGAAAGCTGCAAATCTTACACGTTTTCAAAAAAAATCTATTTCATGACACGGACACAATAATTAGTATTACTGTGCTTAGTTGTGAGATTTTATAATATTGTAAGACACTGTACTCTAATAAGAAGATTCTTGTGCCCTGAGAACAGACCCCTCATGCCTTGGATACAGTACATCCAGATGGCTCCTGTCTGCTAGAAGCCTTTTGTTTAATCAGGAGAATGTAAATCTATTTCCTCTCTCCAGTCTGTCTCCGGGTCCCTCTATGACTGACATGTTAATGACTGGTTCTTTTGATGTTCGGGACGTAGCACCATTTAAATCTGCTCTCCTTGATCAGAATAAACAGAGATCTTCAGACATCATGTCTGCCCGTGTGTGTGTGTTTTCTTCTCCCGGTCGATCAGGCCCGCACCGGTAAGTGTATCAAGGTGCGGCAGACACAACAAGCTAAAACTCTTCTTCTCTTAGCTTAAAACTTAGCTTGGACATATTTCTTCTTTATTTAAACCTAACATTAGTGGTGTTGAATTGGGTGTAAACTCTTTAGATAAGGGATGTAAAACTAGAGCTGTGTACAGCTGCATTACAGCCTCATTCTGTGTTTTACCTGCTGTACACAATCAGCGCAGAAGAGAAACTCAACTGTGATGTTCGGTTGCTGTCTTCAGGTAATATTACATTTACAGACATTTAGACCTTTAAACATTACTGAGATAAACCAGTTAAGTGTCTCTTATTAAACAGTTCTCCTAGTTAGAAACTCAGAGTCTTTAATATTCTGTAATGAAACATTTATCTCACCTTTAACAATAAACAAACTACATGTAGACTCACCATGCACTGTGATGTTGACAGGATTACTGTTTTCTCCAGATTTAGACTCACACCAGTAAACTCCAGTGTAGGATGTGAAGAGGAAGCTGATATTACATGTAGATCCTATAGCTGATCCCCACAATGAGTGTGAACAATCTTCCATTCTCTCACTGTGTGTGTATCGTCTCACTGTCCATCCAGTAGAGTTACTCTGGTCCTCACAGCTCAGTGAGAGAGAGTCACCAGTAAAGTGTTGAGTTCTGTTGCTGTTGATGATCAGAGAGACTGGAGGAGATTCACCTTAAACATAAAACATTCCAAAATTTACACATATTATAAGTGTTTACTTATGGAATAATTTACTCTGAACAGATCCAAGATGGCAGCGCGGCAGTAGCACGAAGCGGCCGCTCCGGAGCCAAAATGGTGCTACGTTGTTTACGTTTTTTGTGTAATGTGTTTATTTTACTCTATGTATGGATATCGTCGCGACTGGTGTCCGTACATACAACTGCCAGACACTCTTCTACCTAAACAAACCGGTTAACGACATCCACGATGAGCTGCGGGAAATGCTACGCGACCTCGGCTTGCTGCGCGAACCAAGCCTTGAAGCCTCGCCGTTGCCTGATGCCGGCGGCCGGAGAAGGGGACATCGGAAGCGGTGCGCGAGGAAGCGGAAGTGCAGAAAGCGGGCGGGAGTCTGTGCTAGGCTAAAAACAAACCCTAGCCGGCCAGAGTTCTGTCGATTTTTGATTTATGTATAAACTACTCTGTGCACTGAATAGCGCTGCACACATACAGTATGATAACAACAAGATATTCAAGTATACAAAAAGATGTAAATGTAGGTGTTTAAATTTGAGACCCTGAACCAGTTTCAAGTTACAAGTTTCAACCTTAAGGCTCATTCACGAAAATTTATGCAGAAACTCAAATGTTTCGGTCAAATTAAGCAAAGGAAAACGGTTTAAACCCACCGCCAACCGAAGTCTCAGCACCAAGGTAGTATGGATTTATGGGCGTGGAAACAGACTGCAAACTTGTGGGACTGCGCATGCGCAGATCTGGTAGTTAGCAAAACTCGACGGGTAGCATTTTTCGATTGGCAATAAACTGGACTACATCTGACTCCAGCAGGCAACACAGCGTGAGGTTAGAGACTGCGGTGTCTTTGTTTTCACTGAGACATGGCTGAGCGACAAAGTACCGGACGCTGCTATTAAGCTAGATGGGCTAGGCTCGTTTCGCGCCAACAGAAATGCAGCTCTGTGCCGTATGACTCACGGTGGCGGCTTGTGCTTTTACATCAAGGCGAAATGGTGCAAGTACTCTGTGCTAATTTCTAGTTATTGCTCATCGCTGGTGGAGTTTGTGACTGTTAGATGTAGACCTTTTTATTTACCATGGGAATTCACCACTGTTTTCATTATCGAAGTGTACATTCCACCTAGCGCTAATGCTAAGGAAGCGCTATGGGAACTGTATACAAAGATCAGTGAACTGCAAAATACACACCCGGATGAACTGTTTATTGTTGCTGGAGATTTCAACCATGCAAATCTCAAGTCAGTGCTTCCTAGACTCCATGAATATGTGGACTTTGCAACAAGAGGGGAAAACACGCTGGATCTTGTTTACACAAACATCCCCAGTGCATATCGGGCAGAGCCCCGCCCCCACCTCGGCTACTCAGACCATATCTCTGTTATGCTAATTCCAGCATACAGACCACTCGTCAGGCGTTCAAAACCGGTTCTGAAGCAGGTGAAAAACTGGCCAGCAGGAGCCATCTCTGCTCTTCAGGACTGTTTTGAGAACACTGACTGGAACATGTTTAGGGAGGCTGCAACTTACGGCGACTTCATTGACTTGGAGGAGTACACGTCATCTGTGACCAGCTACATCAACAAGTGCACCGATGACATCACTGTCTCCAAGAACATCATCTCACGACCCAACCAGAAACCGTGGATTACTGCGGAAGTGCGTGCACTTCTGAGGACCCGAGACTCTGCCTTCAAAGTGGGAGACAAGGTGGCCCTTAGAAGAGCAATGGCCAAACTCTCTCGGGCCATCAGAGAGGTGAAGCGCGCACACGCCCAGAGAATCCACAATCACTTCATAGACAGTGGCGACACACGGCGCATGTGGCAGGGCTTACAAGCCATCACACACTACAGGACGACATCACCTGCCTGTGACGGTTACGGCTCCCTCCCAGATGCGCTGAACAAATTCTACGCTGAGTTCAACAGGCAGAACGACGTGGCGGCGAGGAAGACCACCCCTCCTCTGAATGACCAGGTGCGGTGTCTCACTACAGCTGATGTGAGGAAAACTCTACGCAGAGTCAACCCATGTGAAGCTGTTGGGCCAGACAACATCCCAGGAAGAGTGCTAAGAGAATGTGCAGAACAGCTGGCAGATGTTCTTACCGACATCTTCAACATCTCTCTGAGCAGCGCCGTCTTTCCCACGTGCTTCAAGGCCACCACCATCGTACCCATGCCCAAGAAGTCTTCTGTGTCCTGTCTCAATGACTACCGTCCTGTTGCACTTACACCCACCATCATGAAGTGCTTCAAGCGGCTCATCATGAGACGAGCCAGGGGTAGCTCAGTGGTTAAGGCATTGGACTACGGTTCGGAAGATCCCAGGTTCAAACCCCACAACCACCAAGTTGCCACTGTTGGGCCCTTGAGCAAAGCCCTTAACCCTCAACTGCTCAGATGTATAATGAGATAAAAATGTAAGTCGCTCTGGATAAGAGCGTCTGCCAAATGCCTAAATGTCAATGTCAATGAGACACATCAAGACCCTGCTGCCCCCCTCATTGGACCCAATGCAATTTGCGTACAGTCCTAACCACTCAACGGACGACGCCATCTCCACTGCACTCCATCTTGCCCTCACACACATGGACAAGAAGGACACATACGTTCGAATGCTGTACATAGATTTCAGCTCAGCATTCAACACTATCATCCCCCAACAACTGATCGGGAAGCTGAGCCTGTTGGGCCTGAACACCTCCCTCTGCAACTGGATCCCGGACTTTCTGACCGGAAGGCCTCAGTCAGTACGGATCGGGAACTGCACCTCCAGCACCACCACACTGAGCACTGGGGCCCCACAAGGCTGTGTGCTCAGTCCCCTGCTGTTCACACTGCTGACTCATGACTGTGTAGCAACACACAGTTCACCCTTGTACGAGGACGCTGAGACGCTGCTTTTTTCCGAGCTCCGCCATACTGACCAATTTTTTTACTTTTTCGTCCCCTTACGAAGAGTGTACATAAAACGGATAAGTATCTTACACTATCTTATAATATATTTAATCGAAACGCGTGTTATATCGTTAAGTTTTAATTGTTTTGCAGCACACCGCTTTTAGCCGGCATTAGCATCGCTAGACCGTTAGCCTGGCTATCACAAGTTTGTTTACGCTTCTTCACACCGATTATTTTCCGTATTTAGACACCATGGCGGTTGTGATTCTGCCTCTGAGTGCAGGTGAGGAGACATTGGAGCTGCACTCGGTGGATTTGGAGCTGGAGGCCGTGGAGAAGCTGATCCGTGAGCTACAGGTGAAGCTGACCCGGCTACAACAGCGGAAAGCCACGGTGGAATCGTCTCGGACCGACGCTCACCTGTTTCAGGTAAATTCTCGGCAAGAGAATTCTCATACAACCTCAACCCCGCGTGTTTCTCTGCCCAGGTCCAACACACCAAGGACGCAGCCCGCCCAGGTTTCCTTTACCCCGGCGCCGGGATACCACGAGGATACAGCCTGGATACAGCAGCAGCGGAAGACGCGCACCAAGCCCCGGGCGAGGACCTCTCCCCCTCCGCCACCACCCGTCTTCGAGATCTCGACCCGAAACCGCTTCGCTCCTCTCCGCAAGACGGCACATGACACGCTGGTCATCGGAGACTCCATCGTTCGTCACGTGCGTGCTACCACGGCTAAAGGTACTTCAGGAGCCTGGTCGAGAAGGTCCGCAGCACATCACTCACGACAAGGATCATCATATCTGGACCGCTTCCCACATTTCAGATTAGCGTTTTGTGATTTGTAGATTATTTGCCTTTAATGAATGGTTACAATCTTGGTATCGACAACAGAAATTACCCTTTGTTGATAACTTTAATGTTTTCTGGGAGCGTCCTAGGCTCTACCACACTGATGGCCTACACCCTAGCAGAGCTGGAGCAGCAGTCCTCTCTGACAACATCTCCAGGACACTACGAACCATCTGACTGGCGGTAAGTCATACCGTAGATTCCAAACATATTAGCCAAATCACAACTCACCATAGTGATAGACGCACACACATAGCTTGTCCTATAGAAACTGTGTCTGTTCCCCGAATAGTGAGAAAAAAGAATAAATTTGTTAAATTTGCCCGAAACAATCTGATAACCATAAAACCAGAAAAAGGCCAAATAAGTAGTCAAAATCCACCTCTAAAGTTTGGACTACTCAACATTAGATCCCTTGCGCCTAAAGCACTTATTGTTAAAGAAATTATCTCAGATTATTGCCTTGACGCACTCTGTCTCACCGAAACCTGGCTTAAACAAAATTAATATTTTAGTCTGAATGAGTCTACTCCGTCAGGATATTTCTATAAGCACGAGCCCCGTCTAACTGGTCGCAGTGGTGGTGTCGCTACTATCTACAATGATGTACTCACTGTTACTCAGAAAATTAATGTGAAGGTTTAATTCATTTGAACTGCTTATCATTAATGTTGCACTCAATGAAATACATAATAAACCCTTGCTATATTTTACCCTGGCCACCTTGTACAGACCCCCGGGGCCATATGTCTATTTTCTTAAAGAATTTGGACATCTGGTATCAGACCTACTGGTTAACTCTGACAAAGTGTTGATAGTAGGAGACTTTAACATTCATGTAGATGATGCCAAAGACGCTTTAGCACTCACATTTATGGATTTACTAAATTCCTTTGGGGAGTTTTTACACCAAACATTAGCACAGATATACTGCGTAAATTAAAACAATGCTGTGCAAATGTTTAGATTTTATTTACGCATCTATATATAACACTCCAGCACACGGGTGTTTCATTTTTCCTCACCAGTGATCCATAGTGTCTGAGGAAGACTGTGATCTGTCTGACTGTGATGCTGTCCGTCTCTCTCTCCTCTGCACATATAAACTCCTGAGTGATTACGAGCAGCAGGACTGATAGTGTAGGAGCCTCCAGATCCTCTGCTGCTGTCTGAGAGGAGTTCCACTTCAAACCCGATATATCCATGACGTCCTCTGTAGGGAACAATTCTGTACCAGCTGAATGTCCAGTCTGTAGAGCAGTCTGTAACCTCACAGCTTAGAGTCACTGAGTCTCCTTCAGTCAGCCAGCTCTGTGGAGATACACTCAGTACTGCCTCTGGTCTCTCTGTTACACAGGAAATACACAAATATACTTAAATCTATACATTTACATTTATAAACGCAACAATGATTCCATACCTCAAACATCACCCAAAAAGACAGAAATTGTAAAATAAAAAAAAATTTAAAAAACCAAATTGGTTGAAATTAACTAAGGCATTAAAAATATATTTGTTCTCCTTGACCTCATTAATGTGTTATTTAGTTTTGCTGAATAAGACAGATCACCTGTATTCACTGGTCTGTGTCTCACACATGAGAAACTGAATCTCACTGATAAACACACAACTGTTTTAAATTTGATATCTCACCTTCTACTTTCATTGAATTATATATATATATATATATATATATATATATATATATATATATATATATATATATATATATATATATATAATCCTTATTTTAGAATTACAGAAGATGAATGAACATGTTATATATTTATTAAGAATCCTCACATTATTTTAATTTACTTCAGTTGCTAAGAACAATTTTCTCAGGTATTAACATTTAATTCATGAAAGTTATAAGTGTAAAGACGCTCATAATCATACAAGTGAATACAAGTTCCTTTAAACACACTTAGCACTACTTTACTCACCAATATGCAGATAGAAATGAGCAAATAAAATAAAGAATAAGCCAGGGTTAGTGTTTGGGTGGTAATCAAACCTGGGCCTTACACATGGCAGGTGAGAAACCTCCCACTGAGCCAGCAATGGCCCAATAACACATCGAATTACAAATATATCAAAATTAAAAACTGTAATTGTATTTGTATTTACATTTTCAAGATGAAATGTGTACTTTTACCCTGATACATTTCCCCTAAGCATCTTCATTATTCATTACAGTTTCAGTTAGTGATATAATGCCTGTCTTCTGCCAAGCACCAAGCTCATAAGGTCTGTGTCATCATCATAGTAGAGTCAACGAGGACTGATGCCACCATGTAAGTACCTGCTGCAGCCTCTGCTTCAGATGTCACCATGGAGTAGATCTGTTAACAGCTTTGTAATGTTAGCAGCAGAGCCTGATAACATACAACACTGCACATCACTATGCCTTCATCAGGGACGTGGAGTTTATTTAGAATCTCACAGTAATTGTGATGGTACAATTGACACGTTTTTTGTTACATAGTTTGCTTTTATACTTAGTTATATTTGGTAAGAGACTTTTCTTTGCTGGCTAACTAGAAATGGACATGTAAATGACGGAAATCTGTTCATCTTATATTTTGTTTGTTTATTTGTTAGTTTGTTTCACTGTTTGTTTCTTTCTTTCTTCTGTCCAGAATGACTCTATAGTATGCAGTTAGAGAAGAGTAAATTAAATACAGTGGAACCTCGGTTTGGCTGGTTTGTGAATGAGCATGTGAGTGTATTTAATTGTGGGCAGTGCGATGGATTGGCAAAAATTAATAATAGTGCTTGGCATTATTGGCAGCCTGTCCAGGGTGTTCTCAGCCTCATGCCCTAAATCTCCTGGACACTCACATGCTCATTCACACACTTCGGGCAATTTAGGAATGCCAATCAGCCTAAGCTGCATATCTTTGGACTACAGGTCCCCCATAATGCTGTGTACAAGATAAAGCGTAACACATGATCATTAATAATATTTTTACCCCAGATTTAAGTAAAGCTTTTCTATGACAAGTTCATTATTAAGTTTGAAAATAAAATTGAATTAAAACAGTTTGTAAGGTTACAGAAGTACACATTGTAGTTTGAACCAACACTGTAATGTTTAATTGCATGTACTGTAAAGTCACTTTGTTTTCTTGTTTTATTGCTAAAGAGCACTATTATTAATCTTTTATTAGTACTATTAATACTATTTATTTTGCCTCAATAGCTTAAGAAAAAAACTTACAAAAAAGATGCAGCCACACAATGTGTGACAATTCAACTGAATTTTCAACAAATGGAACCATGAGAACACAGTTTGAGAGGAAATATAAGGATGTAAAAAATAACTGAGTTAAAATGTATCTTTCTTTCTACTAATATATATATATATATATATATATATATATATATATATATATATATATATATACACTGTTATAATGTATATAATGTACAGTATATAATGTATATAAATAATAATGTACAAGCACTGTCTCAGCTCCCATTTAAATCAGATATGCACATATTAAAAAACAAATTAATTTAAAATAAAACTCTATATAATTACCTTGAGCATGTTGCACTAGAAGAAGTAAAATCAACACTGAAACAGAACATAAACAAAGAACATGATGTAAATGTAGAGATTACATGTACGGTTGAAGCGTAAGTGTAAACCAACCAAAGTAAATTCCATGGTCTGCAAAGTGTTTCTAGAGAATGTACGGGACTCTGTCAGATATAATGATTATGAGAGTGGTAGAAAATCATTTCCAAAACATTTCATTTACTATGGAACACTTTTAAACCCCTTATACAAAGACGGAGAAGTAGGCATGCTCATGGAATTACATTAACAATAAAGGTTACACTTTTAAGGTCCATATAGCTCTTTGTAAACATTGAGGAAAATCTACAACAAATACTTTAATATTGACAGTTAAAAAATAAAGTTTAATTTACAGTATTTCAACCTGTGTAATATGATGTCAAATGAAAATTCTATATGATTAAGATGCATAAGACAAGTTAACATGCTGATTGAGCAATTCACATGAGCGCAGGGATGATTGATGGATGTCCTTGTATTCCTGCATATTTTCTGGAATCTTCTTCACTCTATGTTCCTTGGAGTTAACTTTCTTTCCCAAATCTATTGTCTCCTCAATTCTGATCTTTCTTTCCTTTCCTTCATGTTTCCAAGCACCGACCAAACAAGTTGCTACAGAAAATAAAACACAAAGTGACGCAAGACTATACTCGAATAAAACTGATACCAAAACTGGACTACATCCACTGTGAGTATATTTCCGGTTCAGAGGGAGGTCGCGCGCTGGACGGACCAAGCGGTGGCACCGCTGACTATAACTCACGGGACTTAGACACGTACACGGCTGCTTCATATAACGTCCGGAAAGCGGTGAAAGAGGCGAAGCAGCGCTACGGGAGGAAACTAGAGACACCGGTCTCTAGACATCTCTATTTTAAAGTTGGTTTTATATTGAACATTCACCACACATTCAAGATTATCTCATCTGTTTATCAAGAACTAAACACACAAAAATGACAAATCGCATATTGTCTTACTCTGGAGTGGACAGAGAAGCTATTACAACTAAATATATTTTTAGATCTTCTCCTGTTACAGCCTGCTGGAGCAAAATCTTTCAGAAACGCTGCGTACCGGCGCTTTATACCGATGGAGTCACTAAGGGACCGTCTAAAAAGTGCATGACCAAGACCAAACGTTTATTTACTGAAGAATACACAAGATTACAGAGGAATACCTCACAGGACATCAAATATATTACACTGTTAGGCTTCATATTCCACTGTTAGGATTATTTGTTTATTTATTTGTTTGTTTAATTGATTAATAATTATTTTAAGGTACATTATAAAACTAATGATTATACAGACAATTCCTGTGCCAAAAAAAAGAGATTTTGTTAAATGAGAGTCGGGACGTTTTTTATTATCAAAAAAAAATTATAATAATAATTGTAAAGGTATGTATTAAAATGAATGCACTTTGGTACACTCTATTATGAGTTGCAAAAAATGACAATTAAATAAACAAAATTCAATAACTTTTTTGCTATAGACATTTCAAATGTAAAACTACAATACACTCTATTATTGCTAATAACTACAACCATTCACTTTGTAATAATCAGTTTGATAATTTTTTTTAATTAATTTTATAAAAAAAAGATGTGAATTTTCAATAGCTTTTTCGTTATGTGGATTACACATGTAAAACCAGTTGTACTATAATCCACTCTATCATTGCTAATAACTACAACCATTCTCTTCGCAATATTCAGTTTAATATTTTTTTTAATTAATTTTTTACAAAAAAAAGAATGAATTTTCAATAGCTTTTTCATTATATGGATTACACATGTAAAACCAGTTGTACTATAATCCACTCTATCATTGTTAATAACTACAACCATTCGCTTCGCAATATTCAGCTTGATAATTTTTTAATAAATTATTTTCTATAAAGTATATTAATTTTCAATAGCTTTTTCGTTAAGTCTATTACACATGTAAAACCAATTGTACTATAATCCACTCTATCATTGCTAATAACTACAACCATTCTCTTCACAATATTCAGTTTAATATTTTTTTTATTAATTTTTTACAAAAAAAAGAATGAATTTTCAATAGCTTTTTCATTATATGGATTACACATGTAAAACCAGTTGTACTATAATCCACTCTATCATTGTTAATAACTACAACCATTCGCTTCGCAATATTCAGCTTGATAATTTTTTAATAAATTATTTTCTATAAAGTATATTAATTTTCAATAGCTTTTTCGTTAAGTCTATTACACATGTAAAACCAATTGTACTATAATCCAATCTATCATTGCTAATAACTACAACCATTCCCTTTGCAATAATCAGTTTGATAATTTTTAAATTAATTTTTTACAAAAAAGCATATGAATTTTCAATAGCTTTTTCGTTATGTGGAATACACATGGAAAACAAATTGTACTATAATCCACTCTACCATTGCTAATAACTACAACCATTCTCTTTGCAATATTCGGCTTGATCATTTTTTGAATAATTTTTTCTATAAAATATATTAATTTAATAGCTTTTTCGTTATGTGGATTACACATGTAAAACCAGTTGTACTATAATCCACTCTATCATTGCTAATAACTACAACCATTCCATTTGCAATAAACAGTTTAATATTTTTCTTAATTAATTTTTCTTTCTTTAAAATATGAAATTTCAATAACTTTTTCGTTAAGTGGATTACACATGTAAAACCAATTGTACTATAATCCACTCTATCATGACGATTCACCATCTCATGCTGCACAGAATACCTCTGTGTCATTGGCTGCTATGTGCATAAAAGATGAGAAACTCATGGTGTGGCCACCATCCTCCCCTGACCTCAACTCCATTGAGAACCTTTGGAGAATCCTCAAAAGATCTATGAGGGTGGGAGGCAGTTGACATCCCGCAAAGAAATTCAAGCAGAAACTGTCCAAAAACTCACAAGTTCAATGGATGCAAGAATTGTGAAGGTGATATCAAAGAAGGGGTCCTATGTTAAGAGATAACATGCCCTGTTAGGATGTTTTTAATTGAAATAGTTTTTGATTTCTGTAAATATGATGACCTAATGCTGCAAATTCAACAAAAGCCTATTTTCAGTTCTTTACAACCTATAAAATATTTTAACTCTGTTGTGCATAATAATTTGGAACAGTGCGTTTTCAGTTTTTTATTTTTAAAATAAATATTGTTATCATTAGGAGGTTTGTTCAATAAAATTCAAATTATATCCTAATAGTTGACTAGAAATGACTAGAAAATTCTACTGACTGCCATTTGCATTTACTAATTATGAAAGTCAGAGAAAGATATTATTTACGTAATAATTTGGAATGCAGTGTATATAAATTTTCAATAGCTTTTTTGTTATGTATTGCGCCGCTAGAGGTGAAATTCTTGGACCGGCACAAGACGGACAAAAACAAAAGCATTTGCCAAGGATGTTTTGATTAATCAAGAATGAAAGTCGGAGGTTCGAAGATGATCAGATACCATCATAGTTCCCACCGTAAACCATGCCTACCCGCGATCCGGCGGCGTTATTCCCATGACGTTTTCATCATCACCGACCACGGTGTGAGGAGAGCCTTCATGAGAGTGAACACCAGGAAAGCAGTAGGACCAGATGTCATCTCAGGCCGTATCCTCAGAGCCTGCACTGACCAGCTAGCACCTGTGTTCACTGAGATATTCAATATCTCTTTTATGTCATTCGGTGATCCCCACATGCTGCAAAGAGTCCATCATTGTTCCTGTCCCAAAGAAACCTCATCCTGCTTCCCTCAACGATTATCGCCCTGTAGCCCTCACCTCAGTAGTGATGAAGTGCTTTGAGTGGCTGGTCAAGGACACACTGGACCCTCTACAGTTTGCATACCGCCCGAACTGCTCTACAGACGATGCAATCTCACATCTCCTCCACACATCACACACTCACCTGGACATTCGGAGGGGGAATTACTTTAAAATGCTCTTCATCGACTACAGCTCTGCATTCAATACCATAATTCCCTCAACACTCACCACCAAGCTGGAGCACCTGGGACTCTGCTAATCTCTGTGCCAGTGGATCTCTAATTTCCTAACTGGCAGACCACAGGCAGTAAGGATGGGTGGACATGTCTCTGCCTCCCTCACTCTCAGCACTGGAGCCCCCCAGGGTTGTGTTCTGAGCCCCTTGCTGTACTCTTTGTACACATATGACTGTGTGGCCACTACCAGCTCCACCACCATCATTAAGTTTGCTGATGACACCGTCGTGGTGGGCCTGATCTCTGACAACAGTGAGTCGGCCTACCTAAAGGAAATTGGGAATCTGGAGAACTGGTGCGAGAGTAACAACCTCCTTCTAACGTCATTAAGTCAAAGGAGTTGATAGTGGACTTCAGCACTAAGCAGGAGAGGAACTACCAGACACCCGTCATCAATGAGAGCCCATTGGAGAGAGTGGACAGCTTCAAATCCCTCAGTGTTCACATCACGCAGGACCTGTCATGGTCCTGTCACAACAACACCATGGTGAAAAATGCCCAACAGCGTCTCTACCACCTCAGACGCTTGAGAGACTTCAGACTGCACTCCAAGGTGCTCGGGAACTTTTACTCCTGCACCATAGAGAGCATCCTGACGGGAAACATCACGACCTGGTTCGGGAACAGCACTATGCAAGATAGACGAGCTTTACAGAGGGTGGTTCGATCAGCCGAGCGCATCATCCGCACCGAGCTCCCTGACCTGCACTCAACTTACAGCAAGCGGTGCTGGACCAAGGCCAGGAAGATTGTGAAGGACCTCAGCCATCCCAGCAATGGACTGTTCTCTCTGTTGAGGACAGGAAAGCACTTCCGTTCCCTGAAGGCCAACACAGAGAGACTGAGGAGGAAGTGGTTTCTTTGCTGCCCTTCTTGACACCAGGCCATCTTCCAAAAGTCTTCCCCTCACTGTGCGTGCAGATGCGCTCACACCTGCCTGCTGCCCTTCTTGAGCAAGCTCTTCACTGGTGGCACTCCGATCCCGCAGCTGAATCCTCTTTAGGAGACGATCCTGGTGCTTGCTGGACTTTCTTGGATGCCCTGAAGCCTTCTTAACAAGAATTGAGGTTATCTTTCCTTGAAGTTCTTGATTTAGGTGCTATTCATCTGATCACTCTTCATAACATTCTGGAGTATATGCAAATTGCTATTATAAAAACTTAAGCAGCAACTTTTCCAATTTCCAATATTTATGTAATTCTCAAAACTTTTGGCCACGACTGTACAGCTGTTTCTTATTTTTCTATATTATTTTTTTCATATTTCTTTCATATATTTTCCTTATATTGAATTTGAGTATATAAATTAGATGTGTGAAATCATGTGCAAACATTGGATGACAGTACATAAAAAGAAAACAATGGGCATGAATAAAGATAACACTAACTAGTACACGGTTCAAAAGTGAATAAAATGCAAAAAGATAATTTATTCATCTTCAATACCCCTTATCCTGTACAGGGTCATAGTGGCCTTGGAGCTTATCACAGGAGACTTTGGCCACCAGGCAGGGTAAACCCTCGACAGGGTGTCAATCTGTCACAGGGCACACACACTTTTACACACTACAAGCACTTGGGGAACGTCAATCAGCATAACCTGCATGTTGTTAGACTGTGGGAGAAAATCGGGGTACCCGGATCAAACCTACCAAGCACAGGGGAAACATGCACACAGACCTGAGGCAGGAGTCAAACCTTCAATGCTGGAGGTGCGAGGTCACAGTGCTAATCACTAACACCACCTGTGCAAGAAGATATTGCACTATAGTACTGGCAATCATTGAAGAGAAATGTAAACATAAATATGCATTCTTTTTAACAGTGAATAGTCGAGGTGATGTGTACTGTACAGCATTTTTGGTCATTTATCATCAATTAGCAACAGTACAACAGAGAATTGTGCAAACATTTACAGTGTGTGTGTGTATGTACAGTTGTGTAGAACCAAATGCTTTGGGCTTCTTACAGATGGACTTCTACAGGATGGTGTATGTGAAAAATAAAATTTGAATTTAGAGTTTTCCTCACATCAGCACCTCTGTGGTAATCCATGGTTTCTGTTTGAGCAATGTGGTGTTTGACTTGGAGACAGTGATGTCATCATTGCAATTGCTGATTTACCTGGTCACAGATGCACTTTATCCCTCCATGTTGGGGATGGTGATCGGATTGGTTGCAGGCTCTCTGAACATGTGCCAGTCTGCCTACTCAAAAAAGTCCTGTAGTTCAGAGATGGCTTCTGCTGGCCAGGTTTTCACTTGCCTCAGAACTGGTTTGGAGCACTAGGGATGTGGGCTGAGAAGCTATGATGGACTGGGTCTCCACATGGTATGCAACAGAAATGTTTGTGTAAACAAGATCCAGCACATTCCATTCACTCCTCTTGGTACATTCCTCTTGGAGTTAACATGTTAATAAATTTAAAAAGCAATATTAGCACTGGGTAGAATATGTAGGACAGAAATTTATCGCTGAGTCACGTCTCAGTGAAAACAAAGACGCAGCAGTCTCTAGACTCATGATAAGTAGGCCACTTAAATCAGATGTACTGTAGTCCAGTTTTATTTTCGACAAAGCAGACATTGGAGATCATGATGATTTGGAGAGATGTTTGGCTTTTTGCTTAGCATGAATCCCCACTTGCCACGCATCTGATTCCTCAATCACATGCATCAATTCACCCATCATCCATAGTGCCCACTTTACAAGCCACTGGTGTCAGTGTTATGATCTGGGGTTAAACATGATGTGGCAATAAAATGAAGCCAGTTAACAATCTAATTATATATAAATTAGCATATTGTGATAAAGTTCATTATTTTCTGTAATGTACTGATAAACATTAGACGTTCATATATTTTAGATTCATTAAACCCAAACTGAAGTAGTTCAAGCCTTTTATTGTTTTAATATTGATGATTGTGGCACACAGCTCATGAAAACCCAAAATCCCTATCTCAAAAAATTTGCATAAAGTCTAATGCAACATTGTGGGAATTGGTGATCCTCTACCCATCTAGGCTTCTGAGAGACACTGCCACTCTGAGAAGCTCTTTTTATACCCAATCATGTTGCCAATTAACCTAATTACAGTACTGTTAATTGGTCTTCCAGCTCTTCATTATGCTCAAATTTACTTTTATCCAGCCTCTTATTGCTACTTGTCCCAACTTTTTTGGGATTTGTTGACACCGTGAAATTTGGAATCAAGATATTTTTCCTTTAAAATGATACATTTTCTCGGATTAAACTTTTGATCTGTCATCTATGTTCTATTCTGAATAAAATATTGACATTTGCCATCTACACATCATTGCATTCAGTTTTTATTCACAATTTGTTTAGTGTCCCAACTTTTTTGGAATCCGGTTTGTGTATATATATATATATACATATAAATACAGTATAGGTTCAGCAGGTTTAAAAGATTAATAAAAGTTTCTAGGGGCATAAATAATAATTTTCACACATGAAATGTCAACCACATCATTGTATAAACTATAACTAGATTTTATAGATTTTTTGACTGTAACAAATACTAAGCTGAAACTAATTGTACTATTTATCACAGAATATTTAACTGAAATGTTTATCAAAGTCACTTATTTGAAACCAGTTAAATTTTCTAAACCGTGGCACAAAATCACTTTTGTGTTCCTGTGGTCTAGATGATGACTTTGCGGATGTGGTGTAGATGTCTATAATGGAGGGAAGAGAAACCCCAATGATGATCTCAGCTGTCCTCAATATCTGCTGTACGGTCTTGTGGTTCGAGATATCACAATTCATAAACCAGACAGTGATGCAGCTGCTCAGGATGCTCAATAGTTCCTATATAGGAAGAAAAAATGCTGCTGGGTGTTCTTGTGCAAAGAGCTGGTGTTAAGAGACCAGGTGAGATTCTCCTCCAGGTGGACACCAAGGAATTTGGTGTTGCTGACAAACTCCACAGACGAGCCATTAATGTTCAGTGGAGAATGGTCGCTCTGTGTCCTCCTGAAGTCAACAACCATCTCTTTTGTTTTATCAATGTTCAGAGACAGGTTGTCGTCTGTACACCTGTGAGACGATCGCACTTTTCCGCCTGATGTCCGGCAGAAAGGGTTCACTGACGCCCAACAAAAAGGGATGGGGAAATAAAAAGGGGGAGAAAATAATCCAAAAATGATGGCAATACTCGCAGTGGTGTTAAGTGAAAGGTGATCATTTATTTACAGTGCTTGAGAGGAGTCCCAGTGGAAAACAAAAAAAAAACAAACCAAACCAAACCCAAGCTATATACAAAGTAGCAACATAGCACTATACACAAAGGAAAACAAAAAAATGGAACCAAACAGATATGCACACTCCAATTGTGAAATATTGCTCACGGCACCACAGTTGCACGCTCGCTGGCCAGGTAAACCGACAGGGACACCCATCCATTAGCCTCTGTTCTTCCTCTCTGTATTCTGACTCATCATTTTTGATGCTAAGACCAACCACAGTCGTGTCATCAGCAAACTTAACGATGTGGTTGTTTCTGTCTGTCTGTCTGTCTGTATATTCAATTCAATTCAATTTTATTTGTATAGCGATTTTAGCAATTGACATTGCCTCAAAGCAGCTTTACACAATCAAAAGAATTATTTAAGTTTGTATGGAATGTGAATGTGTATGAATCAAAATGGTCAGTTTGTCCCTGGTGAGCAAGCCGAGGGGGACAGTGGCAAGGAAAAACTCCCTGAGATGGGGATAGGAAGAAACCTTGAGAGGAACCAGACTCAACAGGGAACCCATCCTCATCTGGGTGAAAAATGATCTGCATGAAATTATCTGCATTTATACTGTGTGTTAGGTGGCAGGCAGGTCAGCTATAACAGTTGATGTTAGTTGATGTTAATATGGAGTCCATGTAGTTATTGGAGACTCAAGTAGACTTGTAGGAAATTTAAAGGTTATTGACAGGTACCTCTTACCCCAAGGGCATCCGAAATATCTGCCTTCGCTACTCCTGATAACTTCCTCCAGTATACAGTCATGGCTTTCGGCCTCCGGAATGCGCCCGCAACATTCCAGAGACTAGTGAATCACGTGCTTGGAAATGTTCCGAATTGCGCAGCCTACCTTGATGATGTAGTAGTGTATTCTGATACATGGGAACAGCATTTAAAGTTGCTTGAGCTGGTTTTCACCCGTTTATCTGAGGCTTCACTGGTATTAAATTTGAAAAAATGTGAATTTGGAAAAGGGATTGTTTCGTATCTTGGCAAATTTGTGGGAGGTGGTAGGGTAAAGCCACTCGATGCTAAGATACAAGCTATTTGTGCATTTCCTGCTCTGACGACAAGACGAGACCTTAGACGGTTTTTAGGTATGGTGTGCTACTATCGTTGTTTTTGTAAAAATTTCTCCAATGTTGTTGGACCCCTTACCAACTTGCTTCGCCACAATGTTGCCTTTAGGTGGTCTCCTGAGTGTCAGTCTTCCTTTGATGCTGTAAAATTATTGTTAACAAGCTCTCCAGTCCTTTCTGCCCCTGACCTGAAAAGGCTATTCAAACTTGAAGTAGATGCTAGTGGTACTGGGGCTGGGGCTGTGCTTATCCAGGAGGACAACCATGGGCTGGATCACCCTGTGTACTACTTCTCCAAGAAGTTTGCCAGACACCAGCACCATTGAAAAGGAGGCCTTAGCCTTATTGATGGCCTTACAACATTTCAAAGTGTATCTTGGTAATAGCTCCACTCCTATTCAGGTATACACAGATCATAACCCACTAGTGTTTTTGAACAAAATGTGTCATTCTAATCAAAGACTGATGCGCTGGTCTCTGATCATACAAGGATTTAATCTTGCCATTACCCATAATAAAGGTGTCCTCAATATAGTAGCTGACATCCTGTCCCGCTGTTAAATAGTTTCGGTATATTTCTTTGATTTGATGTGAACCAGTAGTTGATTCACACTTTGTCAGGGGGGTGTTACAACCTGCTGGGGGCTTATTCTTTGCCTGTTTTGTGTTTGCTATTTCTGGAGATTGATGTGTGGACTTGGTGCATTTATTCGGTCCATGGGTCTGCCCTTGTGGCTTAAATAAGTCTGTGAAACTTAGTATCTTTTGTATGTAAGTAAAAGTCTGGTCTTTGTATAAACTTAGTGTTTTATGTATATATTTCTCCTGTTTTTTCACTGGTTGTAGGGTATGGCTGCTATTTTTGCTGGGTGTGGGAAGGGTTTTTTCTTAACTGTTTATGGATAGGGAGTTAGGTTAGCAAATTGTGTTTTATTTCTGTTTTCTTTTTTAGGGAAGTTAGAGCTCTCCTTAATTAGTTTTTCTGTTTGTTGTTTTGGCCTTGGTCCACCCTGAAGTTACACCGGTTATCTTATATAATGCTTCCTTCAATATATCATTTAAAATCCATTACGTGTGTCTCTTTTTCTTGAGTTTGAAACAGTTCCACACGCCTTCTCCAGCTTACCATTATTCACCCTTAATATCGCTGTGTGGCCCAACCCTAGACTAGGTCGTAACAACAGTAAGAGTAATAACACTGCTGTTTAATTCCTCCTTTACTCCTGACCTTTACTGCACTTTTCCTGTACTGCATGATCCAGTTATCTGTTTTAAGTAATAAAAACAAAGCGCACACAATGTCTTGGTTGTTTTTTGTATTTTATTAATATTTAAAATGAGAAACTTTTAGTGAAAATACAAGTTTTAATTAAAATATTTTTTAAAAATTCTAAAATATAAAATATGCATTTGAAGATTATCAGTGAACAAAAGATGGTTGTTAGAAATATGAGATTAAATGTTTTAAGGTGTTATGGTGCAGATTGTAATACTGGAATTAAATCCACTTCTACAGCAAATGCATATGTATGTTACATTATCATTTTATTATTGTTAAATTATTGTTCAGTTTCTCTCGCTCCTTTCCATTAGCAGTATTTGCAGGCTTCAGCTAAACAAACTCAACAAAGCAGTCTATAAGATTCTGTGCTTTTAAAAGCCTGACATTAAAGCAAACAATGTATTATAATTATTATTATACAAGCAATCGATTATCCTTTAAGAAAACACCACAGCTTCCTCTTCTTACACAGAGACTCTGCTCACTGCATTCTCAATTCTCTCTCCATCAGTTTGAGCTGTTAAAGAAAACAAAAGAACATTTTGTTGCAAGTTCATTCCAGGTATTTATACTAGAAACGTACCTAAACTTCATTTGATCTCATCCTAAACACAGTTTAAAAGAAAGTTAGTTTTAGTGCTTATGATTGGCAGTGCTTCTGGAACAGATGTGTGAGAAAATAAACATCATTCATTCAGTCATCATCAGTAACTACAACATACAAGTCAGAAATTCTTTATTAATAATTACCAACAACTTATCAGGGTGTCCTTTTGCTGCATTACATACTGTACTACCTCTCTCAACTAAGGCAGAGACTGACTCGTCCCTCAATTGTCACTATTTATATATAATTGCCACAATGGGCGCTATTGTCACCAACTGCATGATCTCAATGTGAAAAAATATTTACACAACTTTTTTCAGAAGTAAAACATTTACTTCATATAACAGTATTTAAACTGTGTTCTCTCAGTAGAATCTTCCAGCTCGGTTGATATACAGCATTTTTAAACACATGGCACAGAATTTATGTACTACTTGGTGTGTGGGACAAGGGATACTAAATTCTACAGAGTGCATCAGCTTTTCATTTATTTGGGATTCAATCCCAGAAGTTTAGCTATCTTAAGCTAAAATGGAATAATATTAACTGTAGGTCACTACCTGTAAGTTGCCAGCTCTGCGAGTTGTAGTACGTTAGTTCCACCGGGTCCTGAAGGTTATGTGCTGGACAAACAAGATAATGGATAAATAAACAAAGGAATCAAAATATAGATCCTTGCTGGGAGCACCAAAAAACTAACAAGAACATCATATATATATATATATATATATATATATATATATATATATATATATATATATATATATATATACTAAAAAATACTGGGTTGTTTTTTCTACCCAAATGCTGGGTTGCCGATGTTGGGTCATTTTTCTGGGTTATTTTCAGAGAGTTGGGTAGTTTTTGTGTAACCCAGCTGCTGGGTTAAAGTTTGCTTGGCCCCTCCCCCTAAGTTCACCGGTGGATTCAGCGGCTGTCAGCTTCGTGTCTTCTCTTTTGAGCGCTGATGACGGTTCATCCTCCTCGTGCATTTAATGGAAAATGACGTTAAATACAAGGTCTGTATACACAGGTTACCTATACCCTAGCTTTGTCATATTTTTATTTAGTATCAATCCTATTACACACTAAATTAATAGTCTTATTCAGTTTAATCTTTTCTGTTAAACTAAATTTTTACTTTCTTTCATTTCTTTCTTTCTAAGGTTGGAACCAACATGGTGGAATACCTCCAGCAGGCTGAAGTGTCGAGGCCGTACCCCTACATCCTGACGTTGGGAGATAATGACCAGCGCTGCTCTCAGGCATTCGTCATTCTGGTGGGACAGACTCTGGAGCAATGCACACTACTTGGGGCGGTTGATGTGTGCTTCAAGGCATTTTATATTTTTGACATTAACTATCCAAAGCAGTGTGCTCCTGTATAGGACTTTTTGTAATGTTGCTATGAAATAGCGAGGCCTACCTGAAAAGTCATAGACAGTGTTTGTATGTTAAAATGAGACCAGGGCTGGGTAGTTTTGTTCTGCAGAAAAGATATCTGAAGTCACAGAGAGATCCTGCTCTGTAGAAGTTGCCTCAGTCTATTTGTGCAATTACTCCATTCTGCCCTTATCAGTAATAGTATAGTAATGATGTCACTGTTGATTATCTGTTCTTGTGCTTTTGAAAAATAAATGTTTTTTCTATGAACATTTAATAGGATGTTGTTTATTGCATATATGTATGGTTTGCAAAACTTGGAAGTTTTTTTTGTAATAGACCAGTATATCAAAGTAATTTATATGTGAGATAGAATTAACCCAACATTCCAGTTAAAATGAACCATCTGAACCAATGAACCAACATCTGGGTGGAGCTGTATGTGTGTGCACACACACACACACACACACACACACACACACACACACACACACACACACACACACACACACACACCATATAGTCTATGTAAAAATATTGAAAAGACTTGGGGGGCACTTCAACTTAAGGATGTGAAACATTCTGAAAGAGTTCTCACCTTGAGCTTTGCAATATTTAGACAGCAGAATGATGGTCTCCAGTAGATATGGGATGGCCATCACTACACTACCGATCAGCATGAAGGGACGGTTTACATATGAAGGACCTACTGTAATGTGAATAAAATAATAATGAGAACTTTTTTACAGGTACAAACACAGTACAAACAGTTTATTTTTCACTAGCACGCACGCACACACACACACACACACACACACACACACACACACACACACACACACACACACACACACACACACACACACACACAGACACACACACACACAACAGTATGTGGACACACTTTCATTCATTCATTCATTTTCTATACCGCTTTATCCTTCTATTCAGGGTCGCGGGGACCTGGAGCCTATCCCAGGAGGCTTAGAGCACAAGGCGGGGTACACCCTGGACAGGGTGCCAATCCATCACAGGGCACACACACATACGCACATTCACACACTCATTCATACACTACGGTGTGGACACACTTTATATTTTGCAATTATATGCTTCTTGTACACCAATATAAGTACTTTCATGTAAATGCAGTATGTTCAACATGGAAGTCCAGAGTTTTATTTCAATTAATATTGACCTGATTTCTCACCTCTGACTGAGATCCAGCTTTTTGGTGACTCTCCTCTCTCTGAGTGTTTACAGTGGTAGAGACCTTCATCTGACTTTGAGACTTTATGGATGATCATCTCTCCTGTAGTCTGTTTCTGGAGAACTGATCCATCTTTATAGAAATCAGCTCGGGGGTTTGAGGACTTTGTGTTGCGATATAAACAGCGTAGAGTCAGAGGACGTCCCTCAGTCACAGGATGGACAGGACTCTCCAGGATCACATCACTATCTGGATAGGATTACAACCTAAATAGTTATTTATACATGCAGTGACAATGATTTAAAATAATTGATTTACAATATAAGATATAAGAATAGAAGTAGGAGTTAAAATACAAAATTTTACTTCATCCAATAAATTTTTTTCACTCTCAGTTCACAGCGGCAAGCTGTGAAAATGCCCTTTATTACCTGTAGGGGGCAGGCATGTTTCAGTCTGAAGTATTGTGTGTCTACTGAAGCCGAAAATGTGTTATCTCTCTTAGGCGCCCATTGACATCAAGCGACAGAGCTCATAAACGTGTCGAGCTCAAACTGTAAATACTGATATGTATTTATTCTTCATTTTCTTCTCCTTCAATGATGATACTTATTTAACTGCGCCTTCTCCATTCAGTATTATTATTATTAGTAGTAGTAGTGCTCCGAATGTATTATTGTTATTATTTTAATTATAACGCACCCGCGTGTGTGTGCAAAAGCACAAAGTACAACTAATAATACAAAAATGTATGATATGTTAGCCTAAAACAATATTGTTTTATTGCGTTTATGCGCTTTAAATATACACTACCCTGCTGAAAAATCCAGCATAGACCAGCATGATTTATATGCTGGGCCACCAGCAAGGTTTTGGTAGTTAAAATTGGTTACCATTTTAGCTCATTATCTTGTATTTTAATAGCTAGTACTGAAAATAGTGTGCGATGTAAATACATTGACTGTGTAGTATTATCTTTAAATGCATTTACATACCAAATTATTACCAAAAACAGGTAAATACATTATTTTACATTTATTAAATATCTACTGGGTTATCTAAAAACACAACACAAACCTTTTATATGAAATACACTGGCAATAAATGCATATTTTTTAAAAAGTAATCAATGGAAATCACTTAAAACTGGAAAAAAAAAACAGCATGGACCATCATAGCTAGTCACCAGCTTGACCAGCAATTATGTTGTGTTTTGGTGCTGGTATGCTGGGGACCAGCATCAGTAAGGTGACCAGCATAACAGCAACAGCTTCATGGCACTATAATGCTGGTCACCAGCACCAGCATCACAGCATTATGATGCTGGTCACTAGGTTACCAGCATACCAGTACCAGCATGATGGGGTGACCTGTTCCAACAGTGGGACCACTGGCATTTTTTATGGAAACCGTGAAAATAACTTAAAATGCTCCATCATTTTTATTCATACACATAAGTGTAATACATCATTTGAATCTGGTCTTTATTTGTTAATGTATACTCACATATCAATAAAACATTGTGCTTTTGTACAATAAAGAAAATGATCAGGGTTCGCTTTCTGCCGTCTCAGTCTCCCCAAAATCTTTTTGAAACGCATCACTAAAATGAACTGAAAATCAGTGAATACTGCACACACACATATCCATATATCTATATACTGTATCTATACATATATATCTATAGAAAGCTTAAAGTGTCTACTTTTAAATGAAGCAAGCAATCAAGAATAAATAATCTCAGTTTATGTAATCCGTATGAATCTAAGGAGAGATACAGTATTTCTGCCGCACTTCATTATCTGACCTGAAACAGGACACGCCCACACGCTATTCACAGGGAAACAGTCAGGGTAATCTACATATAAGGCCACGCCCCCAAACACACACACACACACACACACACACACACAGAGTAGATCCAATAAGTTTCCTGCGCGTATGGAAGATGTCATGCGCTGTACAGGTTTCTGAAGCTATACAGAATGTTCTGGACAGTGGGAGGAGTTTAGATTTACCTCAGAACAGCACTGAGACTCCAACAGAGAACGAAGGAGGAGAATCCAGCAAGCTGTAACCATGGGTAACTTATTAAATCTTATATAATCCTTATTCAGGCGGCGCGGTGGTGTAGTGGTTAGCACTGTCGCCTTGCACCTCCAGGGTCGGGGTTCGATTCCCCGGCCAGGCTCGATTCCCGTCTCTGTGTGCATGGAGTTTGCATGTTCTCCCCGTGCTTGGTGGGTTTCCTCCGGGTACTCCGGTTTCCTCCCACAGTCCAAAGATAGGTTAGGTTAGGCTAATTGGCGTTCCCAAATTGCCCATAGTGTGTGATTGGGTGTGTGAGTGTGTGTATGTGTGTGTGCCCTGCGATGGATTGGCACCCTGTCCAGGGTGTACCCCGACTAGTGCCCGAAGTCTCCTGGGATAGGCTCCCGGTCCCCCGCGACCCTGAACACAGGATTAAGCGGTATAGAAGATGAATGAATGAATAATCCTTATTCCGATAATATAAAACTAATATTATTTTATTTTTCCTCATTTTCTCACAAGTTTTTGCCAGTTTACGTGAAATATTGTCATTTAATGACACTTACACGGTAAGGATTAGCTCAGACAAACAGGTTAGCTCATGGTGGCTAAGCTAATGCCTTACAGTATGTAGATTACAGATGGTTGACAGTATCAGCTGTAGTGTAAATATTTATACTATATTTCACCATGTTTTGGATAGCTTTATGTTATGGTAGTTATTTGTTTCAGTTTTTGGTTAGCATATGACACTGCTATCTATATGTTATTTAGTACAAACACTTTAGCAGTTATGTAGCTTACAGATGTTTGTGATATTAAGGTGTAAATATAAATCGTAATGCAAAAAGCATAAATCGTGGTATAAGATTACAAAAGCTTGTGTTCTCTTTATTCGTGGTCAATAGTTATTGATGATAATATACAGTAATTAGTGATGCTTGCGAAGCAGCACTACTATTGTTATCTTGCAGGCTTATTATTATTTTTTTAATCTTCTTTTTATTATTCCGTATGAAAGTTCGGCGCGTAACTAGTCCCGCACCGTTTGCCTAGGCCCATGAATGAGGTGTCAAATCATTCGGCCTAATCGGGAATGGGGTGCTATGACTTTTCTAAGGGGTGGGCCGTTAATTGCCCCCGCAGGGGGCAATTAACCGCTCATAGACTTATGATTGAGATCAACTTTGACTGAGTTTGTCGTAGCCCCATGAATGAGGTGTCAAACCGTGCGGCATTCGGGAATCGGGCGCTATGACTTTTCTCAGGGCTAGTCCCTCGCCGTTCGTCGTAGACCCTTGAATGAGGTGTCAAATCGTGCGGCTTATCCGGGAAGGGGGTGTAGTGACTTCTCTGAGGGGCTGGGGCTCATAGACTTGACATTGATTTAACTTTGGAACCGACTGTCATAGAGACACATGGGAAAGTTCATTCAACTCAGGCCACCAATCACTTTTTTGGATTTATCATCATGCTCATTGGCCACGCCCCCTAGCACCCTCATTAGCATGCTGTTAGCATGATGCTAACGTGATTACCATTTTGCTAGCATGATGCTAACAATATTAGCATGTCGCTAGCATTATGCTAATTACAGCAGCACATCGCTAGCATGATGCTAACGCGATTAGCATGTCGCTTGCATTCTGCTAACTTTGGTGGCATTTCGCTAATTACAGGTGTAGAATGTTCCTAGCATGATGCTAGTGTTGCTAGCATGACGTTTAGCTTGTTAGCGTCTTGCTAACCATATTAGCATGTCGCTAGTAACATCATTAGAGTGTCGCTGACATGATGCTAGAGTGCTTATCATGTTGCTAGCATTATGCTAAGAATATTAGCATGTTGCTAGCTTCATGCTAGCTATATTAGCTTTGTGCACTTAACACAATTAAATGTCACTGAGAGGTTGGTCTCGTTTTGTTTTTGTTATTTTATTTTTTTAAATCAATACTTGTTTGCTGTTCATTGTTAAATTATCATATTGTTACAAATGTGCATATTGTATATATTGTTACATATTACACATTGTTAATACGGTTTGTATTGGCCAATAAAGCTGATTTTATACTGATTCTATTCTATAGGTTACAGAGTTATTGGATGACCATCTTGTAAAACCTGAATCTTGTTACTAGGGAGTTACTAGCATACCTGAAGTCACACTGCTGATGCTGGTGGAAAAAAACAGCATAGACCAGAATAGCTGGTGGCCAGCTTGACCAGCAATTATACCAGTATACTGTATGTTGTGTTTTGGTGCTGGTATGCTGCTGACCAGAATTATAGTGCCATGATGCTCGTTCTGGTCACATTACTGATGCTGGTCACACAACATATGCTGGTATAATTGCTGGTCAAGCTGGTCACCAGCTATGCTGGTCTATGCTGTTTTTTTCAGCAGGGTAAACAATAAACACTGCCTTTTGCAAAGTGAAAATGAGTTGCGCGTGCAGCTTTTTGATCAAAAGGCTGATAAAAGCGTGCACAAATATGAGCAGATTTATCAATAAAACTACAGATATGAAATGCAACAAACACAAAAAAAATGTGCTACTCGCTGAATAATGCGACAGCAGGCAGATTCCCTGGGCTTTGACTGCGCTTTCTACAATAGATAATAATTAACGGTTGAAATCAACTGACATTCACATCTGTGTGATGGCATCAATCAAAAGCAAAAAAATTAATAATTAGAAGTCATAGTGCTGAACAGATCGACAATTTAATAAATAATATCGACATTCAAATGCATTTACAGACTGCAGCAATGTTACACAGCAGCTTGACCATTAAATGCATGAGTGAGGGCAAATGATTAAGAGCAAATGGCATGTGCATGTGAGAGAGATTTCCAATCATACATGCAGCAAAATCCCACTTTAAATTCAGTTTTTCTTTTCGACTGTACTTTCTCCAGTTATTTTTATTAATTATTCTTATTAATATTATTATTGTAGGGATGAACAGTTTTCTGAAAATATTGTGCATTTTTTTCATTTCCAAGAGAGAATGTGTTAACATCTTTCAATCAAAACAAATCACCAAAATCATTTATTTATTTTGGGGTGCCTAAATTTTCCATAAGAGTGTATTTCAAAAACTCTTATTTGTATTTTGCTAAATCATTATTATTTTCCAGATTCCCTATGGTCAAAATATGTTACTGGCTCATTTGGATGAACTTCAGTTTGTTTGTTGGGAGCTCATAGTTTTGGAGCACACTGGAAACCCAAGTCTGAAAGACATTAACAACTGTTAGTCACTGTTTAAAACCAAAAGTGTTGGAAAGCTGAAAAGCTTACACTCATTAGAACAAAATCTATTTAATTAATTTATGCGACTCATTAGCCTTACTGTGTTTAGTAGTGTTGAATTGGATGTAAACTATTTAGATAGGGAATATATGACTAAAGTTCATTAGAGTTCATCGAGTTGCATTACAGCCTCATTCAGTATCTTTTCTGCTCTACTGTAGCTGAATCCAGATAACCAGATAAGTGTCTCTTGTTGTACAGTTCCCCTAGTTGTAAATGCAAAATCCTGAATATTCCATAATAAAACTCACCATGCACTGTGATGTTGACAGGATTACTGTTTTCTCCAGATTCAGACTCACACCAGTAAACTCCAGTGTGTGATGTGGAGAGGGAGATGATATTACATGTAGATCCTGTAAATGATCCCCACCGTGGGTGTAAACAATCTGATACTCCCTCACTGTGTGTGTATCGTCTCACTGTCCATCGAGTAGCGTTACTCTGGTCCTCACAGCTCAGTGAGAGAGAGTCACCAGTAAAGTGTTGAGTTCTGTTGGAATTGATGATCAGAGAGACTGGAGGAGATTCACCTTAAACACATTATACTTTGCATGTGTTATTATGATTATATTTTTATGGCATAACTTACTTACAAAAGTGTTGTCATTTTCCTCACCAGTAATCCATAGTGTCTGAGGAAGACTGTGATTTGTCTGAACCTGCTGTCCGTCTCTCTCTCCTCTGCACATATAAACTCCTGTGTGATTACGAGCAGCAGGACTGATAGTGTAGGAGCCTCGAGATCCTCTGCTGCTGTCTGAGAGGAGTTCCTCTTCATACCAGATATATCCATCACTGTCTGTGTAGAGAACCTCTCTGTACCAGGTGAATGTCCAGTCTGTAGAGGAGTCTTTAACCTCACAGCTTAGAGTCACTGAGTCTCCTTCAGTCACCCAGTCCTGTGGAGATACAATCAGTACTGCCTCTGGTCTCTCTGCTACACAGGAAATATACAAATACACTTAATTCTATACATTCATTTCATACACAATAATGATTCTATACCTCAAAGATCACATAAAAAGCAGGGAATAGTAAAAAATAATACTTAATGAGGATAAAAAAACATATTTGAATAAAACATTGGAAATGTATTTGTTCTTCTTGACCTCATTAATGTGCGATTTAGTTCCCTTTCAAGGCTACACTCGATGCTGCGTGAAAACGCTATGGGAACCATTTTGCCGGTCGTGAAGCATGTGTGCAAACACGCCAAAATTTTTGGCTATATATAACCTCGGTCAGGTGACGTCATCTGATTAGACGCAGGTGGAGGTTATAAATACCAGTGAGCCGGCAACAAACCTCAGATGATTTGTCTTCAAAGCCTTGTTGTGAGCTTGTTGTGAGCTTGTTGTTTGCTGTGTTTAAACCAGCAAAATAAGAAGGTGTTTAACTCACCAATATGGCGAGTTTAAACTAGATATATCTAGTGTGATAATCCATATCGGAGTGCGATCTCTACACTGCTTTGACTAGTGCTGCGCGCGCCACGCATTCCTGGCTTAAAACTCATGCATCTGACAGAGCTGCGGCAGACGGAGGTAAGCTCCTTTCTTCCGCATTCTCATCACGAGGATTCCTCTCTTGCTTAGCGGAGATGAAAATAGCCTTTAGCACTTAAGAAAAAAAAAAAAAAAAAAACAGTAGACGGCAGGTTCTGTCGGGTGGCCGGGGGACGGAGCCTCAACGACGCTCTCCCCCCCCCTTAGCTCTCTCCATATGAGTTAACCCTTTCATGGAGTAAGCTGTATTCATCCCGTGTTTTTCCTGCCATCGCCTTATTTATTTATTTAAATATAGTTGATGTGGAAGCGCAGGGTTATATGATGACGCCGAGATAGAAGAGACGCTTCACAGGCTATCTCTCTCCTGGGACATCATCCTTCCTGGTAAGCTTATACTTCCTTTCTAGCTGTGTAGACTTTCATCTTCCCTGGAGGGGAAAACTTTTCAGGCAGTAGGTCAGCTTGGTGTTCCTCTGCACACCAGGGCGGTCTTGCAGGCCTACCAGGCTGACCTGCTGAGAGACTTGAGTACTGGCGGGGCTCTTCAAGGATAGGATTGTGCATTCCTCCTTAATGCCCCTATCTCGCCTTCCGGCCTGTTAACGATGTCGTTAACTCAGCCGCCACTAGGTTCTGGGGCGAAGTTATACGAACAAGCTTTTGGGAAATTCCCTCCCCGCCGTGCTCAAGAGTTGGGATTGTCGGCCACCCAGTCTCGACCGGGTCTGACTCTTGCGAGGCGTAAACACAAGGAGGGTGTTTTTTTTGGACCCGGGCACCTCCTCGTAAAGATTAGGGTGCGCCGCGTTGCACTATCTGTCCCAGGAGGTCAGACTGATTATATATATATATATATATATATATATATATATAAGTAAAATAAAAAATAAATGGGGGTGGCCCCCCCCAATAGGGAGAGGCACCCAGAATTCCTTTCAAACTAATGAAGTGTTCTCCCTGGCACCCCCAGGAGGTCGGTGTCCTTGCTCCGCCACCGCTGGTGTTTCGGGCAACAACAGTCTCCAATAGGCTGTTTGTTCTTCAGTTTTTCCTGCCATGTTTCAGGATGCCGAACATCTAACACAACCCCCCCCCCCCCCCCCCCCCCCCCCCGTTTAACCAAGCCGCCGAAACTTTTGTCCCTATCTGAGAAACTGGCAGCGTGGAAGCTACTACCAAGTATATCTCCTTGGGTACTAAGCACTGGAGAGAGAAACTACAGGATTCAGTTCTCACTTCACCCTTTGTGTTTTCAATGGCGTGGTCTCGACTTCCATGAAACCGGAAAGTGCGCATCTGCTGACAAAGCTGCTGGGGAAGGGGGCCATGGAACATGTTCCCCCACCAGACAGTGAGTCAGGCTACTACAGTCGGTATTCTTGGTTCCCAAGAGGAACGGGGGCTGCGTCCAATTTTTCAGATTTTGCGGGCTCTCCCGCTATCTGAAAATCAATGAATACAGTTCAAATGTTGACTGTCAAGGTGATTGCTCTCAACCCTACCAAGTGATTGATTTCTGACAATCGATTTAAGGACTCTTATTTTCACACAGAAACATTGCCACAACACAGGAAGATCCTGAGGTTCGCTTTCGGGTCTTACCAGTATCGGGTCCTTCCATTGGTCTAGCTCACCCGCACATATACAAAATGCACGGATTTAGCCCTGGTTCTTACGGGAATCTGGTGGCTAGTGATTCGACGTCAGCATGTCGTCCTAGCTCATCTCTGTTCTCAGGATTGAGACCCAACGCCACGAAAGCGTGCTATTTCCTGTTCAGAGGACAACACATTGGGTGCCATACAGGATTCGATCGTAAGCGGTCTCCCGCTTGTGTCGAACCCATTCTCAACACCCTCAAGGAAAACAAGCTAGACCAGACTTTCAGTGTCTGGTGACCATCACTTTCAGACATCCTAGCTTTCATGGCAGCTGTATCCACGGTGACACCTTTGGGCCTTCTGCACATGAGAGCATTCCAAGTTGTGACTAAGAACCAGGGGATTTCACTAGGGCCAATCCCCAATATGGGTTACGCCCCAGGTGCTTCGTACCCTTTCTATGTGGTTCAGACCCCGGTCTCTACTCTGGGTCCCACTCTAAGTTCATCTTGTCGTCGCTGATGCTAACGACAGATGCTTCCCTCACAGGCTGGGGTGCGGTCTCAGATGACCGTCCAGCCCAAGGGAGCTGGAGAGGCTATATTCTCGCACGGCACATCAATTGCCTCGCGATGATGGCTCTATTTCTGGCCCTAAAGCACTTCCTCCAGCAGTTGAGAGGCTGCTATGTCCTAGTACGGGGGACAACACTATGGCAGTCTCATATATTATCGCCAGGGCGGACTGTGCTCGCGCCGCTAATAGCTAGCGCACCAGGTTCCTGTCCCTCAGGGCGATTTACATTCCAGCATGGATGAGGGAGCAGTAGTACTGTCCAGTCTATCTCTGACACACGGGGAATGGCAACCCCACTCCGAAGTAGTCAGGGAGAGATTTTCATGTAGCAAGGCAGACCTCTTGCCTTGCAAGATATGCTTCGCCTTTTACTGCTCTTCAGATTTACGTCCACCGCATCAGCTAGTGGCGTAGGTCAGAGCAGCTTCTACATGTTTTGGATGAGAGATGCTATTGCCCTCTCCTATGAGGCGTGTGGGCTCACTTTGCGTCTAGGAATCAGGGCTCTTTCAACCAAGGGGATTGCCTCATGTATTGCACTAGCAAGAGGTATTACCCTGCAGCAAGTGTCTCCTAAGCAGGTAAACCCAGTCCACTGCCGAATTGTTTCAGTGCTGGAGTTTCCATCCTCGGGTCTGTGCCCTAGTACTCTCAGGACGTACGTGACTGCATCCTCTCTCAACTATCTTCCGAAAGCTCTATAAACCCAACAGGCACCCTATTGCTTTTGAAGCCATCTGTCCTCCTCGCTTACAGCTTACAACTCATCTGGCCCCCTCATTTGCCCAATTATTTTAATCATTCCTCATCAAAATTTTCAAGGAATAAAATTACATTTGCATTATCCGTCATATACCTCGTCATCTGACTCCATCTTTTACCAATTTTTGCTTCCAATATAACTTATTTTCCTTCCAAATTAGTTCCCATTATCTTTTCACTTTTTTTGTTCAACTTAAAAAATATTGGGGTGGCGCTTACGTCTGCTATAAATTCTTTGTGCTTCCGCTTTACTCTACAGTTTTCAAGGGACAGGCAATGGGTAAGCATCTTGTGCATATTATTTTAATTATTTGTCTAAGTTTGTGACCTTTATTGTATTTACGTATTTTTATTCTTATATTTTTATTCTTATAGCTAATCGAATCTGCACGAATGATCACCACGTCGCTTTGGACGACTCGGACAGCCAGAATAGTCTGGCTCACAGTACTACTCACTACACTCCTACTGACCCTGTCATGGACCAGGCCTCGGTGAGTTTTACTGAGGATGAGCCCGAGCCATCTGCATCGTTACTGCAGTTCCTAGAGGAGACAGGGCTCACTTTTTCCAAGAATGTTGACCCCAAACCGGGTTCTTCGAAGAGGCCGCGTGCGGATAGCCCTTATCCATTTTCTTTTTAGGCCTGTACAACATGAATCTACAACGACAGCTCCGCCGGACTTAAAACCTGTTCGTCACGTAAGTGTTGGCACCCAGACCAATGTTAACGTGTCTGTTGGTATTCAAACAGATTTTCCTTCCGCACCTGTGCCAAATCCAAATCGCGGCATTTCTGTTTCTATTTCCTTTCACTGATTCTTACATTGGTGTTGTCTTTCCTCACAGGAGGTTTTGCTAATTGACTGCTTATGCATTTTATTTTGCTACTGATGCTCACCCAGTTTTTTATACTTTTTTATGTTGGGCCTAATACTTTGTATTATATAATATTCACTATGTAGATACACATATTATTTTTGTGTCTATTTCTTTATTAAACATATTATCCAGATCACTGTGTGTCTCTTCTGATTTTTTAATTTGACATGTTGCTTGTGTATCCAATACCTGTTACATCACAGTTAAGATCACCCCATGTCTCAGATTGTCTAGGGTTACTATGACATCATGTGCATCTCATCTCTAAGATGGCTGCTAGTCTAAGGTTTGTTGGACGCATACTGTATACTGAACATCACATGATGTCTTTGGTACTATGACATCACATTGTCCTTGGCTCAACTCTGTTCACTTCAACCTATTGCTTTTGAAGCCTTCTGTCCTCCGTGCTTACAGCTTCGGAGCAGGAGAGACTTCACTTGCTGTGTCCAGCTTGTGCTCTTCAGATCTACGTCAACCGCATCAGCTAGTGGCGTAAGTCAGAGCAGCTTCTACATGTTCTGGATGAGAGATGCTATTGCCCTCTCCTATGAGGCGCGTGGGCTCACTTCGCCTCTAGGAATCAGGGCTCATTCAACCAGGGGATCGCCTCAGCTATTGGATTAGCAAGAGGTATTCCCCTGCAGCAAGTGTGTGCCAAGCAGGTAGACCCAGTCCACTGCTGAAATGTTTCAGTGCTGGAGCTTCTGCAGGAAAAGCTTGTCCTTGGGCTTGTGCCCTAGTACCCTCAGGATGTTCTTAACTGCATTGTTTGAAACCTTCTGTCCTCCGCCTTTTACAGCTTCTGAGAAGGAGAAACTTCACTTACACTCCAGTATGTGCTCTTCAGATTTACGTCCACCGCATCAGCTAGTGGCGTAAGTCAGAGCGCCACTATACTGGGTGAGAGATGCATATTGCCCTCTCCTATGAGGCATGTGGGTTCACTTCGCCTCTGGGAAGCAGGGCTCACCCAACCACGGTGATCGTCCCAGTCTGCACCAGCAGGAGGTATCCCCTGCAGCAATTGTGTGGCGCGAAGGGTTGGTCCTCCCCGCACACATTTCTTCGTGTAGAAATTCTGGATGTTCATGCTACTCCGGGCTCACTGTCCCCGAGTTAGCTGCCCAGGCATAGTTCTGAGACCTTCTCGGCTTTGTGCGCACACGCTACACAACCTTGGGGTCCAGACACCTGTAGTGCGGCGGCGTTGGTATTCTCGTTCCCATATCATTTTCACGCAGCGTCGAGTGTAGCCTTGAAAGTGAACATCTCGGGTTACTTTGCTGTAACCCTGTTCCCTGAAAGGCGGGAACGAGATGCTGCATCCGAATGCCGCACTACCACGTGACCGGACGTCCGTTCAGACAAATTAATCTGAGGTTTGTTGCCGGCTCACTGGTATTTATAACCTCCACCTTCGTCTAATCAGATGACGTCACCTGACCGAGGTTATATATAGCCAAAAATTTGGCGTGTTTGCACACATGCTTCACGACCGGCAACGCAACAAAATGGTTCCCATAGAGTTTTCACGCAGCATCTCGTTCCCGCCTTTCAGGGAACAGGGTTACAGCAAAGTAACCCGAGACATTTTGCTGAATAAGTCAAATCACCTGTATGCACTGGTCTGTGTGTCACACATGAGAGGGAATCTCACTGATAAACACACAACTGTTTTACATTTAACATCTCACCTTCTACAGAGGACAATTATTTTCATTGAAATGACAGTTATAAGTGTAAAGACGCTCAAACTTGTATAAGCTAATACAAGTTCCTTTAAACACACTTAAGCCTACTTTACTGTATAATATGCAGATAAAGAGCAAATAAAATAGATAATAAGCCACTGTATCCAGTGGTTAGGATTTGAGTGGGAATCAATCCTGGGCCTTAAACATGTCAGGTGAGAAACCGCCTACTGAGTCACCAATACCCCAATAACACAGTGAAGTACAGATATATCAAAATTAAATTCTGTAATTGTAATGAAGTATTTGTCTTTACATTTAAATTATCTAAATAAAATGATTTACCCTCATACATTTGTTCTAATCATCTTCATTATTCAGTACAGTTTCAGTTAGTGAGATACTTTTCATTGCTGGCTAACTAGAAGTGGACATGTAAATGACAGAAGTCTGTTGGTATGATATTGTTTTGATTGTTTGTTTGTTTTGTTTGTTTCATTGTTTCTTCCTTTCTTTCTTTCATGCTTTGAAGAAAGAAAGAGAGTTACATGAACAGTTCCATTATATATTTGTTAAGAATCCTCCCATTATTTCAATAGTCTCAGCTCTGACCAGGTGAAAAGATAAAGTTATGGAGTTTATATAAAGTTTACACAACTTACTTTAAGCACAACTACTTGACTCTATAGTATGCAGTTAGAGAAGAGTAAATTAAATACAATGGAACCTTGGTTTATGCCCCGGAGTATGAACAAATTGGTTCACGACCCAAAAATTTGCCTAAAATGTGTCCCTGTTCACAAACATGACCCACACTGTAAAGAACATACTGTAGAATTTACAATAATTTACTGGCAAAAAAAGTTGCCAATAAAATCCTGTAAAATTGCCGTTAATTGCTGTAAAATGGATTACAGGATAATACTGCTTAGCAATTTACAGGATTATAAAGTTAAGCTTGTAAAAGGGCATTACGTGTTTTTTTTTGTAATTACGCTAAATTACAGTATTTACTGTACCTGGCAACAAAAGTTGCCAATAAAATCCTGTGAATTCAACAAAAGCCAAGATGTAGCTGTAACATTTTTACTATGAAATTACTGTAAAATAACTATTTTAACTGTGAACTGCAACTGTACTTTACTATTATACTGATGTAAATGTATTAAAACAAAGATTTTGAAAGATACTCACTTAAATTCACATCAATCTGAATAAACCCAAACTGCATATGAAAGGAACCAGCACAGGAAATGGTCCATTTTTTATTAAATATAAAAACAATGCCATTTTTGGCCTTTAACGCGCTCCGTAGAATCTCAGTGGTATGCACATAACACTGTAATAATTATATAAATTAAAGGTAATAAAAAGCCACTCTTTTGTGAGTTTAGTTCTTATGAAGTTTTCTTCTTCATGGTTGTTTCAGAGATTTTTTCCTTTCCACCATCACCCCTCATTGACTTAAATTAAATTAAATTATCCACCCATCCATCCATTTTCTTCCGCTTATCCGAGGTCGGGTCGCGGGGGCAGCAGCTTCAGCAGGGATGCCCAGACTTCCCTCTCCCTGGCCACTTCTTCCAGCTCTTCCAGGGGGATCCCAAGGCGTTCCCAGGCCAGCCGAGAGACATAGTCCCTCCAGCGTGTCCTGGGTCTTCCCCGGGGTCTCTTTCCGGTGGGGCATGTCCGAAACACCTCACAAGGGAGGCGTCCAGGGGGCATCCTAAATAGATGCCCAAGCCACCTCATCTGGCTCCTCTCGATGCGGAGGAGCAGCGGCTCTACTCTGAGCTTCTCCCGGATGACCGAGCTTCTCACCCTATCTCTAAGGGAGAGCCCAGACACCCTGTGGAGGAAACCCATTTCGGCCGCTTGTATTCGCGATCTTGTTCTTTCGGTCCCTACCCACAGCTCATGACCATAGGTGAGGGTAGGAACGTAGAGAGCTTTGCCTTTTGGCTCAGCTCCTTCTTCACCATGACGGACCGATACAGAGCCCGCATCACTGCAGACGCTGACCCGATCCGCCTGTCAATCTCCCGCTCCATTTTACCCTCACTCGTGAACAAGACACCGAGATACTTAAACTCCTCCACTTGGGGCAGGTTCTCACTCCCAACCCTGAGAGGGCACTCCACCCTTTTCCGGCCGAGGACCATGGCATCAGATTTGGAGGTCTTTATTCTCATCCCAGCCGCTTCACACTTAGCTGCGAACCTATCCAGTGAGAGCTGTAGGTCACAGGGTGATGAGGCCAACAGAACAACGTCATCTGCAAAAAGCAGTGACCCAATCCTGAGCCCACCAAACTGTACCCCCTCAATGCCCTGGCTGCGCCTAGAAATCCTGTCCATAAAAATTCTGAACAGGATCGGTGACAAAGGGCAGCCCTGTCGGAGTCCTACTCTCACCGGAAACAGGTCCGACTTACTAACGGCAATGCGGACCAAGTTCCGACACAGGTTGTACAGGGACCGGACAGCCCTTAATAGGAAATCCGATATCCCATACTCCCGGAGTACTCCCCACAGGACTCCCCGAGGGACACGGTCGAATGTCTTCTCCAAGTCCACAAAGCACATGTAGACTGGTTGGGCAAACTCCCATGCCCCCTCCAGGACCCTGCTAAGGGTGAAGAGCTGGTCCACTGTTCCGCGACCTGGACGAAAACCACACTGCTCCTCCTGAATCCGAGGTTCGACTATCCGACGGACCCTCCTTTCCAGGACCCCTGAATAGACTTTCCCGGGGAGGCTGAGAAGTGTGATCCCTCTGTAGTTGGAACACACTCTCCGGTCCCCCTTCTTGAAGAGGGGGACCACCACCCCGGTTTGCCAGTCCAGAGGCACTGTCCCTGATGTCCATGCAATGTTGCAGAGACGTGTCAACCATGACAGCCCTACAACATCCAGAGCCTTGAGGACCTCAGGGCGGATCTCATCCACCCCCGGGGCCCCGCCACCACGGAGCTTTTTGACTACCTCGGCGACCTCGGCCCCAGAGATGAAAGAGTCCACCTCTACGTCCCCAGACTCTGCTTCCTCATTGGAAGGCATGTTGGTGGAATTAAGGAGGTCTTCGAAGTACTCCCCCCACCGACCCACAACGTCCCGAGTCGAGGTCAGCAGCGCACCATCCCCACTATACATTGTGTCGACCGTGCACTGCTTTCCCCTCCTGAGACACCGGATGGTGGACCAGAATCTCTTCGAAGCCATCTGGAAGTCATTCTCCATGGCCTCCCCAAACTTCTCCCACGCCCGGGTTTTTGCCTCAGTAACCACCGAAGCCGCGTTCCGCTTGGCCTGCCAGTACCTATCAGCTGCCTCCGGAGTGCCACCAGCCAAAAAGGCCCGGTAAGACTCCTTCTTCAGCTTGATGGCATCCCTCACCGCCGGTGTCCACCAACGGGTTCTTGGGTTGCCACCGCGACAAGCACCGACCACCTTACGGCCACAGCTCCGGTCAGCCACCTCGACAATGGAGGCGCGGAACATAGTCCATTCGGACTCAATGTCCTCCACCTCCCCCAGGACGTGGTTGAAGCTTTGCCGGAGGTGGGAGTTGAAGCTCGTCCTGACAGGGGACTCTGCCAGACGTTTCCAGCAGACCCTCACAATACGTTTGGGTCTACCAGGCCTGACCGGCATTCTACCCTGCCAATGGAGCCAACTCACCACCAGGTGGTGATCAGTTGACAACTCCACCCCTCTCTTCACCCGAGTGTCCAAGACATGTGGCCGCAAGTCCGACGACACGACAACAAAGTCGATCATCGAACTGCAGCCTAGGGTGTCCTGGTGCCAGGTGCACATATGGACACCCTTATGCCTGAACATGGTGTTCGTTATGGACAATCCGTGATGAGCACAGAAGTCCAATAACAAAACACCGCTCTGGTTCAGATTGGGGGGGGCGTACATCCCAATCACGCCCTTCCAGGTCTCACTGTCATTGCCCACGTGAGCATTGAAATCCCCCAACAGAACGATCGAGTCCCCAGGAGGGACGCCTCTCTAGCGCCCCCTCTAGAGACCCCAAAAAGGGCGGGTACTCCAAACTGCCGTTCGGCGCATAAGCGCAAACAACAGTAAGGATTCGTCCCCCCACCCGAAGGCGGAGGGAGTCCACCCTCTCGTCCACTGCGGTGAACCCCAATGTACAGGACCCGAGCCGGGGGGCAATAAGTATGCCCACACCTGCTCGGCGCCTCTCACCGGGGGCAACTCCAGAGTAGAAGAGAGTCCAGCCCCTCTCAAGGAGACTGGTTCCAGAGTCCAAGCTGTGCGTCGAGGTGAGTCCAACTATATCTAGCCGGAACTTCTCAACCTCACACACTAGCTCAGGCTCCTTCCCCGCCAGAGGGGTGACATTCCACGTCCCTAGAGCCAGCTTCTGCAGCCGAGGATCAGACCGCCAAGGCCCCTGTCTTCGGCCACCGCCCAACTCACACTGCACCCGACCTCTTTGGCCCCTCCTACAGGTGGTGAGCCCATGGGAAGGGGGACCCATGTTGCCTCTTTGGGCTGTGCCCGGCCGGGCCCCATGGGTGCAGGCGCGACCATCAGGCGCTCGCCATCGGGCCCCACCTCCAGGCCTGGCTCCAGAGGGAGGCCCCGGTGACCCACGTCCGGGTGAGGGAAAACGTTTACCAAAGTTTGAATTCATCATAAGAGGTCTTTTGAACCACTCTTTGTCTGTTCCCTCACCTAGGACCAAATTGCCATGGGTGACCTTACCAGGGGCATAAAGCCCCCGACAACATAGCTCCCAGGATCATTGGGACACACAAACCCCTCCACCACGATAAGGTGATGATTCAAGGAGGGGTAAATTAAATTAAATTAAATTTAATTTAATTTAATTAATATTTTTGGGGCACACGGTGGCTTAGTAGCACTGTCACCCTCCACCTCCAGGGTCGGGTTTGATTCCCACACAGGTTCAGTTCTGTGTGCATGGGGTTTGCATGTCCCTGTGCTTGATGGATTTCCTCCCACAGTCCAAAGGCATGCCGCTTAGGCTGATTGGCGTTCTCAAATTGCCCGTAGTGTGTCAATGAGCATGTGAGTGTATGTATGTGTGTGCAGTGCGATGGATTGGCACCCCATCCAGGGTGTACCCCACCTCGTGCCCTAAATCTCCTGTGATAGGCTCCAGGCCCCCCCATGATACTATATACAGGTAAAAGCATAATACATGATGAGTGAGTAATATTTTAGGCCAAGATTTAAGTAATGTATCGCTGTGACTTAGTTCATTGCTAAAAAGCAGTTTGCAAATAAAACTGAATTAAAACAGTTTGCAAGGCTACAGAGGTACACATTGTAGTTTGCAAGTAACAAAACTCACTTTTTTCTTGTTTTTTTATATTATAGTTTTATTGCTAAAAAGTACTATTAGTAATTTGTTATTACTGTTAGTACTATTTATTTTGCCTTAATTAGTTTAGTTTAGTTTATTTATTTATATAGCACATTTAAAAAACAACCATGGTTGACCAAAGTGCTTCACAATCGCTAAAAAAATGATCACACACAATCAATCAATACATTAAATGTTGTCAAAAAGTCTCAAAAACTCAACTGAAGAAATAAAAGCCAAAGAATATAAGTGTGACTTAAGTAATGAAGTAAACTTAAGTAAAACACTCTGAGCAGACTTTATGTGAGCAGGTACTGTAAATCATTCCACAACTTCGGTCCCACCACTGAAAAAGCTCGCTCACCTTTATATTTTAATCTGGCTCTCGGAACATCCAGGAGCAACTGATTAGACGACCTCAGTTCTCCAACGGGAGTGCGAATATGTAAAAGATCTGATAAATATACAGGCGCCAACCCATTTAAAATCTTAAAAACAAACAATAAAATCTTAAACTGAATCCTGAAACGGACAGGAAGCCAGTGTAGTGAAGCTAAGACCGGGGTAATGTGCTTACGCTTTCTAGTCCCAGTTAAGAGCCGAGCTGCTGCATTCTGAACCAACTGCAAACGCTGGTGAGATGACTGATCCAATCCAACATATAAAGAGTTACAATAGTCCAGTCTTGACGTTATAAAAGCATGAATTACACTTTCAAACTCCTTACACGGAAGGTAGGCCTTGACTTTCGCCAACAGTCTCAGTTGAAAAAAACTGGCTTTTATCACAGAGCTAATCTGTTTATCAAATTTAAAAGCACCATCAAAAATCACACCAAGATTCCTGGTAAATGGACGAATATACGTTCCTAAATCATCAAATGCATCTACACAAGCACCCAGATCACCAGGACGACCAAACATAACAATCTCAGTCTTATTTTCGTTAAGACAAAGAAAGTTCTGATCCAACCATATTTTTAAATCTCTCAGGCAATTATGTAGTGACAAAAATGAAGCTTTTTCATTTGTTTTGACAGGCAAATAAATTTGTACATCATCCGCATAAAAATGAAATGAGATGTTGTGCTTTTTAAAAATATCCCCCAAAGGGAGCATATACAAAGAAAACAACATAGGGCCCAAAATGGACCCTTGGGGAACGCCACAAGAAAGTAGGGCAGTAGATGAATAAAATTCACGTAGAACAGAAAAACTCCTGCCTGTTAAATATGACTGGAACCATTTAAGGGCTATGCCCTTAATACCAACACACTGTTCAAGTCTAGATAAAAGAATCGAGTGGCTGACCGTATCAAAGGCGGCAGTCAAATCCAAAAGGACCAAAACAGCAGAATTACCAGAGTCAACAGCTAAAAGAAGATCATTAGTGACTCTTAGAAGAGCAGTTTCTGTACTATGTCAAGGCTTAAAACCAGACTGAAATACTTAAAAAATACAATGTACATCTAAAAATTATTGAAGTTGATTAAAAACAACTCTCTCCAAAATTTTTGATAAAAAGGGGAGTTTAGCTATAGGTCTAAAATTAGACAAAACTGAAGAATCAAAATTTGTCTTTTTTAAAAGCGGTTGCACAGTGGCATGCTTAAAAACAGCTGGTACACATCCTGAGCTGAGAGATGTGTTAACCAAAGATACAATGCTTGGCCCAACAGTATCAAAAGCATCCTTAAGTAAGCCTGCAGGAAGACTATCACAGGGTCAATTTGTAGGACGTAGTTGTTTCACTACAGTATGTCAGAAAGATAAGAAAACGTAACAGGTTCAAACTGCTGGAAGACAGCTTGACAAAAAATGACAAAATAGGAGGATCAGTAATAACCATGATGGATGGAAAACTAAGACCAGCAATCTTATCCACAAAAAATTTCAGAAAGTTTTCACACAGTGTTACAGATGGGGCAATACAATCTGACTCACGTGGATTAACAAGAGAATTAAAAACAATAAAAAGAACTTGTGGCCGCTGTCTATTACAGGCTACTACGTTGGAAAAAATTTTGTTTTAGCAGATTTTACAGCTCTCTGATATTTACATAACGCATCCTGCAATATTTCAAATGAAATTTTCAGTTTATCCTTCTTCTACTTTCTCTCAGCTACTCTGCAGGCACGTCTAAGATTACGGGTAGTGTTATCCAACCATGGTTGAGACAATGCTTTACAATATTTCTTCCTCAGTGGAGCAACAGAGTCCAATATCCCAGTGCATGTACAATCAAATAAGACAGTGAACTCTTCCACGCTGAGATTGTAATTGTCACCGTTAAACAGCAATGAGTCCTTAAAAGCACTAGAAAACTCTGAAGTACTCTGTGGTAATTGCTTACAGGAAAGCAACAGCCACACAACTTCCAGAAACCATTGTCAGTGAACACAATCCACCGTGCCATCCGCCATTGCCAGCTGAAACTCTACAGTGCAAAGAAGAAGCCATTTCTAAGCAAGATCCACAAGCACAGGCGTTTTCATTGGGCCAGGGATCATTTAAAATGGAGTGTGGCAAAATGGAAGACTGTTCTGTGGTCAGACGAGTCACGATTCGAAGTTCTTGTTGGAAATGTGGGACGCCATGTCATCCGGACCAAAGAGGACAAGGACAACCCAAGTTGTTACAGTATCAACGCTCAGTTCAGAAGCCTGCATCTCTGATGGTACGGGGTTGCATGAGTGCGTGTGGCATGGGCAGCTTGCATGTCTGGAAAGGCACCATCAATGCAGAAAAATTATATATATATATATTCAGGTCCTAGAACAACATATGCTCCCATCCAGACGTCATCTCTTTCAGGGAAGACCCTGCATTTTTCAACAAGATAATGCCAGACCACATTCTGCATCAATCACAACATCATGGCTGCGTAGGAGAAGGATCCGGGTACTGAAATGGCCAGTCTGCAGTCCAGATCTTTCGCCTATAGAGAACATTTGGCGCATCATAAAAAGGAAAGTGCGGCAAAGTAGGCCCAAGATGATTGAACAGTTAGAGGCCTGTATTAGACAAGAATGGGAGAGCATTCCTATTTCTAAACTTGAGAAACTGGTCTCCTCGGTCCCCAGACGTCTGTTGAGTGTTGTAAGAAGACGGGGAAATGCCACACAGTGGTGAAAATGGCCTTGTCACAACTTTTTTGGTATTTGTTGACACCATGACATTTTGATTCACCATATTTTTCCCTTAAAATGATACATTTTCTCGGATTAAACTTTTGTTCCGTGATTTATGTTCTATTCTGAATAAAATATTGACATTTGCCATCTCCACATCATTGCATTCAGTTTTTATTCACATTTTGTTTAGTGTCCCAACTTTTTTGGAATCCGGTTTGTATTATTATTATTATTATTATTATTATTATTAAATTAATAAACAAATAAATATAGAACAAAACTCTATTGTATATAATTACCTTGAGCATGTTTCACTGGAAGAAGAAAAATCAGCACTAAAACAGAACAGAAACAATGAACATGACGTAAATGTAAGAGATTCAATATATGGTTGAAGCACATTAGATATGCTGAACTCATTTGTAAGAAAAACAATATACTGAGCCGTATCATATACTGTATAAGTGTAAACCAACTAAAGTAAATTTCATGGTCTGAAAAGTGCTTCTAGAGAATGTATGGGACTCTACTGTCAAATATAGTGGTGATGAGAGTGGTAGAAAATCATTTCCAAAACATTTCATTTACAGTTCCATGGAACACTTTTTATAATAGTTTATTCATCTTCTATACTTTTTATTCTGTATAGGGTCATAGGGGCCTTAGATAAGGCTTTGGGCACGAGGCAGGGTACACCCTGGACAGGGTGCCAATCTATTTCAGGGCAAACACACACTTACACACTACAAGTAATTCGGGAATTGAATCATTGAAGAGAAATGTAAAAATAAATATGCATTCTTTTTAACAGTAAATAGTGCAGGTTATGTGTGTACTGTGCAGCATTCTTGGTCATTTATTGGTCATATCTTGGTGTGTGTGTGTGTGTGTGTGTGTGTGTGTGTGTGTGTGTGTGTGTGTGTGTGTGTGTGTGTGCGTGCGTGTGTGTGTGTGCGTGTGTGCATGCGTGTGTGCATGCGTGTGTGCATGCGTGTGTGTGTGCGTGTGTGTGCATGTGTGTGTGCACGTGTGTGTATGTTGGTTACACAGTCTTATTGTGTAGACCCAATCGCTTTGGGCTTCTTACAGATGGGAGAATGAAGGGTGTGTGAGTAGTTTGTAGATTGTCCAACATGCTAGCATGAATGATGCAACGTGTGGTGTGAATGTTCCAAAAACCAGGCAGTGATCATTTTGATAATAAGTGAGAATAAGAGGTGGGAGATGAGCTTTTCTCAGCTTTTTAAAAAAGGAGAACTATTACTGGACTTTCGTGGCTATGGTCCTAATGATGGACCAGTACAGGTTCTCCATCAGGTGCTCTTGACAGTCTCCACAGAGGAGCTATTGATGTTCAGCAGTGAGAAGTAGTGCTCTCCTGATGCCAGCAACCATCTGTTTTGTTCCATCCATGCTCAGATACAGGTTGTTGGTTCTGTACCCTTTAGCTTCCCCTCTGACTCATCATTCTTGTTGATGAGACCCACCACAATCTCATTTTTGGTGAACTTGATGATGTGAGGTCCTCGGTTCGATTCCCATGCCGGGTCTGTGTGCATGGAGTTTCCCGTTTCTCCCTGTGCTTGGTGAGTTTTCTCCATGTTCTCTGGTTTCAGTCCAAAGACATGCAAATTAGGATAATTGGCATTCTCAAATTGCTCATAATGTGTGTGAATGTGAGTGTAAATGTTGCCTGGATTTCTTACTATGGTTATACAAAATGGTCAACATTGGCCTTCACTGTGCCTAGCTGGACTACAAAGACTCCTACAGTAGATGGATGAATACTAATGTGATTTTAGTTGTGTATTACTGCACATTTGTGAGTGTAACCAGGAGTGGACTGAACATCCAGTCCCCTGGGACCCCAGTGTTCAATGTGGTGGTGCACAAGATGCCATTTAAATTCAGACTGACTCATATCTCCTAGTCAGGATGTCTAGAATTTACAGTATATGGGAGTTGATTAGGCCCAGGAGACTCAGCCTTCCAATCAGGTCCTGAGGAATGATTGTGATTATCACTGAGCTAGACTATTCCCAGCATTGGAACATATGTGTCTATATTGTGCAGCTTTGGGAGTGCCAAATGAAGGATGATGACAATGCCTGTTGTTGGTCAGTTGGTCAGAATGTTGTCTAGTCCAGCAGCTTTCCAAATACTGACTCTGGGTAGTTTTTCTCACATCAGCACCTCTGTGGTTATTCATGGTTTCTGTTTGGGCCTCGTGGTGTTTGCCTTGGAGACAGTGATCTCATCAATGCAATTGCTGATTTAACTGGTCACTGATGCTCTTTATCCCTCCATGTTGGGTATGGTGATCGGATTGGTTGCAGACTCCCTGAACATGTGCCAGTCTGTCTGCTCAAAACAGTCCTGTAGTTCAGAGATGGCTTCTGCTGGCCAGGTTTTCACTTGCCTCAGAACCTGTTTGGAGCACTGGGGATGTGGGCTGAGAAGCTATGGAGTGGGTCTCCACATGGTATGCAATGGAAATGTCTGTGTGAACAAGATCTAACGCATTCCATTCACTCCTTGTTACATTCCTCATAAAGTACACATGTTGATGAAATTTAAGGAGCAATATTAGAACTGGGTGGATTATATACCAAAGAAATAGATCGCTGAGACACGTGTCAGTGAAAATAAAGATGCAGCAGTCGCTAGACTCATGATGTGTAGGCTGCTGCAGTCAGATGTAGTCCAGTTTATTTTCTAACGAGCAGACATTGGAGATCATGATGATTGGGAGAGCTGGTTTGCTAGCATAAAATAATTGTGCCCGACTGGGTTCATTTTATTCCATTATAAATCCACAATAACATATATATTATTGATCATAACATTTTATGATCTACAGTAGGAGCCACCTCAAATAGCCGAGGCCATGTGAATAGCGTGCAGATGGCGTGTGGCTGCCCTTTGGATGGCATGATCCTCCCTCCCTCTTCTGCCTGAAAGGCGTGTCAAGATTTCACAGTAAACACGCCCATTCAAGCACTATTTATTCATTTTCCTGGTGCCACCACTAGAAGGCGCTTTGTTCTCAAGAATAAGGTGTGGTTCCAGGGGGTTAAAAGTCCATGGAAGACAAAGAGGGGGATAAAAAGATGTGCATGCATGTGTGTCTGCTGTGTATTGGCTGTTTATACACTAATTGTAGTCTTACCCACCCATTTCCAGTGCCCAGGAACACTATGGATATATATAAGTTCCATAAAACACATTTGTTTATAAAAAAAAATAAATAATTATTATTATAATTTAAATCATGAAACCTCATGACAAATGCAGTAAATTTACTGCAATTTCTTAGAGAGTAAACTTTTGCTTTTGTTTTTTGTTTGTTTGCTTTAAATTCAAATTTTAATGCTTGAATGAAAACAGTACTGGCTGATTTTTTACCAAAAAGTAAATCTATATAAATAAAAGAGAGTTTTTTTCTGTACTGTTCATTGGTCAGAGCTTTTTCAATGAAATCTTCATGTTCTATAGATTAAAGGACCAGAAACCTCAGAAAGTCAGAAGAAATCATTTTTGTATGTCTCAAGTTAAGTCAAGTAGGCTTTCATTGTCATTTCAACCATGTACAGTTCAGTAAACATTGAAACAAAACAGCATTCCTCCATGACCAGGGTGCTACATACATACAACATAAATTAACAGAAACTAACTAGTTAACTAAGACACCTAATTAGCTGCCTAAGACCAACCAAATTGACACGATAAATTGACAAAACCTATCCATTTTTAGATGGTTGTAGTGTACTGTAGGTTCGTTGTGTATGTGTGTGTCTATATGTGTGTGTATCAGGCCAGTCCTTTCTTGTTGAGGAGACAGATGGCACATAGGAAGAAGCTGTTACACAGTTTGGATGTGAAGGCCTGAATGCGTCGGTACCTTTTTCCAGATGGAGGGTGAAGAGTGAATGTGATGGGTGTGTCCAAACATCCACAATGATGGCTTTGCGGATGCAGCGTGTGATATAGATGTCTGTGATAGAGAGGGGAGAGACCCCAATAAGACCCCAAACTCCTCGGCTTTTCTCAATATCTGCTGTAGGGTCTTGCGGTCCAAGATGGCCCAATTCCCAAACCAGACAGTGATGTAGCTGTTCAGGATGCTCTAGATAGTTACTCTGTAGGAAGAAAAATGCTGCTGGGCTTTTTTGTGCAAAGAGCTTGTGTTGAGAGACCAGGTGAGATTCTCCTCCAGGCAAACACCAAGGAATTTGGTCTCCAAAGAGGAGCCACTAATGTTCAGTGGAGAGTCATCGCTCCATGTTCTCCTGAAGTCAATAGCAATTTTGTTCATTTTATTAACGTTCAGAGACAGGTTGTCTTTTGTTGTCCTTCCATTAGCGTCTGTACTTCCTCTCTGTATTCTGACTCATTATTTTTGATGATAAGCCCAACCACAGTTGTCTCATCAGCAAACTTAATAATAAGGTTGCTTGTGTTTGTCTGTCTGTCTGTCTGTCTGTCTTTCTGTCTGTCTTTCTGACTGTGTGTCTGTATATCTGAATCATCAATCAAAAATGGCTGGACAGAATTTAATGAAACTTTGCCAGTCCTTTGGTATTTGCTTGCAGTTAAGTCTACACCATGAATTCAACCTAAATGTTGAGTAGGAGAGATGTTATCGGCAGTTTTGTGCCAGGTTACCTCATGGCAGCCATCTTTTTCAGACAGATACAGTATAGTGCTTTTCTCCTAGAGGAGAGTCACTCAACAGAACCAATCAATGCGACAGTTAACCATAGATACAAAGAATGTTCAGAACACACAGAATCTACTGTAAGCCTAAATACCAAAAAAAAAACAAATCCTCATAAAAAAAATAAATAAAAAAGAAAACACCCGACACAGCATATCTGACTCCAAATGTATGCAACTTCTTGAAAACTGAATCTTCACAGATGTATGAACAGATCATTGTACAGTATGTTTAGTCTTCCTGTGGGAAGTTTAAACCCAGTTTGTCTGGTATGTTCCAAACTGTGGTGCTAATTAAAATAGTAACGTAAAGGACCATTATGAGATAAAACACAGGTTGTTATAGGAGACATATCCACAGCAGTCTGAGGTACAGTAAGAGCATGTAAAATACTTGAACTGACATTGTTAAAATCAAAATGTTGAGTAAAAGTGATGAACAGTCAAGTATCGGATTTAATAATCTATTTTAAACAGTACAACTTAGTGTAAATAAAACATAAGATACTCGACCTTACAATTTTATATTTTTTTAATAAGTTAGGCAGAGAGTTGTGCTGTACAGAAAGACATGTAGACATGTACTGTACAGTATGTGGGATTCAACCAGAAATAATCTCACTGATTACATTAAAGCAAATGAAATTATTTTGCGCTGTATCCTTATAAAAACTCTTTACACATCAATGACACGTACTACCTCTTAGTCATGAATAAAATGATGAGCCCTACTGTTTATCTAACATAGTTTCAAGTCACTAACAACACATTCACACGACATTACATTCTTTACAGCTGAACTCACACCAGTTCTCAAAATAAAATACAACAGCCAAGAGTGTGTCACTGATCTCAGGTCTCCACCTAGCCAATAAATAAGTAAGTAAGAAGTATTTGTGAGTAGTATATGGTGTATCGTATTATGTGTATTAGAGTGAGCTGACTGCTCTAAGATGTTTCTTAGCTCATCATTCAGGACATTCAGACTGCAGATGAACAACTTTATACCCAACACTCACTCTAATGAAGACACAAAGAGAACATTTACTCACAGAACATCACAGGGAGAGGACTGAGCTCCATCCTGTCTCTATAATTACTGACTGACTGACTGACTGACTGAATGACTGAGTGAAAAGAGCAGTTGCTTGTGTTAAAGCCTTACCTCTTCCTGTGTTCTTACAGAGAGAGAGAGAGAGAGAGAGAGAGAGAGAATGAGAGAGAGAGAGCGCGAGTGGGCGAGATGTGTGCTTAAACTTGATGTGCCTACTTTTTGTTTGTGGTCAACTGATGTTTGCTGGTTACCTCGAGTCCTGAAGGTATCAGAGCCATGCTCATAACGAGCACAACAGCACAAGCTCGGGTGTGATATTACTTTGATACAACAATTCCACAAATACCCTTTATTATGAATAAATTACGATTTGTATGGTTGTTTCATCAGTTTTTTTTTCTCCACAAACACTTATTTTTTAATACTGGCAGAAATAATTAAACATGATAGACAAAGCTGGCCACCGTCAATTATTATTAATAATAGGTAGAAATAGTTTAAAATTTTTAATATGTAGACAAAAAGTTATGAGAAAAATCTCTTTGTTCTTAATATTTCCTTTCTTTGCTTAATGCAGCCAATAAGAATTACCAAGTCAGGCTACCTTCATATACAATTAAAAAAATTTTCAATTCAATTTTATTTGTATAGCGCTTTTAACAATCGACATTGTCACAAAGCATCTTTACATAATCAAAATAATTATTTAAGATTGTATGAAATGTGAATGTTTATGAATCAAAATGATAAGATTGTCCCTGATAAGCAAGCCGAGGACAATCACAGTGGCAAGGAAAAACTCCTTGAGATGGCAGTAGGCAAAAACCTTGAGAGGAACCAGACTCAACAGTGACTTGCATCAATACACAGAACTACTGGCAGAGTTCATGACAGACCCAGGAGTGGAGCCCCACGAGTGACAGACCGCAACGATGACCAGTACCTAAGGACCTCTGCACTCAGACATCGTTATGCAACACCCATACAGCTGCAGGCCTGTTTACGAGATGCGAGGGGTACTAGGGTTTCCAGACAAACCATTCGCAACCGACTCCACCGCTTTGGCTTGAATGCCAGACGACGGTTGCAGGTGACTCCACTGACAGCAAGGCACTGCTGTGAACGTTTGCAATGGGCACAAGACCATGTGACCTGGACAATGCAGCAGTGGTCTACCATCCTGTTGATGAGTGTCGGGTCACCTTGCACAGGAGAAGACGAGGTGAGTGATACGCTGAGGTCAACATGGTCGCCAGAGTTTGCTTTGGTGGAGGAGGTGCAACAGTCTGGGCCAGGCATCACCAGTCAGTGCAGGACAGATTTGGTTATTGTACATGACTCAGTCCCTGCATGTTCTTACCTCAGAGACATCATAGAACCCATCATCATCCTCCAATTCCGCCAGCACACCCCCAACTTTCTGTTCACGGATAATAATGCACATCGTGGCAGAATTGTCACAGCTCGACTTCAGGAAGTTGGAGTACCTCATATGATATGTCCAGCAATGTCCCCTGACCTGAACCCCATAGAGCACGTCTGGGATCAGTTGAAGCAGAGACTGGATGATGGTACCCCACCCCCATGTGACCTGGCAGAACTGCGTGTAGCACTTGTGAAAGAGTGGAATGCATTACCTCAGAACAACATCATGAGGCTAGTGAGGAGCCGAGACGTCGCTGTCAAGTCGTCATTGCGGCAAATGGTGGAAACACCCGCTACTGACATTGTCAATTTTAGTTATTTGGGGCTATCCCTGTTATTGTCTAAATTTTTGGGGTAATAAATATTAAACTAATGGTGTTTCTTCTCATACATCATTAGTAATATCAAAGGAAACTTTTACTTATTTCATTCAAATTCAGAGCAAATAGGAAAAGCACTCATATAGATAACAATATCCCTAACTTATTGTGAGTAGTATATATACAGTATATACTGTACAGTACATATACAAAACTGTGACAAGAAACTGCCTGCTTCTTCTCTCAGGCCTCTATTTAACTGACTACAATACTTTAGCTAAAAAATAAATAAATAAAGATATAATAATAATAATAATAATAGTTTGCCTTGGTTATGAAACAAGACAATTCAGAATTTTGTTTTAGTTTGTGTGTGTGTGTGTGTGTGTGTGTGTGTCACTTAAGAGTAAAGTGCGTCCTTATAACAATAGGAACACAGGATGCACATTGCAACATGGACAGTCTAGTCTAGTTTAGTGTTGCTCAGTATGTATGCTTAGATTAGAGTTGTATTAAAGTTATGAAATGCCAGAAGGAAAAAACTATACAAAGTCGAGTTCCAAATGGTGGACAATGGCTGTACAGTGCTGCTGTTAGACAAAAAAGCCAGTAAGGCCATGACGTCATAAAGGTGCACTATGAAAACATCAATGCCATAAATTGCCACAAGTTACCACAGAGTGGTACAAAGGGACATGAACAATGGAACAAATCAAAGCAGTGTATTCTGATGTGTTTGATAAGATGTACATTGCAACCGAGACTTTTGTTAGTGTACTTTAACCAATACCACAAATATAGAGTATCACTATATATAAAAATAGAGTGTGTTGCCCAGTTTGGCTTAAAGGTTAAGATATTTCATGGTCTTCATTTAAGAGAACAATGATAATATAACACATTGTTGATTCTACCATCTTGAGTATATGCATAAAATGTAACATAAAAATGTGTGATGCTTTCTATTCTATTCTATTCTATTCTATGTTTAGCATCACTCACCTCACCTTGTTTATATATTCTATTATAACTTTAACCAAGTAAACAGGAAGTCTGATCACATCACACAGGGCCTCAAAACAGACTAGCAGCTAGCCACCTAGGTCAAATAATATTAGCTATTAAATGCTAATGAACAAGTGAGCCTCTTAAACTCAACATAACGTGTCTTTGCACATTTTTTTTATTATTATTTTTGCTTATAGGCAGGAATACATTACTTAGAACGGGACAAATCAGGATGTGCCACTCTTAAAATAACAGGATATGGACTATAATTTGTGGAAGTCAGGGAGGAGCTAAGAATGTGCAGCATGTCTGCATAAACAATATTAGAAACTGAAAGAACGAAGTCTTTTCCGCTCACATTCACCACCCTGCATATTAATGGCACTCAAATTCACATTCTTTAGGTACAAACTGAAATGTTCCTTTTCCCACCTCTATTCTTCTGCAGATGATGCTCCACCATTATCTCATTGCCAATGATATGCATTGAGGTTAAGAAATTATGCATTTAGATTAATTATCAGGTCAGACAAAATCATATAACATATAACAACATATAACTAGTGGTACAAGGAGGCTTTAAGCTCGTGACTCATGATGTGGTGAGACTTGATGGTTGCCTGGAGATGCAGCAGCTTAGTTAGTGACATCGTTCACACTCTCACCTGCACAGCTCATCAATGAAGAGCAAGAAAATAAATCAGCTATTTCATCATGGTTATGGGCTCCTGAGACACATCGCACTGAACTGATCCTCTCTGTTCTAAAGAATACAGCTCTGCTACATTGTGACCTGTTTGTGTTCACTTGGAAAACATTTTTAGGGACACAACATACTGTAGCAGTTCCAAATGAGTTAGCTAGTTACACTAGCTATGCAGAGTGTTTTTTTTAATAAAAACTTTAAGCGGGTAATAACTTTAGTCTCACTAGCCACTTTGGCGGGTAGTTTATTCTTTGGTATGACAATATATTTTTGTTGTAGTTTTCTCTAAAGGCACCTGATGTAATAAACGTATTGCAACGTAATATTACGCGCATAAAACTCCCATTCGCACATGCATACTTTTACTTCCTGTTTGGTGTGTGTGCATCATTTCCTTAAAGGGCTATTGCTTCTCAACAGGATGAGAATGTTTTGCCCCTTTCGCAGGTTATTTACTGATTATATATATAAAAAGTAATCACTATTAAAATCTGTTTAGATTTCATTTTGAATGATAAAAAATTCATCAATTGATTGAATGACCTCACACTATAAAGCGTCAACACTACAAGATAGACCAGAGTCCATTGTCCTAACTCAGAATTCTGATATAATAATACATTATGAATAATAATACCTGATAATAGTACACAACACACTAAAATGATAAATGTTCTGAGTTGCTGTATTTTTAATATCAGAATGAGTTCAGTTGTACTGAATCTGTTATTTTTCAATGTCATGTGGTAAGAGGCTTGAATTTAAGTTGAATAAACAGAATATACTGTTCATGTTTGCATGTTTTTATAATGGGATCTTAACAGTACTGAATACTTGACTACTACTATAGTGATACAGTGTCTGCTGTCATTTATAAGTAAATCTAGATCTAACAAACATTAACGTATCATGGTGAAGAAAAAACTGTGATTTTCTGGTAACAAAATTGTGGCGAGTAAAAAGGCTGAAAGGCGAGTGACTCCGGAAATCCACTAGACACATCGGCCAGTCAGCAAAAAAATTCATGTCAAACCCTGAAATACACATCAATGTTTTTTTTTATATGTGCAGAATGTGGGCACCTGGCCAAAAGTTTAAATTTGCTCTCTATGCTGATAATAAACTCAGAACTGCATGTTTGTCCCTCTTCCTCATTTCCTCAAGCCAGTCAGTATGCATATTTAGGGTGCCAGATGCATCAAGCAATTCCTCATCTTTTAATTTATCTCAAAACTTTACCTTCAATCTTACAATTTTGGGTTTAGTGTATGTATTATTTTGAACAATCTTACACAAAACAGAGGAGCTAAACATTTTGTTGAAACTACAGTATACAGTACAGTGTATGATCACAGTATTATAAATGACCTGTACTGTAGCTTATTTACTGTAGTATCATTTCGTATTGTAATTTATTTTTCTAACTGCATTGTTGCATAAATTTCCATATTTTCACTCTTCAGCCTGGTCAGCCTAGTATCACTACCATATAACCTGAACTTGATATCCTAGTCCTAACCTACGTGAGGATTCATTTCATTTATGTTTTTCTATGTAACTTGATCAGGCTCTCATTCTTTAGGCAGAGATTCGTCCTTTATCATATGGAATTTATTGATCATGCTACCGATTTTTTTGCTGTTCGACGCTCAATTATGTTTTTGTACTTTGCCTCTTGCTAGTGATGGCGAGATTCAGCCACATTCAGATGTCAAGGCTTAGTGTGTGTGTGTGTGTGTGTGTGTGTGTGTGTGTGTGTGTGTGTGTGTGTGTGTGTGTGTGTGTGTCCACAATGCCAGTGTTTGTTCAAATAACTAAAATCTCTGAATCTTTGAAAATTAAGTGAAGAACAAAATACCTCCTCAAAAACTAAATAAATAAAAAGTCTCTTACTAGGTTCTAGCAATTTATTACAGCAATTCTTAATAATTATCAGTAGAAATTATTACCCTATTGAGAGGACGTCCTTATCTTGGCAACTTCCCACATGGAAAGAACCTATATGAGGATATATGTGCATATATGAAACCTATATGCAGTATATATGCATATATATGATAATGCTGCATATGTGCGTATATGTGCCACATATAGGCAAAATTGAGGTGCATATATGTGCATATACAGGCCATATAGGTCTCCTGTATTGCTTCTTTATATCAACATATAAGCCCTATATGTACATAGAAGATATGTCTCCTATGGCAGGATCTGGTCATTTTAGCTCATATCTCACTTTGGCAACTGTCATACATGATGCCTAGCTTATATTTTCTATTATCAAGGCAATAACTAAGAACTAACTAAAAAAAATGCAAAAAACTTATGTGCGAACACATGAAATTGGTATCCTAATTGCCCACATACAGTATATGAGGATATACAGTATGCACATATATGATACCTCAGTCTCCGTGAAAATCTTTTTGAAACACGTCACTAAAATTAACTGAAATGAGAAATGAGAAATATATCCATAGAAAGCTTAAAGTGTCTACTTTTAAATGATGCAAGTCACATTGCAAACAAATATTCTCAGTTTCTGTAATCCATATAAACCAAGGAGATGCACAGAATTTCTGTCGCACTTATCTGCTAATGACCCGAGGCAGGACACGCCCACACGCCAATCACACGGAAATCAGTCCAGGTAATTTACATACTAGACCACGCCCCCGGACACCGGCATGAAAAATGAACACAGAGAGACAGGCTTGAAAATACTCAGATTCAGTGAGTTTTCTGCACGTTTTGGAAGATGGCACGCGCTTACACATCCGAGGAAACTCTTCAGAATGTTCTGGAAAGTTGGAGGAGTTTACATTTACCTCAGAAGAAGACTGTGTGACTCCGACAACGAACGGGAGCATTTTGAACAGAGAATAGACCCATGCTACACTGGGTAAGTTATTAAGTCTTATATAACTCTTATTCTGATAATATTAAACTAATATTAGTAAATATTTTCCTCACTACAGCTAGCTCTTGTCAGCTTGTGTAACACATTGGCTTTCAATGCCATTTATATAGTTTAGGTAAATCATGCTAACATGCTGCCTCATGTAGCACAAACATGATATTTCCCGGTGGCTAAGCTAATGCCTTATGGAGTTTACAGATGTTTATATTCACCTTGTTTTGGATAGCTTTAGATTATGGTTGCTAATGTGTATTTGGCTCCATTTTGGTTAGCTTATAACACTGCTATGGGTAATGTTATTTAGCACAACCAAGCTAGTTCCAGGTGGCTAAAATACTGCCTTATGTAGGGCATTTCCATGTCCTGTGACTGCGTACAACCAGCACATGGGGAGTTGATCACTCTGATCAGCTATTACAATACTATACTACACAGCACAAAACAATGAAGTCGTACAGAAATATTTCTCTACACTGCTTGGACATTGCTCCCACCAATGCTTACCCTGCATGGTTGTTTTGTAGTTTTTTTTTTATCTTGCACTGTTTTACTCTGAACGTCTTTTTTCAGTTTTTTCAGTTCACCACTTTAACCATAGCCTACTTGTATCAATGTTTATTAGCCATCAATGGAGACTGCACAAGGTAGGGCACCCATTATTGTTACTGTATCTGCTTGGTACCTATAATACTAATTCATCCCTTGCTCACTTCTTAATCCTACCTTTCCTCTTCTAAAGCCACATTATATTGCGCTGTAAGGTGTGTAGTCCTCTATTTTGTAGAACATATAGTGTTGCAAATAACCTCGTGGCACTAATTGTTGTCGTCTGAAGTTTTAATAAATAATCATTTTTTATTATTATTATTATTATACCGTCTCATTATTTTTGTCTTCTCTAGATGCTACATTGAAGAAGTGGCCGGCAGCCACCCGAGGGCAGATAGGCACATCTATCAATTCAAAGCTCACGGAGCTGAGAAGGTCCTCAAAATATATATTTATTTCTTCCTGTTCAGTTTTTTGTCTTATTTTTGTTCTTGTACTATATTTTTGTTCTTTTGCTATGTGATTGTTCTTAAGAAAATAAAACATATGACTTGCTTTGATAAGCTTTGACTGCGCTTTGTCCATTCATTAGTAGTACTACTAGTACAAACCAGATTCCAAAAAAGTTGGGACACCAAACAAATTGTGAATAAAAACTGAATGCAATGATGTGGAGATGGCAAATGTCAATATTTTATTCAGAATAGAACATAGATGACAGATCAAAAGTTTAATCAGAGAAAATGTATCATTTAAGAGGAAAAATATGTTGATTCCAAATTTCACGGTGTCAACAAATCCCAAAAAAGTTGGGACAAGTAGCAATAAGAGGCTGGAAAAAGTAAATTTGAGCATAACGAAGAGCTGGAAGACCAAGTAACAGTAATTAGGTTAATTGGCAACATGATTGGGTAAAAAAAGAGCTTCTCAGAGTGGCAGTGTCTCTCAGAAGCCAAGATGGGTAGAGGATCACCAATTCCCACAATGTTGCGAAGAAAGATAGTGGAGCAATATCAGAAAGGTGTTACCCAGCGAAAAATTGCAAAGACTTTGCAGTTATCATCAACTGTGCATAATATCATCCGAAGATTCGGAGAATCTGGAACAATCTCTGTGCGTAAGGGTTAAGGGCGTAAAACCATACTGGATGCCCGTGATCTCCGGGCCCTTAAACGACACTGCACCACAAACAGGAATGCTACTGTAAAGGAAATCACAGAATGGCCTCAGGAATACTTCCAGAAACCATCGTCAGTGAACACAATCCACCGTGCCATCCGCCGTTGCCAGCTGAAACTCTACAGTGCAAAGAAGAAGCCATTTCTAAGCAAGATCCACAAGCACAGGCATTTTCATTGGGCCAGGGATCATTTAAAATGGAGTGTGGCAAAATGGAAGACTGTTCTGTGGTCAGACGAGTCACGATTCGAAGTTCTTGTTGGAAATGTGGGACGCCATGTCATCCGGACCAAAGAGGACAAGGACAACCCAAGTTGTTATCAACGCTCAGTTCAGAAGCCTGCATCTCTGATGGTATGGGGTTGCATGAGTGCGTGTGGCACGGGCAGCTTGCATGTCTGGAAAGACCACAATCTGCATCAATCACAACATCATGGCTGCGTAGGAGAAGGATCCGGGTACTGAAATGGCCAGTCTGCAGTCCAGATGTTTCCCCTATAGAGAACATTTGGTCCATCATAAAGAGGAAGGTGCGACAAAGAAGGCCCAAGACGATTAAACAGATAGAGGCCTGTATTAGACAAGAATGGGAGAGCATTCCTATTTCTAAACTTGAGAAACTGGTCTCCTCGGTCCCAGACGTATGTTGAGTGTTTTAAGAAGAAGTTGAGATGCCACACAGTGGTGAAAATGGCCTGTCCCAACTTTTTTGGGATTTGTTGACACCATGACATTTTGATTCACCATATTTTTCCCTTAAAATGATACATTTTCTCAGTTTAAATCAAATCAAAATCAAATCAAATCAAATTTCATTTGTCACATACACAGTCATACAGTATGAAATGCAGTGAAATGCTTTTTGCGACCACAGGGTCGCGACGGCAGCCACCCAGGCGCCATCATAGAAAACAAGGAATCAGATACATTAGGATAATGAGGGTAAAAAAAATCCCCTCCCAGACTGCCCTTCGGAGAGGGCAGTGTGCAATCAGGGGTACAAAAAAAATACCTCAGCAGCAAGCACAGAAAGACATGTAATCACAAGACATCAACATTGCAACAATGAGGGTACAGGGATAGGAAATGTCCAATGTAGGCAAACAGCTCCAGTCCCTGCAGCTAAAGAGCACTGGTCCCGATTCCGCCTGCCCACACCGAGGGGAATAAGCACACGAAGGCGTTGGAAATGGGGAAGGTAGAGTGTCTATCTGTAGCTGTTCTGTGAGTGTGTAAGTGCGTGCGTGTCAGTTTGTAAGCCTGTAACATCCCGTAATAGTCTGCGCCAGGTGACCTTGAAGGGGCATGGGGGTAGATTCCAGAGCGTCTCGTTATCTTGGTCTTCGGGGAGTTTATGTCTCCAGCCCCTGCCTTGAAATGCAGTAGCTGGAAAGAGAAGGGGCAGAAAAAAACAATGTATATATATTTTCCAGGTTTCGATCAATACCTGCCAATTTCACAGATATTTAATGTCCGTCGCTGGTCTCCAGGTCCGTCCAAATTACGTTGTATAGCTGCCAGTCTCCCCAAGATGGTATCCAATTTGTGGTCCATAACCACAGTCTGATTACTGACAGCTCTCGTCACCATTATTTCCCAGCCAGCCAGTCTCTTGGGGTTGAGACTGACTGCTTTTAAGATTTTTCGATATCCAAGTAATCCACCTAATCCAATCAGCAGAATCCCAGTTATCAGAGTTCCGAATAGGTAAATATCTTCAACATCCTCCAGAGACAGTGCAGCCAGGCACACAATGCGCCACTTCTCCCAACCGTCCATCGTGTATCCAGCAGCAAACGTCCCAGCAGGACAAGTAGGTTCCCCAGAACCCACATTTATCGTCGAGAAGATCGTGTCAATTGCATTCAGAGACCACTTGATCAAATCCATTTCCTTTTTATTTCAAGAGCAAGACGAGAAGAGTCTCTGAATAGTATTTCAAAGAGAAGCAAGCGGGGAGAGATAAGGGAGGGAGAGCAGATGCGACCGCCTTCGTCAAGAGCCAAGAGGGAAAAAGGATCCGAGTTTAAACTTTTGTTCCGTGATTTATGTTCTATTCTGAATAAAATATTGACATTTGCCATCTCCACATCATTGCATTCAGTTTTTATTCACAATTTGTTTAGTGTCCCAACTTTTTTGGAATCCGGTTTGTAGGTTTCTGTTGGGTTGTTTATGCTGGGTCAAAATTCTGTTATTTTGGGTACTTTAATCTAACTGTTGGGTTGCTTTTGCTACTGTATAAATACTAAACGTGCTGCATGATTAAACTCAATGCAAAAAATGGAAAAAGAAATGTTCCTCCAGGACCTTTGATTCCGGTGTTTATGCAGTAAACCCATATAGCACGCGAACACAATGATTTAAGAATTTAATTAAACATATATTCAGTTACCTATTTTTCCACTGACTTTATTTGACATTCAGATTATGTTGTACTTGTATCCTACTGTAACTCTGTACAGACAGTAAAGTAAGGACATCATCACCTGCCTGTGACAGTGACGGCTCTGAACAGCTTCTATGTATGGTACGACATGCAGAACAATGTGACGGAGAGGAAGACCACCCCTTCCCTGAACGACCAGGTGCTATTAACGACCAGGTGCTGTGTCTCACCATGGCTGATGTGAGGAAAACTCTACGCAAAGTCAACCCATGTAAATCTGCTGAACCAGACAACATCCCAGGCAGAGTGCTCAGAGAATGTGCAGAACAGCTGGCAGATGTTCTTACCGATATTTTGTTCCTTCTATAGAGGAACTATTGAGAGCATCCTGAGCAGCTGCATCACTGTCTGGTTTGGAAATTGTGCCATCTAGGGCCGTAAGATCCAGCTGTGAAGATCATCGGGTTTCTCTCCCCTCTATTAAAGACATCGACACCACACGCTGCCTCCACAAAGCCACCAGCATTGTGGCTGATCAGACACACCCCTCTCACTCACACTTCACCCTCCTCACATGGGCTAAAACTATTGCATTCTTTGAGTGAAGCCAGTCTTGAGTCAGAGACCACATGAGAGGCATCTTACCTGGGCTAAGGACAAAAAGGACAGGACTGTTACTCGGTGGGCCAAAGTCCTCTTTTCAGATGAAAGTAAAGCTGCATTTTATTTGGAAATCAAGGCCACAGAGTCTGGAAGAAAAAAAGGAATGGCACATCATCCAAGTTGCTTGAGGTCCAGTGGAAAGTTTGCACAGTCACTGGTGGTTTGGGGAGCCATGTTATCTGCTGGTGTTGGTCCACTGTGGTTAGGTCCAAGGTCAGCACAGCTGTATATGAGGAAGTTTTAGAGCACTTCATGCTTCCATCTACTGACCAGCTTTATGAAGATGCTGATTTCACTTTCAGGCAGGACGTGGCACCTGCCCACACTGCCAAAAGTTTTAATACCTGGTTCAGGAACTATTGTATTCCTGTACTTGATTGGCGAGCAAACTTGCCTGACCTAAACCCTAAAAAATCTTTAGGGTATTGTGAAGAGGAAGATGTGGGACCAGACCCAGCAATACAACAAGAGCTGAAAGCCTCCCTCAGAGCAACGTATCTTCCAAAAAACCTCAGCAGTGCCACAGACTGATCGTCTCCATGCGACATCGCATTGAAGCAGCAATTCATGCAAAGGTTGTCCTGATCCAGTATTGAGTCCTGTACATGTTCATACTTTTAAGTTGTCCAACATTTCTGTGTTTGTTTCTTAATTGGTTTTACGTAATATTCAAATTTTATGAGATACCAAATTTTGGGGTATTAGCTGTATGCCATAATCTTAAAAACGAAACGAAAAAAACACTTAAAATATATCATTCTGTGTGTAATGAAACTATATAATATGATTTTCACTTTATTTAAATGAATTACTAAAATAAATAAACTTTTTGATAATATTCTCAATATCTGAGATGCACCCGTAGATAATTATGTGCATTTCAAAGCGCAGTTATTTTTTATTATGATTCTAAGTGTATCCTGACTCTGCTCTCATTCTTTAATCCTGACTTCATCTCCCACAATGTTGAATTTATTGATCTATATATTTTTTGGCCTCTTGACCCTTGCTCTATGTTTTTGGATTTTGTGATTGTCTCTTGATAGTGATTGTGATATGAAGCCTGATTCAGGTGTTCATTCATTCATTTTCTATACCGCTTAATCCTGTGTTCAGGGTCGCGGGGGACCTGGAGCCTATCCCAGGAGACTTCGGGCACTAGGCGGGGTACACCCTGGACAGGGTGCCAATCCATCGCAGGGCACACACACATACACACACTCACACACCCAATCACACACTACGGGCAATTTAGGAACGCCAATTAGCCTAACCTGCATATCTTTGGACTGTGGGAGGAAACCGGAGTACCCGGAGGAAACCCACCAAGCACGGGGAGAACATGCAAACTCCATGCACACAGAGACGGGAATCGAGCCTGGCCGGGGAATCGAACCCAGACCCTGGAGGTGCAAGGCAACAGTGCTAACCACTACACCACCGCGCCGCCCTGTTTGCAACAATGTATGAAAATAGTAGAAATACAAATAAAAAATATTTCATTGAACCTCCTATTATGAGCTGTGAGTAAAGGTTGTCTTTGTGTCTAAGAATTTAATGAAGAACAAAAACAATTTAAAGAATGCAAACTAGTCTTTATTGTTCCAATAAAGAAAAAAATTGTTGAATAGAAATGCATGACACCTTTTTTTAGATATGTATTTGTAATAATTTTTGAAAACCATTTAATTTTCCAATTTTCCTTCAGCTTCACAATTATGTACCACTTTGTGCTGGTCTATCACATAAAATCCCAATTAAATACATTTTCAGTGTAGTCAAAGTATTCATGCCCCTCGAACCTTTCAATGTTCTGTCATGTTACAATCACCAAAGTAAATGTACTGTATTTATGTCATGGTGTAAACTTTGAAATTAGTTAAATTCAAAGTCAGATTTTTCATGAAGCACAATTTACAGAACTGTAAATGCTGTAAAATGGCAAAATAGCTGCAGACATAGTATCAGACTATAAAAACAGACAATAATTAAAAATAATAAATAAACCCCATATACAACACTAAATAACAAGAAGTCCATAAATAAGCAAATAAATAAAAAATAAATACAAATAAATAAAAACATGGAAAAAAGTAAGCAGATGGACAACAAAGTGGACTTCATATTTACTTAAATACATCTCCTGTTATACCATTGCACTTTTGAGTACAAAGCATATACTTATAAAAGGCATTTATTTATAAGTCATACTATCTGAAATAATCCAAAGGAGGATGGGTTTCCTTTTGAGTCTTGTTCCTCTCAGTATTTATTCCACCTAGTATTGCATGGAGTTTTTCTATACCACCCTCATCTCCATCACCTTGTTAATTATGGCTAAACTGTTATTGAGTCTGTTATTGGCACAATGAGGTGGAAAGAGACCTTATGTAGAATGCTTAACGGGCATGATGATCAGAGGTGCTGAGTTTTTACCACCATAATTGCGTGAAGGACTGAAGAATGGATAAAGCTTTTTAGTGAAAGTCTGACCAGTAAAAGAATAGATGAGACACTTTGCATCAGCATCATAGAATGAGACCAGACCCTCCTCGTAGTCCACAAACACCCCCACCTTCTGAGGAGGCTGTTTTAATAAGAGGGCCACCGGAGGAGAGTCGCAAGCCTCATAGTCAGTCTTATTTCTCAGCCACATTGTCCAGTATCCATTCTTTGGGCTGGTTATGATTCTTCCTTTCCTGATAACAGACTCTTGGGCCACTCCTAAATCCCACTTAGTCTTATGTCTGACCTGTACCTCATAGTAAAATCTCCCTGAAGAATATCCCTCCTTTCCCATTACACAGGCACAATGATCAAACCTCACTGGGGTATCAGGGAGATTTTTACGCAAGTCTTCATGTCTCACTTCCTTTCCATCATGAGACAGGAGGAGTTCAGGATGAGCTGTATCAGGATCCAGGGTGACATTAACTGAGAGAACAAGAGACAATTCATAAACTTGTTATAGCATTATGTACTGTGTGACTTTGAAGAAATATGTATAGCTACATGATATGAAACTGAGAGGCCACACCTGCATATTGCTGAATTCTTTTCATACCTGTTTGGAAAATATTATTATTATTATTATTATTATTATTATTATTATTATATACAAATCACAAATAAAACAATATTACAGCCAGTGGCCAAGGAAAATTCACATTTAAATGGTCCTAAGTGAAACAATATGGGCAAAAGTTTGTAAAAAAAAAAAAAAAAAAAAAAAACTCAAATGCCACATTTAGTCACTCATAAATAAATAAATAAATAAATAAAAGATCACAAATTGAAAGTCTGTGTCTCAAGAGGTTCCTGCTACCTTTGACAAGCTTACTTGTGGGATAATTGTTGGAAAAATAGTTTGAAGTGTCTGCTGTTCAGAAGTGTTCATCACAAATGCCTGGTGTTTATTGAACTACAAGCATAATACACATAATTCATACAGAAAATCACAGTGCAAAGTTGCTAAAAATACCCCTCAACATGCTGCTTTTCTTTTGTGATTGGTAATTGTTTAGTACCCACAAATTTGATTGCAATTCCTATTAGTTTCAGTTTTTGTATTAATATTCATAGATTTTGTACTTTCAGATTAAACTGAAGAAAAATGAAGAAAATTACTTATTTGATTTGTAACATGGCACTGGTGGCTCAGTGGTATAGGCCTTTCGCCTGCCACATAAACGGCCCGGGTTCGATTCTCAGCCACTGGATGAAGAGCCTGTCCCAGGCCCAGATAAAATGGGAGAGCTGCTTCATGAAAGGCATCTGGTGTAAAACCTGTGCAAAGCTTGTGTGTGGACCGTGTGGCCCACGGTGGCGACCCACTGTCGGGAGCAGGCGAAAGTCTAACAACAATTTCTTTGATTTGCAACTATTTAAAATATGTAATTACTATTAAATAGTACTAGTTAGGCTACTCATTAATGCAAATAAAGAATGAATAATATGAATTAGTACAATAAACTCAAAAACTGATGGTTCTGGTTACTTAAAACTGAAATCATCATTACTCAAAAAATGCATGGAACCGATTACCTCATACTTTTTGAGCTTTGCCAACTTATTCGGCTTTGCAGTGTATTGTGAGACAAATGTAAAATGCTCTGGGTAAGATGTCAGCCAAACACACTAAATAGAAAAATATTAATAGTGCAGCCAGCCACTAGAGGGCCTCATAAGCATTTTGGCTTCACTACTGAATCACATTAATCAGGAATAAATATGTAGGTCTACAACTGGGATGGTGGAATTACTCACTCACTCATCTTCTATAACGCTTTATCCTGTATTCAGGGTCGCAGGGGCCTGGAGCCAATCCCAGGAGGCTTAGGGCACGAGGCAGGGTACACAATCCATCGCAGGGCACACACACATACACGCACACACACACACACACACACACACACACACACACGCACACACACGCGCACACACACTCATTCACACACTCATTCACACACTACGGGCAATTTAGGAACAGCAATCAAGCTAACCTGCATGTCTTTGGACTGTGGGAGGAAACCGGAGTACCCGGAGGAAACCCACCAAGCACAGGGAGAACATGCAAACTCCATGGTGGAAGTATTGTTGCCTTATATTTGTAGGTTTCTGGATTGAATCCCAAGCTATTTCCTCCTAATATCCACTTTTGCATTAATAAAGAATTGTACAACTATCAAGCTCTATGTGATTGCTAGATTATTTCCACATTAGTGTCTGTTACTTGTGATTCTGAAAGTTTTGTGATCCAACAGGTAATCATATCAACTGCCAGGCAGTCCGAGGGGCTGGAACATCTGCATGCTTGTTGCAAAAATTTTAAAATATGATATATGTTTTGTGGCTCATGAGGCAAATGGTGATCAACACATTCAAATAGGAAGCAATTTCTCCAGAATCACCATAAGACTAATTTATTACAGTGTGCTGCTGGGCATGATAATATACAGTAATCCTAGTACAGTATGCTGCTGCTACATGAAACCAATGTTTAAGTGTTTAGAGGAAATGAAACCAGTGTTCAAATGTTTAGAGAAAATGAAACAGACATGGCGAGAGGTTTACCCTCAATGCAGCTGATTGCATATATATATATACATTTTTTTTTTGTTTTTTTCTGGTCAAGGGTCTCTTTAACAGATAATAGCAATCGAAAAAGTATGTACACCATGCATTGTCTGAAATCTGAGTCTCCTGTGGCCAACATTTGGGTGATCAACATTTGAAATAAGTTCTGTGAAGACTGACATGTAAATTAAATCGTATGGCTTTTTTAAAATTAATTCTGAATGGTTTTTTTTTAGTTTTAATAATATATAACAAATAACAAATATTGAATACTAAAAATTGTATAGTAATTATAAAACTGACCATTAAAATCCTTTAAGTTTATTTACTCAAAATTATACAGTTCCTTCACAACCCACTAACTGGCCACAGCCCACATTGTGGAGGATGGAGAGGTAGGGATTTTATGTAATGTTCTGCTAAACACATCTGAGTAAAACTTATAGTGACAAGTACAGTAGATGTCCTCAATTACAATTCCTTAATGACTACTAAATTTAATGTACTCACCAACATCATCAAACATGTCTATTTCCTTGTTGAGTGATTCAAGGATCTGGCACAGAGATGTCCTCAACATCTCTACAGTCTGCATTTTGGTCCAGTCCTTTTAAATGAAAAGAAGGTTATGTTTATCAAGAAACAGATATTCCAAAAACTTTGATTTTTAATGGAGATTTTTCTACATCTACTGTACATTTTATCTCACCTTTTTTACTTGGAGTTCTTGGTTTGTAGGAATTGTCAGTCTATGTGCAGATTCACTTCTCTCCATTAAACCCCTACAGAGGACTTTCATGTTTCTGACGGTGAAGCAGGGTTCTGGGTTCTTCGAAGAAAAAAAATAGTTTGGTTGTTTATTCTAATTCACCACTAGATGAGTACTACAGACTGTAGAAAAACCATAATGCAGAACTGTTGTCTTGAGATGAATGTAACCGTGAAAGAAATGAAAGTACTGTACACTCTTTTAAACCTCAGGGGAATTCCTTCCTCCATTCAAACTGATTGCCAAATCATGTTGGCAGTGTCGGCAACTTTCTTACATATTATGAAGCAATAGTGCAAGTGTGTCACTGGTGTGGTGTATATATATATATATATATATATATATATATATATATATATATATATATATATATATACACACACACACAGACACACACATGTGTATATATATGTGTGTGTAAATTAATTAATTACATTAATAGCAGTCAATACTTACTTCAATTCTTCACCAGTATAAATCCAAACATACCAGTTGGATTTAAAAATCATATGTAAAAATATATGTAATAACATTTTGTAGAAAATAATAAAACATACTTGAATAACACAGTTCATTTATTTAGAAATTATGCTAAAAAATATGCCCCATTAATATTACATTTATTATAAAATATAATTATATATACTTCTTTGCAGTTTACCTGTGATGGTTTTAGTTAGTTGATGGTGTTCAGCTGAAATGATTTGGCTTAAAACAATGAAACTGATTTATCTCTCAGTTCATGTCACTGACATCATGAAGTCACTCCCAGTGTATTTTCTTTTTCACTTTGCTTTGTTTTCTTTTCTTGCCATTTCTTTTCATTTTTTTCTATTCTTTTCTTTTAACCACAATTATGGATTTGAGCCACCATTTTATCATTTTAAGATGTTTTAACACACTCAAAACTTAAAATAAACATATGATATCACAGAACATTTTATGTACATTCATGTAATAAGTGCATGGAATATTAAAATTATGGCACATTATAAGAAACATTTTAATGTGTGTGTGTGTGTGTGTGTGAGCATGCGCGCATGTTATTTGTACATTCTTACTGGACATTTTAAAATGATGAAATAACACAGATGGCATCAGGTAACTAAGTAACAACAACCACAACAACAATTAGTTGCTATTTTAATACATGAACGTCAGATGTTCTACAATAGTTCTTGCAAAATCAGTATTGTCGAGTATATATGCAAAACCCTTTAAGTAAGTACCATCATCAAACGGGCTCTCTTGAAGACCATCCCAGTAAGGAAAGACCAAAATGTACCTCAGCTACAGAGGAGAAGTTCATTTAGAGTTCTGACGCGTAACTTTCTTATTGCATTTGGTTACTCACGACACGGAAGTCCATTGAGTTCTTTGTCTCTTGTTTTATTTTCAGCATCAAAGGTTCAACACTTTGTATGGTTTTCTTGCATAAATCCACTGTGGTTACAAAAACCTATTCGCTGTATCTAATTACAGTTTTCTTAAGTTTACAATAACCTATTTGCTTTATCTACAGTATAAATCACAATCTTGGATTACGGTCAAAAGCTTGTGTTCGCCACAACTTCCTCATCTAAAAACTCACTTTTTACCGAGCAATAGTCCATGCAACTACGTGCAATAGTGGAATGATGTCACCGACTAACTTACGATTGTCATAAATGAATGCTTAACTAACAAACTTAATGCTTAATGCTTAGCTAATAAACTTAATGCTTAATGCTTAACTAATAAAATAAAATAAACACAACAACAAATTCATGAAGTAAAATATGGCTCTTCCAGTTACAGTACCAGCCTTAGAAATCACCAATTAACAGGAAAAAAAATTAAATACTTCACAGAACTGTAGAGATCTAGAGCTCTGTCTTCATTGATAGTTAAGGCCATGCTTAAAGTGTGGGTCAGTTTGATATACTTGCATCTATATTTACTTTGGATCTCACATTAAATGGGAGAGAGTTGTTTGTTTGTTGCCCTGATGCTCTGGATTATGTGTTGCTACATCCTTAAGATTTTTGCCTTTGTGTATCGCTAGGAAATAGACAGCCAATGTGTGTGAGAATTCACTAATGTTGGCATACAGTAACACTGTCCTAGGCAGCACTAAGCCAATTGGAATGGTTATGTAATTCAGTATTCTAGTTTACTCACTCACTGTCTATACCACTTTATCCTGTATTCAGGGTCACAGGGGACCTGTAGCCTATCCCAGGAGACTTAATGCACGAGGCGGGGTACACACTGGACAGGGTGCTAATCCATCACATGGCACACACACACACACATACTCCTTTACACACTACAGGCAATTTGGGAACGCCAATTAGGCTAATCTGCAGGTCTTTGGATTGTGGGATGAAACCCGGAGGTGGAAGGTGACAGTGCTAACCACTACACTTAAATACTATCCACTTATACTTTACAATGCAAACTTTAGTATAGATTGACAATTAGCAAGTCATATAATTACTGTACAGTATAGGAAATGACTTCACTGTCATTTTCTCTTTATTCATATTTGTGATAAAACAATGCAAAGGTATAATAATCCACCACCAATACTGTTGAAATGTCATAAAATATGAATAATAATTGTTAAAATTATTATTAGGGTTTAAAAAGAAACATTTAGAAAATAATTTTTCTCATTGTCTTAAAAAAAGAAAAGAAAAAAACAATTACTTTAAAAATGCTCAGGAGGTGAAATGACCAGTGGTACTAAATTACTACCTTCATAATTGGGGCCAGGGCTGAAGTATGGGTATAGATCCTCTTTAAAACACTGATTAGTGAAAGAGTAGATAAGAGACTCAGTTCCTACATCATAGAATGAGACCAGTCCCTTCTCATAATCCACAAACACCCCCACCTTCTGTGGAGCTTGTTTCAAGGAGAGGGAGACAAGCGGACGTTCCCCAGCCTTATATTCCATCCAATTTCTCAGCAGCACACTCCAAAACCCGTTCTCAGGGGTGAGGGTAATTTTTCCTTTCCTGAGCACAGACTTTCTGGCCACACCTATATCCCACTCAGTTTTTCTTCTGACATCCACCTCATAGTAAAATCTACCTGAAGAGAACCCCTCTTTGCCTAGCACACAGGCACAGTAATCAAACCTCTCTGCATTATCAGAAAGTTTGTTTCGCAAGTTTCCACATTTCACTTGTTTCCCATCGGCAGACAACACGAGGTAAAAATTTGCTGTTTTAGGATCCAGAGTCACCGCCACTAAAAGAGAAAATGAATTATCATGTAATAGAGAACATGTACTGTAGGTAACATGTAAATCCTACTGTATCATCAAGTCTACTCACCTGCATGTTGTTTAATGTCTTTCAGTTCTGTTTGGGAGATGAAAAATAATGGACAATTAGATGTTACGTTTTTCCTAATAAAAAGATAGCTTGTCTCGAGTCTACAATCTGATTACAGTGCAAAATGTTATTCTATAGAAAATCTAATTAATATGATATTAAATATGAAATTTGAGCTTTCTCTGACACTTTCCTGTGGACCACTTAATTACTGGACAAATGTGTCTCCTCAAGACTTTTGTAGATGTTTAGAGATCAGTACTTACCAATCTCAGGAAACTTCTCCATTTCCTCATTGAGAGATTTCTGTAGTTGAATCCTCAGAGCCTTCACATTCATAGGACAGTTAATTGTGATGTCAGTCCAGTTCTTGGTGTGTGGAGGGCTGCACAGTGACGGGTAAATCTACAGTACAACAGGAGAGAGGAGAAATCCCTCAGCATGGGGACTGCTGTCCTGTCATGTGCTGCATTGCTATTGAGAAACAGAGGGACTCTGACCTGTAGGAGGTGGAGGTGATCCTCAGTGTGTGAGAGCTGCTCCAGCTCAGTGTTTCTCCAATTTAGCTCAGTGATTTCCTGCTCCAGCTTTTTAAGGAACTCTTCAGCCTGCTTCTCTACTGCTTTCTGCTTCTCCTCCATCACCTTAAGCAGCTCTGCCTGGCTTTTCTCAATGCAGCGCATCAGAGCACTGAAAAATTTCATACTTTCTGATTTCTCCTTCTCTATGTTCATCTAACAGGGGACAAATCAAAGTTATTTTGTGATTAAATGTATTTTGCAATTATAGAGAACCAAAAACTGGATCATAAACCAGCATAACCAATGATAACAAAATTGGATGTTACTTAAGTTTGTATGCATGTGAAGGAAGGAGAGCGAATACTTTTGGACATAAAATTTTTTATCCATAGGGTTTAATATGATGTTAGGACTGTGCAGGCTGTTCTATCGGGTTGAGTTCAGGACTTTGTGCAGGACAGTCAAGCTCTTCCACACCAAATTTGCTTATCTGTGTCTTTACAGTATGTATCTTGCTTTGTGCACTGGTGCACATTCATGTTGAAAAAGGGGAGGGCCCATCCCCAAACTTTTCCAAAAAAAGCATGAAAAGGCATGAAATTGTCCAAAATGTCTTGATATGGTGAAGCATTAAGAGGTCCTTTCACTGGGAATAAGGGGCCGAGCCCAAATCCTAAAAAGCATCCCCACACCAGTTCCAACATGATTGTGCACCACACTGTAAAAAAATTAATCATTCATTCATTCATTCATCTTCTATACCGCTTTATCCTGTATTTAGGGTCGCGGGGACCTGGAGCCTATCCCAGGAGACTCTGGGCACGAGGCAGGGTACACCCTGGACAGCATGCCAATCCATCACAGAGCACACACACACATTCATTCACACACTATGGTCAATTTGGGAACGCCAATTAGCCTAATCTGCATGTCTTTGGACTGTGGGAGAAAACCGGAGTACCCGGAGGAAACCCACCAAGCACGGGGAGAACATGCAAACTCCATGCACATAGAGACGGGAATCGAGCCTGGCCGGGAATCAAACCTGGACCCTGGAGGTGCAAGGCGACAGTGCTAACCACTACACCACCGTGCCGCCCAAAATGAATCATGAGGCTTGTAATTTTCATTAAAAAAATTATGTGATCATTAAAAATAATGTCCATATTTCATAAAAAAAATGGTTCTGTGTTTTTTTATAATATATTGAGAACATTTCTCTAATAAAATTAAGAAATAAATAAAACCTATTTTTTAAGGAAATTAGTACAACTTTTAGGCTTAATTTGAGGAACCATTTACTCAAAAATTGAGGGAAAAAAGACTTTATTTTTATTTTAAGAGAATTGGCTCAATTATCCGGGTTTTATTACGTCACCTTCATTTGAATCTCAACAGCAGCAGCAGAGATCAGCCGCCATTTTGAAGGGGCAGACGATCAGTGTAAAATGTTAAGAAGTAAGTTAAGCCCCTTACTAATTTTTATATTTTATTTTGATTCCTTAAATAAGCTCCTTTGTTGCCCTAGTGTCAGGAATATAAATGAAATAAAATGAAACATTGTGAACATTTCTGAAAACATCCTGTCTGCCATTAGCCATTAGCCATTAGCATACTTGAGTTTGTTGTAGTGTCAGTCTCCACAGTTCACTGAAACAAGTTTTGGGGAGTTAGTGTTTTATAATTACATAGTTACAAAGATATGAACCTAGAAATGGTTTACTGTACAAGTTCTCTCAGGTTTTAGTACAGAATGTGACTATTCCCACAAGAAAAGATGTTAGCATATAATGCTAAACAGTTGATTTCAATGGCATATAAATTGTCAGTTACAAACTGTTTTACAAATTGTTTTACAGATCTTAAAACTGCTGTAAATGTTCACATATTCACTATTTTACACAGTGTTTAATATTTTGATACCAGTGAAACATGAAATAAAAGCATGTTTAACACCAAATAGCATTATGTATTCATTTCATTATAAAATGTTTTTTTATATTATTAAGTAATTTTCCTTAATAAATATGAGTACCTTTTGATTTATCTGCTTAAACGAAAAAACGATTATTCCACTAATAATGTTAAAATCATCATGTGTCTGGCTAAATATTTTAGGATGTTTTACATGATTTATTCAAGTAAATTCAACAAAAAAAATCAAGCCTTAAAAACTGCTTAAAAATAATATGTGCAATTTTGTTACCATATTTTTTTAAGTAGATAGCACATGAGATTTTTTACAGTGCATGGCACAAAGCAAGGTCCTCTTTTAAGAACTGGATGTTACTCAAGTTCATATGCATGAATAATAATGTACGCAGGGATGTACAGGAATCAGAAAGCACTTCAACCACACCTAGAGTAGTTATACCAACAAGGTGAGGAAAATTACTAGAGTTGTTAGGACAGTTTAAACGTCAAATGCCATTGTCAGAGCTTAATAAAAGCATGTTGTGTAAGCTGCCATTTGCGTCTGAACATGTTTTTGCCTCACACGCCCAGAAGGTATTGAATAATTGCCAACGTTATCTCAGACAAGACAAGTGCCGAGCTCTTTCATAAAAACTGTCATTTTAATGTGACTTCCATTTAATGTCGACTGTTAGTTTTGTTAAACTACCTGCTTTTAAAAATTACTACTGTATAAGCGCAGGACAGATTTGTGTCCAATGCTGGATTAGTCCCAAGTCTATCTTCATTAGATTTTACCAACTCCATTTGCTCTGGACTGAATGTCAGTGATTTTTTTTTATGCACAATGTGAACTAGTATTCAGTGAGTAATTCTTACATAATAGTGCTTACAATGTTCACTATTCTTGTCTCAAATTGATAGGCAAGGGACCACATTTATATGTGTTACATGTAAGTGGTCATGGTCACAAGGGCCCTAACTTTACTATTAGTAGTTGAATAGTGAAATAAGCCACTCAACCAGTTCTAAAGACCTCAACTCAGTCATGCAACCATGGTTACTTACCTTATTCAATTTTACAGATTCTTCAATTTCTTTAACCTTCTTTACTCGGTTCTTGATCATCTGCTGAACTGCTGCCTGTGTCTCCTTCAGCTTACACTGTTTCAGATAATGATGTTTTAGTACATAGCTTTGTACAAAAAATACCGATAAAATGTCTAAATGTCCACTTACTTTTTTTTCAACACTTTCCTTCTCAATAGAAACAGTGTTGTGATCTCTGTGCTCACCCTCAATGCAAAACTCACACACACTCTTCTGCTCATCTCTACAGAACAGCTCCAGGGGTCGCTCATGTTTCTGGCAGATGTAGTCCTCCAGGTTGTCTACAGGGTTGACCAGTTTGTGCCTTTTGAATTTTGCTGTTGTTTTATGAATCAGCAAATGAGTGCTGCAGAGAGACACCCCACAGTGGAGACAGGACTTTACAGCCTCCTCCTTCTCATTGGTGCACGAGTCGCATAGAACGATCTTGGTCATGGAGAGAAGCGGATCTGCGATGCTGTTGGATCTCACCTGAAATGGCTTCTTAAATGGAGCAGCCAGTTCAGAGATGAACGTATTCACGCGAAGCTCTGGCCTTTTGGGGAAATCCTCTTTGCAAAGTGGACACTGCCAGTGTGAACTGCTGTCCCAGTACTTTTTGAGACAGACCTTACAGTAGTTGTGTCCACATGGAGTAGAGACTGGGTCAGTGAACACATCGAGGCAGATGGAGCACAGGAGCTGGTCTTCAAATAAGAGACTACTGGAGTAGGCCATGGCTGATAGAAGGGACATGGATAGTGATTTGTAAACACGGTTGAAACATTTCCCAATTATTCATGCAAAGGGAACAGACCAAAATAAATGGAGAAGACTGTAAACTGTTTATACAGTAAACTTTATAGTAATCTACTGCCAGCAATGAGCAACCACAACTAATTTGCATTGTTTCAGCTGCTTTTATCCCTTAGTTAATTCCGACAATTAGATGAATAGCTGTTTTAACCATTTGTTGTCCATAATGTTAGATATCGCACAAGGTAATGCATTTTGTAGTATTTTAATGTAAACAAATGCATAGCTCATATCACCTAAACATTTACAGTATAATCTTGTAAAATGACAAATCAGTATTTTGCTGTAAAATGATTGTGATGAGCAACATCTAATTTTCACAGCGTAGCTTTGTGTAAGACACATGTAAAACCAGATTGCATTTGAGTTGAATGCACATTTGCACACACCCTGCACATGTATGGACATTTCACATCTACATGTTCATACACATTTGCACACTCCCTGGACATTTCTATTTCATTTCTGTACATTGCACATTTATGCACATTTATGCACATCTACACATTCATGCATATTTGTACACTCCCTGGACATTTCAATTTCAATTCAGATCTCTTTTTCACTGTACTTAGTGTAAATATACATCTAAAGTTTTCCATATTTGTGCAGTTTTTTTCTGTTATTGATAATCTTTCATTTTTTAAGGTCACATGCGGCATAAAAGCATTTCACTGCATATCATACTGTGTATGACTGTGTATGTGACAAATTAAATTTGAATTTAAATTTGAATAGAGCAAATGAGTGAAATATGACTGTACATACCACTAGGAAGATGCAAAGGCAATAAAGTGCCCCCTGGGTTCACTGTGCTTAAAGGAGTAATGCATTTTAACTATACTCCAGTCTACATTTAAACATAAAAGAATTAATCCAGTTCATTTTAAAAATACATCCGTTCCACAGGAAATAAAATACATTGTAAATTTACCTGTTGTAGGTTTAATCCCTCAAACATCCACTAGAGAAGCTTCACGTGGGGGAAATATGTTTTGGCGCCAACTACTTTTAACTTTCGTTTTGTCAGAAAGGAAATGAGAACTTCCTCCCACTGTCAGCTCTGAGTATAGGAGGCGTATCAAGAGCCTAAAGAAGTCTGAAACTTTATATTAGTTTACTTTCAGTAAAAATACTCTATATGCATTATTATTATTATTATTATTATTATTATTATTATTATTATTGTAGTTTTTATTATTATTATTATTATTATTATTATTATTGTTGTAGTTTTTATTATTATTATTATTATTGTTGTTGTTGTTGTTGTTTTTATTATTATTATTATTATTATTATTATTATTATTGTTGTAGTTTTTATTATTATTATTATTATTATTATTATTATTGTTGTTGTTGTTGTTGTTGTTTTTATTATTATTATTATTATTATTATTATTGTAGCTTTTTTATTATTATTGTTTTTATTATTATTATTATTATTATTATTATTATTATTGTAGTTTTGATTATTATTATTATTGTTTTTATTATTATTGTTGTTGTTGTTGTTTTTATTATTATTATTATTAGTAGTAGTAGTATAATTATTATTAGAGATGGGTGGGGATTAGTATTTTTCCACCATGATAAAGTCATGTTTAACTTAGTCACACCATTGACTGGCCACACCTCTGAACATCATATCTTTTATCTAAATTTTGTTAGTGTTGCAAAACTTTCATGTAACAATTTAGTTTTAGCTAACACTACTATTTTCCTATTGTTACCTTTTCTCTTATTCACTCTAAAAAGATGGTAAATATCTGTTTTGTTTTACACTATTAATACCATTTGCACTGCACTGTCACATTCATTCCACCCAAGTCTCTTGCTTTTTATGTACAAAGGTGTTCAAGTCAAAGCAGGACTTTGTGCAGACTACAGAACACAGTTACAAAAATAAAATAAATTGAAAAAATCCCTATTTATTTCTCTATATCTGCACTTATTCCAGCTTTCATTAGTGCTTGAATAAAATCAGGGAAGAAGTTTTTCTGAGCATGCCCGGAGGCACCATCTTACTGCCAGCTTCACATCTGAGATTAATAGTACTGTATGTACTGACACATACTGGCAGGCCGGAACAGCTTAACAGGGTGTACAGTTTGTGTACAGTTTGTCAGGGTTAAACAGAAGGTGTATAAAGTGGATATATATTTTTTATGTACAGTATGTGTTTAAATTTGTTACACTCTCTTACCATCTCAACTTCACTCTCTTCACCATTCTCTCTGTCTCTCACTTCCCTTTCTCTTTTCCTCATATTCTTTAGTTCAAAATGAAAGATGTGGGGAAAGAGGCAGAGGAAAGACAGCCATCCCTACAACACTGTGCAGAGAAGTACAATATGTTCACCACACAACAAATTCACATAACCATTATAAGTCATTGTAAATATAATGTAATTATCAAATTATATGTCTTTGTTATTAGGCACCATTTTCCAGTAACCACTAGATGGAGCCCATGTATAAAAAAATTAAAAATAAAAGAATAAATCCACAGCGACGACCAACTGTGTATACACGGCAACATTTATTTGCTTCTTTCCTCACTACTGTTATATAGATTAAAAACAATAATAAAAAAAAAAAAGTTCTAAAAGCACTGCTTTACTGCTAGCTGTGCCAAAATGCATACATCGCTAACAACGTTCAAGAATCGTAATTACATGTTTACCTACTGTATTTACACCTTTACACTAATACATTTTGTTCAATCTATTTAATGAACCGTCTGCCATTAAGCCCCTGGTGTTTTTCGATTGTGATGTAGACTTTTATTTGATGAATTGTGCTACTTATAGGATATTCCATTTTTTTTTTTATCATGTCATACATATGTGATCATGAGACAGATCTGAGTTATATACTGTTCCAGTAAATGGGTTTCTGATGAAACGGCAAAAGAATTAAATAATTGTGTAATATTATAAAATATTTTATTAGAATAATTAAATAATTAGAATTACATTTAAATTTGACATTTAATAAATAAATACAGTCATAAGATAAGGTGTGTGTCCAACTGTCAAACATGGTGGTGGAGGGGTTACTTCCTTTGCCAAAGGTGCTGGAAAACATTCAGTCGTTGAGAGAATACTATACCAGAATATTCTTAAAAAATAGAAAAATATTTGGTCATTTGTGCCGCAGTTTAAACTGGGGGAAATTATTTCAAGCACAGCATCAACAAATGACTAAAGAAGAAAAAGAAAAAAATAGATAAAGCTGAATCAATGTCCAGAATGAAAGCCTATGGAGGTGCTGTGACATGGTCTTTCCATAAACATCAATATATACGTATACTGTATATAGAGCTCTGTATAAACAAAAGCACTCATACATGAATGAGATAAAGCAATGCTGAGAAGCAAACTGAGACAAAAGTTATTAAAGATGCTGTGAACCACTGCAACCACTGTTACACTATTACATTTACATTTACATTTTTAGGCATTTGGCAGACGCTTTTATCCAAAGCGACTTACATTTTTTTTATTTTTTTTATTTTTTTTTTTTTTTTATATCTCATTACACATCTGAGCAGTTGAGGGTTAAGGGCCTTGCTCAAGGGCCCAACAGTGGCAACTTGGTGGTTGTGGGGTTTGAACCTGGGATCTTCCGAACCGTAGTCCAATGCCTTAACCACTGAGCTACACCTGACCCCTATTACAGGATTGTATTTTTAAACATCCGAGTTCTGAGTGTTTACTTATTGGGAAAGTGCCTACATATTGAAATCTTGCTTTTTCTTTCTTTCCAGAGATTATTTGTTTGTTAATAGAAGTTGGTCATTTTCTTTTGGAAAAATGTTGGGAAAATGGACTTTACAATTGTTCAGATGAATAAAGCTTAAAATTGCAGAAAGGCATACTTTCCTTTTTTTATGATTGTATCAAGTAATAACTTACACATATTCAGAAGAACAGGTTTCTGTTAGTCAGGACAGACAATACCTGATCATCTGGCCTCTCCACATGCCATCTCAGTCAAAAAGACAGACTGTTTGCATTTAAAATAAAATCAAAAAGAACATCAACACTCCTATTAATAAAAACATGTATAATACAGTTAATATTAATGCAATTGTACGAGCAAACATTAATACAATTTGTTTGCCAGTCAAAGTAGCACATAAAATGTAGAAACGTTTTAGATAATGATCGAAAAAACGTTCTCTGCATTACAATTACAGCTTACATTACAGTCTAGCTACGTTTTTAAGATGTTATGAAATACTGTATCCATAGGCCACATTACTGAATCTATTGAATTATTAGTCAAATGGTCTCACTATGTGTTAATGTTTATAAATAATTTATCTTTCCAATAAAAACATGTCAACATGTGTGTTACCTTTAAACAGACTAAAGTCTAAAATGTCAGGTAACAATAAACAGTATAAATTAATAAATACATTCAACCTATTAAATTAATTGTCATAAGTATTAAAATATAATGGGTATATATTTTCTACAGTGATTTCAGTTATTTCCCTTCTTCTTCTTCTTTGTCTTTCGGCTGTTCCCTTTCAGGGGTCGCCACAGCGAATCATCTGCCTCCATCTAACCCTATCCTCTGCATCCTCTCCTCTCACACCAACTAACTTCATGTCCTCTCTCACTGCATCCATAAATCTCCTCTTTGGTCTTCCTCTAGACCTCCTGCCTGGCAGTTCCAACCTCAGCATCCTTCTACCGATATAATTTCAGTTATTTTCCTATTTGTTTTTATACTTTTATGGGCCAGAAATTACGAAACTTGTCAATTATGTAGTAGTTAATTTTCTAATATTTACAGGATAAAATGTAATTAAATATATTTTAACCTAAAAAGCCAGTGTGCATTATCATGTGTGTTCTTCTTACCCTGTCAAGTTAGGACCAGGCTAAAAATAATGTTCAGTAGATGTGATGACCAGCGGCGCTGAGTTTTTACCACCATAATTAAGACATGGGCTAAAGAATGGATAAAGTTTCTCAGTGAATATCTGACCAGTGAAAGAATGAATATGAGTCTTGGCCTCAACATCGTAGAAGGAGATCAGACCTTCCTCATAATCCACAAAGATCCCAACCTTCTGAGGAGCGTGTTTCAGTGTCAGGGGGCTGAGGGTAGATTCACAAGCCTTATATTCAGTCTTATTCCTCAGCATAACAATCCAGTATCCATTCTTTGGACTGTATGTAATTTCCCCCTTCCTGTTAATGGATTCTCGAGCCAGTCCTAAATCCCACGCTGTTTTTCCTCTGACCTGCACATCATAGTAAAATCTTCCTGATGAGAATCCTTCCTTTCCCAGCACATTGACACAACGCTTGAATCTATTTGGATTATCAGAAACATGTTGTCCTTTGTTGCTATATTTCACTTGTTTCCTATTATTGGACAGGATAAGTTTAGCATTTGCTGTATCAGGATCCAAATTCACTTCCACTGGAAGAAAAAGCAAATGCTAAAATTATTCATATATTATAGTAAATACAAAGTATACACTGATCAGTCATAAGATGTGATGCAAAACTTCAATATTGTTTAGGTTCCCCTTGTGCCATCTGGGCGAGACTGGCCCCTCGTGGCATGACCCCAACAAAACCTCTGAGTGGTGCTGTGTTGTGTGATGGACATTGGCAGTGGATCATTTGAGTGTGTTGTCTAGTGGGGTGAGGCTCAGTGGATTAAACCTGTTTGTCCAATGTATACAGTGGCTTGCAAAAGTATTTGGCCCCCTTGAACTTTTCCACATTTTGTCACATTACAGCCACAAACATGAATCAATTTTATTGGAATTCCATGTGAAAGACCAATACAAAGTGGTGTACACGTGAGAAGTGGAACGAAAATCATACATGATTCCAAAAATTTTTTTACAAATAAGTGGGGTGTGCGTAATTATTCAGCTCCCTGAGTGAATACTTTGTAGAACCACCTTTTGCTGCAATTCCAGCTGCCAGTCTTTTAGGGTATGTCTCTACCAGCTTTGCACATCTAGAGACTGAAATCCTTGCCCATTCTTCTTTGCAAAACAGCTCCAGCTCAGTTAGATTAGATGGACAGAGTTTGTGAACAGCAGTTTTCAGATCTTGCCGCAGATTCTCGATTGGATTTAGATCTGGACTTTGACTGGGCCATTCTAACACATGGATATGTTTTGTTTTAAACCATTCCATTGTTGCCCTGGCTTTATGTTTAGGGTCGTTGTCCTGCTGGAAGGTGAACCTTCGCCCCAGTCTCAAGTCTTTTGCAGACTCCAAGAGGTTTTCTTCCAAGATTGCCCTGTATTTGGCTCCATCCATCTTCCCATCAACTCTTACCAGCTTCCCTGTCCCTGCTGAAGAGAAGCACCCCCAGAGCATGATGCTGCCACCACCATATTTGACAGTGGGGATGGTGTGTTCAGAGTGATGTGCAGTGTTAGTTTTCCACCACACATAGCGTTTTGCATTTTGGCCAAAAAGTTCCATTTTGATCTCATCTGACCAGAGCACCTTCTTCCACATGTTTGCTGTGCAAACGGGACTTCTTATGGTTTTCTGTTAACAATGGCTTTCTTCTTGCCACTCTTCCATAAAGGCCAACTTTGTGCAGTGCACGACTAATAGTTGTCCTATGGACAGATTCCCCCACCTGAGCTGTAGATCGCTGCAGCTCATCCAGAGTCACCATGGGCCTCTTGGCTGCATTTCTGATCAGTGCTCTCCTTGTTTGGCCTGTGAGTTTAGGTGGACGGCCTTGTCTTGGTAGGTTTACAGTTGTGCCATACTCCTTCCATTTCTGAATGATCGCTTGAACAGTGCTCCGTGGGATGTTCAAGGCTTTGGAAATCTCTTTGTAGCCTAAGCCTGCTTTAAATTTCTTTTTTAAACTATCCCTGACCTGTCTGGTGTGTTCTTTGGACTTCATGGTGTTGTTCCTCCCAATATTCTCTTAGACAACCTCTGAGGCCGTCACAGAGCAGCTGTATTTGTACTGACATTAGATTACACACAGGTGCACTCTACTCAGTCATTAGCATTCATCAGGCAATGTCTATGGGCAACTGACTGCACTCAGACCAAAGGGGGCTGAATAATTACGCACCCCACTTAGCAGTTATTTATTTGTAAAAAATGTTTGGAATCATGTATGATTTTCGTTCCACTTCTCGCGTGTACACCACTTTGTATTGGTCTTTCACGTGGAATTCCAATAAAATTGATTCATGTTTGTGGCTGTAATGTGAAAAGTTCAAGGGGGCCGAATACTTTTGCAAGCCACTGTATAATGGGTACTTAATCACATTGGGATCAGGCTGGGGTGGCAGTCTTGGGCTCTGTTGTGGATATTGTGCATACTCTTGATGTTTTTTGGTGATTTGTTTTTCATTGACTTTACTATGGAAGTTGTTGTTTGGAACCTGCAGGCATTGTTAAAGCTTGAGTGTTCATTATTCGGTCATTAGTTACCTGGCATAATACATTTTCATGTGTTAATGTTATGGGGTGTTAATGGCTGATCAATACCTGCATATTGTTGAAGTATTTTCAGTTCTGGTTGAGAGGAGGAAAAAAAATATATTACTCATCAGTCACTTAAAAAAATTAATGACAAACAGAATCAATACCTTTTATCATAAACATATATTACAACAATAAACGCTAACCCTAACCCTAGGTAGTTAAACTAGCCACCTAACAGCTATGATACTTGTATACACAATGAGTTCTTTTCAGATGCTCTATCCTGTTAAAACTAATATATTTGTTAAAATATTAAATGTCAAGATCCTTTATGCCAGGGTCCTCTGTGTACCTGCTGCTGAACTTTCCATCAGCTCTTGGGGGCTACATGTGATATTGCATTGCTGTGTAGGCAGAGTTTAAATGTCATTTTTCTTTATGTTACCTGTGTCTGAGTCTAATAACCTCTGGCCTGGTGCACCTGAAAAGTGCCCATACAATTTGTAAATGATGATGTCACTGGCATGATGACACGTTTTCACAAGATGGTCTGTCTGCCCATATCCATTATAAAGCTACATTTATAATACAGTATAAGTGGCAATTTGCAAGTTTTAACAATGCCACTTCCTACCTGGCATAAAACTACAAGTAGAGATTGGATTTTACACTGTTTTTACACAGTTTAGAATAAAAGTATCATAATGTTTGATGCAGACTCAAACACAACACTGCAAAAACTATCTCAAAACAACAACTTGGTAACCATTATTTAGGGAGTTTATGCCGATTAAGATACATTTACACAATTTACAACCACACCCATCGTCTGTTATGTTTCTAATAGAGTTTGGAAATGTTACTGGAGATTTGGACAGACATGACAGATTGTCACATATCTCTTAGTGTTTTAACGTTAGCTTTCATGGGTTAATTAATCATGGTTAATTAATCATGGGTTGCATATTAGCTTCAAAATTACTCGAATGTGGTGTCTGCACACCTTCCAAAATCTATGGTTTAACAAACCAGATCTCAGACTATAATCTTTTTCTTTTCCTTCTGGGGAAAGATAGGCATCACTTAAATCACCCTTTAAGTGAATTTACATTTAGAAAATGTCCCTCAGAAGATCATTGGATCTGTCATCCAGATCCAATGATCTTGGTTTCAAGAAGCAATGCCCTGTATGTATTTGATTTCAAATTATTAATCCTACTGAGTAAACATGAGAGCCAGGAAGCCATGTTGTGATGCAACATTATCACAAGTTTCATGCTGATCATGCTCAAGTATCTGAGCGGCGTGATCCAAGTGAATCCTACAGTGAATGAGTTGTCGAAAAAAACATAGCAGTGACTGTAATTTTCTGATGTGTATCACTACAGCACCACAGGCAGATTTTCAACTGGGCATTCTAGTCTGGCATACTTGCATAGTGATGTTCCAACCCTAGGTGGATCTCAAACATGAGATAAAGAGGACTTGTTAAAACACAGCACAGAGTCTTACTAATGGCGCAATTACTACAATAACTTACCAATCTCTGGAAGCTTTTTAATTTCCTCATTGAGAGACTCCTGAAGCTGACTCAGAGCTCTTCTCAGTGTTTCAACACTCAAATGAGGATTATTTCTGATTTTATTCCAGTTGTTGTTATGTAAAGGTCCATGCAGAAATGGATAAATCTACAATCCAACAAGAGAGAGGAGAAATACCTAAGCATGGTGATTGGCGTTATATTGTGTGTTGCATCAGTAATATTGAGCAAAGGCACTTTTCTAACCTGTAAGAACTTGAGATGATCCTGTGTATTTAAGAGCTGCTCCATCTCATTGTTTTTCATCTTTAGCTCAATGATTTCCTGCTCCAGCTCTCTAATGAACTGTTCTGCTTGCTGCTCCATAGCATTCTGTTTGTCTTCCATCAGTTTAAGCAGCTCCGCCTGACTTTCCTCAATACAGTGAATCAGAGCACTGAAAATCTTCATGCTCTCAGTTTTTTCCTTGTCTATGTGATTCTATCACATTAATATATAAACATATATTTTACTGTATATTCTTTTTGGCAAAGGATTCAATACTAGCTGGTAATAATGATAAAAAAAAAAAAAAGTCAGGGTTGTGTTTATGACGTGTAGATTTTACTCACATTATTGAGTTCGATAGACTGTTTAAGCTCCTCGATCTTTTCCTGTCGGTTTTGAATCATATTCTGAACATGTTTCTGTGTCTCCCACAGGTGAATCTAATACCATGTTACAACTTATTAGAATAGATTATTAATTACCCATTGTAAAAACAAAAAAAAAATTTGGAGTATATAAATGTCTCACCTTTTTCTCGTGACTTTCCTCCTCCATACGGACAGTGTTGTGAGTTTTATGGTCTCCACAAATACAGAACTGACACACACACATCTGGTCATCTCTACAGAACAGCTCCAGGGGTCTTTCATGCAGCTGGCAGATGTAGTCCTCCAGGTTTTCCACAGGCTCAATCAGTTTATGTGTTTGTAATTTCGCTGTGGTTTTATGGGGTATCAAATGAGTAATACAAAACGAAACCCCGCAATCCAGACAAGATCTTAGGGCTTCCTGCTTTTCCTTAGTGCAGGAGTCACAAAGAACCCCTTTAGGTTTCAGGACTGAAGTTTGATCTGCAATGCTGCTGGATTTTGCCGGAACTGACATCTTAAACTGGGCAATCAGTTCAGAAATAAAAGTATTTACACGCAGCTCTGGTCTTTTGGGGAACTCTGCTATGCACATTGGACACTGACATTTTGAACTTCTGTCCCAGAAGTCCTTGAGACAGGTCATACAGTAGTTGTGTCCACATGGAGTAGAGACTGGATCTGTGAACACATCCAGGCAGATGGAGCACAGGAGCTGCTCTTCATATAAGAGATTGTTTGAAGAAGCCATACTGTATCTAACAGATGAGACAAAGACAATATTTTAAACAAGTGCAAATCTCCCTATTGTACCATTTACAGAAATGTGCAAATTACGTTAAAAATAAATGTACACCAATACAAAGTGAATAACTTATTCATGTTCATAAAACCTCTCCTAAAACCTGTTTCTCTACCCACTTCTTGCAAGACGTGCATTCTCCAAATGGGATAGCCTCACCACTCCCATTGAAAAACAAATAAATACAAGTAAATGCTTTACTCTGTTTAATGAACTTTTAAGAGATGTAAAATTTCATTTAAGTTTAAGTGTTGCAGTCAATATTAGAAATGCCTTAAACATTTTGTAAAATAAAACCGATGACCTATTTTACCTCTCAGGCAGTGTGCCTTTTCTCCTGTTTGTTTTTCCTCCCTCGAAATGACTTACTCACTTCGATGAAATCTGCAGGTGCCTTATCTTGGAGATGGTGTTCTGATGGAGACACCTGTATTCTGATTAGAAACAAGTTATGCACTTCGTTATTGCCTAACCTGAGTGACGTCATGAGGTCACTCCCAGTGTTATTCTATTTTGCTTTGTTTATGTTTTAAAACAACATTTCCACCAGGTGGCAGACATCTACAGTATGCAGAGTGCTCCATAATACATCCATCCAGAACATTCAAGCACTGACTGATTTGTGATGGTTCAAGTGATGTTTACATATGACAATCATCAGACAATGAGGTCTGTGCGTCAGAGAGGTGGTTCTGTACTGTACGTATTCTCTGCCCAGTAAATTGATCTCATGGCACATACAGCACCAGAATGAGGTGTGATTAAAAACATGTGCTAGTTGCGTAAAAGTAGGTTGGATGTTTAAAATAAAAATGACGTGGTTATTGAGAAAACTATGTTCTGGCTCACAAATATTGTCAATAATTTTGCCCAGTCATTACTAATATTTGATTACTCTGCTGTTTCAATTTCAACATGCTTCAGTTTTCAACTGGTAATTCCCCTCTGACCAGTAAAACTCACGGAAAACATTCCATATGCTTGAAATATCAACTCATCAATATGTCGGCATTGGTAGTCCAGTTTACCTACAGTATAGTGAGGTTGTAAGTAGTTTGTTTTCCAGGTCACAAGCCTGGATGAATGCCAGATTATGTAAGACAGGCATCCAACATAAAACGTAAGCCAATCACTGTAGTGACGCCTCACACGAGCAGGTAAAATAACAACAACATCCTCTTAGGTTAATGAGCTACAGTACTATAACACTCCTAATGTAGTTCCGTCACGATTTATGAAGTGATGTCATTTCGACATGATTGCACATTTTTTTTAAGTTTTGTGTGTTTGTGTGTGTTTGTGTGTTTCCAGCACAAATCTTAAAATGCAACAGTTCAACAATGTGTTTTGAATGCATATACTTTTTATACAGTACATTTACACTCTTGACTCCATATTTATATAACTGGGTCACTTGGCTCCAACAAATATCCAGGACTTGCTAGCTGCATATCTTCCATGTCAAATGTGTACTGTATCTTCAAGTGTTTTGAGCTGAAAATGAGAGTGAAGTTTGGATTAGAGGAAGAGGATGCTTGATTGCCTTCTTAAGATGATTGATAGCTACAGTCCAGTTGGTGCACCATACTAAGATAAAGTAGATGAGTATGCTCTCGATGTAGTAGCAGTAAAAAGCATGGTACTTGAATGAGCTCACAAAATAGAGTCAATGCTGTGTCTTAATTGTCGGTGTTGTGGTGTTAATTGTATATGACACTGCTCATGAACCTGAAGCTTCAGATTCTCTCTAAATATTGGTGTGATGCTTGCACCTACCCATGGCTCCCACCAAAACAAAAAAAAAAAAAAACAGAAACTATGGTCAAATTAAAAACTCTGTAATTACCTCGCCAGTCAAAATTTTAATTTGTTCATGTTGAAATCATATTTTCTAAGACTTTATTTGCATTCTTTGCATATCTAGTGATCAGAATAATATGGCTGCTTCCAAATGGAAAACTAATGTCCTGATGTAAAGTCGATATAAAAAATCTATTAAAATAACAAATGAGACAAAGATAAGTATTTTTTTTTTTTTACTTTTTCAACCTGTAATGTGACCTGTACAATTCAACTGAAAAATAAAGTAAAAATTTAATTAAATAATGTGGGTGCATAAATATGTACTCCTTTAAACTAATACTTTGTTGAAGCTCCTTTTTATTTTATTACAGCACTGAAATAATTTATCTTGCAATTTAGCAATATACTGTTGTGCACAGTATGGCTAAAATGTTGCATGTGTGAGAAAGAGATCTATACTGTATATTTGACAGACAAAATGTAAGAGTAGTTACAGTAAGTGTGTGTGTGTGTGTGTGTCCTCTAGTCTCACTTTAGCTTCACACACATATGCACACACAGCACATGTGCGCACAAACAGACGCATATACACAGCGTGTGCGTGAACAAACACTAATGGAAACACTGTCAGGTTTGAATCTTCTTCTGACAGGTCTACATTATTGTCTGAAAACCTGTCTCACCAAGCTGGCTCTGTTACTTAAAAAAATAAAAAAAACTATTCCATATTTGCATATATTATAGATAGATTTGTATGCTATGTTTAAATGTCTCTTACCTTCTTTAGTCTAATCTCCTCTATAGAGACATTTCTGTGAGTGTTGTGGTCTCCTTTAGTGCTCCTTTAGTCTCCAGCAGCTGAAGCATGGTTAAAGTTTGTTAAAGAAACAGACAATAATCCAAAACTCACCAGCAAATCTAATCATCAGAATGGCTGAAAAATAAAATAATCAAAGTTCTGGATGGTCTAGTCAAAGCCAGACCTCAATTCAATTGAAATGCATTGGCGGTAACTTTAAAGAGCTGTGCATATGTACTGTAAGTGTCCGAAAACCTCAATGAATTGGAGTAATGTGTTAAAGAAGAATAGACCAAAAGTATGTGAGAGTCTGATAAAGTCATAAAGAAAATGCTTGTTTCAAGTTATTGCTGCCAAAGGGGCAGTAAAAAAAGGTGTAATAACTTTTACACATGACTGTATGTTTTCTCTCTTATTCATGTTTACCCTACTCATTGTATGTTATTTATTTGTCACAACTTATTTCCCTGATTTTTGTTATGCAATCTTATTTTTGACGTTTTTTAACAAATGGAGCAACATATCCTTTGGTTGGCCTAATTACGTCAAGCTTCTCCACCCAGTATTTGACATTTATGCTAAACTGGCTAAACCTGGATAAGCTGTGCAAGTCAAGCTAATCTAATGGTCGACTTGTACTGAGAATGTTAGGTGTGACTGTCAGATATGCAGTATGTTGTTACTGATTTTTAACAAATGGATTCCTTATGGAACCGTGTACTATAAATTGCAATACTAAATAATAGTGATAATTTATCTTCTATCACAAAACCGATACCTTCTGCACCACCAGCTAAGATGCATTAATGGGTCAACCCACACATGTCACGAATCCTGGGACCAAAGGATCCAAAGAATTTCCAGAAAATGCAGGCAAAACAAAGCATAATTATTTGATATAATCTATGCATAAAAATTATTAAAAATAATAAATAATAAGAAGGTATTATTATTATTATTTTATTATTATTATTATTATTATGTACACACAAACACACTAACAGAAACATTGCCTCATTGGGAAAATTAACAAGAAACATCATGCATATTGGATAATTAAAGAAACCAATTTATGCATATTTTTCCCAACTATACACAAGGCCTGAAGAAGTTTTATTGCATGCAGTTGGTCTTCAATAAATAGTGATTGTCTGTGACTCATTAGAAGAGCACACAGACTTTCCCTCTTGTAACCTCTCCCCATGCAACAAATATCTTAAACATTCGAGAAAAGCAATGTCAGGGGCCGCTAGGGGGCGTGAGGGATCCAAGTGCAGACAGGGTAAATGGGAGACAGTGGTGCTTGTGAACAGTGAAGCAGGCAGGGCAGTGATTAAATTCCGCGTTGCAAAATACCTTATGCAGGCAGGAGGCTTCGCCGAAATGCGGAAACACGGAGTACCAGCTCGTGACTGTGTCGAGATGGGGAGGCGATGCGTGTGACGCAAGCGTAGCGTAAACACGGAAGTGCGCGAGCCGGCGCGAGTGACAGCTGGGATCAATGCAGGCGCGTGCAGCGTGAGCTTGAGCTGTGGCGGCGCGCAGAGCGAGCGCATGCAGAGAGAGAGCTCCGCGATGAGATGCCGGTGTGGATGGAGGGGGAGAGAGCTCAGCGAGCCGCGAGGGCTAATCGTTGTCGTGAAGCAGGCAGAGGTCGAAGCCGGAGAGACGAGAGGGGGTCCGTGATCCAAGCTCGTAGTCGTAAACAGGTAAGAGGTCGGCAACATGAAATATCCAGAGTAAAGTATCCAAAAACGAGAGACAAAATCGTGGTCGGGGAAAACAAAGCGTGGTCAAGATCCAATAGACAATGAAGAAAAATCGCTGGAAGATTGGGCTAGTGAGGCACACAATAATCTGGCGACGAGGCAGTGTCAGGGTGTGGTTTAAATAGGTAACAGGGCTGATTACTAATAGCGTCCAGGTGTACAGGGAGGAGAGGGGGCGTGGTGCCATGCGAGAGTTGTTGACAAACATGGATCATGACGGAGCTGTGGCTTGGCGTGTCATGACAGTACCCTCCCCTCTATGAACGCCTCCAGGCGTTCTTGCAGGTGCTTCGGGGTGAAGTCTGTGGAAATCAGAGATTAGAGAACGGTCTAGGATAAACCTGGCGGGTACCCAACTCCTCTCTTCAGGGCCATAGCCTTCCCAGTCTACTAAGTACTGGAGGCCTCGCCCCCGGCGGCGAGACTTGAGGAGCTTGTGAACTGTGAAGGCTTCTCCCCCATCAATGAGTCGGGGGGGTGGGGGGGGCTGGGGGGGGGTGGACAATGGGCAGGAGACTAAACGACGAATCTGGGAAACATGAAATGTGGGGTTGATCCGGCGCATGGAGAGGGGTAGAGCAAGACGGACAGAGCATGGGTTTATGATTCGGGTGATGGGGAAGGGTCCGATGAATCTTGGTGAGAGCTTTCTGGACGTGGTCTTGAGTGGGAGGTCCCGTGTAGACAGCATGACCCTTTGGCCGATACGGTAGTTGGGAGCTGGTGACCGATGACGATTTGCCTGGCGTTGAAAAGTGCTTACAGTGCGTAGGAGCTGCTGCCGGGCGTGTTGCCATGTTCTTTTGCAGCGACGGACAAAGGTTTGGGCTGAGGGTACTGCTACTTCCTTTTCTTGGACCGGGAAGAGGGGTGGTTGATACCCTAGACAGCAGTGGAAAGGGGACATGCCTGTCGAGGAGGTAGGGAGCGAGTTGTGGGCGTACTCGACCCATGGTAGGAAACGACTCCAGGAGGATGGATCCCGCGAGGCCATGCATCTTAAGGATTTCTCCAACTCTTGGTTCACTCGTTCTGTTTGACCGTTGGTTTGGGGATGAAATCCGGATGAGAGGCTGGGGTTGGCGCCGACAAGGTTACAAAAGGCCTTCCAGAACTGGGCAGAAAACTGAGGACCCCTGTCTGAGACAATGTCGACGGGAAGTCCGTGAAGTCGAAAGACATGATTAATTAGGAGTTCGGCTGTTTCCTTGGCCGATGGGAGTTTGGATAGTGGGATGAAATGCGCCGATTTGGAAAAGCGGTCCACGATAGTTAATATGCACGTGTTATTTTGGGAAGGAGGCAGGCCAGTGACGAAGTCGATGGAGATGTGTGACCAGGGGCGGTGAGGGATGGGGAGGGGTCTAAGGAGACCCTCAGGGGAGCGGTTGGTTGTTTTATTTCTGGTACAGGTGTCGCAGGAAGCCACAAGGCTCTTGACATCTTCTTTCATGGTGGACCACCAAAAACGTTGGCGTAGGAGGGAGAGCGTACGTGCGGCCCCAGGGTGGCAAGCCAGTCTGGAGCTGTGGGCCCAGTCAAGCACCTGTGGTCTCACAGAAGCTGGGACGAAGAGCTTGTTGGGTGGAACGGTGCTTGGGCCGGGTTCTCGTTCGAGGGTCTGTTGAACCAGACGTTCCACGTTGAATTGGAGCATTGCTACCAGGCAGTGAGGAGGAAGAATCACCTCCGTTATGGATGAATCCTGAGGGGTGGAGAATTGTCGGGAGAGGGCATCAGGCTTGATGTTCTTGGAGCCAGGGCGATATGACAGTGTGAATCGGAAACGGGAGAAAAATAGTGACCATCGTGCTTGGCGTGAGTTAAGTCTCTTCGCTGTCTTCAAGTACTCCAGGTTTTTATGGTCGGTCCATACGAGGAAGGGGTGGTCCGCCCCTTCTAGCCAGTGTCTCCATTCTTCCAAGGCCAACTTGACCGCCAAGAGTTCACGGTCCCCAATACCGTAATTGCGTTCAGCAGGTGTGAGTCGGCGGGAGAAGAAGGAGCATGGGTGGATTTTAGCATCCTTTGTGGATCTCTGGGACAGGACGGCGCCTACTCCAGTCTCAGACGCGTCTACTTCCACGATAAACTGGAGGGAGGGTTCGGGAAAAATAAGGATGGGTGCCGTAGTGAAGCGGGACTTGAGATCCTTGAAGGCTATGTCAGCCTGGGGGTTCCATCGGAATGGGATCTTGGAGGACGTAAGTGTCGTGAGTGGGGTTGCCACCATGCTGTAGCTTCGAATAAAACGTCGATAGAAGTTTGCGAATCCCAAGAACCGCTGGAGTTCGCGTCTTGAGGTCGGTACTGGCCAGTCCGTGACTGCCTTCACCTTGGTGGGGTCCATCTGGATGCCTGCAGGGGAAATGAAGTATCCTAGAAAGGACGTGGAGGTACAATGAAATTCACATTTCTCTGCCTTGATGTAGAGCTTATTCTCCAGGAGCCGTTGCAGGACCTGGCGCACATGGAGCTTGTGTTCCCTCACCGAACGTGAAAAAATCAGGATATCATCCAGATAAGCGAAGACGAAAACATTAAGAAAGTCTCTGAGGACATCATTGATTAGGGCCTGGAATACTGCCGGCGCGTTGGTTAGGCCGAATGGGACCACTAGGTACTCATAATGGCCGGTAGGTGTGTTAAAGGCGGTCTTCCATTCGTCGCCCTCCCGTATCCTGACAAGGTGGTAGGCGTTCCTTAAATCTAACTTAGTATAGATGCGGGCGTCCTGGAGAAGTTCAAAGGCCGACGACATCAAGGGGAGAGGGTAACGGTTCTTAATCGTGATCTCGTTCAACCCCCTATAATCGATACAGGGTCTGAGGGACTTATCCTTCTTTTCAACGAAGAAAAACCCAGCCCCTGCTGGTGAAGAGGATGGGCGGATGATCCCAGCTGCAAGTGATTCCTTTATATACTGTTCCATTGCCTCTCTCTCGGGGCGGGAGAGGGAGTACAGTCGCCCCTTAGGTGGTGAGGTGCCTGGGAGGAGGTCGATAGCACAGTCATAGGGGCGATGCGGGGGTAGGGAGGTGGCCCGTGATTTGCTAAACACCTGCCGAAGGTCATGATAGTCCGTGGGTAACTTGGTTAGGTCGGGAGTTTCCTCTTGTGGCGTGGGTAAACTTCGGCCCATATGTGCTGAACGTAAGCATGAAGAGAGGCAGGTGGGACTCCAGTCCAGGACTCTCCTTTTAATCCAGTCGATGTGCGGGTTGTGTAGTCTTAGCCAAGGGAGGCCCAGAACGATGGGTGCATGGGAATTTTGAACGGTTAGGAAGGTAATCGTTTCAGTGTGATTGCCTGAAAACTGCAGGGTCACGGGGTTGGTGCGATGAGTGATGGGGGAGAGTCTGCTCCCATCAAGAGCCTGAACCGTAAAGGGTTGATGCAGGGGCGTGAGGGGGATCTTGAAGTTTGAAACAATGGAGGAAGAAATTAGATTCTGATCAGCCCCGGAGTCCACTAGTGCGTACGTGGCATAGGATTGGTCGCCGTGGGTCAGAGTTACGGAGAAGCATGATCGCTGGTCCGGGGAAGAAACAGATGCTGGGCCCCCCTGCATCCCCAGAACTACGGGGGGGCCTAGCCTTTTAGTGGACAGGATCGCACAACATGGCCGACCTGGCCACAGTAGAAACAGGCGCCCTCATTTCTACGGCGCTGACGCTCCTCCGGCGAGATGCGTGCACGGCCTATCTGCATGGGCTCAGGGGGTGGCTGGGGTGTGGCCAGGGTGAGTGTTGGGGTGCGTGGTTCGCGATAAGGCTGCTGCTCCTTTCGGCGTGCCCGTTTACGGTCATCAATGCGGGTCGTTAAGTCGATGAGTCCTTGTAAGTTCGAGGGCAGCTCCCGGGCCGCCAGCTCGTCCTTAATTGGGTCTGAGAGCCCATGAAAAAAGCAGTCGAAGAGGGCCCTCTCGTCCCAGTCGCAAGAGGGAGCCAGGGTCCGAAATTCGATGGCATAATCAGAAACGGAACGAATTCCTTGACGTAGCTGAAGGATGTGATCAGCCGCTTGATGTCCCGTAAAGGAGCGGTCAAAGACCTTCCTCATTTCATCCGTGAAGGTCCTATAGGCGAAGCAGCACGGGACTTGGGCATCCCACAATGCCGTCCCCCACTCTCTCGCCTTTCCTGACAGGAGGGTGATGATGTAGGCCACCTTGGAACGCTCCGTGGGAAATGATGTGGCCTGTAGTTCCAGGACGAGAGAGCATTGAGACAAAAAGGAGCGGCAGGTGGCTGGATCTCCATCATAGGTGGGCGGTGCTGGCAGGCGGGGCTCTAGGCCAGGCGAGAGTGTTGGAGGGAGGGGCTGAGGAGTGTGTGCAGGAGGTTGTAGGTTCCCAACCTGAGCGGAGAGAGACTGCAGTGTTTCCGTGATGCTTTGAAGTGAGCTCGTGATCTGTCTTATTTCCTGCTGGTGGGCGCCTAAGAGTACTCCTTGACTCTCTAATGCTCCTCTCAGGTGAGCTGCCTCTGCTGGATCCATTTTAGTATGGCCAGATTATTCTGTCAGGGGCCGCTAGGGGGCGTGAGGGATCCAAGTGCAGACAGGGTAAATGGGAGACAGTGGTGCTTGTGAACAGTGAAGCAGGCAGGGCAGTGATTAAATTCCGCGTTGCAAAATACCTTATGCAGGCAGGAGGCTTCGCCGAAATGCGGAAACACGGAGTACCAGCTCGTGACTGTGTCGAGATGGGGAGGCGATGCGTGTGACGCAAGCGTAGCGTAAACACGGAAGTGCGCGAGCCGGCGCGAGTGACAGCTGGGATCAATGCAGGCGCGTGCAGCGTGAGCTTGAGCTGTGGCGGCGCGCAGAGCGAGCGCATGCAGAGAGAGAGCTCCGCGATGAGATGCCGGTGTGGATGGAGGGGGAGAGAGCTCAGCGAGCCGCGAGGGCTAATCGTTGTCGTGAAGCAGGCAGAGGTCGAAGCCGGAGAGACGAGAGGGGGTCCGTGATCCAAGCTCGTAGTCGTAAACAGGTAAGAGGTCGGCAACATGAAATATCCAGAGTAAAGTATCCAAAAACGAGAGACAAAATCGTGGTCGGGGAAAACAAAGCGTGGTCAAGATCCAATAGACAATGAAGAAAAATCGCTGGAAGATTGGGCTAGTGAGGCACACAATAATCTGGCGACGAGGCAGTGTCAGGGTGTGGTTTAAATAGGTAACAGGGCTGATTACTAATAGCGTCCAGGTGTACAGGGAGGAGAGGGGGCGTGGTGCCATGCGAGAGTTGTTGACAAACATGGATCATGACGGAGCTGTGGCTTGGCGTGTCATGACAAGCAAACTTTCTCACAGAATATTATGTATATTTATATACCTTACATACAAACGCCTCACAAGAGACTTAATCTCTTTGCAGTGAGTATGGGAGGGTTTCACAACTCCAACTTGAGACACTACACTCCTTTACTTACTTTACTCCTTATAAAGGTACAATTCATTCATCTATTCACCTTCTATACCATTTATCCTGTACATGATCGTGAAGACTTGGAGCCTATTTACATTTACATTTAGGCATTTGGCAGATCTTATCCAGAGCGACCTACATTTTTATCTCATTACACATCTGAGCAGTTGAGGGTTAAGGGCCTTGCTCAAGGGCCCAACAGTGGCAACTTGGTGGTTGTGGGGTTTGAAGCTGGGATCTTCTGAACCGTAGTCCAATGCCTTAACCACTGAGCTACCCCTGGCCCCATCAAAGTCAGATGAAGGTTTCTACCACTGTAAACACTCAGAAAAAGGAGAGTCACCAAAAAGCTGGGTCTCAACTTAGAGGTGAGCACTCACATAAAACTTTAATATTTATTTAAAGGCTGTGTAAAATATAATTTATTTAAAATTTAAATGTTATTTGTCACATACTGTAAACAACCATACACAGTATGATATGCAGTGAAATGCTTATATGCCTGCCTGGGATCTAAAAGAAGGAAGGGTTTATTTGCAAGAAATATATTGCACTAGAGAACAATTACATTTAAAAATAGAATATTTAAATAGAGAAATAAGCATATGAAATAAAAGAATAATATACAAATGTAAAAAATGTGCAAGGTTGCTACATAAAATAATAAGAATAGAAGTGTTTGAGGTAGTAACTGTATAAATTGTACAGGATAAATGAAATCACAGCTGAGTGCAGTTAGTCCTCATTTGTGTGGAAAATAAGCAGACACGAGCAGAAAAGGTGCAACATGTTGCAATGTGCAAATTTGAAACTTGATGAGTAGTGTACTCCATCCTGAGGGCTTGGATAGCCTGCAGGAAAAACATTCTCCTGAGTCTCTCTGTGTTGGCCTTCAAGGAGAAAAAACACTTTCCTGACTGCAACAGAGAGAACAGTCCATTGTTGGGGTAGCTGATGTCCTGCATGATCTTCCTGACCTTGGTCCAGCACTGCTTGCTGTAGAGTGACTGCAGCCCTGACCCTGACCTTGGTGCAGATGCGCCAGCTGATCACACCACCCTCTGTCCTGCATGGTGTTCTTCCCAAACCAGGTTGTGATGTTTCCCATCAGGATGCTCTCTATGGTGTAGGAGAAAAAAATTTCATCACCTTGCCGGATAGTCTAAAGTCTCTCAAGTGTCTGAGATGGTAGAGGCGTTGCCGGGTCTCTTTCACCACAGTGTTGATGTGACAGGACCATGAGTGGTCTTGCGTGATGTGAACATTGAGGTACAGGAAGCATCTACTCTCTTTACTGGGCTCTTGTTTATGACAGGGGTCTGGTATTTTCTCTCCTGCTTTGTACTGATGTCCACTATCAGCTCCTTTGTCTGGCTGATATTTAAGAGGGTGTTGTTCCTATGGCACCAGTTCTCCAGATTTCTAATCTCCTCCAGGTCTCATTGTGGTCAGAGATCAGGCCCATTACAACAATGTCATCAGCAAACTTGTGGAGCTAGTAGTGGCCACGCAGTCATGCATGTACAATGAGTACAGCAAAGGGCTCAGAACACGCTGAGGGGCTCCAGTGCTGAAGGTGAGGGAGGCGGAGACATGTTCGTCCACCCATATTGCCTGTGGACTGCCAGTTAGGAAGTTGGAGATCCACTGACACAGAGATGAGTCCCAGGTGCTCCAGCTTGGTGGTGAGTGTGGAGGGAATTATAGTATTAAACAATCAACTGTAGTCAACAGTATTATAACATAATTCCCCATATAGTGTCCAGGTAACTGAGTGATTTGTGAAGGCATCATCAGTCAGGCAGTTTGGATGGTAAGCAAATTGTAATGTTTCAAGTGTGTCAGGTAGTAAGAAGAGATAATGAAGTTGCTGACCATCTTTTCAAAGCACTACATCACAACTGAGGTCAGGGCTATAGGATTAAGCTAAAACATGACAACATTTCAGCATAAATAACAATATTATAAATATTATTTTATTTTTGTCAGGTTCTTCATATGTAGAAGCTCCATTCTCAGTGCTCATGCTGATCAGTAGTGTAGTGACGGCCTCTCCGTATCTTCTGGTGACCATCATTCTGCTGGTCAAATGTTACAGAGCTCGAGGTGAGAACTCTTTCATATGTCTTTTTATTTCACATAACAAGCACATTAACATTGATCAGAAAAACATTTTCTCTTTACAAAAGGGGTAAATGTTTTCCACAATGTACAGTAACATGTACATGTTTGTATACCATGAACTACACTGTTAAAAAGTGGGACTGGGCTTAATTACCAATTGTTACATTAATATTAGTACATAATAAAGTTTACTTACTGCATTCTGGAGTCAAATTAAGCTGATTTAAACAAATCCTGATTATTTATTAATTCCATTTCAAGTTAATTTTTTTTTTTTTTTTCAGTTTAAAATCAGTGAGGAAAAAATGGGGAAATTTTAATGTATTTTTTCTGGCCGTGTCAAAGTAAAAATGTTTTGTAAATTTTACTCATTTAGAGAGACTAGGTTCTACTGTCACGCAATTTCCGCCCAAGTTTTTACCTCCAGACGAGGTGCCACATGCTGCAGGATCTGCATTTTTCTTAATGGGAGATATTTTTAGTTAGTGATGTGAATGTACAAATAATTTTGTAGCAGATATTTTTTTTTAACAGACAGTTGTGAAATATACAATTTGTATAGTGTGGTTAAATTCAGTTAAGCTATTTCCTCTCAGTCTGCTCTAAAGTAAAGACGTCCTCTCAGTCGGCTCTGTTTGTATTTGGCTAAAAGTCGGGCTCAGCATGGTAGCTAGTTCAGTGTGTAAATTTTATTACAATGTGTGTTATATAGTTTATAATATTCTTTAAAGAGGCAGTTGGGCTAGTCAATGTTTCAGTGTTAGCGTTAGCTTCCCCTCCCCCACTTTAACAAGTGATTAGCTGACCTTGACACTGACCTTGACACTGAGTGTCTGACTGCAGCAGGTAACTGTTGCTCTAGCGGTGAGGAATTAACTTAAAGATTTACCTTTTGTGTTTAGAATTGAGCTCAATATAAAGTATTAAATTAAAGAGGACACGTGTAGTAACAGAATATTGTATGTTTCTTTATGATGGATATGACCCACCTTTATAACAGTCTCATAATGCTGTTTGCTAGTTTTAATGTTAAAATAAAAACTCTTGATGTTTCAGATGAAACATATTTGGCAGTATATATTTTTTTCATACACAAAGTTACAGTTACTGTCCATTTTACCAGCTTCTGGTGCTGCACTTAAAAAAATAAATGCAGTGCAAATAAATGTCAATGTTACAAATGTTAAATGCTATTCCTGTTGTTTTTATGTTAACCAGCACAAGCATTTAAATAACTTAGAAATATTCAAATTGTTTCAATGAAGTGAAATCCAATATTTTTGAGTAGATTTGATTTATAATTTAACTGTATTTAGGTCCAGATGAAGATTTATCTGTAAAAGTAAAATCAGGTTCACTTAAATATTTAATTAAAGTTAGTCAATTTCTCTCAAATATTCAATAAAAATAAATCAATCTCCTCCAGATTTCTCTCAGATATTCATTGAATGTAACATTTTTTTAGTAAATGTGAAACTTACTTTAATTTACAATTAAATATATATTTTGTCTTGAATTTAAATAATTTATTCTATGTTTCCTACTCATTATTATAGTAGTAAATTTTACTTAAATATATTAGGTGTCACTTTGTTGCCATAATTTTTTTAAGTAAACCCTAGGTCAGATTTTTTACAGTGTACACTCTAAAAAATGCTGGGTTGTTTTTTCTACCCAAACGCTGGGTTGCCGCTGTTGGGTCATTTTTCTGGGTTATTTTCAGAGAGTTGGGTAGTTTTTGTGTAACCCAGCTGCTGGGTTGAAGTTTGCTCGGCCCCTCCCCCAAAATTCACCGGTGGATTCAGCGGCTGTCACTCAGCTTCGTGTCTCTTGAGCTCCCACACCGCTGATGACGGTTCATCCTCCTCGGACATTTAAGGGAAAATGGCGTTAAATACAAGGTCTGTATTCACATGTTCACTCACCTAATTCACATATGACTGAAAAATTATTACTATATGTAACATTTATTACTGCTACCGTGTTAAGGTTACACACAAACTTTCCGGCTGGTCTGAGGTACTGGATGATAATTTAGCTGAGAATAGCTGCTAGCCATAAACCCCACCTGTGTATGAAAGAAACGGCTAAGATGTCTGAGCTTTTTAGCTTTCTCTGTAGAATGTTTGCAGGGTTACGAAGATGGTGAAGTGATGAATGAATGCTAAACTGTTAACTGTAGTGTTAGCATGACGCAGCCATTTAGTTAGTTTGCTAGCATTAGCAACCACTTTAGAACTTTATTAATCTCACTGCTTGAGACAATAAAATGCTGGTGTTTTACAAAACACTGACCCTCTCACAAATATACAGACCTGTTAACCCTCCCGTTTTTCACTAGCTAGTAATTTACTCTGCGGTCAAATTTCTCCTGCGTTTCTCCCGAGTTATAACAATATTTTACACCTTTCCCCCTTTGGCAAGTATGCTAATGTATCACCAGTAATAGCATGTAAGCTAACCAGGTAGCTCTCTTTAACCAAAGTTAAATTAACTATCAGTCAGCGCGCCAACTACAGGAAAAAGTACCACAGCTGTACAGATAACTACTAGATGGAAGTGGTAATATTTTGGTGATTGTAATGTACCAGTATGACACCAGCTATGACATTTTTTCGGTAATTAGCTTAAAATCAATGCAGACCACAATATCAACTAGTCTGACATAAAGAGCTGTATCCTAAAAGCCATGCTTATTTTGCTGTTTTATTTTTGGTAGTAGCTGTCTCCATGTTTTTGTTTTAGGTTACCTATACCCTATCTTAATGGGCAGCTTTGTAATTTTTTAGTATCAATCCTATTTCACACTAAATTAATAGTCTTATTCAGTTTCATCTTTGCTATTCAACAAAATTTTAACTTTTTCATTTCTTTCTTTCTAAGGTTGGAACCAACATTGTGGCTGAAGTGTCGAGGCCGTACCCCTACATCCTGACGTTGGGAGATAATGACCAGCGCTGCTCTCAGTAATGTTGTAATGTTGCTATGAAATAGCGAGGCCTACCTGAAAAGTCATAGTGTTTGTATGTTAAAATGAGACCAGGGCTGGATAGTTTTGTTCTGCAGAAAAGATATCTGAAGTCACAGAGAGATCCTGCTCTGTAGAAGCTGCCTCCGTCTATTTGTGCAATTACTCCATTCTGCCCTTATCAGTAATAGTATAGTAATGATGTCACTGTTGATTATCTGTTCTTGTGCTTTTGAAAAATAAATTTTTTTTCCAAGAACATGTAATAGGATGTTGTTTATTGCATATATGTATGTTTTTTTTGTACAGATTCACTGTAAAACATGAAAATAATAATAATCCATCTTGCTGGGTTAAACAAATAACCCATCTTGCTGGGTTAAATTAACCCAGCATTTAGTTAGTCCTATATTTACCCAGCAGCTGGGTTAAAAACAACCCAGAGTGGGTTGTTTTTAACCCAGCATTTTTTAGGGTGTAGAAATGCAAACCAGCCTTGCTTACATCTGGCCACTCAGTCATTAAAAAAGAAGAAGAACAACAAAAATTTTATGATAGCAGTAAAAAAAAAATCATAGCAATAATAATAACTACATAAAAATAAAACCTTGCATGGAACTTGTTGACCACTAGGTGGAGTAATAACTCTAGAATCAAAGTGGCAAAAATTACCAAATGAGTCGGATCCCAGCGATAAGACCAGAAAATCCACTACAGAAATCCAGACAGGCCATGAGGTCATTGACTTTGGAAGTGTCCCGACCCCTGCACCCTGCAATGTGAGGATTGAAGATAGTGGTCTATCCAGATACAGATCCACTTTACCAAACATCTTGATTTTCCATGCAACAAAGTCAACCAACAATTGTGAACAGGACTAAGTGTATGCATGCTAACAAACAACAAATATGAGACAGAGACAAACAGACAGATCAGTAGACCAACCCTGATGCTCTCTCTCTCTCTCTCTCTCTCTCTCTCTAATGCCTCTTTTCCACTGCATAGAACGACACGACACAGTTCAGTTCAAGACCACAGGAAGTGTCAAGGCTTGAACTTTTCAGTCATTGGAGAAACTGGATGGTGCTGAAACCACAACGCTCTGTGAGTTCTCTTCGTGTCTTCATTAGCGTGAGTGGTGTGGTATAAAGTTGTTCATCTGAGATTATTGTATGGTACTGCAGCAGCTAAGGAATATTGAAACACAGGGTTTAAATAATTCGATGAGTGTAAATGAGTCTGTACTGTTGGAATCAGCACTTGATCTTCTGTTTCCTGTTATCTGCTGCTCAGAAAGAAAATGACTGCATGGTGTTTGTACACTCGTTATTACAACTCATAGAGGTGAGTAAGTGAAATGTCTTTCTGGAATCAGGAGCCTGCAGTTTACTTCATATGTGTGAAAGGACTTCATGGAAAAAATGGCCATCACTGTAATGTTATCGTACAGATATTGATTGATTTACTTCGGTTTCTTATTAATGGTCTGTTGATTTATTGTGTTTCCAGCTATTTTGGAATTGTACAGCACTTTGGTCAACTGTGTAGATTTTAAATGCGCTTAATAAACAAAATTGACTTTGACACTGATAATGAACATAATGGCTTAGTGTAAATAGTTTTGCGTTCATATTTAGTATATATTACTAATACTGGCAATTTAGATGAACTTGTAGACAAGGCAAGATTGTACTGATTAAAGGAACAGCACAGATTTATTATTTTGTATTTGCTGTGTAACAGAGAGACCAGAGGCAGTACTGAGTGTATCTCCACAGAGCTGGGTAACTGAAGGAGACTCAGTGACTCTAATCTGTGAGGTTACAGACTCCTCTACAAACTGGACGTTCGCTTGATACATCCGGGATGAACTGACACATCATCGTGCTAATTATGATGTGGCTAAGTCAGTTCTTCGAGCCACCTGTTGTTGATGATTAGTATGGCCGGATTGAGTTGTCTAGGATTATTGCGCATTCATGTGTTGGTTTAAAAGGCGATATGCGTCAACAGTAGAAGCACTGATCACAAGCCCTTCGATTGGTTGACGAAATGGCAAAAGAGCGGCTCAATTTTTTTGTAACATGAGCTGAAATGAATCCCCCCCACCACCACCATGGATTGTCCTGCCTACATAATCGCTATCAAATATTATATTAGAACATAAATTCATAGGTTAATGGATTACAAATTACATGAGACAATAAAATAAAATACGCAATATGAAAATAAATATGATGTATATGAAAAAAATTTAAATATATATATTTTTCCAAATACAACATGTATACTTTTATATTGTTTATTTTAATGATAAAATTAGTTTCATCCATTTTTTATTATAAAACTATTTATTTTTATTATATATAAATATTTATTTGCATATTCATGACAAACCCCTAAAAATAAATGTGTTACACAATAAACATTATACAAGAATTTGTATTAATGGTCTTGACAGCTGTCTCGTGCCTAGAGTTTATTATAACAGTAATATTATATATGATAATAATAGAATAGAAAGTTACATATTATTAGACACACACGGCGATATACAAATGATGACCACAGCCACACACACACACATGTATACACATACTGTATGTTTAAATACACCCATCTACTTATATATATATCATATATGCAAGATACTTTTCTTTTCCCACGAGAGTCAGTACGCGTGCGCGTTCTTTTTAAACGAATCTTTAACGTGACTCAGATGAACGAGAGTGATTCGTTCAGTTTCTACTGGGCGCGCATGCGCAAAGCACCGCAAAACCCCCGGTAGGTTATGTACAGTACAGGAAAGAGAACTGAACGATTCTTTCTCAATGACTCTTCAAGTCCCGGAGTCGTTCGTTCATTTGTCACGTGACTCCCATAGCCGCTATGCAGTAGTGATGGGAAGTTTTGAATCATTTCAGTGACTCGGCACTAAAAATGATTCAAACTTCCCATCACTACGCTCAGTAGCATAGTATGCTGCGTCTGAGGTTTAGTTCTTAGCTTGCAAAATACGGAGAGATTCTCACACAGGAAAAACGCAGAAACGGGGAGAAAACAGACATGTTACAGGTGTGGGCCACCGTAGTCACACCACCACCACACTTCCTTTCATGTGTCTTCAAACCGATAACGGAAGCAGAGTAACTGAAAGGGGGACCCTAAAACACACAGCGGCTTTCAGGAGCTTCTTATTGAGAAACTATGCCTCCTAAAAGCAGTAAGTCATTATTATTATTTTATATAGAAGTGGAGTTAACTTGTGCTAAATCAGGTGTAATGTGTCTTCCAGGAATGGTGTGTGTTGGTGTGACTCTCCTGATTCTCCACCACTTTATAGAAACTCGATCAGGTATGAAATGTGTGTGTGTGTGTGTGTGTGTGTGTGTGTTAATGCATCCTGAGCTCATGTCGTTCTGTAAGTTTGTTCTATACGCTGGTTTACTTATTTCTGGTCCTGCAGTTAGTCTTAATGCTGAAACACTACATGACTGTAGAGACAATTTTGCCAGAGGTGGAAAGTAATGAATTACATTTACTTGCGTTACTGTAATTGAGTAGATTTTTTGTGTACTTCTACTTTTTAAAGTAGTTTTTAAAATCTGTAATTTTACTTTTACTTAAGTATGTTTTGTTTAAAGTATTGTACTTCACTACATTTTAAATCGTATTCGCTACTGAGTTAAAAATAAATGAATGAAAATGAAAAATAATACAACGGGGAAGGAAAAAAATTGCACCCCGGAAACCACTGCGCTGATGGATTGATGGAGAACAAGCGCGCTAAATTCACAAGAACGACGGAGACGGACAAAGCAGAGGTCAGTGATGCAGACACAGCTAAAAGTGAAATGCCAATAAATACTTACGAAGCAAACCCCTGGTCATATTTAAGCGACTACTTTGATTTCAAGCACAACAAAGGGAACAGATGTATTATGTAAGGGTGTTCCATTAAAAAAAAATTTAACTCGGTAACTTTTACTCTGAGTAGATTTTTATAAGGGTAACTTTACTTGTACTTCAGTAAAAGTTCACTGAAGTAACAGTACTTTTACTTGACTACAAAATTTTAGTACTCTTTCCACCTCTGAATTTTGCATATGTTCAATCTGCACCAGTCAGCACACGTCAGGTCCAGTTGGCGTGGCAAGGTGGCCCAGAAATCTATAAGTGTACACTGCTCACCGACTCGTCCTTGAATGTGCACCGCATCGCAGTGAAGTTGGTTTTATTTTGGAAATTTGAGATTCCCTCTTCTGTTTCTAAACAAATAATCACTCAAAAATGCCAACACATGTATTTTCTTACTCTGGACTGGACAGAGAACCTGGTGAAACTGAATATATTTTCTTATATTTTCCCCAGTTAAACTAAAAGGCTGTGTAAAAATTGCATGCCCTAGACAACCGTTTAAGATTCGACCAAGATTACAGAAGTTCACTTATCAGCATATCAGATATACTCCATTTTTAAATGTGATCTCACATCGACACTTCAAGTGTCAAAACTGCAGCATTTTTTTTACACATGCAGTACATATGCAGGAAACACAGTGATTTGGACGAAAACACTGCATTTTTATCTTCACCTTAATACTACAGTAACGTTGCAGTATAATGCAGTAATACTGTTAACATCAACATTTATCAACGTTTATTCATATATCATCTTACAGCGACCTAAGTTGAACCAAAGTGCTTCACAGCATTAAAAAAGTACAATAAAATGGCAATAAGGTAGGAATAAAAAATGCAAAAATAAAACGCACAATTGTAAATAAATAAATAAAATATATGTTAATAATAATAAATAAAACATAAAATTATAAAAATCACATGAAATTATAAAATATCAAAAGCCGTTCTAAATAAGTGAGTCTTAAGTTTTGCTTTAAACAGAGGGAGGTCAGTAACGGACAGCTCATGTGGAATGGTGTTCCAGAGGTTAAGACCAGCAATTGCAAAGGATTGATCACGCTATTGTTTGCACCTAGACTCACACAAGTAGGAAGGTGCCAGACCATTAATCGCATTAAAAACAAACATCAAAAGTTTAAATTGAATCCTGAACTGTACCAGAAGCCAGTGGTGTTGAATAGCTACTGCAGTTAATATAGTAATTGTACTGCAAATAAAATATACAGGTATAAACAATTTACATAAAGCTGAAACATTATTTACATTATTTCTACAATCTAAACCTCGACCATATTTACACCAACATCCCTCGAGCTTACAAGGCTACCTACATTCTCCACCTGGGACAATCAGATCACCTCTTTTGTTTCTCTCCCGCGCATATTCACCACTCATCCAATGTGTGTAAGGAAAATCAAAGTGTGGGCAGTGAGAGCAGACTCTATACTTCAGGACTGGTTTAAACACACTGACTGGAGGATGTTTGCCACTCAGGCAACCTGTGGATATTGAAAGCTATACAGATTTGGCCATTAAAAACGCACGTTTCGAGGATAGGGATCCCGCGACTTGACACATCCGAGATGAACTGACACATCTAAGATCAGATCATCGTGCTAATTATGATGTAGCTAAGTTGGTTCTTTGAGCACATTTCCCGCTGTGAAAATGCCCTTCATTACCTGTAGGGTAATGTCTACTGAGCCGAAAATATGTTATGTCTCTTAGGCGCCCAGGCGACAGAGCTCGTAAACGTGTCAAGCTCAAACTGTAAATACTGATATTTATCTATTCTTCATTTTCTTCTCTCCTTCGGTAATGATACTTCTTTAACTGCACTTTCTTCCTTCAGTATTATTATTATTGGTAGTGGTAGTGCTCCGAATTTATTATTATTGTTATTGTTTACATTTACATCTACATTTAGGCATTTGGCAGACACTCTTATCCAGAGCGACTTACAAAAAGTGCTTTAAAGTTTACATCACTGTATACATATTGTTCTTATTATTATTGTGATGCACCCGCGTGTGTGTGCAAAAGGACGAATTACAACAAAGAATACAAAAATGTATGATATGTTAGCCTAAAACAATGTTGTTTTATTGTGCTTATGCGCTTTAAATATACACTAAACAATAAACACTCCTTGTGCAAAGTGAGTTGCGTGCGCAGATATGAGCAGATTTATGAATAAAACTACAGACATGAAGTGAAACAAACAAAAATATATATGCTACTCATTGAATACAACGCGACAGCACGCAGATTCCCCGGGCTTTGACTGCGCTTTCTCTATCCATTAATACTGTAGTAATACACTAAAAATGCTGGGTTTCTGTAAACACTTCGTTGTGTTGTTTATTCTGGGTCAAAATTCTGTGTTATTTCGGGTACTTTAATCACACTGTTGGGTTGCTTTTTCTATGAATACTAAAAGTGCTGCATGATTAAACTCAATGCAAAAAACGGAAAAAGAAACTTCTCCGTTTCCTCCCCAAACCTTTTGTTCCAGTGTTTATGCAGTAAAACCATGGGTGAACACGATGCTTTAATAATTTAATTAAATATTATAATTATACTTATAATTATATATACAAGTGGCATTTTATTTCAAATCCGACATTTTAATGGTTAGTGATTGCTGCATGGGCGTCAACTGGCACGTTCTGTAATATTCCATTGTCATTCATATTGCCGTAGTTTTAGAGCCCTTTACTAAAACTTAGTAAGTAAGCAAATAAAAGAGAAATAGCTTTAAATAGTACTTAAGTGTAGTAAAAGTACACTAGCATGAGTTTATATAATGAAAATATTATGTATAAAGAAAATCAAATTTATATATTCGCATTTAATTAAATTCTTGACATTTTAATGGTTAATGATTGTTGCAGATATTCACACTACTTTGGGGGGCAGGGATTGACTTTGTACAGGCTACTTTACACTGTTCAACACTTGACGCCCCGCCGTAACCAGCAGATCAAAGGGGTATCGGCAATGACTGAGTTTGGAGGCCAGGGTTGGTTGGTTGGTTGGTTGGTTGGAAGCACGTTTGAAGGAGAAGATAACGTCACAAACACACACAGAAAATCACTGTGCACACACACATACACACACAATCTCTCCGTGCAGATACAATCAAAAAATCATTCCTCGGCGTGTATAAACCCGCGGCTCGCACTTTCACTTAAAAAAAAGCAGCATTTTGATAAAAATTATCGATAAAACCATGAAGCAAACATGATTTTGTTTTAGTCTATTCGGCTGAATACTACGCGACAGCATGCTCCGAGGTGACACCCACAGAACCCCGAGTTACTGTAATCTTCCTTCTCACCTTTCATTCATGATAGGGGTGAAGTTATCAAACCGGTTTTGCTGATGGGGGAATTCGCAGAATTGAGGAGTTTAAAACGATTTAACATGACCGAGCAGACCTACATGAAAGGTGAAAAGTGTATTACAGTACCTGAGCACGCTATCGCATTGTATATACTGTACAACTCGCGTTTATCAGCCTTTCGATCAAAACGCTGCCTTTTGTAAAGTGAAAGTACTTTACAAAAGACAAACAGCTTTATTTCAGTCATAAATTCACAATCACATCACATTCCAGCTATTATTTCCAGCCGTGGTTAAATAATGGATGAAATAATTATTCAATGCTGGACACAAACAGCAAAAAACATGATTATTATAAAAAGTCAGAAGCACTTCGTGTTCATAAAATAATATTTACTTAATATGATAATATATATATTGTTCAATCATGTCTTCTGATGATAGCGCCACATTTTTACGTTTTAAATAAGACATGTTGGCATATTCACGAATCAGGACATTCGCATAGTTAACACTATCAGATAGCCTACTATCAGGTAATTGAATTAATTTCAGACCATTTAAACCGTGGCACTGCCATGTTCATCTGTGGTCACTGTTTTGTCCCTGTTAAGACATTACAAAAACTATACAGTATAAGAAACTTATTAGGAATTTTAAAGCACGATCTTGGGCATCTCATTTTATCATTATGAAAATAATATGAAGCACATATACACACATTCATCATGAAATATGAGTTGTAAAACAAAATAAAATTCATGTTTGCTTCAGCATTGGAAACAATATTGTTTTAGGCTAAGTAATTATACACAATTCTTTGTTGTACTTGGTCCGGCTTTTAGATAAAGTCTTTCAATGCGCCATCTGGCAGATATTCATTGAAGCACAAAACATTTATTTAAATTCACGAATGCTTGCGGCAAGTCGCGGTACGCCGCATGCTAAATTGCAGCATCTCGTGGGAAAATTCGCGTGGTCTTAATGGCCACATCTGTACTCTATACTGGACTATATTAACACCACGACAGTGTCACCACCCAGAAACGGATCGCTATGTACACAAATCAGAAGTCTTGGATCAACAAAGAGGTTTGCCTCTTACTGGAGGCCTGCAATGACACCTTTAGATGGTGATGCACAGGCCTACAGTACAGCTATTGCCAATCTGAGGTGGGGCAATAAGATGGCGAAGCACTGCTACAAGCTGAGTATTGAAGAACACTTTTCCTACGGCAGGATCAATGCATGGAAAGCTGGCATGACAGTATCCTCTGACGTGTCCTCAGAGCATGTGCTGGGGAGCTGGTGGGGGTCGTAACGGACATATTCAACCTCTCTAGCCCAAGCTATTATGCCAGTACCAAAACACTCCACTGCAACGTGCTTTAATGACTACTGCCCAGTAGCGCTCACCCCATCATTAAAGTGCTTTGAGTGGCTGGTCCTGGAACACCTCAAAATCTTTCTTCTTGCCACCCCCACCAATTTGCTCACTGGCAAAACAGGACTCCTGGACTTTCTGACCAACAGGTCCCAACATGTTCGGGTAGATCACCACTGCTTTTCCACCCTCTCCTGTGGCACTGGGGTACCACAATGCTGTGTGCTGAGTCCCTTCCTGCACTGGGGTTCCACAAGGCTGTGTGCTGAGTCCCATCCCGCTACTCTCTCTTCACCTATGACTGAAAGCCTGAACGTGGTTCCAACACAATTATCAAGTTGACGCCACAGTGATTTGACTCATCAAAGACAATGATGAGTCAGTCAGCTTATATAAAGGTGAACCATCTAGCTGCATAGTGTGCTGGCAAAACCTGTTGCTCAACACAAAGATTACCAAGGAGCTCATAGTAGACTTCAGGAAGAAGAAAGGTGACACACATTCATATTAATGGAGAGATAGTGGAACGCGTCACTAGCTTAAAATTTCTGGGGGTGGTGAAAACTGGTCAACGCATCGTAGGAGCTTCTCTTCCTAAAATCAAGGACATTTACCGGAAACATTGTCTCAGCAGAGCACACAATATCACAAAGGATTTCTCTTACACTGCCGTTACAGGAGCCTACAGACAAAGAAAAGTAGGTTAAGGAAAAACTTTCTCCACAGCTGTTTCTTTGCACATACAAACCATCTCCTGGGGTCAGAGGTAGTTCAGTGGCTTAGTCGTTGGACCCTTGAGCAAGGCCCTTATCCTAGAAACTGCCGTTATTTTTTGCAAGGACAGAATCATATTAAATTACAGAAGTATATTTCAATATAACTGCATTGTATTGCATTCGGCCTACATTGTATTACATTGTAGTTGTAGTTGTTATCCCAGATCAGTTACAGATCAGTAAATTAGAATATCATTGAAAATGTTATTTATTTAGAGAATTCAAAAAGTAAAACTCGTATATTATATAGATTCATTACACAGAGGCCAATATATATAGTGGAATCTTGGATTGTGAATGTAAATTGGTCCCGAAGCAAGCTCGTATATCAAAACACTCATAAAGTAAATTAACCTGCACTTTATTAAAAAACAATAAAAGTAAAAATAAATCCTGACAGATAAGTGTTTCGTTTGTTTGGACAGGAGCTGTGCATGTTTGTGTGGAATTAGCCCCTCCCCTCTCCCTGTTCTCGTCTTACACAGTAAAACTCCTCCATCCCTCCCGCCTGCTTTTTAAGTTTTACAACACACGCACATAATGGAAACACTGTTTTAACGGGGACAAAGAAAAATATCTCTAATGACACTTGACTGAGCGTAGACCAACAATCAGTACTGTAAGGTAAAGAAAAAAAAAAAAAAAAAAAATATATATATATATATATATATATATATATATATATATATATATATATTTTACCTTTGAAAAGAATTGTGAAAGAGCAGTGTTTCTGTGTAGAGCAGAGAATGTGTGTCTGCGTGGGTGAAGGCGACCTTGCGAGGGGGGGGGGGGTTTATTGTGTGTGTGAAAGTGCATGGTGTCAAATGACACAACGCACACTCAACCTGCAGGGTGATACAGAGACAGAAAGAGAAAATGGATGCTTAACCTCTCTAATGAGACTTTCTTTTGCTTTCCACGCATGCGCACATGTTATAATAAACAGTACACGCGCGCTGTACGCACATACACACAAAATAAAAAATGTTTTATGCACACACAGTGTTATAGTAAACAGTATAGGCGTGCACTGATATGGATTATATTAGTGAGAGATGCACACTAAGACCGAGCAAGGGATACAATAAGCCAAGATTTTTGTCTCATCAGATCAAAGGACATGTCTCCAGAAATTAAGATACTGTATTTGTCCCCATGTGCAGTTGCAAACTGTAGTCTGGCTTTTTTATGGTGGTTTTAAAGTAATTGCCTCTTCTGCCAGAGTAACCCTGGTGGTACTGGACTTGTTTTACTGTGGTTAATGACACTGTCTTACCAGTTTCAGCCAGCATGTTCAAAAGGTCTTTTGCTGTTGTTTTAGGTTTGATTCGCACATTTTACACCAAAAAACGTTCCTCTCTAGGACTCACAATCCGTCTCCTTCCTGAGCGGTATAGTATTATGGTTGTACATTCCCATGTTTATTATATTTGCGTATTATTCTCTGAACGGATGGACGTAGGACCTTCAGGCATCTGGGAATTGCACCTAAGGATGAGCCACATTTGTGGAGGTCCACAATTCCTTTTGTGATTTCTTGGTTGATTTCTCTTGATTTTCCCATAATGTCAAAGAAAGAGGCTCTGTGTTTGAGGTGAGCCTTTATATGCATTGGGTGTACCACCAATTAACTTAAATGGAATCAATTAACCTATCAGAAGCTTCTTAAGCTCAGAATGGAATCATCTGATGTTTAAGTGTACATATACTTCTGACTTTGATAAAAGTGTTAAGAAAATGCTTAAAAATTCTCCCTCGCTCGATTCTGACATTTAACAAATGCAAAAAATATGTTCATATTTATTGATCTAAAACAGAAAAAGTTTACTCCGATTTAATATTTGACAGTAAAGAAAAAAAATTGTTGTGTTTTTTTTACCTGAAGTGTGGGTAAATATCTGGTTTCAACTGTAAATGAAATCATTTTGGACTAGTGGTTTAGGAAACAGAATTTTTAGGACAGAAATAAACTATTATTTATGGGACCTTAAATTTCATTCTTTTCTTCCTAAACAGACAATTTAAAGGTGTTTGGTCCAGAATCTGTGGTTGATGCTGTCGCTGGTGAAGATCTGGTTCTGCCCTGTTTCATCAACACCAGTGCTGTGGACATGACAGTGGAGTGGTTCAGACTAGATTTATCAGTAAACTCAGAAGTGCATCTCTACAAGGATCTTGAAGACAAAAATGAAAATCAGGCTCGGTTGTACAGAGGAAGGACATCACTGTTTAAAGAGGAGCTAAAGAAAGGCAACGCTTCACTCAAACTCTCAGCTGTCCGACTCTCTGATGAAGGAAAATATAAGTGTCTCATCGAGGACAAATCCTGGTCTGATGATATCAGTATCGAAGTCATTGTTGAGGGTAAGATCTAGTTCTGCACTGAAGCTTAATCCTAAAAAAAAATTTCTTATAACAATGCTGAAACAAGAGCTATTGAACAGTCGTATGATTTTCGACCAATAGTTTTATTGTTTATAGCCTAATCTGGCATGACACAACGCAGTAGACACATGCATAGTCATCAAACCTTTATTTTTTCCAAGCTAAAGAAAACCGCACTTTCAAATATTTAGACATGTATAATTAAAGAAATAGCATACAGAGCATAGGCATGGTGCTTGAATTCTGCTATTTGGGGAATCCTCCCCATACCAACAACTTTCAGTTACTGACAGTCTATGTCATGCTCAAAGCTGTATATTGGAGGAAATGTATTTACAGATTTTTATAGTAATCAAAAGATGGCAGAGCCAATTGAGTTGGTGCCAATCCAAATCTTGGAGGTCCTGGATCATGCTTCAGCTTACTCTGGCACAAATTAAGCCATGTAGTCTACTGTGTGACTGACTAACTTACAGGTTTCCAACCCTGGCTCTGAAGAAATTGCTGCCCTATACAGGGTTAGTGTTGTTAAACATTGTTAACACCGATCAGCCTTCCAAGGCAGCATTTTTCATGGTGTCAGAAATGTAACTCTTACATTGAAACACTTAATGTAAACTTTTGTAGTATCCCCAATTCACAGACCAGCTAGCCGCTTTTCCTACTTTGACGAGTCTCTAGATGACTCCGGGACGGTCTAGAGACGGAGTTCCCGGCCATGGAGGGGTAAGGCCCCTCTCTTACCGGAAACAGAGCTGGCCATGGTGCTGAATGTGAGTCATGTTTAGACTCAGGAGTCATAGAGAGCAATGCAGAGCAATGTAGGCCCACTGTCACAATATAATGATTGATGTTTTCCATTGCTAAACATCCTTAGAGTTAAGGAAAAACTACAACAGCTCAAATACTCATTTGTGAAATTGTTGAAACTATTCCAAAAGAGAGGGACAGTGGAGAACTAAGGGACAGTGGAAGACAACCATGTTGTTTTTCAGTCCTTCCAGCTTTTAATCATGCATTAATCATTTCATAACCTAATTTTACCAGTTTTCTTAGTTGTTTTCTTTTTGTTGTGCAGGCCAATAATTTGACCTTTCTGGAATACTGTAACATCTTTTACCATGAATAAGTGATATGTCTGCTTAAACTGTAGTTTAAGAAATGAGAAGCTACTCACTGCAGGGTTAAAAATAATTGGTGCCAGCTGAAACAAAGGCTCTTAAGTTTTATTTCCAAATGGGGAGAGTTTTGGCCAGACGGTGGAGTTGAAGGCTTTATACTGTATGACCTCACAATATTTAAATCAATCCTTTTCCTTTTATGAATATAGCACAGGGAAGCCACCCGGTGATCAGGATGGAGCGTTATGATAACTCGGGAGGGATTGATCTAGTGTGTGAATCTAGAGGCTGGAACCCTGAACCTGAGGTTCTGTGGCTGAACAGAGAAGGAACCACCCTGCCTGCTGAAGATGCACAGATACACAAAGACACTGAGGGCTTCACTGTGAAACGTCGCATCACTGTTTATGATTATAGTGACTCCAACAGATTTTATTGCCGACTTCAACAAAAACATCACATGATGGAAGCAGAGGTCATCATTAATAGTAAGTGTCTTAAAAGCAGTAATAGTAAAATTGTATTAAAAAAGGTATTTTTAAAGTATTGTATTAATTATAGATGAGGTGACATAAGATGACACTTGAACTGTAAGATTGTGATATACAATATGAGTATCAATAATTCTTGCAGTTTCTTGAAAATATTGATAACAGGCTTGGTTTCATTTTAGGTGAAGTCTTTGATGCTTGGAAGTGGGATGTCGGCATTTCGGTTTCAACATGTCTTTTAGCTGTCGGAGTGATAGCAACTTCAGTTATCTGTTACAGGAAAGGTAATTGCTATACTTTTATAAAAGGTCAAGTACATTCAAACACTCATTTCATCTCAGGAAGGGCTGTAAATCAGTTGATTATCTGGATCATGTACTTGTAGCACAGGAAGCATTAATGCATGTAATGCTGCAGGTACTTTCCACCTGTGCTTTAGTCAGTAGTCCACAGGACACCAGTTGGCTGTACTTTCTGTGAAGAGGAAGATTTAATTCAGCCATATCTGTTGACCTTCAGATTCAGATTATGAGACTGTGTAATTAATTAAACATTTTCTTTGCAATTAAACATGAATTTGCACTAAGCTTAACAGTTTATTTTACAAAAAAATAAGTAAAAAGAAAAAAAAAACTTGTTGATTTAGTTATATTTTTAAGTCTTATGTTAAAACAAAAACTCTTAAATTGCATTGTTTAACTTTGACATACCTTAGTTCTGCAGCACTATACAAACCATAATATTAATGTTTTATGCTTTATCAAAGGTAAACATTTTAACAATTCTTTTTCTTACAGTTTTGGAAAATTTTAGGCCAATGTGACGAACAGATATTGATCTGTGAAAATAAAATGTGTATGACAAGTAGACTGCATAAAATGACAAATATAGTTCAAATAAAAATGTATTTTGTTGTTTTATTGGAATATCTTGCAAATCTATTAGTGTATAGGACTAGTGCTCCACTAATTCTATACACGACAGTCTTTTATATAACTATAAATGACAAATATTCTAGATGCGCATAGACACAGATTTTTAACAATTAATACATATTCACTGTACAATGTTAGCGAACGTGTGCTAACTGCTCTAAAAACATGACATTTCGAGTCTTACGTTTGTGTAGGACTGTCTCACATTTTATGAGTTGGACAGATGGGACTAAATTCCTGTAACCAGTAATAATACAGAAGATGAGATTTGTTAAAAACAATGGGAAGTGTAACAAAATAATAATCATCATATAACAATACAGTACATGCAAAATAAAAGTATAAGCAAAATAATCATCGTTCTATAACGATGAGTTGACGCTGATCCGCGAGGTGACACTCTGCACATATACACGCGGTTGAACTTTTTAGAAGGAGTGTATCCTGTTGCATCTGTCATAAATCTAAAACAGCATTTCATAAAAAGAACATCATACCAACAGGCAAGCATGGTGGTGGTAGTGTGATGGTCTGCGGCTGCTTTTCAGACCTGGACGACTTGGCATAGTTATAACCTGCACTTTACTTTTGAAAAGAATCACGGCAGATCAGTGTTCCTGCACTACTAGGATACTGTACTCTAAGTGATTACACCTCTTTACTGTTAATATTATGTATGCAGTACTGTGACTATATAAATTTAATTTATATTTTTTCATGAACTGCAGTAAAAAGTCACTGTATGATATTAAAGGGATAGTGGATTTTGATGGGCTAACATTAACACTAACACATTATTGTGATTATGTTCTCAATTAGTATTGTTCTAATGTTGTGGCTGCCATTTAATGTAACCAGCCAAGGGACTGCAATTGAAAATTAGCTCTAAGCTAATGCAATACAATATGTCAAATAGCAACATTTATGTTTCATATTATACATTAACCTTTTCAAATAAAAAAATTAAATAAATACATTAATCTATTTTATCCTCAGCACTTCAGAAGCAGAAGCAACACACAGGTAGGAATGAGGTTTTGCTTTTTTTAAAACCATGCTAATTAACTAATTTGTCTGATTGATTAAATAATATCACTCTGATCAAATGTAATCACAACTGGGAGACAACTGGGAGCTTGTTAGAGTGGTTGGGAGTGTTTGACTTAAAGACACAAGGTTCATGAGAAGGTGCCGAAATGACATCTTGTTTATTTAAATGGGAGTAGAAATGACATCTCGTTTATTTAAACGAATGCTGAGGCTCAGGTTCCCGGGCCAATTTTTATTTATATTTGTCTATATTTAGGGGGGGGGGGGGGGGGGAACCTCTATCCATGACAGTAAACTTGTATTCAATATTTCAGCAAGTGTACAATGGGTTTTGATCAAGGATGAGTGCTGGGCCCCCTCCTGTTTATTTTATATACTGTAGTAATCCCATGAAGACATGAAATAGAGAATTTCTTTTTGTTATTATTTTAGGCACTTTATATTTGTCAATACCCTTGCCTTAGATGAAGATCAGATTACTTTTTAAAACAAATTAATGCAGAAAACCATCTTTCTTTTCTTGCTACTTTTTCTTGCTACTGTACATAAATTAATTAATTCATTCATTCAGTCATTCATTCATCTGATTTATCCTCAGAGCTTCAGATACAGAGGCACAGCACAGGTATGAATGAGTTTTTTCTTTTAAAACCATACTGGTTCATTAAGTTGATTCATTAAATAATATCTCTCTAATTAAAGGTAATCTTATAGAAACTGGGTGCCTGTTAGACTGGTTGGGGATCTTTGAATTAAAGACACAATTGAAAATGTTGAAAGTTCTTCAGAAGGTGTAGAAGGAGGCAGAACTTGTATTATATTTGTTTCAACAAATGCTTCAAAATAAAAGTCAATTTATGCACATAGATGTAAACATCGGAAGGCTTATGGAGGGCTTTTGGAGAGCCTGATTAGAGAAAGGAAAATGAAAGTTTTACACAGTGAATGTATTGTGAATCTTTAAAAGTTGGGTAATAAAAAATATTATGTAAAAGAAACAAGTTTAAATAAAAGACGTAATTCAAGAAGTCATAAATTCAGGAAAAGGAGAAGAATTATGCGCTCCTATGACTCTGTAATGTTTTGACCCCACTAACGATTTAATGGTTAATTAAACATTTTCATATGAGCCTCCTGATATGGATTTCCTCAGCAGAGGTAAAAAGATTACAAGATAATGGTTACTGAATTCAAAATATCTTACATTGGATTCAAATCTTAATTTTAGAAAGCAGGTTCAAAATGGAAAAAGAAAACGTGAAATATAAATTGGCAAATTTTCAACAAATTAAAAACTGTCTGTCTGTGGATGCAGTGAATAGTTTTATGCATGCCACGATTCTTTCTCTCAAGTTTTATTGTATAACCTGTTAACGTCAAACTGGAGAAACTGTCATTAAACTCATTTCATTCCTTCTATAAACATACCCTAAAAATGGTAAATTAAAAAAACTAGGTATCATTATGGTAGGATATTGGAGAAACATCATCTTCTCAGATTTGAGAATTTCACATTATATTCAAATTTGTGTTTTGTGTATAACATTCTAAATGGTTGGCCCCTCCTCCTCCACGATGTGACTTTCTCTGTGAAAACTATAACACAGTGCAATGCTCTACCAGAGAATTTAAAGAGTTTCATATTTTTTTTTACTAGTTTACTAGTAAAGTAAAACTGAAAAATCTTCTACAAGAGATAAAATGTTGCACTTATCAATGATCTTTTATTGATTATAACCTGTTTAACTAAGTTGCCATTTGATTACTTTATAGTATGTTATGTGTATTGTTGTCAATTTGTAACTAATTACATAACAAACTAAATAAGTAAATGTTTTATCCTCAGAGCTTCAGAGACAGAAACAATACATAGGTAAGAATTATGTTTTTGTCTCTTAAAATCACACTAATTAAATTGACTGATTGACTAAACAATATCACTCTGAGCAGATGTAATGCTAGACTGGTTCAGGCTCTTTGGCTTAAAGACATCAACATGGTGAAATTTACAAGAAGGTACAGACAAGGCTGAAGTTACTAACTGATTTAAACGAATGCTACAAAATAATAGTCAGCCTACTGTAGGTCATGTACAAGATTTGAGAACAAGAAGGAGGCTTTCGGAGAGAAATAAAAATCAGCAGAGCCTTATTAGAGAAAGGAGAAATTTACTTTTTACACATTAAATGTGATTTAAATCTTTAAAAATTGGGTAACAAAATAAATGATGCTAAAAAAATCAAGTTAAAATTAATTATTAAATTCACACTGTCAAGAACCCCCCCCCCCCCCCCCTTTTTTTTAATAATCACATTTTGCTGCTTTGTACTATATACTAAAATGAAGACAGACACAGTTATGTTATTATCCAGATGTATTTACTCAGTGCAACTTTTAACATGTATACAAGTAAAAGATTTTACATCAACATGTCAGAAAACAGAATCCGACCCAATCCTAAAAATGACTTGTAAACTCAATCAGCTTGAGCTAATGACATTTTTAATGGCACACAGAGCCATTTGACTTTCAACTGCGATCAGTTGTGGTCATTTTGATTAGCTCATCATGTAAAGAGCTTTCATGCTGAGCGTGGTAGTGCAACTGAACTATGAACTATGGGTAGCAAGGCACTGATAAAGTTGTGAACAGGCACAAGTCAGGAGATGGATACAAAAAAAAATTCAAAGGCCTTGCACAGGGAAACACATTATTAAGAAGGGAAAGATTTTTGGTACAATTAAGACCCTCCCTGGATCAGGTCGCTCCAAACTGGATCAAAAGAGTCACTGATCAGATACCAAGAGGCCTACAGCAACATTGAAGCAGGTGCAGGAATTTATGAGAAAGCATGGTCACTGTGTGCATTTGACAACAATATAACAAATTCTTCACAAATGTGGCTTGTATGGGAAGGTTGCAAAAAAAATCCCCCTCCTCAATAATCATAAAAGTCAGATGCATTCTGCCAGAAAGTTGTCAATGGGAAGAAGGTTTACCCTCCAGCATCACAATGAATCAAAGCACCCAGCAAAGCTGACTACACAGTGGGTGATGGAGAAAAAGATGAATGTTCCTGCATGGCCTAGTCAGACCCCATTGAAAATCTGTGGAATTACTGGAAGACTGCAGTCTACAAAAGGTTACCGTTAAATTTAACTTAAATCGAGCAGTTCTGCAAATAAGAGTTGGGAAATATTGCAGTGTCTAGAAGTGCAAAGTTGGTAGAGACATATCCCAACAGACTTAAGGCTGTAATTAAAGCAAATCATGGTTCAACAAAATACTGACACCAGGGGGTGATCCTTTTCCAAATCAGTGATTCTGCTTTTTATTTATTTATTTATTTATTTATTTTATTTTTGACATGTTGGAGTTATATCATTTACTTGGATGTTAAAACACAAACTGCCTCTGTCTTCATTTCAGGCTGCACATCAAAAAAAACATAATTTTTTTAATGGGAGGTGATTCTATTCTATACCTGTGAGTGCGCGCGTGTATACAGAGTCGGCCAAAAAATTTATACACACTTTATGAAAAGAAAAATACTATGATGTATATTATATTAATATTATATATTATTAATAATATTAATAATATCATCATATTATTATAATGTTATCGTATATCAATACATAAGGTATAGCAATATAGTATATTTTGTCTGACTCTATTTATATAGGGGGAAAAGAACAATAAACTTGTATTCAGTTTTTTATTTATTAGATATTAATAATTTTTTTATTATGTTTGTAAGGGTTCATAAAGAAGTTGCTTACAGGTAAGAACAAGTTCTCTTTTTTATCTACAGTACAGATAAAGTAATGTAGATTTCTCTCTCTCTCTCTCTCTGTGTGTGTGTGTGTGTGTGTGTGTGTGTGTGTGTGTGTGTGTGTATGTGTGTGAGTGAGTGAGTGAGTGAGAGAGAGAGAGCAATATTTTTTTTAATCTAAAAGATAAAAAAGAAGGCTGCTAGAAGACAAAACATTACTTGCACATAGTCATAAAAGCATTGAACTGTGGTTTGGAAGGTCCCAGGTTCAAACCCCACGACCACCATGTTGCCACTGTTGGGTCCTTGAGCAAGACCCTTAACCCTTAACTGCTCAGATGTATAATGAGATAACTCACTCTGGATAAGGGCATCTGCCAAATGATGTAATGTACATAGTACATTGTCGATATACTGACTTTACTGACATATACTGGCTGATATTATGGAATGTTGTGTGGTATGTGGGCACGCGGCTGGCAAAAGATGGCAGAGTGACAGAACAGGCACGCATGAGGAACACGTGGGGGAGGGTACAGCATGCCCAACAAGTTTAGCAGCCCTGCCTCATATCCCTACACACCAACACATTGCATACAAACCACCTCTAACTTTCAGTAACTTTCTCTCAATGTCATTGTAAAGCACACACAGTAGCACTAAAACAACAACAACTACCAAGAACGAATAGCGAATTAAGAGGCCCTGATTATTTTGCGTAAATATTATTTCTGATAAATTCCTGAAAAATAATCCTATAAAACATTTGCACAAATGTAAGACACTCAATGTCTTAATGTCAGAGTTATTAAAATTTTCTATTAAGTCTATTTTTTCAGTTATTTCTATATTTAAAGTTTGGTGTCTGTTTAATAAATTACAATTTTTTTTTTGGATAATAACAATAAACAGATAGAAACAAGACACAGATGTGGCCATTAATATTGCACGATTCGAGAACAGGGATCTCACGAGCTGGCGTGGCAGTGCGCGGGGAGCTGTGAACATGACATACTGTACATTACCTGCGTGTCTACTGAAGCTGATAACGTGTTTCTCCTTGAAAGTTTTTTTGAAAATCAAATGATATTGTAGCAACCCAGATTCTTGTCTCCACACGCTTTGGAGGGACTTATGTTTTCATTTTATATATATATTTTTTTTATGTTTGTTCCATTTCCAACTTTCGTTCCTTGAATCTGTTGAAATATTACCTCATTTTAAAACTTTTTTTTTTTTTTTACATATAACAAATAGTGCATTTGTTTAGTGGATCACAAGGGCTATTTTTATGTTTTATATGCTCTTCTCACCTTTCATTGATGATAAGTTATCCAACTGGCTTCGCTGGTGCAGAATTGGGGGTTTTAAGATGAATTAGGAACAAAAATACGACAAAATCGTTATCCAAGCTTTTATTTTTTATTGATCATACAACTTTTTTTTTCTTTTGTGACATTAAACTGTAGTTTTTTTTTAGCTATTTCAGTGTGCCCACACTAAGGTGTACATTTTAAGTATGTCATGATCTCAGGTTATTCAATGAGGACGCAAGATACAGGTTCAAGTTCAAACTCAGATTCACGTTTTATTTTCTTATCTTCAATTAAAGTCCTTTTCCTTTTCTCAAGTCTTTTATGATAATATAACTCAAAATAAAAAACTAAACACAAACACGAAGCAAACGAACACAATAAACAAAACGGGGAAGCTCCTCAGGGAACCTCCTCAGGCTGGGTCTGCAGGCGGGCACAGTTACACAAGCTCAGTCCTTTTCCTTCCAAGAAATACACAATAGCAAACACACGAGATAATGGCGCTCACGCCGCACGTATCAGCATAGTCTTTAATCCAAGATACCTGTTATGACTGGTCTTACCCCGACCCTGCAGACTCTGCTCAGCCCTGAGGAGGAGACACGCACACACAGAGAGGTGAGGAGACACAAAGAAACATAACGTGAAGACAACAGTGCACGGACACACGCGTCCGGATCTGACTGGCATTTATAGTGACACACGAGGGAGTGACACAGGTGCACATCATTGCTTTGATGAGGGGAAGACATAGCACTTTGACACACTAGGGGGGGTCAAGGTGCGGCTCAGTAGTCCGGAGACCCAGATCGTATTTCCCCGGACCGTGGTGGCACAGATGTGACAAAGTAAAGTAAATTAAGGACACATAATGCACCTGATCATAAATAAAAAGGAATATCTAGACCTATACGCAAAATATATTTCACTTTAATACTACAGATTAAAACAAGGATGTGCTGAGCTTTAGTTCATTGTGATGCGAACAAAAGGAAATTTGATCTGGATTTTAGATAAATTCCTTCCATGCGCCATCTGGCGAATATTCTGTGAAGCACAATACATTTATTTTAATTCTAAAATGGTACTTGCGGGATGCGGCGGCACTGCGCGAGACGAATTGTGGCCTTTCGCTGGGAAACAACGCATTCTTAATGGCCACATCTGGAGGCTATTAAACAGTTAATTCTTCATACAAATACAATATTAATACAAAATTAATTATAACTCATTATTATACAGTAAATATCAATAGCTCTGCTTCTGATTTTTCTACTGACATCACTTCAAATCACAATAACGTGCTATAGATATAAATAAATGAATAGAATAAAGCAGAATTTAAAAATAATAATAATCTCTCAGTACACTTGTGTATAAATGACAGTTTTCCAAACATCTGCAGTGCAAATAACACCTCTGCAGGAAAGAGGTTTCCCATTGCTTTGTAAAACCACAAAGATACAGATACAGAGTTTGCTCCTGTTAATAGCCTTGACACAGTGCCTGTATAGTGACTGACTGCTCACTCTGTACAGGATCAGCGTTTGGTTAGTGCAGACCTTCAGCAGGGGATCAGACAGCTCACCAAAGTCAGGCTGTAGAAGTATCTCTGAAAATGGGTCCTGTTTGTCGGGAGTCCAGACACCACAGCTGTAACTCCTAAAAATATCCTGGAATGGCTCACTTAGGTCTTTGGCGTAGTCTCTCAGCATTCTCTAGACTCTATTGTGTTGGTTTCAACTTCATCTCCATCTCCCATCTGTATGTCTCCTTGGTTTGCTTCAGACTGAACTTGAGTTCCTTCTGAAAGCGGTAGAGCTCAGCCATCCTTAAAAGCCTTCTTTTTCAGGTTAGGTAAAAGCTTTGCTTGCTGTTAGGGAAGCAGTTCTGACAAGCACAATGATGTCCCTACAGAAGTTGAGAGAGTCAGTCATGCATTGTGTGATTCCATCAGTGTTACTCTTGTGATGCTCTTGCAACACACTCGGAACAGTACAATGAAAACAGAATATCAAAATTTCCTCAGCCTCAAGAGAGCATTTTCTGAATGTGCCTGTGGTTGTTGGCTGTTTCAAGACATGAGGCTTGTAGTGGGACTTTGGGCAATCAAGATTATGGTCAGATTTCCCCAGTGGGCACAGTGGGCGGTGACACTGCAAGCTTCACTCACATTCCCACAATGGCAGTGTCATCAGAGAACTTCTGCCTGTGGCATTGTAAGCTTACACTGTACAGCAGGCCTATTCTTTTGTTTTTTGTTTTTTTGGGACAATTCACAAACTGATGGAAAGTAAGTAGCATAGAATCCAGGGTCATGTGATTGAAGTCTCCAGATAGCATGAAACAGGTATCAGGGTGTTGTGCTTGCAGTCTTGGGATAGTGGTGTGAATTACATCATATGTGTCCGCTTGTTGTGGGATATAAACACATACAACAATGGGGCAAGAATTCCCCGGGTATGAACCATGGATGGAGACTCACCACTATCATTTCAATGTCTCAATAGCAGATGACCTATTTCCTAGTTATATGAGCTGAGTTGAACCATCTGATCCTAATGAACAAAGCGAGTCCTCCACCTTTGTGCCTTGTTTTAGCATCTCTGTCTGCCTTCACAGTAGTAAAACAAGGCCAAGGCTAGTATATGGTATGTTGCCAGTTAGCCATGGTTTTGTAAAACATATTAAGTTGCACTCCTGGTATATCCTCCGATTGCTGACCAAGGCCACTACATGTAATCAACCAGAGTGACTACAGTATTACTGCCTCTCTCACTGCCATGCCAAAAAGACAGAAGCCAAAATAAATCAGTCATGTTTCAGAGTAATTCGTGAAATTACCGCCAGGTGGCAAAAAGGGACATTTTGCAAAACAGCTGCAATAAAAGTAGATTTTATTTTACATTATTAATAAATGTAAGTCATGTCAGGGTTTCAGCTCCTTTTAGGGAATCGAATCTTTAACGATTTGGGCTGATTTAATTATACTGATTTATATCATTTACAGGTGGGAAAATACATTCGTGTCCTGGGGTCAGGCAGGGGGTCAGTGTTGGGCTGTGGTTCCCTCCCACCTCGGAGTGAGGCTGTAAAATTGTCTTCCTTTGTTTATCAGATTGCCGATTTACAAGGTGCCAGTCGGGGTTAATGTAAGTAATGGTTGCATGTATGACTCCAGGCATCAGAGGGGTCCTTTGTTTTCCCCTGTTGAATGAGTCCAGGGACTATTTGCAGCATGATTTCAGGACGAGATAACAGACATTTTGGCGCCTAAGTTCCAGCATGATCCGATTTTATGACTTCAGGAGGACAAGAAGTGGAGCTCTGTGAACTTTCTTGGGACCTGCTGGATTCACCTGGAGTGGCCTGTTCATCCCTATAGTCATGAAAAGTCATAACAATATGTTGTATCAAAGAAATACCACAGTGATGGTAATTTCCACATCCGAGTACTTTATACAACAAACATGAAAAATCTGAACCAGAGCAACTGACATTTACTGTACAATACTGTTGTTTAGACAGATAAAGTTCAGTAGCTGACAGTTGTATTTGTACAAAGAATGAACTGTTCTCTGGTTATTGTACTGTTTATTATTATTATTTACGAAAAATGTTACATTTAAAGACATCAAACTTTAAAAATTGAAATAATTAAAAATTTTGACTTTCAGAATAGAAAATTACAATAACTCAAAAAACTAATTGTCATTTGTGTAAATGTTTCATAGAATTCTCTTTTTCTGGAATTTTGTTGTACTAAATACTATTTATGCAATATAATAAGAGTCTCTTAATTCACTATTTGTTCTTGGTTGTTGTTTTAGTGTTACTGTGTGTGCTTTACAATGCCAGGTATTATTCAAATGCAAATAATGCTATATTATTTTTACACAAATGGTAGTTGGAAGGATGCTGTCCTGCTTGCTAAATGGATCAGACCCCCTTTTCCTACACTTTGGGGAACCCATGTCATGTCGACTGGAATTCGTAGTGATGCATACAGTATACATACTCTATACAACCTATTTATTATAAGTCTACAATATCTTTACACTGCATCCATCAAAATCATTGCACTCTCTGTACATAACTCTTCCACTGGTTTTAATGTTTACATGCAAATTATCATGGTATACAATACCTTCCTATTGCACTCACTTATAATTCATTTGCTTATATGCACTCATTATACAGGTATTACCTTCCTCACTGTATAATATTTACATATGCAAAATTCTTTACCATGGTATACAATACCTTCCGTACTGTACCGCCCATAATCATTTGCTCATTTGCACCATTGTAATTAATCTACCTCACTATATATTGTACTATTTATATATACAGTACCAATTATTCTGCACTGTGAAAATGCACTTCTGGTTGGATGCTAACTGTATTTAGTTGCCTTTTACCTCCAAATTGTATCAATTTCCCTTTGAGATTAATAAAGAGGAATTAATAATTTGTGTGTGTGTGTGTGTGTGTGTGTGTGTGTGTGTGTGTGTCTCAGTGGATGTGACTCTGGATCCTGAAACAGCTCATCCTCGACTCAGAGTGTCTGCTGATGGAAAACAAGTGACGTATGAAGACAAGGAACAGGAGAATCTCACTGACACACCAAAGAGGTTTAGTTATTATTACTGTGTTGCAGGAAAGCAGGGTTTCTCCTCAGGGAGGGTTTATTATGAGGTGCTGGTGAAAGGGAAAACTGTGTGGAGATTAGGAGTGTTCAGAGAGAACATTAACAGGAAGGAGTGGATTACATGGAGACCTCAGTATGGAGTCTGGACTATGGAAATGAGGATAAATCAATACAGCGCTAATGCCGATCCCTCTATCCCCCTCACACTGAGACAAGAGGTGGAGAAGGTGGGGGTGTTCGTTGATTATGAGGAGGGTCTGGTCTCCTTTTATGATGTGGACTCCAGATCTCATATCTACTCTTACACGGGTCAGTCTTTCACTGAGAAACTCTATCCAGTCTTCTATTCACGGGACGGTGAACCACTGATCATCACTCCTGTTACTGAATAAATATCTGATGTATATCTCATCACTTTATGTTTATTTGTGTAAAATAAGCATAAACTCTGTATACAGTTAAAACATAAAGTCTATAATGACTCTATGTTCCCATAATAATCCCATCATCATCATATTCCATCAGTTCCAATCAGATTAAAGCCATTATCAGATTTCTATAAAGACACAGCTATGTTAGTTCAGGTAGTAAATTATTCAGCGTTTATGCTGTTAATCCGATTTCTCTACTCTGTAATGCCATCTTGGAAATAACAACCATCTCTGTCACCTGTGTGTATTTAACTCACATTAATTTACTTGAATACCAATAACATTTTCTCCAGCGCTGAGGATCAGAACTTATTATTGGTGTGTGTGGTAGAGTTACTACAGTTTGACATACGCTGTAATGCTGTTTGTTTTCTCCTGAGCATCATTTTAGTTCTGCGATTGGATGTGAAGATGTGTTAGAAATATTGTATAGTATTTTCACATAATTATAAATGAAATCAATGTATTGTTACTGGGATATTAGTACAGTTATTATTAGTCTGTGGGATAATCAATCAAAAACAGAATCCCAGTTTATAACCGTTTCTGTCCAACTGAAAAAAGTCTCAGTAATGAAAACAGTGTGTGTGTGTGTGTGTGTGTGTGTATCTGTGTGTTTGCATGAGCTGTGATCTGCACAAACTGACTGCAACTGATACGGCATGCCAGGTCACATGTTCGTCTCAAGCAAAACCATGACCACCTGAGCACTCCCATTCCATACTCCATTCCACTCCTTTTGTTTTTCCACTTTACTTATCACTCCAAGCTCACCTGTTACCAATTTATCATCATCATCACCATTTCCTATTTAAAGTACACTCAGACTATCCATCTCCATCAGATCATGGTGTACTTTCCATTGCCAGTATTCCAGCATTCTTTTCCTTTTTGACCTTCTTCATCTCGACCACGTGTCGTTCTACTGACCTCACCTTTGTCTCACGACTTCTCCGTTTCACTGCTGCCGACCTATGCAAATTTATGCGACTTATGCAACTCTCCTGTTTTGACTCTTGCTGGTTCCATAACACGGATAATCTCCCTGTATCAAAAATCCTGCTCAGTTCACCTGCTTCATCACCCACGCTCGCACTCTACACATGCTGGCTCAATACTTCCACATTTCGCCATGGAGCATGATGGCTGCTACACACACCGGTTCAGGACTACGTTCTTGCCACAGAGAGCTCATTCACTGCAAATAGTAAGCACTCACTCCTCACTTGGATCCTTCACCTGTGCGCATAATTTACGGATATCAATTTAAGCATAAACATAGAGGACTGCATAAAACTAAGTAACTTAATGTCTCTAGATCCAGAATGACCCTGACCAGGATAAAGTGCTTATAATATTTACATTTACAATCAAACTGGTGTACACTGGGTTACTAACACACACAACAAATCACATCCAGTTTACTTAATTGATCACTTGCTGTGCATATAACAGGGGTCACATGTAAAACTCCTCATTAAATAGTTGAGTTAAAATAAAAGAAGAAGGGTATCTGCCAAATACTTTAATTTGAAAACATTTTGTGATACCCAGTGTAATACTTGTGATATTTAGAGTTCCGGTGTGTGTTGAGCATGACTACAGGTAAGTTCAAAGTGTGCAAAGTGAAACATTGTGGGTTATTAACATTTTTCCAAAGAGCAAGGTTTGCCTTGGAAGTCAAATAACTTCACCGGAATTTTAAACAACTCAAAGTCACATTTGAATAATAAAGTTTGCTTCGTTTAAAGCAAAACTAAAGACTTGTTTATTTAGAATGGCTTTTAATATTTTATAATGTTATGTTTTTTTTTCAGAATTTTATCATTTTGTTTTATTTATTAATATGATTATTATGATGATTATTATTATTATATTTTTCCATCTATAATTGTTCATTTATTTATTTATAATTGTGTTTTATTTTGTTTTTGTATTTTTATTTCTATTTTTATTGCCATTTTATTGTCATTTTTAGTTCTGTGAAGCACTTAGGTTCAACTTGGGTTGCTGTAAAGTGCTATATAAATAAATGTTGATTGAAATCAATCCCTCCAACCTACGTAGTTAAACATTTTGTCAGACACGTTTCTGCGTGTCTAGGTTAATGTTGACAGAACTATTTTTTTTTTAAGTGGATTAAATTATTGGTGGGGACATTTCAATGGTTGGAGGATATTGGTGGGGACACATCCCCTCCGTCCACCCTAAATCTACGACCCTGCTGTATACATGAGGTCCGTCTCCATGAGAGGAGGACAGTACAGTATATACCAGAGAACCGAACTGTAGGAGCAATAATGGGAATCTGAACAAACAAATTTGTCAAAAGTCTTCCAGCCACATAGACTCTGAGATCTACGGATGTCCTAGTAATATTCCCTACCTGATCTGCATAGTAGATTGGTCATCTGGCATTCAGTAATTCACTGCCTTATTCGGGAAAGATAGTGGTGGTCCAGCATGCAGTCTGACATCAATCAATATGTTCTTGTTCCAATTGTGCTTAAGTGAAATTGCCTCAGATTGCCTCCAGAGGTTCAAGCCTATGCCCCTACCCTTACCGCTTATTTGTCACTGGATTTTATCATGGACCAAATCAGTCCATAGGGAAGTACTGGGATCATGGTAGTAACTGACAAGTTTTTAAAATTGTTGCATCTGATTCTTCTACGTAATCTCCCAACAGCCTTCCAAACTCGAAATAAGGTTTTAAAACATATTTAATAATAATGTGAATTCTAATGTTCTTTGTTTGAGGTGAATCTTCTCCAGTCTCTCTGATCATCAATCCCAGCAGAACTCAACACTTTACTACTCACTTTCTCTCCCTGAGCTGTGAGGAATGGAGTCACTCTACTGGATGGACAGTGAGACATTACACCCAGAATTGGGGACTGTTATTTTGTTCACAGTGGGGATCAGTTACAGGATCTAGAATATCAGCCCCCTTTCCTCATCTGACACTGGAATTTACTGGTGTGAGTACACCTACAAGGGAAGCTCAGCTTCCTCTACTATGTCAGAAACTAAATGCTCATATTTATATTGGTTTTAATAAAAGTGCGCTAGAACGGGTTCAACTTCATGACTAGCTCGTTCAGTATCCGGTATTTATTGTAGATTGTTTGACGCGATTTTCTTCGTGTTAAACCCTCCCCCTGAAGCCCAGCTTCACTGGAGCTCTATGGGGAAGCACAGACTAGCTTTTTTCACTGCAGAAAAGCTGGATGGTAATTGGATAAACGCACCAAAATTGTCACTTCCAGGGAAGCTGAGCTTCTCTGGGGGTTAATGGAGCAGTGGGCGGGACAGGACGCTGGGCTGCTGCATGATGATTGGAGGAGCTGTTTAAACGGCGGAAACTTTTTGATTGACAGCATGTCTTAAGTATACAGACAGTGCGTCGCTAGGCCATTTTTAGCATTTCTAACATTTGTACTCAGCCCCCCTAAAAATTCTCCATAAACTTCACACAAATTGCTGGTCGCCCATCATCATCCCCTTTAAATTTCATATGAAAGTGTCAGACTTCGGCTCCTCACCGTCTTTCAGCGGGTCTTCAGTTCACCATCACAGAGGGAGGATTAAGGCCAGGTGTGTGTTTTCCGATAAATTGTTCTGTCTGCATCAGTGCAGTCCTTTCTCATAAATACAGTTTATAAAATGTCATCAGTTAAATCTTACCTGTGTTCACCCTCATCACACCAGCTGTTTCCTCTAGTGAACATGAAGCCCTTAATACAGACTCTATGAGTCTATAGTCTACTTTATAAAACTATCATGCTGTTACTGTTTTAATTGGAAAACCTAATTGTCTATATAAAACATTACACAGTGCATATGGCGTTAACTACCATAGAGTTATGCGCATAAATGATTGTTTAACTGCTCTCGTTTAACTGTATAGCAGTGTGATTTACAGAGATAGAAAAATGTCCCAAATCGTAAAATACATTTATTAGCCTAAGAGCAGGGTTTTTGTCACTTTGATTTAGAAAAAGTTACTTTTTTTAATGAATAGAAACAAACAAACAAAAAAGAATGATATTAAAAAGATGCTTTGTTTAATTACATTAAAACAATGTTTGTCTGTATTAATGAATTTGAATAAATAGCCTAGTAGCTATGACATTTTAAGTAGTTGAATAGAGAACCTACTGCCTTATTTATGTAGCTAAAACACTAATTTAAACTAGATAACATGATCAAAGTTTTAATATTTATATTTAACTGTAGATGGAAGGTTTTTCAAGTCACATGAAAAAAAAAGATGTTCTATTCTTACCTGCTGCTCATTTGGAGACCCACAACCATCTCCAGTTCTACAGTTCAGTTCTCTGAAAGCGCAGCAGCCTCTCAGGCACATTTCAGGCCCAACATTGATTGAAATCATTGCATCAGAAACTATTTTTCACATTTTTTATGTCTGCTAGTTTCCAACAAAAAGCAGCAGTATTGTCAAAGAATGAACAGATAAATGTTTGACACTATTGGCACTCACACAGTTTATTCCATTGTCCAGCCTCATAGGTGTGTTGTTTATATTGCTAATCAATGTAAGTTTAAAGTTATATGCTGTTTTCTGGTTATATTATTCTGGTTGTACCTGTACATAGAAAAAAGTTTATACGGTAAACAGCATGTGTGATGAAGAAGACTCATGTGAGTACTGATTCTGTGTTAAACATCTATGGGGCTGAGCCCCCCCTTACCTGAAAATCCTAGAAACGCCTCTCAATCCGCATGGGACTGAACTAGAATCTCTGAGATTCGAGTTCAGTCCCATGCTGATTTGCAGGTGATTTTTTATGATGAAAAATTTTATTATAATAAAAAGATTTATGATGAAGGCCTAATATGAGCTTCCCCTGTTTCAAAAGTTAGCAGCCGCCACTGGTCTGAATCTGGAGAAAACAGTCACAGTGCATGGTGAGTCTTCAAATTTCTTGACAGAATATTCAGAACAGTTTATATTTTTAATATTACCTAAAACAGTAACAAAGTCAAATTTCTCTCATGAACTGTATCAGCTTTAGTAGAGAAGGTAAAACAGTTGTCCATATGGTTACATGCACAGTAAATTTGAGCTAGGGTTGCAACTAGTGTTGTCCCTGTCCTTTTCTACATCCACATCGGGGAATCGATTTATTTGCAAGAGTAAGTCTAACTCCGCTACGACAGGTGGCGGTATACCCCTCTTTCAGCTTGTTATTTCCAGTTGGACTATTATGTTACAGACCAAAACATTCATGTATCTGTGTTTGATAGTATGACTTTGAGAACTTCAATTTAGGACAATTTTAGTTTACATGTCTACATGTATTTTAAAAGTCAGGCTAAAATAATGTCAAATATACCGAGTCTGAATGAAAATATAAAGAAGCTCTATACATCTCCAGTTTTTGACTCCTTATCTAAAGTATTTTCATCTAATTGAACACTACATAACACAATTAAACGAATGAGTTTCACAGTCAAATTAAGCAGTAGTGTAAATTTTCTGTTGTAGATGGTGATGTGATGCTGGACAGTCCTGTCCATCCTGTGACTGAGGGACATCCTCTGACTACACTGTTTAAACCTCAGAGCTGATTTCTACTAAGATGGATCAGTTCTCCAGACACAGACTATAGGAGAGATGATTATTCATAAGGTCTCAAAGTCAGATGAAGGTTTCTACCACTGTAATTACCCAGAGAGAGGAAAAGCTGGAGAGTCACAGAAAAGCCGGATCTCAGTCAGATGTGAGAAATCATTTCAATATTGATTTAATGAGTTGAACTCAGTATCTTCTCATAATAAAATATATAGTGGTTTGATAAGTATGTATGATAAGTCTTTGTGCAATATAAAGGGTGTTCACATGCTGTTATGTGACTATGTGTAGTACTGAAATGGATGTATTTGTATTGCAAATGTGTCGGCGCGGTGGTGTAGTGGTTAGCACTGTCGCCTTGCACCTCCAGGGTCTGGGTTCGATTCCCCGGCCAGGCTCGATTCCCGTCTCTGTGTGCATGGAGTTTTCATGTTCTCCCCGTGCTTGATGGGTTTCCTCCCACAGTCCAAAGATATGCAGGTTAGGCTAATTGGCGTTCCTCAATTTCCCGTAGTGTGTGATTGGGTGTGCGAGTGTGTGTATGTCTGCGATGGATTGGCACCCTGTCCAGGGTGTACCCCGCCTAGTGCCCGAAGTCTTCTGGGATAGGCTCCAGGTCCCCCGCGACCCTGAACACAGGATTAAGCGGTATAGAAAATGAATGAATGAATGTATTGCAAATTGAGCTAAAACATTCAGACAATTTAGAATAAATTAACTTTGCTGTTCTGACTAAGTTTGATTATCTAAAGCCTCCAAATGTTGCTAATTCAAAGTACTGGAAACAAACAAATGCAAGATTATTAAATATTATTAAATATTATTAAAATTAAATTAAGCCTCCGAGTGGCGCAGTGGTAAAGCGCTCGCCCTATCATCCGGAGATCGCTGGTTCGAACCCCGGGTGAGGCTGTTTTCCTCTCACAGCCGGAGGCACAGAGAGAGCTGATTGGCCGAGCTCTCTCAGGGGGGAGGGATGAGAGGTACTTGTGCTCCCACATTAATCACGACACTACAGCCAATCACAGGGATTAAAGTTCTCCGTCGTTACGACGGATTTCCGATAAAAATTGGCGAACTCCAAGAAGCGCTGGAGTTCACATCTTGATGACGGTACTGGCCAGTCAGTGACTGGATGCCTGCTGGGGAGATGGAATATCCCAAAAAGTATGTGGAAGTGTAATGAAACTTGCAATTCTCCGCCGTGATGTAGAGTTTATTCTCCAGGACCTGGCGTACATTAACGAGCATGAGAATATCAGGATGTCGTCCAGTAAGCAAAGACGAAAACATTGAGAAAATCCCTGAGGACATCATTAATGAGGCCCTGGAACACCGCCGGCGCATTGGTTAAGCCGAAAGGAACCACTTGGTACTCGTAATGGCTGGTGGGTGAGTTAAATGCAGTCTTCCACTCATTGCCCTCCCGTATCCTGACAAGGCGTTCCTCAAATCTAACTTGGTGATGACACGGCCGTCCTGGAGAGGTTTGAAGGCAAACGGCATCAAAAGAAGGGGGTAGCAGTCCTTAATTGTCATGCACACTCAATCTGCGCCCGGCACTAGGACCCGGAAGTAAGGCGGGCGCCAAACCAGGAAGTATAAAAAAGGTAAACAAACGTTAGCTCACCGCTCAGTCATTGAGTTTCGGCCCATGTCGGTTCCGGCTGTCTGTCTGCTAAACCGTGAGTACTCACTATCTTTGGTTCTGCTTCCTGATATTGTGTGTGTATTTATAGGACGCGGGTTAAATTTGTGTTTTTCCCTTGCTCCTCTTTCGTGAGAGTCCTTATAGTAAATCGCGTGGTTATCCTGCCTACTCGCTTACATCCGCGTTTGGGTTTACCATCCACGCTACATTGGGCTAACCGCTAAAGCTGCGTCTTCTGGTCACCGAGGTTAGTTCATCCTGACAGAATGACTGAGCCATCCGCGGTGAACCCAGCGGATTACGCGCACCTCTGCGACGTGGTAGATCGGCATGCCGCGCTCATTGATAAGCTAACCGGAGAGATCGCTAATCTGCGCCGGGGCCTCCAAGACGTAGCGGCCTTGCGCCGCGAGGTCGCGGAGCTCCGGCGGGAGAACGCGGATCTCCGCGCGGCTGTAGATGACGCGGCTAACCGGCCTCCCGTCGCGGCGGCCGCGGCGCCGCACCAGCCCCCCCCCCCTCCTTCTGATGTATTTCTTGCGCTTCCAGACAAATGGGATGGCACCGACGGGAGATGCAGTGTATTTTTGACATCACTGAATCTAGTGTTTGAGTTCAATTCCACCAAGTACTCCACTGATCGGCTACGCATTGCTCTCCTCGTCTCATTGCTATCCGGGCAGGCAGCTGAGTGGGCCACGGCAGTAATTCGATCAGATTCTGACACCGCCCATTCCTACAATGAGTTCACCCGCCAACTCCAGATGACATTCGAACACCCTGCGGGCGAGGTGGAGACCGACACCAAGCTTTACCACCTGCGGCAGGGAGGATCGTCCGTGAGCCGTTATACTGCAGAATTCCGCACCCTCGCTGTACAGACATCTTGGGGAGATACCGCACTCCGGACATCCTTTTACGAGGGACTGGCTTCCAGGATTAAGGACGAACTAGCCGGACGAGAGCTACCAGCCACACTGGAGGGACTGATCCAGCTCGCCCTCCGCATTGACCAGCGCCTCCTCTCTCGTTCGAAGCCAGCCCCGAGGACCCTGCCGCCCACCGCCACCCACGTCTACACTCCATCTCGACCTACAACCATTTTCACTCCCGCCACCACTGAACATGTCGGATCTCCACCTCCTGCCGTGGTTAACACCGGAGCCGGGGGACCCATGCAATTAGGGCGCGCCTCCCTGACCGTGGCGGAACGAGAACGCCGGTTTCGAGAGGGTTTGTGTGCCTACTGTGGGTCGGCGGCTCACCACCGAGCAATCTGCCCACTGCGCCCGGGAAACGCGCAGACCCGGTGAGCAGGAGGAGAGACTCACCGGGCCCCATCCACCTCTCCACCATCACCAATGCCACCACCTCTCGCCTCACGGTTCAGGTAACCCTCCAGTTTGGCCACAAACGGGTCTTAAGTACTGCGTTTATCGATTCTGGTGCCGCAGGCAACTTTATTGACTCCACCTATGCCAAAGAAATGGGGGTGAATATCGAGGCGTTATCCCAGCCTCTTCGCATTACTTCTGTCGACGGTCGGCCCCTCTCAACCAGCCCCATCACTCACCAGACCCAACTAATCACCTTCGTCATCGACCAACACCAGGAACAGCTACATTTTTACCTCACCCCCATCTCATCTCCTCCCATCATCCTCGGCTATCCCTGGCTGCTACAACACGACCCTCTCATCTCCTGGGCACAAAACCGGATCCTCCAATGGGGGCCGACCTGCAGCGAACTCTGCCTACGGGCACAGGCTGGGACGTGTTCCAAGGAGTCCGAGGCCCCCGAAGTCGACACCAACGCCATCCCACCTGAATATAGGGACCTGGCTGAAGTCTTCTGCAAGAGGAAAGCCACCAACCTACCACCACATCGCCCATACGACCTGGCGATAGAACTTCAGTCAGGCTCCATCCCCCCCCGCGGCCACCTTTACTCCCTATCTACCACCGAGACGCGAGCTATGGAGGAGTACGTCGCCAATGCCCTTCGTCATGGCACCATCCGGCCCTCCTCCTCGCCAGCGGCCGCAGGATTCTTCTTCGTTAAGAAGAAAGGGGGTGAACTTCGCCCGTGTGTCGATTATCGGGGGCTGAACAAGATCACCATAAAAAACCGACACCCGCTACCGCTCACCAACTCAGCCCTGGACGCCCTCTCTGGTGCCACCGTCTTCTCGAAGTTGGACCTCCGGAGCGCCTACAACTTGGTGCGCATCAGAGAGGGTGATGAGTGGAAAACGGCATTCATCACGCCCACCGGACACTACGAGAGCCTGGTCATTCCTTTTGGACTCTGTAACGCACCCTCGGCCTTCCAACAGTTTATCAATGACGTCCTCAGGGATATGCTGGGCCGATGGGTGTTCGTCTACTTGGATGATATCCTCATCTACTCCCACAACCTTCAAGAACACATCCAACATGTTCGGGCCGTCCTAAAGAGATTGCTCGCTCACCAACTGTACTGCAAGCTGGAAAAATGTGCCTTTCACAAGCACTCCACCACGTTCCTGGGTTTTGTCATCTCGCCCCAGGGTGTGGCCATGGACCCACAGAAGCTCGAAGCCGTACGTCACTGGCCCCTACCCAGGACACTCAAACAGCTTCAACGGTTTCTTGGGTTTGCGAATTTCTATCGTCGCTTTATCCGGGGCTACAGTACAGTTGCAGCACCACTAACCACATTGACCAGGCCCTCACACCACCCTTTTCGACTCACCCCTGCCGCCAACTCCGCCTTCCAAGAATTGTGTCATCGCTTCACCACCGCACCCATCCTCCTCCACCCCGATGCCAACAAACCCTTCGTTGTGGAGGTGGACGCGTCGGATGTGGGCGCCGGCGCTGTTCTCTCCCAGCGAGGTCCAGACCAGAAGCTGCACCCGTGCGGTTTCTTCTCCAAGAAATTTAATCCCACTCAGCAGCGATACGGAGTAGGGGACCGCGAACTGCTGGGCATAAAGTGGGCCTTGGAGGAATGGCGTCACTGGCTCCAGGGCGCCAGTGAGCCGTTCATCGTCTGGACCGACCACCAGAATCTCATCACCATCAGGAACCTCAAACAGCTCAACCCACGACAGGCACGGTGGGCACTGTTCTTCGAACAATATGACTTCCATCTGTCATACCGCCCGGGGTCCAAGAACACCAAGGCCGACGCACTGTCTAGACAGCACGATGAGGACCTTCCCCGGGCGGAACCCGTGCCTGTCATCACCTCCTCACGGATCATTGCACCCCTTCAATGGGACTTGGAGACGAGGGTCCGCCAGGCACAGGCTGCGGAGACCGAACCGGCAGGCGTGCCGCCTGGACGACTTTATGTACCCCAAGGACTAAGACCAGAAGTTCTCCAGTGGGGTCACTCTTCTACCGTCGCCGGACACCAGGGAGCCCGAAGAACCCTGTCCTTCGTCGAACGGGCGTTCTGGTGGCCCACCATGAGGAGAGAGGTCACGGAGTTCGTTCAGGCGTGCCCGGTGTGCGCCAGGGCCAAAGATACAAATCAACCATCTCCGGGAGAGCTCCAACCACTTCCAGTTCCTCGACGGCCCTGGACGCACATCGCCCTGGATTTCATCACGGGCCTGCCGGTTTCCGACGGAAAAAACACCATCCTCACCATCGTTGATCGGTTCTCCAAGGCAGTGCACTTGGTGGCCCTCACCGGACTCCCATCAGCTAAAACCACCGCTGAACTGATAATGGAACACGTAGTCCGCCTGCATGGGTTCCCCAAGGACATCGTCTCGGACAGAGGGCCCCAGTTCACCGCCCGGTTCTGGAGGGCCTTCTGCCGTCTGATCAACTCCACCAGCAGTCTGTCATCTGGATACCATCCCCAGACTAATGGTCAGACGGAACGGACCAACCAACAACTGGAGCGTTACCTAAGATGTTTTGTTGCTGATCGCCAGCGCTCCTGGGCCCGCTACCTCATCTGGGCAGAACTGTCTCACAACCTCCACGTTTCATCTGCCACCAACTTAAGCCCATTTGAGGTGTGCTACGGTTTCCAACCTCCGATGTTCACCCATCAAGAACCGGAGGTTGATGTACCGTCGGCCCAACAGTTGGTCCGTAGGTGTCGACGGGTCTGGAACCAAGCCAACCTTGCCATCCAGAGAGCCAATAACCGGTACATCACTCAGCACCGCCGTCGACACCCTCCGGGACGATTGTACAACGTAGGTGACAAGGTATGGCTATCCACAAAGAACCTACATCTGCACACGGAATCTCGAAAACTTTCACCTCGCTTCATCGGACCATACCGCATCACACTACGAGTAAACCCTGTCACCTACCGGCTCCAGCTGCCTGCGGCACTCCGGATTCACCCCATATTCCACACCTCTCAACTCAAACCCTTCATCACATCACCCATGATTCCACCCACCCCCCCAGCTCCTCCTCCCCGGATCATCGACGGCGGTCTCGCCTACACCGTACGCCGAATCCTCGACTCGCGCCCTCGGGGCAGAGGTACTCAGTACCTGGTTGACTGGGAGGGCTACGGCCCTGAGGAGCGGTCTTGGATCCCGGCCCGGTTCATTCTCGACCCCGAACTGATTCGAGACTACCGTCGTCGGGTATCCTCCACCCCAGGACCGTCAGGAGCCAGTCCTGGACAGGGGGGTACTGTCATGCACACTCAATCTGCGCCCGGCACTAGGACCCGGAAGTAAGGCGGGCGCCAAACCAGGAAGTATAAAAAAGGTAAACAAACGTTAGCTCACCGCTCAGTCATTGAGTTTCGGCCCATGTCGGTTCCGGCTGTCTGTCTGCTAAACCGTGAGTACTCACTATCTTTGGTTCTGCTTCCTGATATTGTGTGTGTATTTATAGGACGCGGGTTAAATTTGTGTTTTTCCCTTGCTCCTCTTTCGTGAGAGTCCTTATAGTAAATCGCGTGGTTATCCTGCCTACTCGCTTACATCCGCGTTTGGGTTTACCATCCACGCTACATTGGGCTAACCGCTAAAGCTGCGTCTTCTGGTCACCGAGGTTAGTTCATCCTGACATTAATCATGATCTCACTCTGTAATAAATACAGAGTCTGAGGGATTTGTCTTTTTTCTCTACGAAGAAAAGTCCTGCCCTCACTGCTATTCACTTTCCTACATCTTTTCCTTCTTTTTTTATTTGTTACAATTCAGATTCAGAATCTACTTTATCAACTGTATACCTCATTGACAGTATGGCTGTGCTAATCAGCCATTTTTAACATATTCAAAGCTCTTGCTCACACTCCACAAGTCTGTGGCTTCCGTGCCCATTGCTAACCCACTTTGCACACACTCTAAATCTAATAACAGTGTTATACATCTTTATTATAGCAGTAACTTATATTAGTGATAGTGTGTCAATAAACAATTTGGCAATAAACATATTTTTTTGTCAATAAACCAAAAAAGCAATTGCTCATAAAAACTTCAAAATGCATAACACTTAGGTAGAAATAGTACCACCCGACACACACACACACACACAAACCAGTAAATGCACCTCTGTGAGAATCTACAGGAAGTGTCAACAGTTTAACAAACACCTATATGCTTTGTCAAGTCAGTCAGTCAGTAATTATAGAGACAGGATGGAGTTCAGTCCTCTCCCTGTGATGCTCTGTGAGTAAATGTTCTCTTTGTGTCTTCATTAGAGTGAGTGTTGGGTATAAAGTTGTTCATCTGCAGTCTGAATGTCCTGAGTGATGAGCTTATTGTGTGATTAGCACATTGTGTGTACTTCAGCATGACTGCTCAGGTGGATCAGTGGATCTATATCTGTTATGAGAAGGGTTTAGTTTGATGTGTAACTACTCTCAGTTGTCACATTCTGCCATGGTGTTGGACTGTGGGCTTGGTGTTGAGGCATAGATGCAGAGGGGATGCAGTGAAACAAATAGTCTTTAATAAGAATCAAACAAACAAAAAGCAAACATGAACATGAACCACGGAGGTTGGCTAAAAACATGGAGCATGCTAACAAACAAGAACTCAAAATACAAACAGACTCGGGATGACATGATCTAATACAGTACAGACATGGGGATACTAACTGGACGAGACAAGACATACTAAACAGCCTAGAGGACTAAACACAAGGGACTATGCATGCAAGGGATAAACAAACACAAGACAGGCTTGGCTAGGTCTATTGGCTGAGCTGCACATTAGCTGCTAAGCTAGCTCATAGCTAATCAGACTAATGGCTACACCAGCCAGTAGCCTGAGACACAAGGGAATGAACAGACAAGGTACACAGCAGACTAGGTATGAAACAGACTAAGAACTCTAAAGGTTAGTGGCTAAAGATGTTAGTACCTAAACAGACTAAGAGCTAAGCAGACAATGAGACTAGACAGACACGAAGACTAGACAGACTAAGATCTAGACATGTTAGTATCACCCTCATTAGTATTGAAACAGACTACTAGCTAAACATGCAATGGGGGTTACTTACACAAAAGGGTAAACACAAAAGGCTAATTCTCCTAGAGGCTAATCCTGCTAGGAGACACAGAGACATAAACTAAATCAAAGCAAATACAAACTTAACTTAAAATGCTCCTGAAACAAAAAGGCCAACCATACTGTTTAAACTAAAACAGAAAAGAACAAAACAAAACCCACATAACAGAAATCAATGCTCGACCCAGTTTCCCAGAACAAACAGGTATTTATAAAAGTGCTAATGACCCTCCTCAGTTCAGGTGAGCATCCACGTCACCTGACCGAGGAGGCTTCTGGGAAACTGAGTCTAGGAACAAAAACTACAACTAAAAAACACTGCCCTCTAGTGGGCAACCCTCACAGTACCCCCCCCCTTAAAAACGCTCCTCCGGAGCGCTAACGGAGGTCCTGGGTACCCTTCCCCATGTCCCGGGTCATTCCACCCGACTGCGACGCCAACGAGCCGGCTCCCCAAGGTGGGTGGGAGGGTGGGCGAGCTTGAATTGCCGCCGAAGCCAGGCACCGGGTGCAGCAGCGGCCTGCACCCGAGGCTGGGTGGCGGAGGCAGCAATGGCTCGTCCTCGGGGCTGAGCGGCGGTGAGCTCATGACGTCGTCGGGTGGCGGAGGCAGCACTGGGCCGATGCCGCAGGCCGGGCGGCGGAGGCAGTGCCGGATCGCTGGTGTAGGCCGGGCGTTGGAGGCAGTGCTGAGTCGCTCTTGCCGGTGGAGCGCTGCCTGCAGCACTGAGTCGCCCTCCAAGTCGGGCGGCCGATGCAGCACTGTGTTGTCCTCACGCCGGGCGGCCTCTGCAGTACTGTGGCCTCCTTTGACACCGGGTGGCGATGGAAGCACGCTCTCGAAGTCTGGCGGTGGAGGGCCGCTGTCACCGCTGTGAACGAAGCTAGAGAGCGTGGTGAGGGTTTTCCCTGGCGAGGTCCTGGCTGGGCTCTGGGGACATGGAGACTCCCCTGCGGCGCGCTGGAGGAACTGGAGCCTCCCCTGAGGCGCGCTGGAGAACTGGAGCCTCCCCTGAGGCGCGCTGGAGAACTGGAGCCTCCCGTGAGGCGCGCTGGAGAACTGGAGCCTCCCGTGAGGCGCGCTGGAGAACTGGAGCCTCCACTGAGGCGCGCTGGCGAAACTGGAGCCTCCACTGAGGCCCGCTGGCGAAACTGGAGCCTCCACTGAGGCCCGCTGGCGAAACTGGAGCCTCCACTGAGGCCCGCTGGCGAAACTGGAGCCTCCACTGAGGCCCGCTGGCGAAACTGGAGCCTCCACTGAGGCCCGCTGGCGAAACTGGAGCCTCCACTGAGGCCCGCTGGCGAAACTGGAGCCTCCACTGAGGCCCGCTGGCGAAACTGGAGCCTCCACTGAGGCCCGCTGGCGAAACTGGAGCCTCCACTGAGGCCCGCTGGCGAAACTGGAGCCTCCACTGAGGCCCGCTGGCGAAACTGGAGCCTCCACTGAGGCCCGCTGGCGAAACTGGAGCCTCCACTGAGGCCCCCTCACCTCCAGTTCAGTCCCCTGTTTTGACGTGGGGCAAGCTGATTATTCCTGGTCAGCTTGCCCAGGTGTTATAGTCCCAGCCCCTCCCCAAAATTTTCTCCCGGGGGGGCCCCTCTGCTATGCCTCTTGTTTGGTCGAGCATTCTGTCACATTCTGCCATGGTGTTGGACTGTGGGCTTGGTGTTGAGGCATAGATGCAGAGGGGATGCAGTGAAACAAATAGTCTTTAATAAGAATCAAACAAACAAAAAGCAAACATGAACATGAACCACGGAGGTTGGCTAAAAACATGGAGCATGCTAACAAACAAGAACTCAAAATACAAACAGACTCGGGATGACATGATCTAATACAGTACAGACATGGGGATACTAACTGGACGAGACAAGACATACTAAACAGCCTAGAGGACTAAACACAAGGGACTATGCATGCAAGGGATAAACAAACACAAGACAGGCTTGGCTAGGTCTATTGGCTGAGCTGCACATTAGCTGCTAAGCTAGCTCATAGCTAATCAGACTAATGGCTACACCAGCCAGTAGCCTGAGACACAAGGGAATGAACAGACAAGGTACACAGCAGACTAGGTATGAAACAGACTAAGAACTCTAAAGGTTAGTGGCTAAAGATGTTAGTACCTAAACAGACTAAGAGCTAAGCAGACAATGAGACTAGACAGACACGAAGACTAGACAGACTAAGATCTAGACATGTTAGTATCACCCTCATTAGTATTGAAACAGACTACTAGCTAAACATGCAATGGGGGTTACTTACACAAAAGGGTAAACACAAAAGGCTAATTCTCCTAGAGGCTAATCCTGCTAGGAGACACAGAGACAAAGAGACATAAACTAAATCAAAGCAAATACAAACTTAACTTAAAATGCTCCTGAAACAAAAAGGCCAACCATACTGTTTAAACTAAAACAGAAAAGAACAAAACAAAACCCACATAACAGAAATCAATGCTCGACCCAGTTTCCCAGAACAAACAGGTATTTATAAAAGTGCTAATGACCCTCCTCAGTTCAGGTGAGCATCCACGTCACCTGACCGAGGAGGCTTCTGGGAAACTGAGTCTAGGAACAAAAACTACAACTAAAAAACACTGCCCTCTAGTGGGCAACCCTCACATCAGTAACTATGATAGTTCAACAGGTAAGATAAGGTACAAGTAGAGCGAGTTTAAAACACAGGGTTTAAATAATCTAATGAGTGTAAACGAGTCTGCGATATTTTTTTCCTGTGCACAATGACATTTTGACAAAAACATCTTAGCATTTACTAGACTTGAGGAAAAATGTTTTAAAACCATGTTTACAGTACCATTTGTGTTGCTTTTAACGTCTGTGCAGAAAAACATTTCAGTACAACAATACATACAGTATCTCACAAAAGTGAGTACACCCCTCACATTTTTGTAAATATTTTATTATTTCTTTTCAAGGGACAACGCTAAAGATATGAAACTCTGATAGAATGTAAAGTAATCAGTGTACAGCTTGTATAATGGTGTAAAGTTGATGTTCCCTCAAAATAACTCAACACACAGCCATTAAAGTCTGAACTGCTGGCAACAAAAGTGAGTACACCCCTAAATGAAAATGTTCAAACTGTGCCCAGTGTCAGTATTTTGTGTGGCCACCATTATTTTCCAGCACTGTCTTAACTCTCTTGGGCATGGAGTTCACTAGAGCTTCACAGGTTGTCATGGGAATCCTCTTCCACTCCTCCTTGATCACGTCACGAAGCTGGTGGATGTTAGGCACCTTGTGCTTCTCCACCTTCCGTTTGAGGATGCCCCACAGATGCTCAATAGGGTTTAGGTCTGGAGACATGCTTGGCCAGTCCAGCACCTTTACCCTCAGGTTCTTCTGCAAGACAGTGGTTGTCTTGGAAGTATGTTTGGGGTCATTATCATGTTGGAATACTGCTCTACGGCCCAGTTTCCGAAGGCAGGGGATCATGTTCTTCTTCAGTATGGCACAGTACATGTTGGCATTCATGGTTCCCTCAATGAACTGTAGTTCCACAGTGCCGGCAGCACTCATGCAGCCCCAAACCATGACACTCCCACCACCTTGCTTGACTGTAGGCAAGACACATCTGTCTTTGTACTCTTCACCTGGTCGCCGCCACACACGCTTGACACCATCTGAACCAAATAAGTTTATCTTGGTCTCATCAGACCACAGGATGTGGTTCAAGTATGCCATGTCCTTAGTCTGCTTGTCTTCAGCAAACTGTTTGCGGGCTTTCTTGTGCACCATCTTTAGAAGAGGCTTTCTTCTGGGACGACAGCTATACAGACCAATTTGATGCAGTGTGCAGCATATGGTTTGAGCACTGACAGGCTGGCTCCCCATCCCTTCAACCTCTGCAGCAATGCTGGCAGCACTCACACGTCTATTTTCAAAAGCCAACATCTGGACATGACGCTGAGCATGTGCACTCTTCTTCTTCTTTGGTCTACCATGGCAGGGCCTGTTCTGAGTGGAACCTGTCCTTTTAAACCGCTGTGTGGTCTTAGCCACCGTGTTGCAGGTCAGTTTCAGGGTGTTAGCAATCTTCTCATAGCCTAGGCCATCTTTGTGTAGAGCAATAATTCTTTCTTTCACATCCTCAGAGAATTCTTTGCCATGAGGTGCCGTGTTAAACGTCTAGTGACCAGTATGAGAGTGTGAGAGTGATAACACCAAATTTAACACACCTGATCCCCAAGGACACCTGAGACCTTGTAACACTAACGAGTGACATGACAACGGGAAGGGAAAAGGGCTAATTGGGTACAATCTGGGCATTTTCATTTAGGGGTGTACTCACTTTTGTTGCCAGCAGTTCAGACATTAATGGTTGTGTGTTGAGTTATTTTGAGAGGACATCAACTTTACACCATTATACAAGCTGTACACTGATTACTTTACATTCTATCAGAGTTTCATATCTTTACCGTTGTCCCTTGAAAAGATATAATAAAATATTTACAAAAATGTGAGGGGTGTACTCACTTTTGTGAGATACTGTACATATCAAACAAATGCTATGTGTTTTTCATTTATAATTTTTTTACGGTTTAGGTAGTTAGCCAGACATAGGCTTGTGGCTGTTGTGGTTTTGCTTCTTGTTCTATATAACTGATGTTAACTAAGAAAAGAGGGGAGGAGGTGTGAATGTCCGGCTACTGACTCATAACTATGAAGGATAAATATAACTTAAGTGGTACTTATTGTTTTTTTTATGCAATACTTGTTTTATTCACTTACTTAATGTGTATTTATTTTTCATTTATGTGTGGTTTATGCAGCATTTTACCTGCAATTAGTTACACCTTGACTTCCTGAAAAATATTAATATAATATAATAATATATATATAAAATATTATGAGGGTTTAATTAAGTAATTACTCAATACAGGTTAATTATACTTTAACCTCAAAGAAGTCCAAGCAAATGATTGATTTTGTTCACAATCTACGCTAAATATGGAGGTGTTCAGGTCAACCCAGGACTTTTGGAGTAAAACGTCTCTCATGGGACAACTGCAGTGGACTCTTCATTCTTCATTCATCAGAACTTTTATCACAACATGCTGTTTCCTTCTTCCACTAATATTTGCATACCATTTTGCTAAACATGCCATATATGTAGCCTAGTTAGTGCTAGTGGTAATAGGATGTGCATGTGCATTACCGACGCAAATAACGAGATGCATTCAGAAGCAATGTCCCAGTCTTAGTTTGACTCAAATACCCCTTGTACAGTATATCATTATTGTCAGCTAAAAACATATGTTTAATAGATTTCTTTTTTGTTTAAGATACATTGTCAATGTCTCTGGAGGCTGGATTTACATTCTCATTTAATAATGTTTTTAATAGGATTCTTAATGGAATTTGGATTTGATTGGACCATTCAGAAACATTTGACTTTTTTAACTTGGATTGTTGTTAGGTGAAAAGTGAACAATTGTTCATCTTCAGCTGTCCAATTTCACATCATGTAGGATAATGTGGTCAGGATTATGTTCTCTGCTTACATTTTTCTCAGTTTTAAAATAATGCATTTTAAAGTGGCCTATAGATCATGTAATGCTTTATGTAATGCTTGTGTAACCTTTACTGATTGGAATCTATTAACTGTCTGATCTCATATATGCTTTGAAAGCTTTTTTCAGACTTTACTTAGCTCAGTAAAATTGTATTCCTTACACATGAGTTCAATTTACCAAATACACTGCCTAGTCGAAATATGATCTAATATTTTGTTGGACAGTCTTTTGCTTTGATTACAGCACACATTCACATTTGATGAGCTTATGCATTGTCACAACATTTTTCTTTGTACATTAATTTTTGTCCAAGATCTTGTATTGATGATGGGAGAGTCAAACCACTTGCATGAAGCCTTCTCCATCACATCCCAAAGATTCTTAATTGGGTTAACATCTGGACTCTGTGGTGGCCAATCCATGTGTAATCATGCTCTTTGATAATGTTATTGATGGAAAAACTTGGTCATTCAGTATATTCAGGGAGTCTCATTTTGGGCACATAACATTGCTGAACCTAGACCTGACCTACTCACTGCATTAGTTAGGGTTAAATAACTTGTTGCCAGCTGAACTATAGTAATAACTTGAGTAATTATACTATGTAAGACTCTTACCTATTTGCTTAGTTAAATCCAGAGGGTGAATTTTTTCTTTTCTTTTGACCAGTCAATTTATATGCTACTGTATATAAACATATGTCAAAACTTTTTTATCTTTAAATCATCATCTCCATTTTTGTTCTGTTTTAGTGCTTTCACTCCTACCAGTGCCACATGTTCAAGGTAATCATATGTATATAGTTATATATTGTTTTTTATTATTATTTGTGTGTGCATGGCTATAAGGGTCATGTTTGTAAATTGCAAAAACATATTTTGCCACAATTAGGAACTTTTCAATTCATGTGACTTATCTTTACAGCGCTTTAACAATGAGCATTGTCAAAAAGCAACAGAAATTTTAATATAACATTTAAACATTGAGGAATTTTGAAGAATATCCAATACTCAAGTAAGGGAGGAAGGGTGGGGATGACGAGCCTGGAGCACAAGATACATGTAGTATGACTTTTTCAGGACTGAGTGATGGTGGAGAAAAATGGACTAGTCAATTAAACATAAGTGCTTTCAGGAGGCCCCCGGAGGCCCCCGGCCCTGCTATAGGAACTTTAAAGGGAAAATGGGAGCCTACTTTTAGAAGGCCCTCTTATGCCTCTTTTCCACTGCATAGAACGGCACGACACGGTTCAGTTCAACTCACTTCGGTTCGGCGCAGTTTGGCTCAGTTTGCGCTTCCACTGCAGTTTAGTAACGCTTTAGAGTGGGCGGGATTACTCACGTGTCGTTTAGTCGCGGCGCCGCTACTGCCGTGGCGTCATCGTAAACGCGCCACAAACAAACACACAACAATGGAGCATATCGACGGCATGGTGTTCTTCATTCTCGGCATGTGGATGTTTTTAACAACGAGACGAAGGAGTTTGTTTCAAAAGAGGCCGACGGCAGCCAAAGAAAAGTTTTGGTTAGTACAAAAAGGTGCGTGCGATCCTTCTCTGGCTGTTTCTAAATATAGCGGTTCTGTTGTGTCTCCTGTCGCAAGTTCGGTGACGCAGTAATGACGATTTTCTCCGGCCAATCAGTGACCAGCAGAGTTTACACGTCACGTTTTGGTAACGGCTCGGCGTGCTTGGAACCTCGGCTGAGGTGGTACTAAAAAAAGGACCAGGTACCATGTACTGTTCCCAGTGGAAAACCCCCCAAAAGTGAGTTGAACTGAACCGTGTCGTGCCGTACTATGCAGTGGAAAAGCGCCATTTGTTGCACCTTATACCATCGTCAGGTTTATACATGTAAACTTGCATCTGGCAAGCTAACGCCCGGCCACCTCTACAACTACGTGTAAACCTCTACACCTCTACAACTACATGTAAACCTGCTGTTTATCTAAGTTATTGGTTTATTAAATATGACATGGGTGGGTAGTATTTGTGATTTCGCTTACTTTACCATTTCATTCTGTTGGTGTCCTTGAATTTATTTGTTCCTGGCCCTGCGCATGATATGACTGCCCCCTAGCTACGAGGATGTAATTGTCTTCTTTGGGAAAGCTGCAAAGCAACAATTGCAGATTGGTGCATGGCATTTTGGTTCACTTTTATAGACATTTCCATTTCTATTTCAAACTAGCACGTTCTGGATAATTCAAACAAATAATGTTTGTTATGGAACGATCTGGTTGTGCTACGTTGCTACCTGTTTCTATAAACAGAAATGGTTAACCTGGTGCTAACATTAACGTGAGGTAATGGCATTAGGCTGTACTGATTATAATTTGGGATCCAACTTACTGTATCAACTTAAACCACCTTCTTTTCACTTTTTCCGAGGTAAAAAGAGGCAAAAGATAGTTTTGTCAACATCATTCTGCTTTTACACCACGGTACACGTACGCCACACTAGTTTGGACCCACAAGTGGCATGATGATGTAGCAACTAGCCATCCCAGACAATGCTGGCGTTTTTTTTTTTTTGAGGGGGGTCCTCACGAACGTTTTGCCCAGGGGCCCACACAACCCATAATCCGTCCCTGACTTAATGTCCATGAACCAGCTCAGATCTGTGAATTTACCTAAGAAAACGAAATCAACAATTAACAAATGGCTTGATTAAACAATTAGATTTTCCACCTACATTTAAAAACCAAGTGTAATGACATGGGTCTCACGAGGGCCAGGTGCCACGCAATCCCGCCATAAGGAAATCAGCCTGGACACAACACACCTGGCAGCGTATCTATTTAAAGGTCCTGATACCTCTGCACTTTGTGTGATCATCCATACCATGTAACACCAAGATTGTGTTTATTGTGCTCCATAACTGTAGGCAGAAATCTCCCTGCCACCTGATGTATCCTTAACAGTATTTGTAGTACCATCAAACTTCTCTATAGATAAATTAAGTATAATTATAAATAACGATAACTATAATTGACTTTTTTGTAGAACGTCTTAAACCTGTTGTAACCATAAAGCCTGATGAGCATGTGTACAGAGGAGAGAGAGTTACTTTCAAATGTGACATACAAGGTGGAGAATACACTATGTGGACAAGCAGCTGGTATAAGGATAATAAGAGTCTCCACACAGAGGGAGAAGACAGAGTCTATACAGACAGCACAATGCAGGAGATCAGTATCAGGTCTGTTAGAGACTCTGACAGTGGTGACTACGCCTGCAGATTGAGAAATGACAATCAGAGTTTGGAGATCAGTGATCCTGTTACACTAACTATATCAGGTGAGTAAATTTCTGAATTTAAAATTTTTACATTTAAAGTATAATTGTGATGTCAGTGTATCCTGCTTTGCTTTGTAGACCTGCATCATCATCTATTTACTTCTGTTACAGTTTACTGCAAGTTTTGTATGGCACTAGGCCACTGGGTAGAGACTCATGGAAATTCATGGAAATTTAAATGATCAGTTTGCCCTTAATGACAAAGTCTGGGGTGGTGGTGGCAGAGAATCTCTTGAAGTGAGAGGACCCGAGGCCGATGTTCCTTTCAGTGGTGGTGGAGATGGTCAAATGACAGCTGTTCAGTTGATTGTTCGGGAACCACTTGTAGGAGTAAAGTAAGACCAGCAAGCCATCTGGTTTCTGAGATGGTAGCTGTAAAAGCGGATTTGGTTGAAACATCAGCTCGGTTTCGATGCGTGGGAATGTAGTGCCATTGCTCAGGACTACAAGACTTCCTAATGCGCTTCACTCTGTTGCTCACATAAACATAAAATGTGCAGGTTTCATTATATGTACAGTATGTATCCTAAAATGACTATAAGGAATCTGGTTCAACGTCCCTATTTTGAAGGATGTACTCTGCAATTTCAACCACTAGCACACCACACAACTCGCGCCTAGGACTGGTGTGCGTTGTTAGGAAAGCAAGCTTTGCCTTTTCCATAATAAACCCAACATGACACTTGCCACATAGTCTGTGGCAATGGCCTCTACAGATGCATCAGACAATATGTGGATTTCTCTTCTTACCATAGTGGAAAGGGATGTAATAGCATAAGGTCTTGGAGCTTCAAAAAGACAACACGATTAGGGACTACATACAGGCATTCCACTCTCCCTCCTTTTCTGCCAAGAGTTGTGCATTCCAGTCAACAGCTTTACTGGTATGTTTTTGACGGAGAAGAATTCCACAAGGCCGAGGGGCTCAAACAGGCTAGTCACTTTTGCGAGTACCCTCCATGCAGGTAAATGTTTTCTTGGTGATGGCTACGCAGAAGTTGAATGTATCACATGTGTGAAAGTTTCATGTTCCAGGTAAAGTTTAACTAGTCAAGCCTAGACTGTATTGTACTGGAAGCATACGTGCATCGAATTTGAGATCCTTTAAGATATTCGTTGAAGGAAATGCTGAAGGAAATGCTGACATGACGGTCGGACTGTTAAAAGCTATTTTATGAAGTTGACGGTTGGACAGGGCAAGTCAAATGGCTTAGGACAGAAAGTAACTTTGGCCCGTCATCAACATAAATGTATCTCTGAATGAACTGCTTTGAATCTGTGCCAAACTCTGCTTCCCCTAGTGATGAGCCCATAGATAGCGATGGCTGTCGAAGGGCAATTGTCGAACCCAGGCAGACATTACCAATAATGACCCAGCCAAGCTCAATTCTCTGAATATAAGGAGCGGCACTTGGGCCATTGCACTATTATTTTATAAACATGAAGAATTTGGCCTGATGTGATGTGGCCTCAGGAGTGGGTATCTCAGATTCATCATTTGGCATGTACTGTACTGTAGTTACACTTAATTATAGTAGAAAGGGGAATGCATAGGCTGCCGCTAAATGGTTGCATTAGAATCGTGTTGCTTTTTGCAAGACGTTTCCATAACTCCAGCGCATTTGCAAAGAGTATAAGGGGTGTCTGTAGTCTGGGGGTTGAAGTGTTTAAGAACTTCATGAAGGCTCACGGATGATGAGCTTGCGTGTTTTGTTTGACTGATGAGCCGAAGTTGGTAAACACTTGGCTTCGTGGTTCATGTTGACATTGGCATGCTCTATCTTGGGACTTCCAAAGAACATTCTTATGTGTATTGGAAGCTTGAAGGTAAGAGAGAAGGTGCTTTCCCAGTATGCTCAAGCTACATACCATGATGCTGTTCTTGCATTATTCCAAATTCAAATTTTATTTGTCACATACACGTAAATGCAGTGAAATGCTTTTTGCGACCACAGAGTCGCGACGGCAGCCACCCAGGCGCCATTATAGAAAACAAGGAATCAGATACATTAGGATAACGAGGGTAAAAAAATCCCCTCCCAGACTGTCCTTCGGAGAGGGCAGTGTGCGATCAGGGGTACAAAAAAATACCTCAGCAGCAAGCACAGAAAAACATGTAATCACAAGACATCAACATTGCAACAATGAGGGTACAGGGATAGGAAATGTCCAATGTAGGCAAACAGCTCCAGTCCCTGCAGCTAAAGAGCGCTGGTCCCGATTCCGCCTGCCCACACCGAGGGGAATAAGCACGTTGTGTATAAGGTGTTGTGAATAAGGTGTTGGAAATGGGGAAGGTAGAGTGTCTACCTGTAGCTGTTCTATGAGTGTGTGAGTGCGTGCGTGTCAGTTTGTAAGCCTGTAACATCCCGTAATAGTCTGCGCCAGGTGACCTTGAAGGGGGAGGGGGGTAGATTCCAGAGCGTCTCATTATCTTGGTCTTCGGGGAGTTTGTTATGTCTCCAGCCACTGCCTTGAAATGCAGTAGCTGGAAAAAAGGGCAGAAAAAAAATATATATTTCAAGTTTCGATCAATACCTGCCAATTTCACAGATATTTAATGTCCATCACTGGTCTCCAGGTCCGTCCAAATTCCGTTGTGTAGCTGCCTTTAATTTACTTTCCTGTTGTCTATTTAAGTTGGTCCCTTAAATAATGTAATTTCAATGTGTGAAACTGAAATTGGAGTAAACAAAGATTGTCTCTGAACTATGGAGGTCTTACAAGTACCCAGACAGTAACTTATAATAACCCAGCAATAGCATAACAGTATACTGTACAGTAGATTATCACTAGTTTACATATATTAACATATTTCTTACAACATTGGAGATTAAACCCAGTGTTACAAAACTACAAATTATCATCACACATTGTTACAATAAGAAGCATACTTATTATCAATGCTTTCTAAGGCTGTCACATATGCATTAGGGACACATTTATTAGCAGGCTAGCTGGATCATGTAGTGCTGCTGATCGACTAACATAAATGGAGGCCTTGGTCCTTACTAAGAAGTATAGCATTGAGTATTACTGGTTTGTGCTTCACATTCTAACACATAGGATCCATAACAATCCCTAACCAAAAGTGCCCAAATGATTTAATTCAATTCAATTTTATTAGTATAGTGCTTTTAACAATTGACATTGCCTAAAAGCAGCTTTACACAATCAAAAGAATTATTTAAGTTTGTATGGAATGTGAATGTGTATGAATCAAAATGGTCAGATAGTCCCTGGTGAGCAAGCCGAGGGCAACAGTGGCAAGGAAAAACTCCCTGAGTTGGTAATAGGAATAAACCTTGAGAGGAACCAGACTCAACAGGGAACCCATCCTCATCTGGGTGAAACAGAAAGCAGGAAATGATCTGCATTTATACAGTGTGTTAGGTGGCAGGAAGTTCAGCTATAATAGTTGATGTTAATTGATGTTAAAATGGAGTCCAGTAGTTATTGGAAACTCAGATAGACTTGTAGAAAGTTCCAGTCCTGAACTATCGAATTGTCAAGTCCTCAGAGAAACAGCTGCCAACACCAGTCGAGGCCAGAACCGTCATCTAGGTAGAGAGAATCATTCCCAGACACCAGACGCATCCCAAGAGACACACGGGGCATCCATGTGACGAGATCTCCAACCAGAAGCGGGGCACCAGGATGGGTCAGACAGGTCCGGAGGGCAGAGCATGTGTAGCTCGACAGAGAGAGAGAGAAAGGGGGAGATGGGGAGAGAGGGAAGAGAAAGAGGGGGAGAAAGAGAAGAAGAGGAGAGATGGCAGGTATGGTCACAGTCACATAATGTATAATGTGAATGTATATTTACTGTAGAGTGCAAGCAGAGACTCGACGAGAGACCATTTAATGCTTTATATGTCAAGAGTAGTATTTTAAAATCAATGCGAAATTTCACAGGGAGCCAATACAGTGAAGATAAGATAGGGGTGATGTGCTCATATATTCTGGTTCTAGTGAGGACTCTCGCTGCTGCATTCTGGACTAACTGAAGCACCTAGCTGAACAACCAGACAGTAAGGCATTACAATAGTCCAACCTAGAGGTGATAAAAGCATGAATTAGTTGTTCTGCATAGTTTAGCGACAATATATTTTTTATCTTGGCAATATTTCTGAGGTGAAAGAATGATATCCTGGTGATATTATCTACATGAGCTTCAAATGAAAGGCTGGAATCTATAATCACGCCGAGGTCTTTTACTGTTGCACTTGATGGAACACAAAGGCCATCTAAAGTTACGGTGTGATCTAAAATTTTACTCCTAGCAGTATGCGGTCCTATGACTAGAACTTCTGTCTTATCCAGATTAAGCAGAAGGAAGTTAATTAGCATCCAATTTCTTATGTCCTGCACACATTGCTCAACTATAGTAAGCTGGTTTTTCTCATCAGGTTTTACTGAGACATATAACTGTGTGTCATCAGCATAACAATGAAAACTAATACCATGCTTACGGATTATGTTGCTCAGAGGAAGCATGTAAAGGGAAAAAAGCAGTGGGCCTAAAACTGAACCCTGTGGAATGCCAAACTCCACTGGAGAACATGCAGAATAATCACCATTTAAGTCTACATACTGATAACGATTGGTCAAATAGGATCTGAGCCAGGAGAGGGTTGTACCCTTAATTCCTACTACATTTTCTAATCTGTGAAGAAGAATAGCATGATCAATGGTGTCAAAAGCTGCACTGAGGTCGAGTAATACAAGCGTAGTTACACAATCCTGATCAGAGGCCAATAGGAGGTAATTTACTACTTTAACGAGTGCTGTTTCTGTGCTGTGATGAGGCCTAAATCCTGACTGATACAGTTCATGTATGCCATTTCTATGTAGATATGAGCATAGCTGCTCCGCTACTATCTTTTCCAGAATCTTAGAGATAAAGGGGAGGGCATTGATATTGGCCTGTAATTGGACAGCTGACAGGGGTCGAGGTCAGGTTTCTTAATTATTGGTTTGATGACTGCTAATTTAAAAGATTTTGGAACATAACCAATGCTGAATGAGGAATTAATTATTCTCAACAACGGTTCTGTTATTACTGGTACTATCTGTTTGAGAAAATGTGTCGGTATAGGATCTAATATACAGGTTGATGAATTTTACAGAAGAGATGAGTGAAATTAGTTCATTCTCTTCAAGGAGAGTAAAGTTTTCTAGGGTTGAATCTCACATGGCTAGGTTAACATCTGTATCAATTACATTGTTCGGTTTCAAAGCCTCAATTTTATGCCTAATATTTACAATTTTATTATTAAAAAAGTTCATGAAGTCCTCACTATTGCATGATGTTGTTGTGGAGATTTCTGTAGTGGTTTTATTTCTGGTTAATTTGGCTATGGTATTAAATAAAAATCTAGGATTATTTTTATTTTCTTCTATAAGAGTGGAGAGATACGTTGATCTAGCTACACTAAGAGCTTTCCTATAGTTCAGGATGGTCTCTTTCCATGCTATTTGAAATACTAACAATTTAGTTTGACGCCATTTACGCTCTAATTTCCGAGCGGTTTGTTTTAAAGTGCGCATGTGATCGTTATACCAGGGAGCGAGTTTCTTATCTCTAATAATTTTTCTTTTAGCTGGAGCTACATTATCTAAGGTACAACGAAATGTCAACTCTAAATATTCAGTCGCCTGATCGAGTTCTGTGGGGTCAGACGATCTAATCGAAGTTGGTAACTCTGGGAGATTACTGATAAAACTCTGTGTGGTAGTTTAAAATTGTTATAAACAAAATATTATGCTACATTGCTAGTCTAGTGTGCCAACAGTCTAGTGTGCCAACTTTTTTTTGGAGGATGTTGCAGCCACCAGATTTGTCCACTGTGGATGGTGAAAGGTCAATATAAAACAGGAGAGTAGATGCATTGCTAATGCCTTGTCGAGTCTCATTGCTAATGAGTGTCGGATTGTTCACAGTTGGGATCAGTTACAGGATCTACATGTAAAATCAGCTCCCTCTCCAAATCCCACAGTGGGGTTTACTGGTGTGAGTCTGAATCTGGAGAAAACAGTAATCCTGTCAACATCACAGTGCATGGTGAGTCTTCATGTGTCCATGGTCTTCATGGCCAGGTGTAGCTCAGTGGTTAAGGCATTGGACTACGGTTCGGAAGATCCCAGGTTCAAACCCCACAACCACCAAGTTGCCACTGTTGGGCCCTTGAGCAAGGCCCTTAACCCTCAACTGCTCAGATGTGTCAAAGATGGACTAACCTGAGGTGACCAGAAGACGTAGGTTTAGCGGTTAGCCCAATGTAGCGTGGAGGATAAACCCAAAAGCGAGTAGGCAGGATAACCACGCGATTTAGTCTAAGCGGAGTCTCACAAAAGTGGAGCAAGGGAAAAACACAAATTTAACCCACGCCCTATAGATACACACACAATAGCAAAAGACAGATAAACCAACTGGTGAGTACTCACGGTTTGCTGCAACGACAACGTTAACCGACATGGTCCGAACTCAATGACTGAGCGGTAAGCCATCGTTTGTTTACCTCTTTTATACTTCCTGGTTTTGCGCCCGTCTTACTTCCGGGTCCTAGTGCCGGGCGCAGATTGAGTGTGTATGACAGTACCCCCCTGTCCAGGACTGGCTCCTGACGGTCCTGGGGCGGAGGATACCCTGTGACGGTAGTCCCGAATTAGCTCTGGGTCGAGAATGAACCGGGCCGGGATCCAAGATCGCTCCTCGGGGCCCCGAGGGCGCGAGTCGAGGATTCGGCGCACAGTGTAGGCGGGACCGCCGTCGATGATCCGGGGAGGAGGAGCTGGGGGGGTGGGTGGAATCATGGGTGAGGTGATGAAGGGCTTGAACTGGGATAGGTGGAATACTGGGTGGATCCGGAGCGCCGCAGGCAGCTGGAGCCGGTAGGTGACAGGGTTAATTCTGTGGGTGATGTGGTATGGTCCGATGAATCTGGGGGAAAGTTTCTTTGACTCGGTGTGGAGGTGGAGGTTTTTTGTGGAAAGCCATACCTTGTCACCTACGTGGTATAATCGTCCCGGAGGATGTCGGCGGCGATGTTGGTGGGTATAGCGGGCATTGGCACGTTGGATGGCCCGGTTGGTCGTAATCCAGAGCCGCCGACATCTGCGGACCAACTGTTGGGCCGACGGTACGTCAACCTCCGGCTCTGGGTGGTTGAACACGGATGGTTGGAAACCATGGCATACCTCAAATGGGCTTAGGTTGGTGGCAGAGGAAATGTGGAGGTTGTGTGACAATTCCGCCCAGATGAGGTAGCGTGCCAAGGAGCGCTGACGGTCCGCCACGAAACATCTCAGATAGCGCTCCAGTTGTTGGTTGGTCCGCTCCGTCTGACCATTAGTCTGTGGGTGGTATCCGGAGGACAGACTGCAGGTGGAGTCGATCAGACGGCAGAAGGCCTTCCAGAACCGGGCTGTGAACTGGGGCCCTCTGTCCGAGACGATATCCTTGGGGAACCCATGCAGACGGACTACGTGCTCTAATATCAGTTCTGCTGTCTCCTTTGCTGACGGGAGTCCGGCGAGAGCCACCAGATGCACGGTCTTAGAGAACCAATCCACGATCGTGAGGATGGTGTCCTTTCCTTCGGAGGCCGGCAGGCCTTTGATGAAGTCGACGGCAATGTGCGTCCAGGGCCGTCGAGGGACTGGGAGCGGTTGTAGTTCTCCTGGGGATGGTTGGTTGGTGCTTTTGGCCCTGGCCCACACTGGGCATGCCTGAACGAACTCTTGGACGTCCCTCGTCATGGACGGCCACCAGAAGTCCCGCTGGAGAAATTGGAGGGATCGTCGGGTGCCCGGATGGCCTGAAATTGGGGAGGAATGTCCCCATTGGAGGACCTCTGGTCTCATCACCTCGGGCACGAAGAGTCGTCCAGGTGGCACACCTGCCAGTTCGGTCTCTGTACCTCGTGCCTGGCGCACTCTCGTTTCCAGGTCCAGTTGCAGGGGGGGCGATGATCCGGGAAGAGGGAAGGAAAGACGCGGGGTCCGCCCGGGGAAGGTCCACCTCTAGTTGTCGGGAGAGGGCGTCCGCTTTGGTGTTCTAGGACCCCGGGCGGTATGAAAGATGAAAGTTATAGTTCTCGAAAAAGAGAGCCCACCGCGCCTGTCGTGGGTTTAGCTGTTTGATGGTCTTAATGGTGATTGTAATGGAAAAATCATATTTTAATTATGTATTAATTCTGATCCTTGTAGTAAGTGTGTAACGTAGACGTTAGAAGTTTGAACTTGTTTGTCGAAGCTTAGAGACAAGGCCGAGAACAGAATAGAAACAACCTGATTGTAGTTGTCCCTGAATAAATGATAAGGTATGGACATCTAGTCTGGGGCAGATAAAGAGTCATGAGTTTGAATGTAGGAACTTCACGTACGGGGCGTTGATTATGTTAACAGAGATGTTTGTGTATAAAATAGGTCAGCTAGAGAAAGAGATCACCTTTCTCTATGCTGCAACTATTTGCTGTATGAGACTGGTCCTTCTGCAGAAGTTTAAAATAAAACATTTGTTACTTTGCTCTTACCCAGTGTATGGATTACTTGTCTTTATATTGGTTTCAGAATTTCCACCACAACTTGGTGTTGTCGGCAGTTCTCCGTGTTTGAGGAAGGCATTAGAGAATCCCGGGGAGGCGTAAGCGCTGACGCCTTGAAGGCTTTTCACTTCATCTCAAACGCTTAATTGGCAATCGAGCGTGAGAGGACCAGGGATTCACCATGTCACCTCAACACCGGAGTTAAAAGAACTAAAATAGTGTGGTAAGGAAATTTTTTAAGTTGTAAGTCTTTAAGTTGTAATTGTTAAAGTAAGTTGTAATTGTTAAAGTTAAAGTAAGTTGTAATTGAGTATTAAGTGCGCTTTCTCACAGTGGCTGGGATAGATTTAAACTTGGAACTATCACACGAATCTGGGATACGTGAAAAGTACCCAAAAAAGTGCAAAGGCGCACAAAAGAGAGAGAGATAGGGTACTGGTTTCGCCTCGTTTCCGAAAAACTTGGCCCCGCAGCAGACGTGCTCGGTGTGAGGACCTCCGGAGGTAAAGCAAGTCAGAGTGCAGGGTTGCAAGGTGCACACGTAAAAGTCAAGAGGACTTTATGGGAAAAACAGTCAAGGGGACTGATGAGGTAAATTAAGGTAGAGTGTAAAGTGCACCGGTAAAGTCAAGAGGACTTTATGGCAGAGTGCAAACTGCTGCACCGGTAGCAGTCAAGGGGACTGTGAGAGCTCACTGTGAGTTAGTGGCACGTGTAAATTGACAAGTAAAAATCATGGGTAACAGCAAAAAAAAAAAAAAAAAAAGATTGTTACGCTTGTGGCGTTCCTTGGTAAAGATAACATCTAAATTATGTTATGAGAAATGTTTGAGAAATGTGGAAATCCAGGGAAAACAAAAAGAAAAAAAAAAGAGAAATGTAGAATTATTAATTACTGAGATTGCTTTTGAGTTGTGGATGTGTGAATCATGTGTAGATAGATAATTACAATAACAAAAAGAATAACAAAGTAAACATTAATTGGGTAGGATTTAATATGTGGAAGGCAGAAGCAGAACTTAGAGAAAAACACAAAAACAGAAGAGAAAAACGCATACAACCTAAAATGCAAGCACAAAACATTGATCCTTTTCAGTGTGTTAAGTTTGTTTCAGATCCCGACCTGGACGGCTGCCCCCCGCGACCCCCAGCTATTAGACAGATAGCCCCTTCAGCAGATCCAGTAAGACAACATGGACAAGAGACTTCTCGGCAGGCCCAAGGCCCCAGCACAGCAAGCACGGCTCTGTCTCCAATTTCGTCACATACTCGAACCAAGGCTCAGCTGAAAAGAGAAAAGGCTGATCGACAACCACCACCTGATGACAGCGAGGACGAGAGAGAGTAACTCTTCGGAGCTACAGGAAGTGTTCATCAAGTAATCACTGCTCCAATGATGGAAGTAGCAGGGGCGGATGGCACAGCGATGCTTGTTCACCGACCATGGACAATAAAGGACATCGAAAATGCACATGGACAACTCCCAGACCCGAGAGAGGGGGGAGGACAGAAATTCGGTGATGAAATGAGCAGATTTTGCTCAGAGTTTCGCCCGACATCTTATGAAATGCGACGACTTTTGGGGAGAAAACTAGGTGCGGACTTTGCAAAGATTAAGTATTCCTGGCCAACGGACAATGTTTTCGCACGGCGAGCTCAGGCTGATCATGAAGAAAACCAAGCATTTAACGGTTTTGTGGTGTGCCTTACAGCAGCGTGTAAAGAAGCGTTCCCAGCAAAAATGGATATGACTAAAATATCAATGTGCAAACAACAACCAGGAGAGAGCGTGTCACACTATCTCACCCGTCTCACTGAGGTACATGATGCAAACAGCGGGTTGGAGAGGCCTGCAGACATGTCTGTGGCAGCAATTTCACCGTATGAAGCACATTTGAGGAACAGTTTCATAAATGGATTACAAGAGGACATCGCTCAGAAGGTGAAAAACACATGCGTTGGATGGGACACTGGAAAACTTAGTCTCATTGAACAACATGCAATACACGCGGAAAAGCTGGTATCACAAGAACAAGATAAGCGCAACAAGAAGAGAGAAGACCAGAGTCACAAAGCACAGCTGGCAGTGTTGCAGATGGTAAGACAAACTGCGGATGTACAGTACAGGAGACGTGGAAGAGGACGAGGAGGCCGTGGACGTGGGAGAACAAATGGCTGTTATGCATGCGGAAGTGAAGACCATTGGATTAGAGACTGTCCGAGAAGGAGCAGAGGAGAGGAATGGATTAGGAGAGGTGAGGATCAGGGTGGAAATTGACAGAAAAAGGCCGGGGGCGTGGGGAGCAGACCCGAAGGAGAGGGTGAGTCAAAAAACATTTTTTTCCTACTAACACTTCTTGCTCTGATCGCAATGAAGAAAAGCTTGCTATCTTTTTCAATGATTCAATTCACGTTTGTATCTTAGAAACATCCACACATGCTACGTATGATCTTGAAGTATACAGTATCAGTAAAATGCCAACAATGGAATTGCAGCTCCATGACAAACAAAATTAATTTTGCTACATTCCATGCAGGTCATTCAGTCATTAAAGTGTGTGAATTTGACAGTTTAGTGAAACAGAGTGGCAGATTCCTGAACTCTGTGGGCACTTCAGGACATGCAGCTGAAAAGAGCCTCATAAAGTCAAGCGTGTGGCTTTTTCCAGGTGTACATGATAAATTTAGATTTTTTGCTCTTATTGCTGCCCAGTAAATCTATTGGGGTGAAGATTTCATATGTAAATTAGGTATAAATCTCTTGAGACTAAACCAGTATTGAGCCTGAGGATTTCACTCTTGTGAAATGTGATCCGTTGCCCCTGTTGTATGTGTATGAATGGAAGCTCTGCACTTCAACTGTGAGTTCAGTAAATGCTACGGTGATAGACAAATATACAGTATGCCAGTAAATACATTACACTGTGTGTCACATATCTAATTTTTTAAGATAAGCTCAGATGTGTAGTTAATGTGGATATAAGGAGTGTGCACATGAGAAAATGTAGCACAGTAAAGTGTCACAGTAATGTCGCTTAATCACAGTAGGACACCCCTAATGTGTTATTGGATAAAAGTAATAAGGATGAGGGGAAAAAAAATAAATAAATAAATATTGGGCCTTTGAGTGACATGTGGTATGAATGAGAGTGATTGAGAATGAACGTCTTATCTGACATTACATTACAGCCACAGAGAAACAAATGCTGATGCAATGCTGAAAAATCATGTGTTAAAGTATAAAAGAACTGTATATATTACAGGACTTACAGTCACAGGACCTGGCCAGGCAGAAAAAATTAAGTTATCAGCATGCGGAACTTTTTCTTTTCTTTTTTAAAAAGAATTTATGTTTATAATTACTCACTAAAATGTATGGGCAAGCACGATGTAGGTTTAATTAAGGGAAGTGAATTGGCGGTGATCACCCCAAAGTAAAATTTAGGCCCTACAAACTTCATACTGTATCTACCCGAGTCTTTAACTGAAATAATTCCAGTGTTTAATTCTTTATTTTAAAGCTGTTGTCATGGTAAACATCAGCAACTTCTTATTGTCCAGCAGAACAAGGTCATAAAGCAAACCGTATAAAAGCTACAATTCGCACATACAAGTCATATCTTAGGTCAAATTGTTTTGGGACAAGATAAAACTTTGGATCCAAGTACAGTAGTAGTCCAAAATATTCTAAAACAAATAAGAAAATTGACGCTAAAGTAGAAATGTAAAAAGTAAAAGTGTTTTATTACAGAAAAGTTATTTTGATCTATACAATCCTCGAGGCCCCAGTGAGATACACACTCATGGGAAGGGTCTACTGGCCCACAGTGCACTTAGCTGAACTCCGGAAGCAAGAACAATCTTTAATTGAATCAAATTTGGCAGTATAAACTACTTTAATATTGGACATTTCAAATTCTAAAAGGCCTTTTACAAAAACTGTTGATGAAAAGAATTGTTGCATGATTTCAGACTGGCTGCAGAAAAAGAAAAGAGAGAGAGAAAGAGAGAAAAACAATGAGATCTTTATCTCACTTCTCAGCCAAATCAGATCCTGTAGCAGCAACATCACCCATGTGTTTATGTCCAGTACCAGAAGCTGAGAAGGCAGGTATAGAATAAAGATGTATAGTGGGCTACAGTAATTTGACATTTCTAGTTCATGAAATTTCAGTATCTTTTATACAGAGAAGAATCACACTTATTTACAACAGAGTGGTTAAAATACAATACTAAATTATAAATATCAATGTGGAAAGATGTATAGTTCTAACCCTCTAACTCCTTTCTTTCACTGTTAAACAACTTTGTTCCACTAGGATTGATCCACAGTAAGCGCCACTACAGAATCCGGATATAAAATGAACGTGGATGGAACAATATTTTGTGATAGAGAAATAGGTGTTAACAGGAGTTTGTCATAGTTATAGCACATGAAATTTAAATAGTGTAAATGTAATGCTCAAACTAACAAATTAGATTCTATTTCAGAAAAGCAGATGCAGCAGCGAAGGCCGTGGCCAAACTTCCCCTTTCCTATAACCATAACATGTGTGTGTCTAATGCTCTCACCCCCACAGCTAACCTTGAAGAGCTTCAGAACTACAGTCACTCCAGAAAAGCGGGATGTGTTTTGACAGAAGGGGTTTGGTACGACCCCAATCACAAGCCATGTCTACCTATAAAGCTATTTCTTTCTATGCTAAGTTGACACACGTGTAAGGACCATGTGTCAAAAGGGGAAATAAGCATTTGTGTTACTAATAACATACTGTACTGTAGATAAAGGAATTAAGATGAAGCCAGAGCACACGAAAAGTAAAAGGACATTGTGAAGATGAAATGTTATGTTATTGTGCAAAACTCTTTGAGGATTTATTTTTAATACAGGCCCACTGACAGTGCTCCTAACACCACAAAAAGAAGTCAAAGTAGTGGAAACAGATATGGGGTACACGCCAGCAACCCCAAACATGTTCCAGAACCTAAGAGAAATCAACACCGAGGTCACCAAGGGTGAACAGTGACGTGCTAGTAACCTCTCCTGTAAACCCCAACAGACCCTCACCTGCACACAAAGTGCATGGGTCAGAAGAACCAACTAGAGTGACAGGAACAACACAGAACCACAACTCTCCACTCAAATTCATCACAACAATAAGTACACTACATTTGAGGACAACACATGAAGAAATTGTAAGGTGTCAAAGTAGCAGTAGCACGGAGTAACATTGGTGACATATAAAAGTAATTAGAGTTAAAAGTAAGTGTTGTAACTACTGACAGGATAGAAGACTTGATACATACTTAGAGGACGGAGAATATTAGTGACTGAGATTATTCACACTACAGACATTGAATTAGCTGGACTGGACCCTTGGTTACAAATGAGAAAACACCCCAAAGCAATTTGGGTAACTTTAGGAATAATAATAGTTATGGTTACCCTGATGTGCCTACTTATTGAGAATTCGGAGAGAAACGGCGATGGTAAAGTCTATTCAACAAACTCAAGCCACATGCATTTAACTAGAATAAAGAGAAGAGACAGCATGATAAAAAGGCATAACACTAATCTCAATAGATGTGCAGGGAAATTGGGAATGTGCCCTATCATTAGACATTGCTGATAATATAACAGACATACATAACCTCTTGTGTTGTGTATGCCATGTCATGTCCTCGGGCTGGGTAGCACTGCCCCTAAATAATGTCACAGCAGCAGAAGCAAATGCAGACAACACGTCTTGTATCATACCGATAACCACCATGGCTATCTTACAGATATCTGAATACTACAAACAAACAGGGAGGCCAAACCCAGCAGTCCCTGAGTGTAATTATTCCAATAACCTATGTTTTGATGCCCCAGGGAGCTATTGTTCCCCATTGCCTGTTAAGAAATATGAAGACAATTCTACTTATATGGTCCCATGGCAAAAAGGAGACACTTGCGTTGTGCAAGATCAAAAGGAAAATGGGGAACCTGACTTAGGATGGTCTGAGTGCACCACTTACGTTCGTATAACCAATCGTTCAAAAGGTAGGTCACCTAAATGTAGTATAGATGGTAATTATTTTCCAAATGATGGTAGTTGTCCGTTCATAGAACTATCGTCAACAAACACAGTAAATTATTAAATGTTAAGACAGACTGACAACATAAAACGGAAAACGGACTGGGACGACCCGACTTCTAGTGATGACTTCTAGGTGACTATCATTTTGAATGTTTAGATCATGATATGGAAGAAGACATAATGTAAATCTTTAGAGAAATGTCAAGCATGTATATTTATGTAGGTTGCAAATTTTTTTTATGCTTTTGTGTCAGGGGTCTATCCCCATAAAGACAGCTGTAATGTCCTTTGAGTTCTAGTGGTGATGATGTTAAAAACCCAGGTTGGAGAGACAATATCTGATGAAATTTACCTAATGCATAGCTTATTAGTATTGTTTTGAATTGTAGAATTAAAATATTTAGGTTGTCATAGAATGACAAAAGGGGGAAATTGTAATGGAAAAATCATATTTTAATTATGTATTAATTCTGATCCTTGTAGTAAGTGTGTAACGTAGACGTTAGAAGTTTGAACTTGTTTGTCGAAGCTTAGAGACAAGGCCGAGAACAGAATAGAAACAACCTGATTGTAGTTGTCCCTGAATAAATGATAAGGTATGGACATCTAGTCTGGGGCAGATAAAGAGTCATGAGTTTGAATGTAGGAACTTCACGTACGGGGCGTTGATTATGTTAACAGAGATGTTTGTGTATAAAATAGGTCAGCTAGAGAAAGAGATCACCTTTCTCTATGCTGCAACTATTTGCTGTATGAGACTGGTCCTTCTGCAGAAGTTTAAAATAAAACCTTTGTTACTTTGCTCTTACCCAGTGTATGGATTACTTGTCTTTATATTGGTTTCAGAATTTCCACCACATGATAAGATTTTGATGGTCTGTCCAGATTATGAATGGCTCGCTGACGCCCTGGAGCCAGTGACGCCATTCCTCCAGAGCCCACTTTATGGCCAGCAGTTCGCGGTCCCCTACCCCGTATCGCTGCTGAGTGGGATTAAATTTTCTGGAGAAAAAGCTACATGGGTGTAGCTTTTGATCTGGACCTCGTTGCGAGAGGATAGCTCCAGCGCCCACATCTGAAGCATCCACCTCTACAACGAATGGTTTACTGGCATCTGGATGGTGGAGAATCGGTGCAGTGGTGAAACGGTGACAAAGTGACTGGAAGGCGGATATGGCGGCTGGGTTGAGGTGAAAAGGAAGTGATGAAGGACAAGTCAGAACGGTTAGGGGGGTGGCAACTGTACTGTAGTCCCGGAAAAAGCGACGATAGAAGTTCGCAAACCCGAGAAACCGTTGAAGCTGCTTGAGGGTCTTAGGTAGGGGCCAATGACGCACAACCTCTAGTTTCTGCGGGTCCATGGCCACACCCTGGGGCGAGATGACAAAACCCAGGAACGTGGTGGAGCGCTCGTGAAAAGCGCACTTTTCCAACTTACAGTACAGTTGGTGGGCGAGTAATCTCTTGAGAACCGCTCTGACGTGCTGGGTGTGTTCTTCCATAGTGCGTGAATATATTAAAATATCATCCAGGTAAGCGAATGCCCACCGGCCGAGCATGTCACGAAGGACATCGTTGATGAGGTGTTGGAAAGCGGCGGGGGCATTGCACAGTCCGAACGGAATGACGAGGGTTTCGTAGTGTCCAGTGGGTGTGATGAATGCCGTCTTCCACTCATCGCCCTCTCTGATGCGCACCAAGTTGTAGGCGCTCCGGAGGTCCAACTTCGTACAGATGGTGGCGCCAGAGAGAGCGTCCAGGGCTGAGTTGGTAAGAGGCAGTGGATGTCGGTTTTTGATGGTGATGTTGTTGAGCCCCCGATAGTCGACACAAGGGTGAAGTTCACCGCCTCTTTTCTTCACGAAGAAGAACCCCGCGGCAGCAGGTGAGGAGGATGGCCTGATGGTGCCTTGGTGCAGGGCGTTGTTCACATATTCCTCCATCACCTGAGTTTCGGTGGAGGTGAGTGAATAGAGGTGGCCGCGGGGTGGGACCATACCAGGTTGGAGGTCAATGGCGAGGTCGTAGGGACGATGCGGAGGAAGATGGGTGGCTCGCCGTTTGCAGAAGACCTCCGCCAGGTCCCGATATGGTTCGGGGATAGCGTTGGTGTCGACGTCGGGGGCCTCGGACTCCCTAGAGCACGTCCCAGCCGCTGCCCGTAGGCATAGTTCGTTGCAGGTCGCGCCCCACTGGAGGATCTGGTTCTGGGTCCAGGAGATTAGAGGGTCATGCTGGAGCAGCCAGGGATGACCAAGGATGATGGGTGGTGACGAGATGGAGGTGACGAAAAATTTTAACTGTTCATGGTGTTGGTTGATGGAGACGGTGATGGGTTCGGTTCGGGTGCTGATTGGGCTGGTGGAGAGGGGGCGACCGTCGACAGATGTGATGCGAACGGGCTGGGATAACGCCTCGAGTTTTACCCCCAGTTTTTTGGCGTAGGAGGAGTCAATGAAGTTACCTGCTGCCCCGGAGTCAATGAACGCAGCACTTCGGACCCGTTTGTGGCCAACCTGGAGGTGTACCTGAACCGTGAGACGGGAGGAGTTGGTGGTGATGGCGGAGAGACGGAGGTGACCCGGCGAGTGTCTCTCTCTTCTCACCGGGCCTGTGCGTTTCCCGGTCTGAAAGGACAGGTTGCCCGGTGATGTGTGGCTGACCCGCAATAGGCGCAGAGTCCTTCGCGGAAGCGTCTCTCCCGTTCTGCAGCGGTCAAGGAGGCGCGTCCTAATTCCATGGGTTCCCCGGCTCCTGTGTCAACCACGGCAGGAGGTGGAGAACCGACATGTCCAGGGGCGGAGTAGGTGACGGAGTCTGCGGGTCGTGGAGTGGTGACGGTGAAGGTGGGTGCAGGCGGCAGGGTGCGAGGGGCTGGCCTCGGGCGAGAGAGAAGGCGCTGGTCGATCCGGAGAGCGAGTTGGATCAGGCCCTCCAAGGTCGCAGGAAGCACTCGCCCGGCTAGTTCGTCCTTGATCCGAGAAGCCAGGCCCTCGTAGTAGGACGTCCGGAGCGCTGCATCGCCCCACGTGGTCTGTACGGCGAGGGTACGAAACTCCGCTGTGTAGCCGCTCACGGGCGATCCTCCCTGCCTCAGGTGGTAGAGTCTGGTGTCGGTCTCCACCTCGCCAGCTGGGTGTTCGAAGGTGAGTCTGAGTTGCTGGATGAACTCATTGTATGAGTGGGCGGTGTCTGTGTCTGCTTGGAGAACTGCCGTGGCCCACTCAGCTGCCTGCCCTTTGAGCAACGAGACGAGAAGAGCAATGCGGAGGCGATCGGTGGAGTATTTGGTGGCATTGAACTCAAACACCAGATCGAGAGCTGTCAGAAATACACTGCACTTCCCATCCGTGCCGTTCCACTTCTCTGGTAGAGAAAGAAAAACATCAGAAGGGGCGGGGAGGGGTGATGATGCGGCGCCGCGGCCTCCGCGGCGTGCGATCGAGCAGTGACGCCATCAACAGCCGCGCGGAGATCCGCATTCTCCCGCCGGAGCTCAGCGACCTCGCGGCGGAGAGAAGCGAGGTCCCCGGTTAGCTGATTGATTAGCGCGGCATGCTGATCCACAACGTCGCAAAGGCTCGCATAATCCGCTGGGTTCACCGCGGAGGGCTCAGTCATTCTGTCAAAGATGGACTAACCTGAGGTGACCAGAAGACATAGCTTTAGCGGTTAGCCCAATGTAGCGTGGAGGATAAACCCAAACGCGGAAAAAAGCGAGTAGGCAGGATAACCACGCGATTTAGTCAAAGGACTCTCACAAAAGCGGAGCAAGGGAAAAACACAAATTTAACCCGCGTCCTATAGATACACACACAATAGCAAAAGACAGATAAACCAACTGGTGAGTACTCACGGTTTGCTGCAACGACAACGTTAACCAACATGGGCCGAACTCAATGACTGAGCGGTAAGCCATCGTTTGTTTACCTCTTTTATATTTCCTGGTTTTGCGCCCGTCTTACTTCCGGGTCCTAGTGCCGGGCGCAGATTGAGTGTGTATGACAAGATGTGTAATGAGATAAAAATGTAAGTCGCTCTGGATAAGACCGTCTGCTAAATGCCTAAATGTAAATGTAGTGTTTATGTAGTGTAGGGTTTATTGTTAAAGACAAATGGAAATGTTTTATTACAGAATATTAAGAATTCTGAGTTTCTAATGGTGGTTCAACTGGTTTATCTCAGAAATGTTTGTAATTTCTGAAAATTATGATTTCTTTATATTACCTGAATATATCAACAGAACACTACAATCAAGTCTCCCCCAGGAGCTGAATCAGCTCTTCACAACACTAGTTTTATACTCATTACTCATTCCATTTCCATAGCATGAAACACAATCACACTAATGAGTTTCACAGTGACATTTAATATTAGTATAAATTCTCTTTTCTAGTTGGTAATGTGATCCTGGAGAGTCCTGTCCATCCTGTGACTGAGGGACATCCTCCGACTCTACACTGTTTATATCGCCACACGAATTCTTCAAAACTCCAAGCCTATTTCTATAAATACAGATTGGTTCTCCAGACACAGACTACAGAAGAGATGACCTTACATAACTTCTCAAAATCAGATGTAGGTTTCTACCACTGTAAAAGCCAAGAGAGAGGATCATCTCCGAAAAGCTGGGTCTTTTTAATGTTCATTTAAACACAACTGATCTTAGTAACTTTACATAATTTAATATATAATGCATAGTCTCTGTGAAGTATACATTGTGTCTACAAGCTGTGGCACATCTACAGTTCAACATGAATAAAATATCATTGTAATTATTATTATTATTTTTGGTAACAGGTTCATCACATGTAGAAGCTCCATCACATGTAGAAGCTCCATCACATGTAGAAGCTCCATTCTCAGTGCTCATGCTGATCAGTAGTGTAGTGACGGCCTCTCCGTATCTGCTGGTGACCATCATTCTGCTGATCAAATGTTACAGAGCTCGAGATGAGAACTCTTTCAGTATATGTCTTATTTCACATTAGGAGCATGATAATTCTGATAACACCTCTCTTTAGAAAAGGTATTAATAATTTATTGTAATTGTACCATTAAATAAAATTAAGCCTTTTTCAATGGTTTCTATAATTAATTTAAGGTAAGATATTCAATTCAATTCAGTTTTATTTGTATAGCGCTTTTAACAATTGACATTGTCTCAAAACAGCTTTACACAATCAAAATAATTATTTAAGTTTGTATGGAATGTGAATGTGTATGAATCAAAATGTTCAGATAGTCCCTGGTGAGCAAGCCCGAGGGCGACAGTGGCAAGGAAAAACTCCCTGAGATGGTAATAGGAAGAAACCTTGAGAGGAACCAGACTCGACAGGGAACCCATCCTCATCTGGGTGAAACAGATAGCAGGAAATTATCTGCATTTATACAGTGTTAAGTGTTAGGTTCAGCTATAATAGTTGTTAATTGATGTTAAAATGGAGTCCAGTAGTTATTGGAGACTCAGATAGACTTGTAGAAAGTTCCAGTCCTGAACTATCGAATTGTCAAGTCCTCAGAGAAACAGCTGACAACACCAGTTGAGGCCAGAACCATCTTCTAAGTAGATAGAATCATCCCCAGACACCAGACGCATCCCAAAGAGACACACAGGGCATCCATGCGACGAGACCTCCAACCGGAAACGGGGCACCAGGATGGATCAGACAGGTCCGGAGGGCAGAGGGAGTCTGGATCACTGGCAGCTCAGGAACCACATGTGTAGCTCGACAGAGAGAGAGAGAGAGAGAGAGAGAGAGAGAGTGAAAGGGGGAGACAGGGGGAGAGAGGAAAGAGAAAGAGGGGGAGAAAGAGAAGCGGAGGAGAGAAGGCAATTAGGTATGGTCACAGTCATACGATGTATAATGTGAATGTACAGTGGTGTGAAAAACTATTTGCCCCCTTCCTGATTTCTTATTCTTTTGCATGTTTGTCACACTTAAATGTTTCTGCTCATCAAAAAACATTAACTATTAGTCAAAGATAACATAATTGAACACAAAATGCAGTTTTTAAATGAAGGTTTACGTTATTAAGGGAGAAAAAAAATTCCAAATCTACATGGCCCTGTGTGAAAAAGTGATTGCCCCCTTGTTAAAAAATAACTTAACTGTCGTTTATCACACCTGAGTACAATTTCTGTAGTCACCCCCAGGCCTGATTACTGCCACACCTGTTTCAATCAAGAAATCACTTAAATAGGAGCTACCTGACACAGAGAAGTAGACCAAAAGCACCTCAAAAGCTAGACATCATGCCAAGATCCAAAGAAATTCAGGAACAAATGAGAACAAAAGTAATTGAGATCTATCAGGCCTGGTAAAGGTTATAAAGCCATTTCTAAAGCTTTGGGACTCCAGCGAACCACAGCGAGAGCCATTATCCACAAATGGCAAAAACATGGAACAGTGGTGAACCTTCCCAGGAGTGGCCGGCCGACCAAAATTACCCCAAGAGCGCAGAGACAACTCATCCGAGAGGCCACAAAAGACCCCAGGACAACATCTAAAGAACTGCAGGCCTCACTTGCCTCAATTAAGGTCAGTGTTCACGACTCTACCATAAGAAAGAGACTGGGCAAAAACGGCCTGCATGGCAGATTTCCAAGGCGCAAACCACTTTTAAGCAAAAAGAACATTAAGGCTCGTCTCAATTTTGCTAAAAATCATCTCAATGATTGCCAAGACTTTTGGGGAAATACCTTGTGGACCGACGAGACAAAAGTTGAACTTTTTGGAAGGTGCGTGTCCCGTTACTGTACATCTGGCGTAAAAGTAACACAGCATTTCAGAAAAAGAACATCATACCAACAGTAAAATATGGTGGTGGTAGTGTGATGGTCTGGGGTTGTTTTGCAGCTTCAGGACCTGGAAGGCTTGCTGTGATAGATGGAACCATGAATTCTACTGTCTACCAAAAAATCCTGAAGGAGAATGTCCGGCCACTCAAGCTGAAGCGATCTTGGGTGCTGCAGCAGGACAATGACCCAAAACACACCAGCAAATCCACCTCTGAATGGCTGAAGAAAAACAAAATGAAGACTTTGGAGTGGCCTAGTCAAAGTCCTGAACGGAATCCTATTGAGATGTTGTGGCATGACCTTAAAAAGGCGGTTCATGCTAGAAAACCCTCAAATAAAGCTGAATTACAACAATTCTGCAAAGATGAGTGGTCCAAAATTCCTCCAGAGCGCTGTAAAAGACTCGTTGCAAGTTATCGCAAACGCTTGATTGCAGTTATCGCTGCTAAGGGTGGCCCAACCAGTTATTAGGTTCAGGGGGCAATTACTTTTTCACACAGGGCCATGTAGGTTTGGATTTTTTTTCTCCCTAAATAATAAAACCCCTCATTTAAAAACTGAATTTTGTGTTTGCTTGTGTTATCTTTGACTAATAGTTAAATGTGTTTGATGATCAAAAACATTTTGTGTGACAAACATGCAAAAGAATAAGAAATCAGGAGGGGGGCAAATAGTTTTTCACACCACTGTATATTTACTGTAGAGTGCAAGCAGGGACTCCGGCAGGACTAACTATGACATCATAACTAAAAGGGAGAGCCAGAAGGAAACACAAGGGGGAACTGAGATGTAAAGCAAACAATCACCTCACAGTCCACAAACCTGAGTGATCAAATGAGAGTGAGGAAGACAGCATCTAAACATACCAGTTCACCATAATACTCTACATCCATGAGTCCCCCAGATCTGCTCCTTTACCTTATGGCAAATCTATTTATAAAAATGCTTGGCTACATAAATAGGTTTTTAGCCTAGACTTAAACACTGAGACTGTGTCTGAGTCCCGAACACTATATGGAAGACTATTCCATAATCTTGGGGCTTTGTAAGAAAAAGCTCTGCCCCCAGGTGTAGTTTTCATAATATATATATATATATATATATATATATATATATATATATATATATATATGATATTAATTATATTATATATTAATGTTTGTATGATATGATATACAGAGTTCTCAGTGCAAAATAAGTCAGTGTTCCTAAATGGTTTTTGCTGACAATGTTCTTTTACATTGCATCTCCAGCTATAAGTGACCTCCAATCAACCACAGCCAGGTTTTTTCTTTTGTGAAGTTGAGGGTACAGCACTATCCTTCCTAGGTTTATTATTGTGTTGTACAGTTCTTCACCCAGTTCTAGTCATTTCAGCAATCTACTGTATTTATTTGCTTTCTTTGTTTGATGCAGCACACCAATGTGACTCTTCTTAAACAGAGCAGAATCTTCTCCATGGCCACGGGATTTGTCTTTCAACATGGTTGTTTAGGAAATGAGAAGATACTCACAAGATCGCAGATACAAGCAGCCAAAATGGGTTTTCTCAGCAGGGTAGCTATGTGTAGCTTTTCTCTTAGAGAATGGATGAGAAGCTTATCTGTGAGAAACTCAGAGTACAACCACTGCTCCTTTTTGTGGAAAAGAGTCAGGTGAGGTTGTTCAGGCATCTGGTAAGGATGCCACCAGGGTGCCAAGTGTTATTGGCATGTCCAGCTGGGAGAAGGTCTGGGAGCAGACCGAGATCTTGGTGGAGAGATTACATTTCTGTGCTGGCCACTGAGTCAGAGTTGGCTGAGATGGTGAGGGAAAGGGAAGTTTGGGGTTTCCCTGCTGGTGCTGCTACCCTGCAACTCGATTTCAGATAAGCAGTTAGATGGAACTTGCTTCAGCTTAACCATATCAATAACTGCAGTAATGCTCCAATTAAAGGGAGGCTTATACTGTAAGTATTTGCTTACGGGAATCCATATTGTAGCGTTTTTGGCCAGGCAGTGAATATGATCATTATTCTTCTCCATAATAGTAATGAGGATTCGATTCAGATTATTGTTTGTTTGTTTATTTAGACCGTTATTTTGCTCCGCCAACCCATATCCTTCCATGACTGGAGGAACTGCTGTAACTCAACGCACCTTTCCAAGTTGGTGACCGACTGTTAGTGTAATTAACAGGGGTGAAAGTAGTTATAAATTCTTACCAGTACCTAGTATTTAGCCAACAGTTGAGGAGAATAGTGCCCTTGATTAGCAGTGTAGCTAGGATTCCGCCATGTGTTAAAAGCTATTTAGGTTGGTAGATGGTCTTGGTGGTCAATAAAACAACACACACAATTGTTAAAGAGCTTCTGACCTACTGTACACGTTGCAATCACTAAAGTTGACCGAGTGAATGACGTTCATTTTCTAACACATATTCTCCTGACACACTGTCACCTGTCACTTCACTGCCATTCATAAGCATCCAAACAAGCAGCCTTTAACTTGTGTTAAGGATGAAATCAAATGTAGATGGCTGTTTTTATGGTACATGTATGAACATCTGAAATGAACGTGCAGTTAAAATTAACTTGTTTTCTCTCTCTCTCTCTCTCTCTCTCTCTTTAACAGCTCACGCTAACCGAGAGAGAGAATCGAGGATGCAGTTATAGAGGATTGAGCAAAATCCCCGAATAAAAAGAGGATGCAATCTGTTTTTCTTGTAAGAATATTTGTGGGATTTAATGAGGAATAATACTGACTTATTGTTTTAATACCATGCTCTTAACCCTCATGTTGTGCTCATTTTGGGCTCACACTCATCACGTTCCCAGTCACTTTTGATCGGAGCATTTTATGTCATTATAAATCAACAATACATACAAAACATATATTATCATATAATGTTGTATTTTATCTTTTTTAATCAGCTTCAGCTCTTGTGAACATTACATGTTTTGAACTTGTATTTGCTGTGTATGCCCTGCAGGCCTCATTTACCTGAACTCATACCACTCGTTTTTTGAGAGGAAAAAAACATTATATAGACCCTACTGTATGTTTCTGTTTATCACGGAGTGCTTCACTGAAATGTTCACCAAAGTCACGTTTTTTGAAACAAGCTAATTTTTTTCAACTATGGCACAGAATAAGTTTTGTGTTTCTGGTCAAAACTGACCGGTATGATATATTTATTGAAAACAAAAGAGGTAAAACGTAACTATATTACACATATAATGCTTGACCCATCATATTTCTACAGTACATCCCCGTGACCCTGAATACCTGAAGCGCTATAGAAGATGAGTAAGTGATGAGTGTAGTCTTACCTATTTATTTCCAATGGCTGGTCAATATTGACCGGGAACACAATAAGTAAACGCTCCATAAAACGTACAACTTCTTATTAAAATATTTCAAATGTATTTTATGTGTTCAAATCCCATGTGTGAACAAAGTCATTGAACCTCATGAGAAATTGATCAAATTTACTGCACTTTTCTAGAGAGGAAACCGGAAGATTTGACCGAAACATATAATGAGGGTTAATAATTTAACCTTATTTTTTTAATGAGTTTGTTTAGCTAAAGCGGGCAAATGTTGCTAATGTAATTTACATTTAGGCATTTGGTAGATGCTCTTATCCAGAGCGACTTACATTTTTATCTCATTACACATCTGAGCAGTTGAGGGTTAAGGGCCTTGCTCAAGGGCCCAACAGTGGCAACTTGGTGGTTGTGGGGTTTGAACCTGGGATCTTCTGAACCGTAGTCCAATGCCTTAACCACTGAGCTACCCCTGGCCCGTAATGTAATGTAATGTAATGTAACAGTGGTGGTTCTGGGGTGTAAGGATAAGCATTCTGGCCTGTGAATCAAACAATCTCAACTAAAATTTCAGTGTGTTTTGATGTGTTTCTTTGGGGGCAGGGGTTTACATGGTTAATGCTCCGAGTTACCTATTTGCCGAGCTTTATCGGGTCCTTGACCTGCTCAAAATAAACAGTGAATATAGAGTTACTCATGATTCATAAGTCTTTTTCTTTTAATTATACGGTACTCTGTGCTAGTTTGAATCACGTGCTAGTAATGAATACGAACTGGTATCATTTGTAGGAAAGACTACCACAGAGAAACACGCATTTAAATTAGGTATTCAAAAAACTGAACATCTCTAGGGTTTTGTATAAAAATACAAAAAAGAGCAATTAAATTCTGGAAACACCTAAAAAGAGAGCGAGCCACACTCACACCATTATAAAGCTCTGCAGTACCAAGAGTTGAGCACAACACAACTGTCACACACCAACATAATAAAAACTCAGGATCAGAAAAAATGCACAAAATTAGCAAAGACAATTAGAATAACCAAATTAAATAAACACTAAAAAGTAACTATTTAAACTATTGAGAAACACAAACTAAACTGCAGAGTAAGACACAGTGTTATCTGGACCTAAACACACACTACAGCCTGGCAGCACGTCTACATCTGACGCAGTACAGACTCAGTGAGCAGCGTCTAGACGTAGAGACGAGGAGACACAGACAGACCTGCTGCCCGGAGAGAAGAGACCACGCCAGAGGTGGACACTCAAGAACACAGAGACAGAGCTCTAAAGCACCTTGGAATCATCAATTTGGACTCCTGATATGTGGTCTTATATCGCCACCTAGTGGTCATAATGTTAAATGCGAACAATTTCAAACAACAAAACACAAACAAAAGTTATTAGGAAAATGTTTTAAAAAAATTTTAAAGGTGGTTGTCCTTTATTATAAACTTATGTATAATACGGAATTTTTTTTTTTTTAATTATTCAATAAATGTGAAAGAGAGACAAGAAAACAGACCATTACTACACTGGATAGTGAAAGTTACCAGCCTACACACAGGCATCAGTTCAGGTCTGGTGTTCAACTTGCCTTCTGGTCTTGTTAGCTGTTGGATATATTTAGTTAAAATGGTTATTTTTGGCAGTTTTAACCTTCTGTATGTAATTGTATACTACATTTTTAAATATGAGAACCAATGTCATGAACATTCCGATGTAGAAATGGAAACTAGCTTTGCTTAAATCTGTCCGTTCAGCCATTAAACAGCAAGAAACAATAATAATAATAATAATAATAATAACAATAACACCTGCATGGTGCTTGTTGCATTTTGACCACTAGGTGTAGTAATAACTCTGTAGAATCAAAGTGAGGGACGATAGCCAAATCCATCTTATCCCAGGTAGGAGACCAGAAAAACCACCACAGAGGTCCAGAAGCGCCAAGAGTTCATACACGTTGGAATTCTATTTATCACATTAAATCTGTTTGATTGTTTTTTAAGAGGATTTAAGTTTATATTTTCCTGCCTTTTATTTTCCTATAGGCCTATCCATACAAAATCAATAACACTATTAGGGATGTTGAGTGGGGATCTCCTTTAACAACCCCATGAGCAGGAGTGTCACATTACTTTAATGCAACAGTTCTCACTCACTCACTCATCTTCTATACCACTTTGTCCTGTATTCAGGGTCACGGGGGCCTGGAGCCAATCCCAGGAGACTTGTGGGCCAGGGGTAGCTCAGTGGTTAAGGCGTTGGACTACGGTTCGGAAGATCCCAGGTTCAAACCCCACAACCACCAAGTTGCCACTGTTGGGCCCTTGAGCAAGGCCCTTAACCCTCAACTGTTCAGAGTGACTGTGATTGTGGGAGGAAACCGGAGTACCCGGAGGAAACCCACCAAGAACATTGGAGAACAAACTCCATGCAGACAGGGAATCAAACCCGGACCCTGGAGGTGCAAGACAACAGTGCTAACCACTACACCACCGTGCTGCCCCTGCAACAGTTCTAGTTCCAACAAAATGTGTTTCAAGACACCAGACTGCAATTTTATAGGTATTTCCAATTTTGTTTTTCAATCCTCCTCTAGTGATGAGGGGTATATCGGGAGGAGAATGTTAGAGATGGAGCTGCCAGGCAGGAGAAGAGGAAGAACCAACAGGAGGTTTATGGATGTGGTGAGGGAAGAACATAATATGCACATATGGGAAGAACCTGCAGGAGGATGGAGTGACAAAGAATGGAGACAAATAGTCCACTGTGGTGACCCGCAACAGGAGCAGTCGAAAGCAGAAGAAGATTCAAATTTAGTTTCTTTATTCTCCACTCTGTTCCAGGTTTTAGAGTCATACGTTTAATAACTACCAAGCAAACCAAACTTTACTCACCTCCTAGAAAAAGTTGATTGAGAGGCTCAGGTTCACTCATTAATTTGTACACTCAAGTGAAGGCAATGTTTCAAGTTAAGTCGTAAATTCCTCCTAATTCATTTTCTGACTCGACAGTTGTCAAATGTATCCTTTCAAAGTAGCTCAGACTGAATGGATGGGATGTTGACGTCCTATGATTCAAAGTGTAAAGTTTATCCAGTGTGGAGTGAGTCTGAGTGAGCTTGTAACAGGATGTCCTCACTCATGGAATGTCTTCTTTTCTTTAAGGTATTAAGGGGAAAAAAAACTCAGCAGATTCACGATTCAGAATGAAGGATTATTCAGTTTAATTTTTTAAAGAACAGTTTATAGCATTTATCTGTCTTAGCAGAAGAACCCTTCATATACAGTGATGTGAAAAACTATTTGCCCCCCTCCTGATTTCTTATTCTTTTGCATGTTTGTCACACAAAATGTTTCTGATCATCAAACACATTTAACTATTAGTCAAAGATAACACAAGTAAACACAAAATGCAGTTTTTAAATGAGGGGTTTTATTATTTAGGGAGAAAAAAAATCCAAACCTACATGGCCCTGTGTGAAAAAGTAATTGCCCCCTGAACCTAATAACTGGTTGGGCCACCCTTAGCAGCAATAACTGCAATCAAGCGTTTGCGATAACTTGCAACGAGTCTTTTACAGCGCTCTGGAGGAATTTTGGCCCACTCATCTTTGCAGAATTGTTGTAATTCAGCTTTATTTGAGGGTTTTCTAGCATGAACCGCCTTTTTAAGGTCATGCCACAACATCTCAATAGGATTCCGTTCAGGACTTTGACTAGGCCACTCCAAAGTCTTCATTTTGTTTTTCTTCAGCCATTCAGAGGTGGATTTGCTGGTGTGTTTTGGGTCATTGTCCTGCTGCAGCACCCAAGATCGCTTCAGCTTGAGTTGACGAACAGATGGCCGGACATTCTCCTTCAGGATTTTTTGGAAGACAGTAGAATTCATGGTTCCATCTATCACAGCAAGCCTTCCAGGTCCTGAAGCAGCAAAACAACCCCAGACCATCACACTACCACCACCATATTTTACTGTTGGTATGATGTTCTTTTTCTGAAATGCTGTGTTACTTTTACGCCAGATGTAACGGGACACGCACCTTCCAAAAAGTTCAACTTTTGTTTCGTCGGTCCACAAGGTATTTTCCCAAAAGTCTGGGCAATCATTGAGATGTTTTTTAGCAAAATTGAGACGAGCCTTAATGTTCTTTTTGCTTAAAAGTGGTTTGCGCCTTGGAAATCTGCCATGCAGGCCGTTTTTGCCCAGTCTCTTTCTTATGGTGGAGTCGTGAACACTGACCTTAATTGAGGCAAGTGAGGCCTGCAGTTCTTTAGATGTTGTCCTGGGGTCTTTTGTGGCCTCTCGGATGAGTTGTCTCTGCGCTCTTGGGGTAATTTTGGTCGGCCGGCCACTCCTGGGAAGGTTCACCACTGTTCCATGTTTTTGCCATTTGTGGATAATGGCTCTCACTGTGGTTCGCTGGAGTCCCAAAGCTTTAGAAATGGCTTTATAACCTTTACCAGACTGATAGATCTCAATTACTTTTGTTCTCATTTGTTCCAGAATTTCTTTGGATCTTGGCATGATGTCTAGCTTTTGAGGTGCTTTTGGTCTACTTCTCTGTGTCAGGTAGCTCCTATTTAAGTGATTTCTTGATTGAAACAGGTGTGGCAGTAATCAGGCCTGGGGGTGACTACAGAAATTGAACTCAGGTGTGATAAACCACAGTTAAGTTATTTTTTAACAAGGGGGGCAATCACTTTTTCACACAGGGCCATGTAGATTTGGAGTTTTTTTTCTCCCTTAATAACGTAAACCTTTATTTAAAAACTGCATTTTGTGTTCAATTATGTTATCTTTGACTAATAGTTAACGGTTTTTGATGAGCAGAAACATTTAAGTGTGACAAACATGCAAAAGAATAAGAAATCAGGAAGGGGGCAAATAGTTTTTCACACCACTGTATACATTATCATCCAAATGTCTGGATTCACAGACAATTTTTATATAAAGGCATAAATTATTACAGAATCTGAAATCGACACCATCTGACTTCAAAAACATGTATAACTGAATCAGTACTACTTCGACTGTATAGTGTACTGTACACTCACAACTTACCTGTGATGCACATCAATGTTCTTTGCGCAACCGTGTACAATCACACTTGATGTACATACCTGATCTGTTACATTCTCTCTATACTGTGGTCTTTACTTGATCGTTGTAGTTAGTGATTGTTGTTTACTTTCTGTTGATAGTAGCACAATATTTACGTATCGTACAACGCCCTGTTTTTACTTACAGTAAACTTAATGTGTAAATATTTGTATGAACACGAAAAGAGTAAAAATGTTTCCCAATGTGTCCCTGAATGAAGGGAGGCTCAAAATCAGTCAGTACCAGTCAGTATCTGGTGGCCACCAGCTGCTTGAAGTGCTGCAGTGCATCTCCTCCTCATGGACTGGACCAGATTTGTCAGTTCTTGCTGTGAGATGGAGGGATTGTGTGTTCCTGGTGTGACTCGGGCAGTTGTTGTGGCCATCCTGTACCTGTCACGCAGGTGTGATATTCGGATGTACCCATCCTGTGCAGGTGTTGTTACACGTGGTCTTCCACTGCGAGGATGATCAGCTGTCCTTCCTGTCTCCCTGTAGCGCCGTCTTAGGCGTCTCACAGTGCGGACATGGCGATTTATTACCCTATAGCCACATCAGCAGTCCTCATGTCCCCCTGCAGCATGCCTAATGCACGTTCACGCAGATGAGCAGCGACCCTGGGCATCTTTCTTTGGGTGTTTTTCACAGTCAGTAGACGAGTCTCTTTAGTGTCCTGTGTTTTTACAACTGTTACATTAAATGCCTACTTTCTGTAAGCTGTTAAGGTCTTAACGACCATTCCACAGGTGCATGTTAATTAATTGATTGTGGTTAATTGAACATGCATGGAAAACATTGTTTAAACCCTTTACAATGAAGATCTGTAAAGTTATTTGGATTTTTACAACATTATTGTTGAAATACGCAGTCCTGAAAAAGGGCCGTTTCTTTTTTTGCTGAGTATATATTTATTATAGTTGGGTGCGCTTTTTAAACATTTGTATTACTTGCTACCACCTGGAGTAAAAGCACGGTTTTATTTTTTTTGTTAAATATACCAGCCGACATCGAAATGTCACGCATTCCAAGAAATCACTGAGCGCCTTTAGCTTTGGTGAATCGATGTGTGAGAATGATTCTTCACACCTTAGAACCAAGTCGTGAAATACACCTGTTCCATCAGGGAAGAAGAAAACCTCCATAGATGTGGTGATTCAGTACATTCAGGTCGTCAGCTGGCTTCATTTTATTGCCACATAACGTTGCTGAGTCTAAACCCGAGCAACTGAATCAACCCCAGATCATAACACTGTGGTCTCCAGAGGCTTGTACAGTGGACACTACGGGAGCCTCGCTTCATGAGCTTCCCTTCTTATCCTGACGCTCTGTAATAGGCTCAATCTGGACTCATCAGGTCACATGACCTTTTTCCATCGCTCCAAAGTCCAATCTTTATGCTTCCTAGCAAACTCAAGCCTTTTTTTCTTTTCTGATTAGTCTCACAAACAAGTGGTTTTCTTATGGCCACCAAACCCTGAGAGTTCTCATCATTGTTAAACACAGCCATGGTTTATACAGTCGTACGTCTTTAATAATAGTGTTTAAGTGATCTCCATTCGTCGGCATTTTCAAGCTGAGGGTTCATTGCTATCCTTACAGGTTTTAATAATGTGTCGGACAGCTCTTAACTCAACTCCAGTTATTTCAAATCTCCTTAATTTTTCTCGGTACTTAATACAGGCGAATAATTCAACCCTAATGAAGTGGTGACTTCATTGAAGCGATATCCGCTTATTGTTCTGCGTAAACACCACTGCGGTGAGCAAAACATCCTTCTTTCAGCATTAATGTACGATTACGCTCTCCTGAAAGATAAAAAAATATATATATATACTGTATATATAAATATATACTCCAGTAAAATAACCGGACAACCTTAACGAATCCTCCTGGATTAAAGGGTTTCATTCTCACATTCCGGCGTTAAAGAAGTTGAAGACCCGGAGAGCCGTAACGACGCCTGGTGAGTGTGTGTGTGAGTTTAAGTGTGCTGTGATTCATGGCCGGCAGCATTAAGTTTGTGAGCTGTAATCCATTATAAGGTAACGGGCGCGGATAAATCTCGCCATAATTGAAATCAATCCCTCATAGCAGCGGGACAAGTCGGCTTTTTAAGACCCAATTAGCCCTTTCTGTGCGCCACACGTCTGAGAGAGAGATGATTTGGAGATGCTCCAAGGATGAATACAGAAATATCCTCAGTTTCTCATCTCACACTCACTTTTTCTTCTTGCACTAATAGATTTATGAGAAGGACGCGCAGGCTTAATTTGTGTCCTCGCGCCGTGTTTCATCACTGGATGTTTCTTTAATTATATGTCAGAGGCCATAAAACTTGGAAACGACTTATATACATGTATATACACTGTACGTCCACACAGTCTTTCTGAAGTGTGCACACACACACAAATAATAATAATAATAATCATTAAATCTCACATCTTGATTGCAAATAAAATTCCTCAAAACATATTTAATTATTTTTACATACACTCTGATACATAGATATTTTACTCTGTGCTCAGAACATTGTTTTTTTTTTAGTAATTATAATTATCATTATGATGATGATGATGATGATGATGTTGTAGATCCGTCATGGCACGATTGCTGTTCAGTCACGTCACACAGCGTCGGATTTCTGAGGTGCTTTTATTTTATTATTAATTTTTTTAAACGAACGTATTGCGGATTTCACCTCTAGCTGGGATTGCAGACAGGACGGCGGAGTCGATGCTGCGTGTCTGTGGTTTGTTTTTTACGCTCCTGCTATGGGTGTGAAGGACTAAAAGGTAAGAGACGAAGGAAGGAAAGAAGAAACAGAGACACACGCAGTCTTGTGCATTCAGAGAGAGAGAGAGAGAGAGAGAGAGAGAGAGAGAGATAGCCAATAGCCGAGAAAGAGCAGAGGAAATGAACGGACGTGCAAATCGTAATACTTCTTCTTGCGCGGTTCGCGATGGTGTTTGATTATTGCACGGATTTTAGTGCCGACGGTTCAAGAAGACGTGCAGCTTGTTCAGTGCACATGGCCATGCTGAGGCAAAGAAAGAAAGAAAACGTGACCATGTAGAAAGAGAGAGGAAAAAAAAAAAAAAAGCTCAGGTTTAAATAAAACAATTACATACAATCGAACTAACTTCGGAAAAAGTTATAAACTTTCTAAAACTTGACACTTGACCGCTATTTCACGCCGTCAGTCAAATGCTTTAGCCAGAAGGGACGGACAAATCATGAAGAAATCGAGCAAGCATTTTTATTTTGGAAATCAGAGCAAAACGTTAATGCTGGATAATAATAATAAAAATAATAATAATAATAATGTTGTGAATATTTCTGGGAAGTTCCTGCTTTGAGGACGATTCTGCGTCCTCATCAGTCTGTTTGCATACGGTTGATCGTTTTGTTTATTTATTTATTTTTTAGCATTTCAAGTTTGTCACTATTCTACACTTTTTTTTTTTGGTCACCCTCTACGGCGCTTATTCTGGACACGCTCGTGAGCGTCCTGGTGCCTCTGGTGGTGGTGGGCTGTAGGTGTATCACTGTAGGTGGGAGTTACCCGGAGGTCACACGGGTAAATAACCCCACCCCACCCCCACACCCTGAAAGTCCACAGTGTTTGAACACAACACGTCACCAGGCCGTCATTTTGATCTATAATCTGTTAATCTGTTAAATGCATCCTTGGTATAGAGTGCAAGCAGGTGTTGGGTTTAAACCCCTAATCACTTAAAAATAAAAAACAAAACAAAAAAAACACACGAATGAATCGTTTAAACGTAAACGAACACGTAGTTAATAAAATGTGCATTTGGAAAGTCTATAATATGTTCGTTTAAACGCTCGACGACTGACAAACTGGATCTATTTTGCTGATTTGTCCATCCCTGATCTCTCTCACACACACACACACACACACACACACACTCGTACGCTTACACGCAAGTATTAGTGCTTGAAACCTTCATCGGTCATCACGCAAAAAAAAAAAAAAGAGAAAAAAGGTTTTCTCCTAAAAGAAAACATCATACTTTTATTTTTTTAAATGACATCACCTCCTTTTTTTATGACGTCACTTTGCTTGAATACCACGTGGCCGTTCTGTTACACCCTGAACGTTAGATGACGAACACTACTGTAGAAGCGCGAATGATCCAGAAGAAGAACGAATGATACCCAGAAGGCACTGCGAGATGACGGAGGGAGTGAGGCTGATTAGGAATGTACAAGAAAAAAAAACACTTTTAATCATAAAGTTCAAATTGTGTTCGACTTGCTAGCAGGTGGCCAAGTTATTGAATGTAGCTGTACAGTTTAAAAAATACTACCTGCTAGCTTTAGGAAGGAAAAACACGAGTAGTTTAGGGGCCGGCGATTAGCTGGAAATAAAACGCAAACGTATTTAGGAGACAAACAAAAAAAAAACCCTCTAACGAGCCAATGACGGGCTGCGTGGTGAAGAGCTGATGGTTCCTCACAATCGGAAGCTGGATTTTTCCCGCTACGGCGCTACCCTGTTATTAGCAAAGAAAATCGTATCACGACGCGCTGTTGCTAACGCTAAAACTATTAAACCGCGCAAGGTTTATCAGCATAGCTGTGAGATCTTGGAGCGAAGCTAAATCCTCGCGTTAGCGTGAACATGACGCCTCAGACTGTATTGACGAAGCTATGGTTCACGTGAGGCAGCGCGGCGAGCGTCCCCGCTACGTCCCCTTCTCGATCGTCCAGCACTACAAAAATAACCTAGCAAAATTCTTTGGTGAGTTATATGCATCCCATGTTATTTTTTTGTTTTGTTTGTTTAATAAGATTTGCCGTTCCGGTCATTTCCGTCTCCCTGGACACCTGAATAAAAAAAATAAAAAAAACACTCCGGTCGTCCTTCATCGGGATTTCCAGCATCGCTCGTCCAAGCATGTCAAATCGTTTAGCTAAGTTTTTTTTTTTGTTGTTCTTCTTCTTCTTCTTCCTCCATCTCACAGGTGTGAATAAGGACCCGCCCCCTGTGCGGTCACCGAGGCGCCGGCTCTCAGCTGAGCTCGAAGCCAGAGGACGACTCGATGGCGTAGAGCAGTTTGTTCCTCATCAGCTGCTCGTCGCAGAACTCGGGCAGTTTGAGGAGGTTCATGCAGGTGCTGGCGGTGGGCAGACGCTCCAGGTCGTTCCCTCCGTTATGGATGCAGAAGGCGGGGTAGAGCTCCTGAGGAGGAACCACAGGAGAACCACAGATCAGCAACGGAAAACAAGGCGGTGGTGCGCAGGTAACGGACAAACAGGAAAAACAAGCCAGGACAATTAAAGGGCGAAGGATTGTGTCATGTGATATACGTTCCTTCCTCACATCTTTTGTCATGTTTTATTCTTTTCCTTCACTTCCTTCTTTCTTTTTCCTCCTTCATCTCTTTTTTCTTTCTCCAAACATACCTTATTTACTTTTATTCTTTTTTGTCATCCCTTCTTTTCACCACCTTATCTTTCTTTGTCCCCGGTTTCTTTTCCCTTCTCTCGTCACTAGTTTCCTTCCCTCATTTCCTTTCCTTCATCTTTTTTTCCCTTACCTTCTTTCTTCATCCTCCATTTGCTGAAGAAATCAACTCTCTCTTCAACTCATTCTCTTCATTTCTTTTTCCCTTCCTTTTGTTTCCTGCTTGTTTTTCTCTCCTTTTTTTTTAGTTATTTTTTTTCTTTCTTTCCATTCGATGCTTACTTCATAATTTTATCTGCACAATCCCTTCCTTCTTTCTTTCTTCTTTTCTCAATGTTTACTTTTTCTTTCCTTCCTTGATTCTGTCTTTTCATTCCTCCCTTCATTTCTCTTTTACGTTTTTCATTCTTTCTTTCCATCCTTACTTCCCTAATTCTTTCCTTTCATTCCCTTCCTTCTACTATTCCTCCTTTTTTCGTATCTCATCTTTATTTCAGACCTTCCTCCTTTTCTTCCTTTGCTTGTTCATGTATCTCTTCCTTTCACCACATGTTGATCGAACACGCGCAGAAGTGAATAATTGTTCAAAAATACAGGTTTTAAAGTCACATGACAGGTTGTTATTTATATCCCGCCCCCTCGACCAGATCGCGGACACGACCGTGTGAGAGTCGCAAATCTCCTCGGGTTGTTGGCCCCCTCCCCCGCATCGCTGCGCTTGACGGCTAATGACTACACAGGAGGTCGTCGCCGTGGCCGAATCCCACGCGCCGGGGTTACAACCCGATTAGAACCCATCTCAGGGTTCTGCTTTAACGGCGCCATTTCCCCAACAATTAGCGTATTAAAGTATCATTGCTTATGGAGGGAGTGTCAGCGCGGGGGCCATCGTCTCTCCGAGGAAATGGGTTTCCATCATCGTTTTAAAGCGGCCTTCCTCTGACAGGGCCGTTTCTCCCTTAATGAATTCCCGGGTGTTTAACGGCACCAAATTAAGGCCGGCGTGGCTGTAGAGGAGCGAGAGGTGAGAGGGCAGCACGGCTTGGACCGCCTCTCTCTCTCTCTCTCTCTCTCCTGCTGCTCGCTCGGTGTGCCAGCTCTCCCTCCATCTCTCTCACTCTCTCTCTCTGTCGCTCTGTTCCAAAGTCAAATTCATTAAAAAGCCTCTCTTCATTCTTGCCAGGTAAAGTTTGAATTTGAGAAAGTTTTCCTCCCCTGTTTATGGCGAGAGCCAGAAGATGAAGCTACTAACAGGTGAAGCTGCTCTGGTCAAGTGAGAACACGTCAGAGAGTTTAGACTCAGAGACTGTTATTATTAAAATAACCATTAATTCATTATTTCCTTACAATTTTTCTTCACCCTTCCCTTCCTCCTTCCATTCATGTCTTTATTTCATCTTATTTCCGGTTTCCTTTTCTCCTTTCTTCATTTCTTCTTCTTTTCCCATCTTTCTTTATTTCTCATTTTCACTTCTTTCCTTCCTTCATTAAATTTCTTTCTCTTTTTCCTTCCTTCCTACATTTTTTATTTCCATATTTTTCTTTCTTTTCCTTCCTTTATTTCGTTTAATGTTTAAAATAATTATTTATTATGGTCTCTGAAGAAACCTGTGCTATACACACAAAAAAATTATCAGATGAATAAATGTAGTTGATGAATAAACAAATAAATAAGTGAGTGTGTGTGTGTGTAGACTAACTTTGAAGCCCAGCAGAGGGGGACGTGAGCAGCTGGTGACGAACTTGAGCAGTTTGCGTTTCTCCTCCTCGCCGAAGCTCTCCACCACGTCCCAGAAGATCTTGATGACGGGGTGTGTGGGCGAGTAGCCTCCTGCACACAGTCACTCAGACCAGTCAGGTATGAACCGTATCGGGGGGGATTCAAACATTCACCGACCCGGGCAATCTCGAGATTGTAATTTTAAAAAATGTTAATAAATGATTAATATATATATTTTTTTAATCACCTTCAGAGAGTTTGTCAGAGTTTGTCGGTACGACTCAATGTGGTTCAGGGAAATCATAGTTGTTTAAAATAAATAAATAAATACAATTAAAATGTAGTCACTATATAATAATAATTATTCTTATTATTATTTAAAAAACCCTATCTAATAGATACTAAATCCACGATTGACTGATTAAAGGGACGTGACGTCAAAATGATGACGGGACGGGAATCACCAGGGACCAGCGGACGACATCATCATGACACCACCTGGGTGTTGGTTCAATTTATATTATATTTGTTTGTTATAACATTTCTACTCATCAGTTGATTCTCTCCTGTCCTACAGGACGCTGCGCTGCCTGTTAATGTGTGACCAGTTTAAACTGCTCCACCTGCAGGATCACTGAGGAACTACAACATCTCACAACCTCAAATGCAAAACCGATAGGAATAGAAAACTCATTTAATTTAGTAAAATACACAATTTGAATAGATACATGAATCGTTACACCAGAGAATCGGGGTACATAACTGAATCATTATTATTATTATTATTTTTAATCCCTCATCTCTATGATAAAATAAATGTTGAGCATTTTTAGTTCCTGCAGTGATGATGTGGGAGAAAAATCCTCTAAACCACGTCTCAGTTCATCAGGAGGGAAAAACACCGAATCAGTCCTCGATATAATTCCAACTGTAATGAATAACTAACAGGTGGACTCTGTGTGTGTGTGTGTGTGTGTGTGCGTGTGCGTGTGTGTGTGTGTACCTGAGTAATTGGTGAACTTCTTCAGGTCGTCCAGACAAATAGGCACATGTGCACCGGAGATCAAAACCTAAAACAGAGCATTTAACAATAACACACTGCTGACACACACACACATCACTTTATTTCAAATCTCATGTTTCAATTATACTGCTGCTGTCTCACACACACACACACACACACACACACACACACACACACACTTATAATCTTCTATATTTTTCTATTTTTAAACATTTTAGTTCACTTTGTACATTCTGTAAATCTTGAGTAATTTATATAATTTCTTGCACATCTGTATATTTGAATAATGTTTTAATTTTTTAATTATAAATTCTATTCTATAGTTTAATTGTATTTTTAGTGCATAATTTTTTGTGTGTGATAAAATCAGAATTTGTCATTTTTATAAGATATTAATGTAATTTGTGGGGGGGGGGGGAAGTATAATAATAATAATAATAATAATAATACAAATGTTCCAATCGCAGGGATTCTTTAAACACACACCTTTATAAAAAGGAGTTTCATTAAAAAAAACCTATCCTGACTGCTGATCCTCAAGTGCATCATTGATTGGTTTTTATTATTATTTTCGTATTTAATCGTTACATTTCTTTCTGCTTAGTGTATTTATTACTCTTGCTGTCGAGCGTTTACTTTCCTCATACGTCATCATCCTCTTTAACCGTCTGAATATCGCCTCCATTATATCCGTTATTTATCATCTTACCTCATCTCGCTTTAATTAGACCTGCTGTTTACGTGTGTGTGTGTGTGTGTGTGTGTGTGCTGAAGTCGATTCAGCAGTACCGGCTGCTACAGGAATGGACTTACAATAGTGTGTATAGTGATTAGTTATTTATAAATGTGTGTGTGTGAGAGAGAGAAACCTCATTTTGTTCGTTCTCTGAAACGTAGATCTAAATGTGTCTGCATTTTCACTGTGGTAGAGTAATAAGCGAGAGCAGTGTGTGTGTGTGTGTGTTGACGCTCGGCCGGGCTCCACACCTGTAGCTCCTGCTGGTCAAACATGCAGAGCCACTCGAGGTTGAGCACGTTGGCGAGGCCCTGTCTGAACGCCAGGCAGTGAGCGCGGATCTGTTTGTTCAGCCGGTAATCGGCCACTAAGTGGATGTAGGCGATGCGGTTCGCCGTGGTAACGGGGATGTCCTTCCCTCCCGGCTTCAGCTCGACCACCTGGAAAAGCACAGAGATCTTATCGGAGAGAAACAGAGATAGAGACAAAAAAAAAAAAAAAAAAAAAGACAGAGATGGATAGAGAGAAAGATATGAGAGAGAGAGAGAGAGAGAGAGAGAGAAATTCAAACAGAGAAGCTGAAAAACTCTGATGGACAGAAAAATGAAGAGAAACAGAATAACAGAGAGAGAAGGGGGGGTGCAGTAGATAAAACCAGAAGGAAAGAAACAGAAACAGACAGAATTCGAGAGACAGACAGAGAGAGAGAGAGAGTTATTGGTGTGGTGGTGTGTGTGACCTGCGCCTCTCCCAGGTCGTTGTTGACGATGGTGAAGTTCAGGCCCAGGTCCTCCACGTCTCCCTCGTAGCTCTTGAGGAACAGGAGGTTGCGGTACATCTCGGGGTCGAGCGAGGACAGGTGATGGATGTCCACGTCGGCGCTCGTCCCCAGCAGCTTGGACAGGAAGAAACTGGCAAACGGCAGCTCCACCAACATGTTCTCATACAGAGCCTGAGGAATGAGGAGAAGAAGAAGAGGAAGAAGAGGACGAGGGACACAGATTAGTGATGTGATGAAGGATGGACATGGACTCCTTACTCACGGTATAAGACCAGGAAACCACAAAAAGAACCACAAAAACATTTATTTATTTCAGGTCATTAAAACTGTTACGCAACACTTGGTAGAAACCAAGCCTGAGTGTGTGTAGTGTAGTTTATCTTAATTATCACCAGTTACATCTGGAAAAAAAAAAAAACATTAACAATAAAAGAAAGTAATGATCCTTTAAAAATATATAAATAAACAAATGTACTTTGTGTTTAGCCGAGGTTGACTTTGTCTAATGTTACATTTTCTTTTTATCTTAAAACAATTCAGTCTTGTTTAATGTTTAAATAAACAAACAAAAAAAATTACTTCTGGAACAAAAACAGCACGTCCCCAACATCCGCTTCAAGGAGCTTGTTCGTAAGTCCAATTTGTCCAACAAACATCGTCCAGATACTAGGACACAAACATAATCAACTACACACGGTATACTGCAGCACGGCGTTCTTTACGATCGTACTGATGGTTGAATTCGAGTTAAAAGAACAAGCGACGTCTTTCGCCATCTTTTCACCTCCGTTCTTTTCTCTCAACTAATTTTCATTTTAGTCTCTATCGTTATTGCTTACGCACAATGCAAGCACATATGTTTGTATCTTCGAAAGTTTGTAACTTGAATGTTCATATGTTGGGGACATAGTGTAAAGAAGAATTCGGAAATAAATGTTTCTTTTGTGTTTCACTAAACTGTATGTAAAAGCTTTCTAAAAGCAGAGTTTAAAACCTTGCCAGAGAGTGTTTTCTAAGTCGTACCCGCGCAGCACCACACGACCCCCGGGGGACGTATGAAGACGTATTCAATTCAATTAGATTCAATGAAGACAATCTACAAACTTCTCTCTCTGGACAATTAACAAATCCCAGCAGAACCAGGTTTCGCTTTTTACGGGACGGACGGACGAATCGACGATCCCCCCCCGCGTCAGCCGTGACCTTGACCCGGACCGGGCCCGGTCGTAAACGAGCCGCGGGCTAATGCAGTGCGCCGGTGCTAAAAAAGCCCATTTCAGAACATTAAACTATGCAGAGCTCGTATAAAGGATTGCACTCACCCTCCTCGGCCACATCAACTAAATGGATTATAAATTTCCCAAATCTCCATAATGCACGCATCGAAAACACACAGGCAGCTCGTAAATCAGGGCATTTTTCTAAACACGGGTTAATTGTGGCTGGCCCCTGAGAGGAGGAGGACAAAACAAGGGACATTTTTTATGCAAAAATAATCCACTTAGAGGCAGCTTCAGCCGTCACTCCGGTGTCAAAGCGGGCGAGTATGCTGGCGCACGAGGGGTCCCAGGAAACCCATCAATAACGGCGCTACCGGGAACGAGCGGCGATTAGAACGGTGCACCGTGGCCGGCCGTTCTTCGAGCGGCCGCGTTATTTATGGCTGTTTATCGCTAGAAATTGTGCCAAAATGACTCGGGATGGAAAAAAAGATTAACAGCATTGGTGGCTTTTAATACCGGTGAGTGCACCGGCCGAGTAATTAATGCAAATCGCGGCTCCATCAACGGCAGCGACGCTAAAGCGTCTGCCTTCTGCTCGCTGCCAGGTGAATTTGTTAATTTACAGCATTAAGAATCGATGAAAAAAAAATAAAAAATACGGGAATGTTTCGAGAACGTCGACGCCATCAGTCTGCGTGCAACCTTGTCGTTCCTAGAGAAACTTTCCTCTGTTAAAGAACGAGAGTGTACGGATCTGCAAACTAAGTCTGTATTAAATCTGTGATGTAGAACGGCATGAGTTCCACATCGGTGAAAGAGCTCGCAATGTGTGGTGTCATTGAGAGCGATACTAATAATACGTGCGAGATGACGTCACGTTTAGTCGTCAGCTCTTCAATAAGCGGCTCGCTGTAACGAGCGGTGTTGATTGTTGAAACCTTTTTCCTGATGGTGTTCCAATATTTCTGGCCCTTGAGAATCCCAAAAAAAACTGTAAGCGTTGATGAATTCTCCAGCTGATGGTTGACTTTTTGAACTTTTGAGTGATTGAGTGATGTTTCCGTCCCACACTTTCGTAGTGCTGAATCCCGTGTCTCGTCACCAGTAATGAATCTCTTTAAGACATTTTCACCCTTCTTAGAGCATCAAAATCCAATTTGTGTTGACTGCAGATATACAAACACTTCTGTTTATGCTCTTCGACACCTGGTGTACACCCTCAGACCACCCTATAACCGAAATATGGTTTAACATTATAAACTCGTCCTCTTACGTAAAAACCAGCCAGCACCTAACGTCTTTTCAATCTGCCTAAGACTTTCGGAGAAAAGCGCTATCCGCCCACTTCCACCTACCTGTCCTTTAAACGTTGCAACATTTTCACCGTTACTTCTGGACAAACTCGGACGCGAGTGTGAAGATGAACTCTGCAGGTCCCCCGTGAGCAGGGTCGCGGTCGGGGTCTAAATATTAGCACAATCGATTCATCGCTGCAATAAACACAGTCGTGGAGGCTGAGAAACCTGAGCATCGTCGTGACGTCATCCTTTAAAACAAAGCGGCAATAAATCCAGTGAGTAGTTTCGGCGCTTTGTTCGAGTCCATCAAAGCTTAAATGTGGAGCGTATCGCATTAGCCTTGGGCAACGCTAACAGACCTTAATCATGAATTAGTATAATGAATGCTTAATGCCTGCATGTGTGTGTGTGTGTGTGTGTGTTTGATACAGTAACAATGATGTAATTCTAATCTACATCAGGCGCCTTACTAACGGCGCTAAACAAATATCAATAGCGCACTCGTCCTGCCACTCTCTGGCGTATTTATGGAGAGACAAAGAGGGTTAATTGAAAGTCAAATTCTAATTAATCTCCCGGACCTTAATTGCCTGAGCCATTAGCGGCCATGTGAGTGGGGGAGGGGCTCGTTCCTCACTGTGAGAACTAAACAGGGGGACGTGACGTCTCTAATAAACTGGGCCGAGCTGCCTCACCGGGAACTGCGCGAACGCTTGAGACTGTAAAACAGATCAAAACTCTATTACCGGCAGGACGGGTGCGGGTTATTTACGGCGCTAGCTGATTTAGCTTGGCAAAAACGTGGGCCTGTGTGTGTGTGTGTGTGTGTGTGAGAGAGACAGAGAGTGAGGTCATTTATTTAGGCAGATGAAGTTTTACGTGAAACCCGAAGGCGAAGGTGCGTTAATGAAACTTTTAAAAAAGATCAGGTTTGTAAATCAGAGCGTTCGGACGCGTGTGACGGTAACTGGATCGATACAAATCTGATTCTCAGCAGCAGACGATCAGGTTGTTTTTCCGCTGAAGAATGATCGAACCTCTGACACTCACCGTTTTGTTCTCAGTGTTGAGAATCGTAATGAAATTCAGTCGATTCCCTTCAGCAGGAGGACGCTCGAGGCAAAGAGCTGAATTTTTTGTAAAATCTTGTAAAATGAACAGCGATCTGGTTCCGTGTGTTCAGACAGCACACTCGGGCTTAGAGCAATAAATGAAAACGATCTTTGACCCTCATCAACCGATTCACCCGAGCTCCTCGATCCTGTGTGTACACGCGAGACGCAGAAAAAAAGAAAAGAAGGACTAAGATAACGATTAAGGTTGTAAAAAAAAATTAAAGGACAGTGAGCGAGTAAAAAGAATAATAAGGGAAAGAAAAGGACAGGGGAAGGAATAGCGAGTAGTTTCATTTGTAAAGATGTGATTAAAAAAAAAGCAAAAAGTTAAAAAAACAGCAGGCAAAGGAAAGACGAAGAAGACAAAAAAAGGAAAAGAGAACAAGGGAGAGAAAGGAAAAGAAAAGGAAATGAAAGGAAAGTTGAGAAAATTAAAGAAAAATAAAGAAGAAAAAAAAAGAGAAAAAATAGGAAAAGAAAGGAACGGTGAGAAAACAAATGAAAAATATAAAGAAGAGGAAAGGGAAGGAGAGAAAATAAAAGTAGAAGAAAAGAAATAAAGAAGCGGAAAGAGCAGGTAAGAAAAGAAAAGTACAACTGTTACTTTTCTTTCGTACATGTTTCATGTTACAAGTTTAGATTTTAAAGGACAGGACAAGAAAATACAGGACAGGGAAGGAACGGACGAAGAGAAGAAAATGAGGAGACGGCAGGATGGGGACGGCAAAGCAAGGACAAATGAGGACGGTAAAGCGAAGGAGAGAAAATGAGAGATGTGAGAGGAGGAGGGGAGAGGGAAAGAATTCACAGAAGAAAGAAACCCTTTTTTTTTTTTTTTTTTAAAGCTAAAACAAATAAGAAAGAAAAAACAGTAGTGGGCAAAACAGGGCAGGGAGCAGTGACTACTGATCAGAAGGTCATGGGTTCAGACCCCAGGTCTGATTAAACACTGTGTGTTGAAAGCCGGTCTAGACTGGAGCTAATCTTAGAGAAGTGATACTGAGCGTTGTTGACTTTTCCAATCTATTCATCATCATTTGCTCATTTCTTGGTTTTAATAAAAGCCTGAGGATCGAGTCAACACAACCCTGTGCCTTATCGCCGGCTCGCCGCGCTCAAGAACCCTGCCTTTATTCCTCACGTCTGACTCGGGCGCTTAATAAGTCATCCAGACGACAATCGGATGGTCCTCCTGTTAGCCACGTAGCCGAGGACCTGCTGTAACACGACAGCACCAGACAAAACATAATACGAGATAAGAAGGTGGAGGCGGGGCTCGGTCACTCACTCCAGACTCGTATCTTCTTGGCACTTTATTGAACGAAACTAGTTAAAATGCAGCACACACACCTTGCCGAGTATCCGTCCCAGGAAGTAGTAGTGGCGCGTGAAGCTGTCGCCGATGAGCATCTTGGCCGTGGGACTCGGGAACAGCAGACCCTCGTTAGTGGTCCTGAAGAAGCCCTGGTTGGGGTTGAACGCCGTCTTGAGCAGCTCGCTGAGGAACTCGCGGAAGATCCCTCCTCCGTCGATGCCGGCCTCGTCCAGGCCGTGAGCGTTCAGCAGGTGCACCCTGATGCGCTTCTTCAGGTCGGGCTCTGGAAAAACGACAAGACAAGGAAAAAATTGCTTTACGTTGCAGGATGTTGTGTAAAAAAAAAAAAATAATAATAATTTCCCAACACACACCTTAATAATGAAGATGACTGCACTGGAATTAACAACGACTACAACTACAGACCTGCTGCTCAATATCATAACTGCCTAAAGGTGCAGATGTTTAATCCACGCTCCTTTACTGACCCAAACAACTTGCTGAGAGAGTAAGTCAGTAGACGTGCCTCATCTTGGGGGCCAAATCGACGTGTTTTGCTCCTTTAAATCGGCCAAAAGTTTCGAGACTGGCACAGATGTTTAATTTCCACAAAGCCTGCTGCTTCAGTGTTTTTTTTTTTTAGACCTTTTTGTCAGATGTTACGTCAATTACGTCAAGGAGTCGATATTTCAAGTGGGGATCCGTCTTTATCAAGACCCCTGCAATTCATCCCTGGCATGCCGTCAATCAACATTCTGGTCCACACCCTGGTCCAACTGGAGCCACTTAGTTATGACTTCGACCTCATGGTGAGGTGTTCATTACCAAACTGGATGGTTGGGAGAAGTTGCTCTCTATGACACAGGACTATGTTATACTACTTTATAATACTGATCCTAATCGCTCAGAAGGTGTTCATCAAGGTGCTCACTCGAACACTTGATGGTTGCTATAGCAACAGACCACCCGACAGGCCTATGTCTCGCGTTTTTGCTGCGTTACCGTTCTCCGGAGACAGTTTGTCGTAGGCGTCCTCGTAGATGTAATTCCTCCGGATGGTGACGTTGATGTTGTGTAGGAAAGGCCTGCGCCCCTGTACGTCCTGTTTATCAGCGTCGATCAGCCTCTGGAAGACCTACAGCAGAGAGTACAAGCGTGATGGGGACCGTCGAGTACAGATTTGTTTACTCTATAAGCGGTTTTCCGTCAACAGGAAGAAAAACAAGAGCCTTCACGGTACATAAAGTTTTTTAGTAAAGGTTGATTATTAAGTAAGTTACTCCTGGACTTCCGTACCTTGACTCTCTCCTCAAAGGGAACGACGAAGGGCAGCTCAGTGAGGATGGCCAGGTGTCTCTCCTCGGAAACGGACAGCGGCGGAGCCTCCAAGGGAACTGTGGAGAGTTATGGGGTTTAATCATCTGTGTATACTTTTCTTTTTATTCTTAACTTCCTAAAGAAACATCACGATTCAAATAGCACTTATAGAAGTTTCCAAATAGTTCATGTGATTTATTATTTTTTTTCCAAAACATCATCAGTTCTGGTCCATCACATTTTAAAAGGGTGCCAATAATTTTGAAACAGAGCACATATCAAATAAAATGAAATAAAATACATATTCAGGTTCTGTTGACCGGATTCAGCGTTCGTCTCGGGCGCTGCTCACTTTTAATTAACTGTCTGTTGCGTCCATGACGAGGACCCATTTGTTTGGGGATTAAAGCTCGGTCCTGTTTGATGGACACTCGAGGGAGGGGAGGGAGGAAGGGGACAGAAAGTGCCGGAACAGCAGCAGAGAGGCATCATTTGTCTGCCACGCTGCTAATACAGCGCAATTATTCTGCTCAATTAGTCAAGTCCACCTCTCCGTCTCTCCGGTCGGGCCATCAACGCGCCATCTCAGAGAGAGAGTTATAGCGCGGCGTGGTCAATGAGCGCACCGTTCATCACCCGCGCGAACGTCCATTTAGGGAAATGAAAGCGCTCCGGACAAACAGGGGGCCAGATGTGACCTGCCTTAGGCTAATTGAATTTTTAAGCACCTATCCCCAGGAGAACAGCACGAGACGCTGTTATTGGGGAGTTTTTCACACCGAACGCACACAAACGGGTCACTAGGCTAATACACACTCGCGCGGTCAATCCACTCAGGGCTGCGTCTCGCTCATCTCAGCTCTGTTTATTAGGGATGCGTCGATACTGAGTGACTCCGCGGTCTAGGTTTGGGTCTGTTAGCACGGTGTAGATATATAATAACAGGACGACGTGGGGACGACGTGGGGACGGGAATCACCGGGGACGTCCCGATACGGTATTATCACTGAGCCACTATGGGGAGATCTCACACGTGTATTCAAGACAATCAACAAGTGTACAGGAACTGGGGGCATTTTGTCAATAAGAATGGGCAGTTGTACCACCTGAGAGAATTAATGCACAATTATTACAAAAGGCCGCAAGCCATCATTGATGCTAATGGGGGTGTAATAGGCAACACACAAAATTAAAGACCTAAAAGGTATGCAAACTTTTGAATGGCATGTTTTCTTTATTGGTATGTTTTGTTTGATGATTGTGCATTTCTGGTAGGCCTTACATATGAACTTGAGTCATATGAGAAGTTAGAGAGGGAAGAGTAGAGACAGGTGCAGGGGTATGAGTATGGGTAGGTTTAGGGGTAGAGTTTGGGGTAAAGGCATGGGTAGGGGCTGGATTAGGGGCAGAGATTAGAGCTAGGGGTAGGAGTAGGGACAGGGATAGAGGGGAGGAGTGTGAATAGGTTGAGGGGCATGGTTAGGGGTAGGTTTAGGGGCATGGTTAGGGGTAGGTGTAGTGGCAGGATTAGGGGCAGGAGTATGGGTAAGGGTAGGGGCAGGGTCATGATTAGGGTTAGGTGTAGTGGCAGGGGCAGCTCCGTGGTTAAGGTGTTAGACCACTGATTGGAAGGTCCCAGGTTTATACCCGACCACCAAATTCATGCTGTGGGACCCTTGAGTGAGGCCCTTAATGTTCTATTGCTCAGATGTATAATGACATAAAAATGTAAAGGCGTCTGGATAAGGGCGTCTTCCAAAATGCCACAGATTAACTGATTCTTCATCAAAGTAAAGGGAGACTCTGTGCTATGATCGGTCAAAGGATGGACAGATGGACGTTATATCCCTACCAACATTCATTCATTCACCAGTATTCATATCCAAACCAGAGACACGAGTCATCACTGACGCACCAGTGTTTAAACGAGACGGAGATTGAGAAGCGTACTAGAGCTCAGCTTTACCTCCGAGTTAATTAACTAATTAGCTCCGACTACATCGATAACTCGTTAAGCGTGGCGTTATCAGTAAAGCGGTAAATCAGTGAATGATGCGGCCGGAACTCGGCGAGTCCCGGATTGCGAACACAGCAGGACCTCACCGTCTAACGTGGACTGGAGCGGTAAGATCCGACTCATAAGCCTCGTCCTCCAGTCGTGTCGCGCAGACGACACGTACAGCTGAGTCACCTGCGGTCAAGAGACAAATCATAAGTCAGAACTCTACGCCATAAATAGTTATTCAAGTTAACTGAAACATATTCATGACTTTGGTACGAAGGTGAGTCAAAAATGCTCCGCACAAATGGCTGCACAATGTACTTTTAATTAAGCTTTTATAAAAGACGGGTACATCGTTGCTTTTCACTACACTTTGTCCACAAGCTTTTTCTCGGTCTGTGATTGAGGATGTTTCCGTTCCACACTCTGACGTTTACTCGCAGAACTCATGAGTCCGTGTCTTGGAAAATACATTTTTAATGATCGCAATAAAAAAAAAATTTTACCTGCTTGTTTTTAACAGCCGTGTTACATTTATGAATGTTACATTTAACAGAAACCCTCACCATATCAGTTACAAAGATTTTTTTTTTTAATTACAACCTTATCTATCTGAATAAACTGTTGCTATAGAAACGCTAAGGTTTCACATTACGAGCGTGTTCACATAAAACCCTGTACATCTCGTAGAGCTGAACTAATCATCGCCTTCTGACCAACCAGAATCCAGATCTCACACACACACACACCGTGTCGGCCCTGATGTTGACCTCGCCCGACAGCCAGTGTCCCTCCGGGCAGAACGGCCTCCTGATGTCGCGCGCCTTCAACATCTTCACCAAGTTTGTGATCACCTGAAAAAACAGATTCGGGTATCGTGTTAAAACAATCAGCGCGCATGCGTGTGTGTGTGTGTGTGTGTGTGTGTGTGTGTGTGTGTGTGTGTGTGTGCGCACTCGCTCGTTGTGTTTAGCAGCAGATTGTCCTCCGTCTGATCGCCTCCTCAATCGAGGCGTGAAGAGATCGGGGGACGATTTATTTGTCTTTCGGACGGAATGTCCGAGTTAAAAGGGCAGCATTAGGGTCATTAGCGGACGATTGCCGGTGGACGGAGAAGACGGATGAGCTGTCAGGGAGCGGCCGCACTGATAATTACCGTCCTGATGTTTGCTGTCCTGCCGGCTTTTATTTATAATTAAGTCCACGAGAGAAGAGGAGAAGAAGGAGGCTGATCGATTGGAGAAACACCTGAGATCAGCAAATTACCCATAATGCTCCATGTTGTAGCTCCGCTAAGCGTCTGTCGGCTCTGTTCAGACTGGATTAAGGTGTATTACAGCATGCTGAGGTAAAAATCTCCTGCTCCTTTGGGACTTGATTTGATTCTTAACTTAAATTCAGGACAAAAGCAGAACCGATATTAATATTATCCCCAATCAACCCCCCGACCCCCTCCCCCCTCCTCCCCCCGACTACACCCCTCACCCTCTGTGTAAACGAGCGCTTGGTTAATGATCCCATCAGGTTAAGTGCAGGCCGTAACTGTGCCTCTGCGCTTCCTCCCTGCACCCCTGCGCGTCTCCACACGCGGCCGCGAGATGTCCTTCCATTAGCGATATTAATACGAGCTTAGTTGATCATTTTCATTCAATTAGCTTCTTTCCATTAAATGGATGGCCGGGACAATGGGGGCGATAAAACATGGCGACGGGACACGCACGCGCGCGCATGCCAGGGGCTAACATTAGCGCGGGCGGGAGGGGTCGGCCGGCCGTAAATCCCGCCCCTTCACTTTGGGAAATGCGTTTGTGCTGCTTTCAGCGGCTCGTTTCGGCTGACGAGAGGAAGCTAGTGATCGTCTTCATTATTAATAGAAGAAGAAGAAAAAGCATTCAGGGAGGAAAAGAGACAGAGACGGAGACAAGCAGCAAGGCAATTAGAGAGACAGCATGAGAGAGATAGCCAGATAGAAATTGAAAGACATGTGACAGAGAGAGGGACAGAAGACAGACAGCAAGAGAGAGAAAGATGGACAGAATACAGAGAGAGAGAGAGACAGGCAGACAGACAAACAAACAGAAAACAGACAGACAGCAAGAAAGAGACATCAGGCATGAGAGACAGAAAGACAGACAGACAGGAGGACAGAGACAGAAGGACAGACAGACAGGAGGACAGAGACAGAAGGACAGACAGAGAACAGAGACAGAAGGACAGACAGACAGGAGGACAGATGTTTGATGATGTCCTGAAGGTCAGAGATGACACGCTGTGTGTGTGTATGTGTGTGTGTGTGTGTGTAGGTGTGTGTGTTCTGACCTTGAAGAGCTGGACCCAGTGTTTCTGCTGGTTCTGGATGCGCTGCTGCACCTGACTGCTGGTCTTGACGCGGACGCTGCGGAAGGCGGCGGCGTACTCCTCCGTGTGTCCACTCTTGGTCTCGGGGTGAGCCAGCTTGATGATCCCCAGACAGGCGTCGCGGAGACACCGGGACAGAGTCACCAGCTCCGGGAGGGAGAACGGCATCATGGACGCCTGCTTCTGACCTGCAATCACACACACACACACTTAGTAGTAGTAGACAGACAGACAGACAGACAGACAGAGAGACAGAGAGACAGACAGACGCTGGTTACCATTCATGGCTTCCCCGAAGAACTCTGTGTCGTGGATGGAGATGAGCGAGTGGCTGAACAGGGAGCTGAACAGGTAGAACAGAGGGATGATCTTACTCGAGTCCTCGGTGGACATGGGGAAGCCGCGAGACATCAACTGCAGCAACGACACCAGAGACCTGACCGCGCGCACACACACACACACACACACACAGACAGACAGTTATAATCGTCCTGTAACTGTGTGCAGCTCCTCGTGAACCACATCTGCACGAACACTCACCCGGTGATCATTTTGGTCCTCATGGACGTGATTAAGTGCCACAGGTGTCTGAGGAAGCGGGCGTTGAAGGCCAAACTGTACAGCAGCCTGGAGAGGACAAGGAGGACATTTCAACATCAAGTTCACACGTTCCGCTCTGGTTCAAACGAAACCGCGAGTTTATATTCTCTGTAAATCTGAGTGATGGATCTGTTTATCGGACACAAAATCTGTGGACGAACAAAATGACATTAAAAAAAAATAATAAAATACTGAAGTTCAGCAGCAGACGAGTAAATTCAGGAAGAGATGAGAACATTTGGTAGCGGACAAAGGAGAAAAAAAAAAAAACAACAACAAAACAAAAAACATCAAAATTCTTTTAATTAAAAAAAAAACGTTTAGAGACAAATGAAGTTTGTGGATAGATGAGGGTATTTGGTAGCAGAAACAAATAATAATAATAGACATTGGAACAAACAACAACAATGTGAACAGACGACTAAATTTGGGGATATGAGGAAATTCTGTAAAAATTCTGTATCTTTATAGTAACATAAGTGTATTTAAGTATATTAAATCAGCTCAGTCGATTCCACTAATTATAATTTACAGACCTCCAGGGCCGTATTCTGAATTTCTTAGTGAATTTGCAGATTTCATCTCAGACCTGGTCGTTTCTGTAGACAAAGTGTTAATTGCTGGAGATTTTAACATTCATTTTGAGAATCCAGAAGACCCTCTGAGAACAGCATTTATGTCCATACTGGACTCCGTAGGTGTAAATCAGTGTGTAGTAGGACCCACTCATAAAGCAGGTCACACTTTAGATTTAGTAATATTCTTCGGATTAATTATAAGAAATGTATTCACAATTCCACTGTCTGAAATTATCTCAGATCACTATCTTGTCTCCATTCAAGTGTGTCACAGTGATAATGTACGCACAGCACCGCGCTACCGTATTAAACGTACATTCACATCAACTACCACACAGAGTTTTATCAGTAATCTCCCAGAGTTACCAACTTCGATTAGGCCACCGTCTGACCCCACAGAACTCGATCAGGTGACTGAATATTTAGAGTCGACACTTCGTTGTACCTTAGATAATGTAGCTCCAGCTAAAAGAAAAATTATTAGAGATAAGAAACTCGCTCCCTGGTATAACGATCACATGCGCACCTTAAAACAGACCGCTCGGAAATTAGAGCGTAAATGGCGTCAAACTAAATTGTTGGTATTTCAAATAGCATGGAAAGAGAGCATCCTGAACTATAGGAAAGCTCTTAGTGTAGCTAGATCAACATATCTCTCCACTCTTATAGAAGAAAATAAAAATAATCCTAGATTTTTATTTAATACCGTAGCCAAATTAACCAGAAATAAGACCACTACAGAAATCTCCACAACAACATCATGCAATAGCGAGGACTTCATGAACTTTTTTAATAATAAAATTGTAAATATCAGGCATTAAATGGAAGCTTTGAAACCGAACAATGTAATTGATACAGATGTTAACCTAGCCATGTCAGATTCGAACCTAGAATACTTTACTCCCCTTGAAGAGAATGAACTAATTTCACTCATCTCTTCTGCAAATTCATCAACCTGTATATTAGATCCTATACCGACACATTTTCTTAAACAGATAGTACCAGTAATAACAGAACAGCTGTTGAGAATAATTAATTCCTCACTCAGCTTGGGTTATGTTCCAAAATCTTTTAAATTAGCAGTTATCAAACCAATAATTAAGAAACCTGACCTCGACCCCTGTCAGCTGTCCAATTACAGGCAAATATCAAACCTCCCCTTTATCTCTAAGATTCTGGAAAAGATAGTAGCGGAGCAGCTATGCTCATATCTACATAGAAATGGCATACATGAACTGTATCAGTCAGGATTTAGGCCTCATCACAGCACAGAAACAGCACTCGTTAAAGTAGTAAATGACCTCCTATTGGCCTCTGATCAGGGTTGTGTAACTATGCTTGTATTACTCGACCTCAGTGCAGCTTTGGACACCATTATAGCATGATCATGCTATTCTTCTTCACAGATTAGAAAATGTAGTAGGAATTAAGGGTACAGCCCTCTCCTGGCTCAGATCCTATTTGACCGATCGTTATCAGTATGTAGACTTAAATGGTGATTATTCTGCATGTTCTCTAGTGGAGTTTGGCGTTCCGCAGGGTTCAGTTTTAGGCCCACTGCTTTTTTCCCTTTACATGCTTCCTTTGGGCAACATAATCCGTAAGCATGGTATTAGTTTTCATTGTTATGCTGACGACACACAGCTATACGTCTCAACAAAACCTGATGAGAAAAACCATCTTACTAAAGTTGAGCAATGTGTGCAGGACATAAGAAATTGGATGCTAATTAACTTCCTTCTGCTTAATCCGGATAAGACAGAAGTTCTAGTCATAGGACCGCATACAGCGAGAAGTAAAATCTTAGATCACACCGTAACTTTAGATGGCCTTTCTGTTCCGTCAAGTGCAACAGTAAAAGACCTCAGCGTGATTATAGATTCCAGCCTTTCATTTGAAGCTCATGTAGATAATATCACCAGGATAGCATTCTTTCACCTCAGAAATATTGCCAAAATAAGAAATATATTGTCGCTAAATGATGCAGAAAAACTAGTTCATGCTTTTATCACTTCTAGGTTGGACTATTGTAATGCCTTACTGTCTGGTTGTTCAGTTAGGTGCTTAAACAAGCTTCAGCTAGTCCAGAATGCAGCAGCGAGAGTCCTCACTAGAACCAGAAGATATGAGCACATCACCCCTATCCTATCTTCACTGCATTGGCTCCCTGTGAAATTTCACATTGATTTTAAAATACCCGTGTGTCTCTTTGGGATGCGTCTGGTGTCTGGGGATGATTCTATCTACTTAGAAGACGGTTCTGGCCTCGACTGCTGTTGTCAGCTGTTTCTCTGAGGACTTGACAATTCGATAGTTCAGGACTGGAACTTTCTACAAGTCTATCTGAGTCTCGAATAACTACTGGACTCCATTTTAACATCAATTAACATCAACTATTATAGCTGAACCTAACACTTAACACTGTATAAATGCAGATAATTTCCTGCTATCTGTTTCACCCAGATGAGGATGGGTTCCCTGTCGAGTCTGGTTCCTCTCAAGGTTTCTTCCTATTACCATCTCAGGGAGTTTTTCCTTGCCACTGTCGCCCTCGGGCTTGCTCACCAGGGACTATCTGAACATTTTTTATTCTTACACATTCACATTCCATACAAACTTAAATAATTCTTTTGATTGTGTAAAGCTGTTTTGAGACAATGTCAATTGTTAAAAGCGCTATACAAATAAAACTGAATTGAATTGAAATTTTTGGAAAGGAAATTAAATTAAAGTAACGTGAAGCTAAATTCTCTAACAGACAGGAAGTAAACAGATGACATCACCTAAAATACAGATCTAGGTAATTAACTGTATATAACATTAATATGTAGTTTATATTTACTATTTTATATATAAACTAATATTACATATCTGTTACATATCGCATAAGAAAAATAAAAATTAGAGAAGAAACCAAATCTAACGCCAACACATTTGATAGCAGAAGAAAAAAATCTTTATAAAATTTATTTTATTTATTTATTGAAACTGATTTTCAAAAATCGATGTGTCCGGTTCGACCATCAGTGAGGATCAGGATGAACTTTTACTGCACTTACGCTTCACTGAATATATTTATAACGTTCTTTGTGAATGAAAAGCTTTAAACTTCAAAGTGCTTCTGTTGTAGATTAGAAACTTGAAAGGAACCAAAGCTTCGTATCTGCTTCACGTCTGTTTCGATCAAAGATTACAGCGTCGGTACTTTTATTTCTTTCTCTTGAGGAAAAGTGGACTCGTGTGATCGTCTCTAACAGACTTCACGACCTGCTGTTACAGGAAAATAATCAACAATCAGGTGCTCGTGTGTGTGTGTGTGTGTGTGTGTGTGTGTGTGTGTGTGTGTGTGTGTGTGTGTGTGTGATTTAATGCTGATTCATCACTGCAGATCAACACGTGTGATTCTTCCGGCGTGCCTTACTCATCATCATCATCATCATCATCATCATGATGGTCTAATCAGTGCTCTTCCTGCCTGTGACGACCCCCCGGGACCCTAAAGCACTAAAACGAGCCGAGAGGGTCCGAAAAGGTGGGGAAAAAAAAAGAAAAAAAACAAACGGTCCCGCTCGGCCGCTCCATCCTGAAATTAAAGGAGCCGTTAAGCTTTATTAAGGCGCCCATTAGTGGAGCCGCGATGCTGCTCGGCCTCGTAAAAAAGCGGCCGCGGTTTCCTGCCGAGACTCCGTTTAACTCGGTGACCCGCGGAGAGACACAATGTGGCTCGGTGAGGGAGAGAGAGAGAGAGAGAGACGCGGCCACACGGAGGAGACACACCGAGTCGCGGAGCTGTGACGCCGAGGTGTGAGACAACACAGAGAGAAAGGGAGCGAGCATGAGCGATTAACTCAGGCGAGAGGACAATAACCAGTGTGTGTGTGTGTGTGTGTGTGTGTGTGTACACTACGGAAGGCCTAGTTTGCTCCTATTACATAGTCTGATAGTCTTTACACAAAGGGGCGACACAAAGAGCTCAATTAGCAGAGAGAGTGAGAACATTCCAGCCTCCCGCGCTTCTGTTTAATTAACCCCCGAGTTGTGAAAAATATTCCGTAAAATAATTAAAAAAAAAGAAAAAAAACTTCCAGATCTTAAAGTTTAGTTCTTAAATGTCTTTAAATCTACATGTTGGCAAAAACAAACAAACATAATCTGCGTTCGAATACGAAGCGATCCAGAGAAACGACTCCTAAATTAAATTAAATTAAAGTAATAAGACGCTGTTTATGATCCCAGCTGGTGGTAACTGGAGGAGGCGGAGCTTCCGCTCTTTATGGAAGACGAGTGTGTGTGTGTGTGTGTGTGTGTGTGTGTGTGTGTGTGAGAGAGAGATTGAAATGAGACAAAAAGCCCTAAAGAGCTGATTTACTGCCTGTGAGGACAAAAAAAACCTTCCACTTCAATTACCAAATGAAGTGCTGATAAATACACACACACACACACACACACACACACACACACACACAGTAGTGATGAGAGGGGGGTGAAAAGGACCTTGATGAATGAATGAGCAGTGACCACGCAGGCCTTATGTTAGTAAAGACAGAGAGAGAGAGAGAGAGAGAGAGAGAGAGAGAGAGAGAGAGAGACAGCGAGTCAGAGAGACAGAGAGAGATCTTAT